>CM035117.1:165019291-165763912 GCA_020205555.1 Panax stipuleanatus
TATCCATGCACTATTAGGAACAGGTGTAGAAATATTTAAAACCTTACCACCATTACCTGCTGCTGCTGCCAATGCCAAAAACTTTTCACCGCTATCATCCTTTGTCTTTGTTTCAACAATTGCAGCAGTAGAGGCATTCTTGGAATTCTTCTTCCGGGAATCACGGCTATGATCCCACCATTCCGGATATCCCACAAGTTCATAGCATCGACTTTTTGTATGACCCTTTTGATCACAATGGGTGCATTTGTATGATGATTTGTCGCCACCATTAGCATTCTTAGGATGGATGTTTTTTTTGTCTTGCTGGTGTTGAGGAGACCAGTTTTGATTAGACCAGTTCCGAGTCACCATGGCTGAAGCTTCAGAATTTTTCAGTTGTCCGTTCATCACCCCGCGTCGAACATCTTCGCGGCGAACTAGGGCATAACACTCTTCTAATTTAGGGATAGGATCCTTCCTCAAGATTTCGCCGCGCACTTTCTCGAAATCACCCTCTAATCCAGCGAGAAAGATATGCACCCTTTGTCGCTGAAGCAATTTCTGATAGGATGCAATATTTGTCTCATCCACCATGACCACCTTATCACGATGATCCAACTCACTGAAGATTTTAGTCAGTTCTCCATAATATATAGAGAGCGGTCTGCCATGTTATTTAGCAGAGAAAGCCCTTTGGTTCAAGGTAAAAACTTGTAATTCATCTGTTCCATCATAAAAGGCTTTAGACAGAGCTTTCCAAATATCTCGTGCGGTAGGTAAGCGAATGTATCACTTCATAATCTTCGGGGACATAGACATCAGCAACCATCTTTTGACCTTCTGATTGTCTGAATACTACTTTTCATAGCCTTCATCTTTCTCCTTAGGTGACGACAATGTGCCACGAATGAAGGAGAGTTTCTCCTTCTCAGCAATTTGCATCTCTAACATTTGAGACCACAGATCATAGTTGGTCTCATTCAATACAATTCCTGTATTGAATGATGAACCTTCGTGTTGAATAATGATGGGGTTAGAATCTGACTTGCTCATGGTTTAAGGATTCAAAGAAGAACGATTTAGAGTTTCGTGGCTCTGATACCAACTTGAAAATCAGAGAAGAATATTTTCATTCATAGTTTTTCTGTATCCTTACATGTACATATTTATAGAGATAGTAGAGATCCTACAATCAAGCTATTCCTATAATTAAGTTATTTAGCTATTCCTATAATTAAGTTAATCCAATACAGAATCTTTGACTATTAATCCAATATCGCAACAGTCGCAATGGAAGCATCACGTTCAAATCTAAATAATTTGTATTTAACAATTCATACACTAGAAAAAATCTCACGAACAAAAAATATTTCCAAATAGAGAAAACAAAATCTCCCAAACAGAGAAAGTAAAATCTCCTAAGAGATGATAATGAAATTTCTTCACACAAAAAAGAAATCAGTTATCTTATGAAGAAAACAAGTACCACAAAAAAGAAAAACAAACTCCATAGAAAGCGAAAATAATTTATTAAATCAAACTAAGAGAGATTTAGGATAGAGTATCTCTAAAAAGAAAGCTTTCCTCGAATTTAAGATAAAGTTAGAATTCTTAACAAGAGAGAAAAAAAAGAGAAAACAAGTATAATATTATCATTTTTTTATCTAATTGTATAATTTAGAACAATGCTAATGTCACATAAATTTTTTTACATAATGCATACACATACACATGCATATTGTGGTCCTTCACCTGATATGCTGGATCCGCAGTATATATACGTATGTATGTAAGTATTATGTGATATTATTTATGTAATAGTAACATTATTTTATAATTTAACACGCAGCGCGTGTATTACTCAGCGCTCAACATTCGAGGAGCAAAATTTTGACAGCATTGCATTAGAAACAAGCCATGCATGCGACGCTTTAAGTAGTTGTATAATAAAGGAGAGCATAAGACGTTATCTGCCACTTGTCTATCACTGAGAATCCATGAAATCTCAAGTCATGAAGATAAGCTCATAAAATGATAAAACAAAAGCTCATATTATAAATAGCATTGTATAGGTATTTGTTAAACTGCTCATCTTCTTCCTTAAATAGACATCATCACCGTCTCTAAAAGGTTAAGCAAAATTTTGATACAACAGCAACCGACGGAGAGAGATGGTGATTCAAAAAACTTTTAGCAGGTAAAATAAAAGTTACACGTAATTTTTGTAAATGGTTTGCATAATGTTTTCTTCTTCTCAAACAAACTAGTATAATTTTTGTTTGTTTTTTTGGGTTAAATATACGACTTTTTGTTTATTATTATTATTATTTTGTTTCTTCATAAATTTAAGATTTGCCTAAAAATGTTCAGAAACTTGCAATTTAAAGTTATTAGAAATTCATTTCAGTTCTTTTGTTTTTTTAAGTATTTATGTCCGCTGAGATTTAGTGTTTCTATAACAATGTTCTGGTAAATTAGTAGTAGCTCTTTTTTTTTCTTGAAAATGCAAAGGAAAAATTTGGTAGTTAAACAACCAAAGATTTATACTTCAATAAAAAAACTGAGAAAAAAGGCTAGACGTTCTGTCGTTGTTGGTTTTCAAGTTTGTACCAATATATATATATATATATTTATATATATATATTATGTATTTATTTAGTTTTCTTAATAAAGACTCCTTGTGATTCATTTTGTTGATTATTGGTTAGATCTTATCATTCCTTTGAAACTATTCTCTTTTAGAAATTAATGGAGTCAGCTCGCGACACTAAATCAATCGGTATGGGAGGGATTGGCAAGAATAGGTTAGTAATCTCTATTTTTATTATGTGCATCGTTTTTTATTTATTTTTGTTTATATATCATATATATGTGGGAATGATTCATAGTTAAAGTTGAATGAGACTAATCAATTATTTCTGTGATCCAAAAGTTAGAATTATTTTCATCCGTAGAACAGTAGATGTAGAGCATACGTCTTTCGAACTGCATTTGGAAGGGCTCAAGACCGGGTTTATCGTTATCCGATATATGTAGAGCATCATAATTGGTACATTTTGGATCGAAAGACTAATTATGATTCATATCAAGGGGTATTGTGGGCTTGGGTTGGTGATGATGTGGGGTTGGGGTTGGAGCAGGGTGAGGGTAATGTTTTTTTTTTTTTGTGAAATATTAAAAAAAAGTCTGTTTTTAATTTTTTTTCTTGAATCGTTTATCCATTTTTTTAGAATTATTTTTGTTTTTTGAAAAAATCATTTTTTCAAAAAGCATGCATTTCTGTATTATTTTTTAGTTTCTAGAAATTTATAAACTTTTGAAAATTCTAGAATTGTTTTTCATATAAAAAAAATACTAGAATTGTTTTTCATTTTTTATTTTCTAATTTTTTTTCCAGAATTATTGAATTGTTTTTTTAATTTTTTTTTGAAACCAATTTTTTTTAATCCTATTTTTTGAAATTATTTTTATTTTTTAGCATAATATATATAGGGAATTAATTCATGGCAACCGGTTGTCAGTGCACTATTCTTGACAACCAACTTTAGAGTCGTAGATCAAGTCAATCAAAGGCTGAGATTGAAATCAATTATATCTCACAGCTGGTCAAACATGTAAGTAAAGGGGTCTTATTTTGAATTAGATTAATAGAAAAAATTGAAAATCGCTATTTGATCTACCGGTTTTTTGTCCCATTATTATCGACACTATCCACTTATAAAAAATGGTTTCTTTTTGATAAAATATTTTGACTTTAATAATAATAATAAGATTATTATTATTATTATTATTATTATTATTATTATTATTATTATTATTATTTAAATATTAAATTTATAATAAATTCTAATAATAATATTAATTATTTGATTTAATAATAATAATAATAATAATTATATTAATTGTCAGATTTAATAAATAAAATTATAAATAATATTAATTGAATTTAAGGTAATAATAATAATAATAATTTTATGTTATTGTTTTTATTATTATTACTACTACTATTATTATTATTATTATTATTATTATTATTATTAATATTATTGTTATTGTTATTGTTATTAATATTAATATTATTTTTATAACAATATTACAAATCGCTACAACAAGTAGCGGCTGCCTCTTATTCCTCTAATCGGTCAAACATGTGAGACTCACTTACTTACTCACCTGTCAAAAAAAGACAAAAAGCAAAACAAATTTAAACTTGGTGCCAACAGCTACACCATGTAGCGGTTTGGTCTGAAAATTTTAACTGACAATCGAACATTGGGATTGAGCATATTGGAAAGTCATATCATATTGGGAAGCAATTATGACAAAAAGCAACAAATGATGGGGCAACGCGCTGCAGACTGCTACAGCCTTGTAGCGGCTGCTTTCTCCTTATTTAACCCACATTTTGCTCTTTATTTCTCCTATTATTCAACCAAACATTCAGCCAACAACCAAACTTAAACCAAACAACCGGAGATACGTAACATAAAGAATAGAAAAGCTGGAGGAGGAAAGAAATAACAAGTAGGGGCTAGACAATAAATTTTTGTAAGAATTTTATAATTTTATATAATATTATTATTGTCATTATTACTATTATTGTTGTTGTTATTATTATTATTATTATTATTATTATTAATATTGTCATTATTATTATTATTATTATTATTATTAGTATCATTATATTATTGTCATTATTATTGTTGTGATTATTGTTGTTATTATTATTATTATTATATTATTGTCATTTTTATTGTTGTGATTAATGTCATTATTATTATTATTATTATATTATTATTATTATATTATTGTGATCTCTTATTATGTTGTGGTTGTGTGGGCAATATTATTTCCAACTAGGAATAAGAATAGTGTGCCCCCAAGATATATGTCTTTTATTTCCAACGCTAAAGATTATGTCACGTACTCTTGGGGCGGCATTGTTAGGATATTTGTATAGGATTTTATACACTGCTAGTAGAAAAGGAGTTAAATATATTAATGGGTGTGTCACACTATTACAAATTTGGGCCTATGAGCGTGTACATATTAGACGACCAATCAGACTTATGGTTGCCTAGGGCCTTAACATTGACATATTATGGAACTCACAGTTACACTGGTAGACGAGAGAATCCCCATAACCATTTGTCATTTTATCGGGTAGTTAGATATTGAGTCTATGTGGGAGGTTGTTTAGGCGGCCTTACATGAGGTGGGATGATAAAGGATTTAATTTTGAAGGGAGGTTGTTGGGATCTGGTAGGGTCTCGTTGTTCCACTTTGATATTGTGGAATTTCAATTGCTGGATCATGTGATGAGACAGTTTGGGTTTATGCAAGGCATACCATCATCGGCCAAAAACAACGGGGACCTTAGCAAAGAGAAAAAATTGAAGTGTATTAATATATTGCATGGCCTTGAGGAGGGAGTACATCTTGCTGTGGGAGGCATATATGGATCATCTCGAAGGACAACAGTGTGAAATTTCTAATTATGTGTCACAAGATGATTACATGGCCTGGTATAGGAAAATAACACGTTGAAAAATTCATCGTCCTCGACGGGAAAAGGACCCTAGACAATTCTTACGAGCCTCAGGCCATTTACAGTCAACATCACTTTATTCAAATGGTACACAATTATCAATATTGTTGTAGTTTTTTGACATTGTAGTATATATTACTCGTACATGACATTGATATTTTTTATTGTTCCTGATATTTTCTTGTTTTCCTATTATATGACAGGTTGAGTGTAAAATTATTACTTGATAAATTTTTAACATTTACTCAGTTGCCTCCTGAGTATGCTCTGGAGAAACAAAATTGGGATTACCAGTACAGTATATACAACTTTGAAGTAAGAGGCAAAAAAATACCTTAGCAAGGGGGTCCCACTGAATTTGGGTTTCAATTCCACAATTCAATGAAGAACTTAGGAAGCAAACTGAGTATCCACTAAAAGAGAGCTACATACCCACCACACAGCCCTATGAGGAGAGCTCCATTCTGACCACCCAAGCCTACAACGAGTGTTACATTCCCACTACCCAAGCCTACGAGGAGTGTTACATTCCACCACACAAGCCTACGAGGAGTGCTACATTCCCACCACCTAAGCCTTTATGGGTGTTTCTGACTTAATAGGAACTGGAGAACCACAGGTACTTGAAGTATTAATATTAATATTACTAGAATCAATCATATTAAGATTGATATTATAACAATTAGTACAATAAATGTCATCAATAATTAATAAAAATATTATGATTATTATTATTAGGTTGAAGCAGTGGGATTGCACATCTCATATGGATGAAAACGGTGCCCAACCAAAAAGCTAAGGGAGCAAAAGGTGATGTTCATTGATGAAAATATGTTTAGAAATGTGGTGGATTTAGATAATTATTCTGTGGTGCATCCGCGAAAATGATATATATTAGATCAATCCTGCATTGCATTATTCCTTAGCACCTGGTCAATGGGTATTCGAGCATATCGTGGACGCGTATATGATGTTACTGCGGGATAGAGAGGAGCACTACAGGTCGCGGGGAATAAAAAGGTAGATTCAAGTTGGATTCATGGAGTCATTCTTCCTGCATCTTGTGCAGTAATATGTGCCCCCACCCAATAAAATGGTGCAGTTAGTTTTTACCTACAGTATGTGCACCTAGATGTGCGCTCGCCTTTACACGAATGTAATTTTATCTTTCTACCGATTTGTTGTACACATCAGAAGCATTTTGTCTTGTTGGTATTTTCGGTTAACGATTGGACGTATTATCAAATGTCACAATATTTTCGAACCGTTGATACATAAACCTTGATCGGGCGTCAACCCACAAAATACAAGCTATGTGATTGTTTTCACTGGGTTTCACTCGGAAAAAAAATTTACTATCACTTCCGGATGCAAGTTTTTTCAAATAATTTACAGCAGCTTGTGCATCATTTTCATCTGCAAAATCATGCCTTAAATCTCTAACCACATTTTGAACATTTACATTAGAGAAAGGAACATTTTGCATCCCACCACCCATTGTGCTCAAAACGTTCAGTCATCCTATTAGGACTAATACTAGACTTATTTAAAGTGTCAATTAAATTTCTTGCAACCGGAGTAATATATCTGTGTCTCAATCAAATCTACTTTGGTGGAGGTGACTAAGTGATGATTGTGATCTAATTGAATAGTAGAAATACGCCAATTGTTTTCTTTCTTATTGTGGACAACATATATTCTAGCTTTGCATAATGTTCATCCTATAGAGTTTCTTTGTTTACTTATTTTATTACTACCATCTTCATTATCAAGCAAACTCTTTACAATAATTGGTGTACTGACTTTTTTATAGACATGCAACCTAAATGACACATCATTCGTATGAGCATGTTTATGACTAGTTGCAATTCTAATCTCAAATCCATTTTTACGAGCATATGATCTATAAATTTTTTTAATTTCTTCCAACGTACAAAATAATTGTGTAAGACACCAACTTTTTATGAGTGGGGGTGTGGAAAAATCATCCGTATATAAATTTGGGTCATTTTTCGTTCAGAATTTGAAAAAACTTTCTTCTACAAAGTTGTAGAGAATTAAATTTTAAATGAAATGGACATAAGGTTCATATTTTTCTGATAAAGAGATATTTATTATGAATTATTGAATTTTTGAATATTATTTTAATTTAAAATATTTTAGTGTAGATTTTCTAGAATGAGTGGGCCCCACTCTTGTCCTTTGTTGGTGTGAAATGTGCTGAGAATTATTTCAAAAGTGTTGTGCTCATTTTTCAAAGATGAGTGCTAAAAAAGCCTCTATATGTTCAAATTGTCAGAATTGGTGTTATGACATTTTCTTATAAATAGGGTGTTTAGTTAAAAATAAAAATCACACCAGAATCAGAAATTTTTTCTATAATATCGAGTGTATTTCTTGTGAGTATAAGGATAGTTTAAGTGTAGATTACGGTGCAAGATTTTTCTCAACAAAATATTCGATATTTCAGTCAGATCTAGTATTATACTAAGGTAAAGGATATAATTTTTTATCGTAAATGATGTTATTCCTTTAATATTCATAAAGAATATTTTTTTTTCATATTCCATATTATGAAAGTGATAATATTTCATTTCATATTCTTAAATTTGAACTTACTACGGTAAGTATTGCTTCTATAATTTCTGAAATGATCAAAAAAATTTGAATTTTGCGCTTCATCTGATATCATTTCACTAGAATATTGGGCTGAATTTTTTATGAAATTTTTTATCTTTTCATGACGAGTTACTATTCACGATAAAAAATTTTATTATTTTTTAATCCAAATTATCTTTGATTGGATCCAAGTTTTGAACTTCATTCTTGAATTTTGCTTCACAGTTGATTATTACAAAGTATTTTTGAATTTGGATAAACTAAATTACGAATCCCTAATCTTCGTCCTTTATCTCACTGGATTCGTTCTTTATATTATTTTTAATCATCCTCAGTTTTAAA
The DNA here is from genome assembly GCA_020205555.1 of Panax stipuleanatus. Lineage (NCBI taxonomy): Eukaryota > Viridiplantae > Streptophyta > Magnoliopsida > Apiales > Araliaceae > Panax > Panax stipuleanatus. The sequence goes on from CM035117.1 coordinate 165,027,783, forward strand.
TGGTGATACAGACGAATATTTTTGGCCTGTAGTGCAAAAATGATTATTTGATTAATATCTTTGACCCGTAGTACAAAGATGGACAGGTATTGAGATGAACATGACCACTGGTAATACAAATATCTTTGATCGTGGTGCAAAGATAAATATTTGATTTGAGATATATATTGATTGATGTTACAGGGATAAAATATTGATGATGGGCTTTTAAGTCATAGAAGATAGTAGACATCATTCTCTACGTAACTCTTCTAATGAATTGTTAATTCCGCTGCAGTTGTTGATCTAAAATTTATTGTCCATAATATTTTATCTGATTTGTTGAAGACTAATGATAAATTATTTTTTTTATTATCTTAGTAATAATATTTTTTACTGGGCTAGTTGAGCTCACCCTTTATTTTGATTGTTTTCTTCAAGAAATGAGAATATCGCGGGCTACTAGTCGGAAAATGGAGTGATGGTTCGAGTTAGAGCTGTAGAAGTCCTCACTATTTTTTTTATAAAATAGTGTGATGATAAATGTAATGAGAACTTAGTTTAAGTGTTTATATTTTTTATATGTTTGTATTGACACTCAGTTGTGTGGTCGTATTTTGCACGATCGTTTGATATCAAAGATTGTATTTGAATTCTGTACCATGTATTTGGCGACTCAGAATGAGTTGAGTATTGAACCTATTTTGGGGGCGTCACAAATTGACCAACGTATGGAATCATTTCAGATTTACGACTTTCAACTTCACTTACAAATGCAGATGCATTTTCACAATCTAAACTTGCAGCAGAATCTTAAAAACTAGATACAAATAATTTTTTATGGATATTATATGCCATTTCGAAAAACTTACCTATGAATAATAATGAAGAATTGTCAGATCAGAACTTCAAGTTGAACTTGGGAAGTGAAAGTGTTACAAGCTACGAAGATGTGAAAAAAAAAATTCGTTATCCGAGAGAATAAACCAAGCTGTAGGAGATAGGAGAAAAGAAGGATAGGAAGGCAACTTACAGAAAAAACTAAGCTGTAAGAGAATAAAAAGTGAGAAGAGACCAGCCGCTACATGTTGTAGTGGCTAATGCTTTCAAAATCAAATTTATTTACTTTTTTTCATTCCCAATGTCAGCATTTTTCATTTTCCATGTCAGTTTTTTCCTTCCCATTTTCGAGTTTTGTATATAAAAAATTTATTATTACTAATTAATATTATTATTATATTAATTATAATTTTCATAATAATAATATTATTAATAGTAATAATAGTAATATATAATAACATTATTAATTTGTACTATATAATAACAATATTAATTATAATAATAATAATAATAATAATAATAATAATAATAATAATAATTATTATTATATTATTATTATATTAATTTTCATGATTATTATTGTTATTATTATTATTATTATTATTGTTATTGTTGTTGTTGTTATCTTTTTAATAATATTAGTAATAATAATATAGTAATCAAAATATGTCACGTCCCTTCCATGTCAGTTTTTTTTTGTTTTTTCTCCTCACCAACAAATTGATCAAGCCGCTACATGGTGTAGCTGTTGGCACCAAGTTTAAATTTGTTTTGCTTTTTATCCTTTTCTGACAAGTGAGTAAGTGGGTCCCACATGTTTGATCGGTTGGAGGAATAAGAGACAGCCGCTACTTGTTGTAGCAGTTTGTAATATTGTAATAAAAATAATATTAATATTAATAACAATAACAATAATAATAATAATAATAATAAAAACAATAATATAAGATTATTATTATTATTATTATTATTATTTAAATTCAATTAATATTATTTATAATTTTATTTATTAAATCTGACAATTAATATAATAATAATATATTATTATTAAATCAAATAATTAATATTATTATTAGAATTTATTATAAATTTAATATTTAAATAATAATAATAATAATAATCTTATTATTATTAATATTAATATTATTAAAGTCAAAATATTTTATTAAAAAGAAATTATTTTTTATAAGTTGGTAGTGACAATAATAATGGGACAAAATATATGGATAAGCCGCTAGATCAAAGTGGGACCCCTTTACTTGCATGTTTGACCAGCTGGGACCCAAAAAATAAATTATATGCCGCTACTACATGTAGCGGCTGGGATATAATTGACTTCAATCTTAGCTTTTAATTAACTTGATTTACGGCTCTAAAGTTGGTTGCCATGAATAGTGCATTGGCAACCGGTTGCCATGGATTAGCTCCTATATATATATATAATAGTAAAATAATAAAAAAGGGCAAAATATGAATTTAACAAAATATTTAACGATTAAACTGATGACTAATGGTTTCCATCCAAAATGGTACCCAAAGTGATATTATACAAAACTTTGGTACCCAAAGTGAAATACGGCAAAACAAACAGGGCAAAATATTTTTTGAAACTGTTATATAAAAAACTAAAATATTTTTTGAAACTATTATATATAAATAAAAAAAATTCCAAAAATCTAGCAGGAGCCTTGGCTCACACTTGTTGACTAATTTCTTTACCTACTTAAATTTAGCATTTGCAGAATAAATGCTAAAATTAAGCAACAAAATTCCCCTTTTCAAATTAATGATGAAATCTCTTCTTGGTTACTTGGTTAGTGTAACCTATTGCAATAAAAACATAAAATTAGTTATTAGAAAAAGCTAAAAGGAAAGTGAAGAAAATGAGTCAGAAGAAAAGAAAATTATATAAACAAGAAACAAACCATAACTGGGTCCTATAGCTAGTTGAAGAGGTAAAATTTTGAAATCCTAAAATTATATCAAAAATCACATAAGATAAATAACCCCCAAAACAAATAATTCAACATCCAAAATACTTATAAAATTTAAAACTGAGAGCTGAAAAGATGAACATTATTGCAGAAACGTTTTATTTGATTAATGTGTTGATCCATGGCCAAATACATCAAATAAATTGAGTTTGGTTTAACCCCAAGTTCCCAATCAACAACAAATTCAAATAAACTACAAATTTTAAATTATCAAACAAAAAACCCCCTAATTTAGTTACCTTTTAAAAGCCAAGAGGTAGTGTCATAGGCCATAGCGGAGATGTAGAAGAGGTACTTGGCCTAGTGGCGGAGCCACAGAGATGTAGAAGAACTAGTGGAGGAGCCGTGGAGCCGAGATGTAAAAGACAAAGTCATAGAATGAACAAGAGAATGAAAAAAGCAGAAGCATAGTAGTTTGTACTTGTATTGTTATATTTAGAATACTAATGAAATTTATTTTTTGCCTCCTCTAAATTTAACTATTTCATTAATTTGCCACCATAAACTTATTAAATTACATATTTACCGCTACCCCTATACCTATATAAAAAAAACTCAGCATAGGCAAGTGCATATGCTGTCCATGCATAGGTCCTGTCCTTGGTCTTAAGCCCAGACTTGCACTATTCTTAGGAGTACACAAATTTTCTATTAACAAGATTTAGTTGTGTTTCCCCAAATTAATGTTTGCAGATTTCTAAAGGTCATATTAAAAACCTAATATATATATATATACACACACACACACACGAGTCGTTCAAGGACATTACCCTTAAAGAGCAATACTCCTTTAAACAACATTACCTACTTAAGGTTTCCGTGTTTTTTCATTTTAACCTTCTCTCTCCTCAAATACGAGCTTCAGACTCTCTCTCCTCAAAGACGAGCTTCAGACTTCCTTCTTCAAATCAATTTTGAAGTAAGACCTAGATCGAAACCAAATCTTCACAAAACCTTCTCCAAATTTGAATCGAACGAAGAACGAATCCCTATAATCTTCACAAAATCGAGCTTTCTTTGTCCAGATCTCAAGTGGAGAAGAAATTGTGCCCTAGAATCGGAACACAAAAGAAATCGGAAGTCGAAGTCTTCACAAATCGGTAAGCCCTTTCTTCACAAACCGTGCCTTCTGAAATTAGCATTAGCAAACTCGCGAACGATGAATAAACAGCAGAATAACAAATTTATGAGTGCTATAAAATTTTGCCACAAATCTTGTACCAACAAGGAAATAACAAATGGTTTACAATGTCTTTAATAACAAAAAATGGTTTTTTGTTTGCAAATAATAATGGTTTAACTATCCCAGTTTTAATCCTAAACTGTGAATGTGTTTTATTTTGTTATCGGTACAGGGTCGAAATTGAGATAATGGTAATACTTTGTATAACTTAATTGTGATGTCATGTAATTTTTCTGCAAAGTTGTACGATCTTGCTTTATTATCATTCAATTTTAAGGTAGCTAGTTAATTAATTAGATCATTTCATTGTGGGGTTTAGATGATTAATTGTGTGAAAGTGGGAATGACATACAAAATTAAAGAGCATAGCAGAGGAGAAACTTGTATATATACTACTAATACCAATTCATTAATTTAACTTGACACAATAGGACAGTTACGATATGTGTCTAAAGGATAATAAATAGCAGAATAATGATACGAGTGTTTTTTATTCAGTTTAGTGAAATTTGCTAATAAACAGCAGAATAAACCGTGCCTTCTCTTTCTATATGAAATTAAAACAGAGCACAATACTCTTGCGTCAAGGTTTAATGCATGCTTGCGTGATTTCTTCTCTATTTGTTGAAGAAAATGATAAGAGTTAACTCAAACTTTGATTTTCATATTCTACCAATAATAATAATATTGGTGATGCTATTAATTCTTAGTTATGTTTGTGTTTTAACATATTTGAATATCGCAGCAGTTAACATTTGAGGTTGTTTTCAGAAATCTTTATGTGAATCGAGAGCTAGGAGGGGTATATATATGGATTTCATTTGACTATTTTTTTTCCAAGTGGGAATTTGAAAGAACAACTGTACTATATGATTTGATTGTCAAATAGTCCAGACAATTAGTCTTGTAACCATGTAATGCATTGGTCCATCATAATGCATTGATTTTTTATCATACAAGCAGTATATCATACAAGTAGTATATTCACTATATTAGATAACACATAGTTAATCTTTAGGCATTTATCATTGGTGATGTTATTGTATATTTTCAAAAAGATTTTAGACGGAAGACCAAAGGTAAAATCAATAACAATAAACAATTCTGTTTTCTATCTAAATATTAATAACAATGGTGAGCTTAACTAAAATTGAAAGGAGTTATATTTGATAAACAACACTTGATTGTTTTGAATTAAGTAGTCCACTATTTCACTTGCTATGTCAAAGCCCTTATCTATCCTTTTTTTTGTTCATTTTACTTGATAAGTGGTATTTGCTCATAACCCATGATTCATTGTGATGCATATTTCAAGTGTTTATCCTTTTCTCTTTTCATTTGATTTGTTGAGTCTGTATGTTATCTGGATTTATAAGGAATTACTAGATGTTCCTCTATAGAATTTTTCTATGTATTGTGAACTATTTACTGAATTCTCTGCAGCTTGCTTGAAAACATTAATTAGATAACATGGCAAGAGGCAGGGGAGCCAAGGTGGTGTCTGAAGTGTCATTTGATTCACTGGATGAGCTATGAGCTTAAAGCTGCCTGTACAAATCTGTTGTGGTTGATGGTGGCCACTAGTAGAAAAAAGTAAATAGATAACGGTTAAAAAACATTGTAATAGGTTCTAAAAAACGTCGTGGTTAGCAGTGTCATTTATTAGACACAAATAGACAACGTTTTTAAAACGTTGTCTTTTGACACATTACACAACTTTTTTTTAAAAAGCGTTGTCTATTTGACACAATCTACAACGTTGTGTATTTGACACATTACACAACGTTTTTTTTCTAAAAAGCGTTGTCTATTTGATATAATCCATAACGTTTTTTTTCTAAAAAAACGTGTATTTGACAAATTACACAATATTTTTTTTAAAAAAAGCGTCGTCTATTTGACACATTAAACAATATTTTTTTTTAAAAAAAACGTTATCTATTTGACACATTGCACAATTCTTTATGGTCCATCCCTAATAGGCAAATAATGATTTTAACAATTCTTCAACAGTCTGCCTTGGTCCTAACAAAGTTACCTCAAGTTTCATCCTTAGTAGACTAGTAGTACATTTCACATAATTAAGTGGGTGGCTGGGAGGAAGAGGGGTAGGCATGGCATAGAGGAGCTCGGTGTATGAAGTGGGTGGCTTGGAAGGACTGCGAGACTACAGCTGGAGCTGAGGTTGATGCAAATATACTTGCGAAAACACCACAGCTGCCATACTTGCTCTTTATACAAACAATGGCAGGATCAAACATTTCCAGCTCCTCAACATCATTCTCATCTCCACGGACTGTTGCCATACTTGCTCTACTAGCTCTAGAATTGAAAGATAATGGACATACCCTGTGGTATATGCGCTCATTCCGCTGAAAGTGTTGCTAGCTTCTAAAGCAGTGTCATCATCAAGATCATTTACTGATTGTTCATCTGACTTGGGTTTTGCAGCAAGTAATAATCTTCGCTACTTTTCTTGATATTGCATGTCTCCATCTCTGAGAAATTGTTCCTCCATTCTCCATCACCACCTGATAAAGGAAAAATATAAAGTTGTGATCATTTCACTGGTATTGCATCAATCCCTTGTATTCAAAAACACAAGAAACAAAAACAATAAGGGTAGTAGACCCAAAAGAATAGAAATAAAATCTTGGCATATCAAATGAGAAGAAGAAAACAAAGACTAGATCTGCAAATAGAAACTGGCAGAACAACTCATTACAATCCAAATGTCCCTGGTATAAACGAAATAGTGATTGATGTAGAATAATAAGCTACAGCATGTCAACAGATATGTTTGAGGAGTAGCATACCATAATAATTTTCTACTTAGAGCCAGAAAGTGTATGATCAATGCCTGGATCTCATAGACCAGAAATCATGAAAAGGAAATAAAGAAAAAGGAACCACTACCTTTTGTCAACACACTTGTTGAAACAAGTATGGGTAAGCCTGAATCAGAATATGAAAATATGTTAGAAAAAGATACTTGAGTCCTTGAATAACAACATCGTACGAAATGCAAGAAATATCAATACGTTATTACATGCACAAGAATAAAAAATTTGGAACTAGCTTTTGACAAAATATGAAAGGACCGAATGTACCAAGCTAAAGAAAACATACTTCCCAAAACAAAAAGGATAGCCCCAGATGCAATTCACAAGTGAGACCAGATGCTCAACTCAGCTCAGACCAAGTCATCAGCATTAGCCACTTAAGAAACCGGCATGTTGCCTCAATATCATAAACAGATATCTTTAAAGCAAACAACAATAAAAGAGCTGACATCTAAACCTTAAAGCTTATGCACCTATAAAGTGCATTTCATATAGAGTCAGTGACTTCAGTCTTAGAAAGAAATGTACCAGCATGCCACTTTTCCAAAAGATGGATTTTCTGAAAGTTAAATCCAAGTTGTTCTTCACTCTAGTCACCTTCTTTGCAGTTGGAGAGAACATGAATTTGAAGGTACAGCAGTCCCTAAAAGGGAAGGACTTGTCACATCCTGGACCAGATCCCCTCTTATTGTTGTATCCAGGGTAGTCTTCTTTTTTGAAAGCAACAGTCTCAATCAGAACCAAAGAATTTTGAGTACCAAGTCCCTCCAGATTCCAGCAGCAAAATGGAATTGTTGTCTTGTGATTAACATGTATTTCAGCGTTCACTCGTAACATACCTTTTGCATTTCTGAAGAAGCCACTAACAAGATTCCTATGCATGCTATTCATGGCCAAGAATGGTTAATGAAAGTGAATGCAGGACCCAAAAAATGCATGTGAGTGAGGACAGTCCTACTTGTTTAATGCAAGACACAATATTCAACAACAATCTTATGCTATGTTTGGTTCTCATTCTTTGACATGTATGGAATGGAATGACTTAAAGAATGGAATGAGATTGGGAATGGAATGGACATTCTTATTTTTATGTTTGGTTTGTCCATTTATTCATTCGGGAATAAAATTACCATTCTACTTTAGGGTCATGTTTGTTTGCAAGGATTTTAATCTCAATACTATTAATCCTAGGATTAAATAGTCCTATTCACATGTTTGTTTTTATGGATTATTCATGAGATAACTTAAAATAATCCTATGTTATGTTTGTTTTTTCGAGGATTAATTAAAGGATTGGATTAAAAAATATCGTTTGAACTATCATACCCTTACCAATAATAATATATTTTAAACTATAATTTAAATTTATTTATACATCAAAAAATAATGAACAATTAATTAGAAACTTTTAAATAAGTGGTTATATTATTCAGTAAATATTATTTTTTATGAGGGGGTGGGGTGGGGTGAGGTGAGAGTGTATACATAATCAGTAAATATTATTTTTTTTAGGGGATAGGGGGGTGGGCAGGGTGGGGCGTTGCGGGGAGAGGGTGTTACATAATCAGTAAATATTATTTTTTTGGGGGTGGGGGGTGGGGGGTCGGGGTGGGTTGGGTGGGCTGGGGGTGGGCTGGGTGGGGTGGGGTGTATATATAATCAGTAAATATTATTTTTTTTGAGTGGGGGGTGGAGTGGGGTGGGCGGGGTGGGATTGTATATATAATCAATAAATAATTTTTTTTAGTGGGGGTGGGAGGGGATGGGGGGGTGGGTTGGGCGTGGGGGTGGGCGGGGTGGGGGTGTACATATAATTAGTAAATATTTTTTTTTGAGGGTGGGGGGTGGGGGGGGGGGGGGGGTTGTCTGCATGTACACATAATTAGTAAATATAATCAATAAATTTTATGCATTAAGATGGTTAATAATGATGTATTTTTTGTTTATTTAATTTTTACGTTTAATATTAATAATAAAATATTAGAAATTAAAGAAGTCAAAAAATTATTAGTCTGAAAATAATTCAAAAAAAATAGTTCAAAATAAACATAAACATAACGTTTTTTGTAAGAAAAATGAAATAGCATAAAAAAGGGAGGAAAATAAAAGAAATGATGATAGATAGAGAAGAGAAGAGGGAGAAGGAGGTTGACCTAGGAATGAGATAAATCATCTATTTAGAAAGGAATGAAAAATAACTTTCAAATTTAGAAGGGAATAACTAAAGGAATGGAATGGTCATTCCAATTGACTAACCAAACATGTTTTAAGTCATTCCATTCCCAGCCCAGTCCATTCCATTCCATTCCAACCAACCAAACACAATTATAGAATTTTCACTTAAGAAGACCTAGCAACTTGTAATTTTTCACTTCATTACAAAAAAGAAACCAGAATATATTTTGTGTTGTAGCATCTACTGAATACTCATTTTGGTTCAAACTCAGATGTTGGATAGGAAACAATAGTCGAAGCTAGCATTGGCTTCCATGTCCTTGTAACAAAATGCCATTGGAAATAACCTTAGGTCACAAAATTATATGTTTCATTGCAAACATTAGCGTGCATGCACGTATCATAAATACACCACATTTTACTTTATCAATCAGCTCAGCAATTAAAATTTTAATCTTGGAAGTAGAATTACAAAAGATATGGGAACCTCAGAAACACAACAAATCCACTTTGAATTGAAGATACGGCAAATACAATTTTTTTTTTTTAAATGTACACAAGAACATCCATGCATGTGTCATAATACAACTTTTTAAAAAGTATACAAAATTGTTCTAAATAGTTACTAAATCAAGAAGTAAAAGCAAAGTTGAAAGAGTGTACTTCTACGATTTAGGATCCTGATACTTTAAAAAATTCCTGTATATGGATAAAAATACCATATATAGTTCCTTCAATCAGTCTTAAAGACAGTTGTCAAAATGAATGAAAGTAAAATCATTCCAATATGCTACATATGTTTCAGCTTTCAAACATGAGGTCTTCTTTAGCGTAATAATATCACAGTACTCTAAAATTCTCTCTAGGGTAAAAAGATCATATGCCTCTACGTATCAGCCTTAAAGATAGTTATCAAAATGGATGAAAGTAAATTCATTCCTATATGCTACATATGTTTCAACCAGTATCCCATTCACTAGCATACCGTTATCATTTGGTTGATAAGGCGGAACAAAGTGAAAATTGATTCTCATCTGCATACAACTTTTGTTTTCTGGTTAGGTACCATCATGCCCTATAAAGAGATCTAATATAACCCAAATATATATAACTTAATATAGAGATGGAACATATTAAAGTTTTCAATCATTTCCTTAATTCTTGTGCACAATTCTAAAAAGTCATGTATTATGAGACGGATGTAGTAATCTAATTGGGACCTAATAATTTCAGGATTTCAGTCTTAATCATCATGTTAAGACATAATTAATAATAATTTCATATTTTATATTTTGATAAAAAGTGTTTTAATTAAAAATAACAAAAAAATTGTGAAATTAAATTTGTGTTTTAATTATATTTCTGATATGTTGATTATTGAAGGGAAGTTTTAGAAAAGCATCGGAAACAATTTTACCCAAATCACTCTCTAGCTTTATACATGGGAACTTATATTTTTGCAATAATTTTTGATATTTTCGCATGTGGGGTGTTGGAATATAGAGCAGAATTAACAAGACCAATAGAACGAAAAATTGAAACAACTTATCTGGAAAACCAAGGCGTAGCGAAGTTACTGTCCTAAAAAGTGATTTCGCCCCCACTAGTAATAACCTCTGGTACAAACGGGCTGCCGGCGATCACCCTTCAAGATTCAACGGTGAAGCCTCCAATTGTGTGCACTCACAGATGGAGACTTTGGACTTGTCTGTTTGTGGATTGCCCAGAAAAAGTACACGAAAAGATAATATTGGAACAGCAGTATAGAGATATAGAGAGACGACGTTTGTATATTTTCTGAAGGAAGAACCGAACAGTATATATAGCAGCAGAGAAGAAGAACGTTGGGAAAAAATTAATGTCAGAATATACGTTACTGAGTGAAATTAATAGGATTAACGTTAGAAAATTAATTATAACGTTATTGAAGAAAACTGAAAAACGGCTAGGTTAAGAAATAATAAAATTAGGGATTTTAGCAAAACAGTGGGCTACTCTAGGTGCTCCCACAAGACTAAATCAACCGGATTGGCGCCCCCCCTGCGCGCATACACGCACTAAGGTTTTCTGACCGGATGTCCAAGTTTCAAGCTTGGCCCAGCCCAATTCCTTAGCCGTCCTCATGTGCGCGTGCCCATCCCTATTTCCTCAATCAAGTTACTTAGCCCAAACCAAGAAGTACTAATATACACAAGGAATGTCTTAAAAATAGGCAATGTGGGACTTGCCAAAACCAATAATTTTGAAGCACAACCTACAATCCCCCACATGATTCAAAATTTATCAACAAGAGAAAAATTAAAATAGAAGTAAGAAGGGCAATAGATTTTTAAGTACATAATGCCGATACCTTGTGGGTTTGAATCGACACTTAGTGGAACAAGCTCAAGATTGTAGATTATAGGTGAACTAAGTTCTTGAACCCAATATCTATAATACAACCAGGTGAACTTGCACACATACTCAAAACCCGAATCCACACAAGTCCGCGGTTGGGCACGTTCTAGGCCATGTGCCATGTCCCAGATTTTAATAAAGGCTCTAGAGAGGTTGTCAAAGTCTCTCATAGGAAGCGGCCTACACCTCCACCTTTACATAGGTGAACCCATCAAGTATAAACTGACATACACCACCCTTTAGGGCTATGAGTTTCATTAAGAATCTAAATGATTCATCCTAACACAATTTGTCAGTAAGCACCACATGCACATAGGGAGATATATAAATAATTGCAGTGCTATAATTAAATAATTACATAACTTGTTGTTACCCATTGAACCCAATTCATGGGATCTCCAATCACATGGGTTGGGTTTCCATCACATATTATTTACTCAAGATGTTGACAATAATCCCATCCCTCTGGATGCTTCTTGGATAACCTTTTTGTTCAATCCCTTTGTGAGCGGATCTGCTAGGTTCTTTTCAGACTTCACAAATTCCATGAAAATAACACCTCTACTGATCAGTCCTCGTACAATATTGTGTCGCAAGCGAATGTGTCTCTGTTTCCCATTATAAACCTGGTTCATTGCTCTTCCAATATTTGCTTGAGAATCGCAATACAGTGAAATAGAAGGAATTGGCTTAGAACACAATGGTATATCTGCCAATAAATTCCTTAGCCACTCTGCTTCTGTACCTGCCAATTCTAAAGCAATAAATTCAGACTTCATAGTAGATCTAGCAGTACAAGTTTGTTTAGCAGATTTCCAAGAGGCAGCTCCTCCACCTAAAGTAAACACATAACCACTAGTGGAGTTTGTCTCATCATTATCAGATACCCAATTAGCATCACAATATCCTTCTAGAACATTAGGATGACCAGTAAAATGTACACCTACATTAACTGTTCCTTTTAAATACCTCATTAATCGTGATAATGCATTCCAATGATCTTGTGAAGGATTATGTGTATATTTGCTAAGTCTACTAATGGCATATGCAATATCAGGTCGAGTACAGTTCATTAAATACATTACACTACCAATGATTCTGGCATATTCAATTTGTGCAATGCCATTCTCTTTATTTTTCTTTAAATGCACACTAGAGTCATAAGATGTTCCTAATGGCTCTTCATTAAAGAAATTAAATTTCGTAAGAATATTTTTCACATAATGAGACTGTGATAAAACTAAACCATTTGCATGTTTACAAATTTTCATGCCAAGAATCAAGTCTGCTTCTCCTAAATCTTTCATGTCAAATTTAGAAGACAAATAATCTTTAGTTGTTTTTACAACTTTCTCATCAGTACCAAATATTAGCAAATCATCCACATATAAGCAAATAATCACACCACCGAATTCATTGAATCTACTATAGACACAACTATCAGATTCATTTGTCACAAAACCATTAGACAAAATAGTTTTATTAAATTTGTCATTCCATTGTTTTGGTGCTTGTTTCAAACCATACAAGGATTTTACAAGTCTACACACCTTTTGTTCATCACCTTGGAACAATAAACCCTTCTGGTTGACACATATATATTTCTTCATTTAACTCTCCATTCAAAAAGGCAGTTTTAACATCCATCTGGTGGATTATTAAATTATGAATAGATGCCAAAGTAATTAAAATTATTATGGTTGCCATTTTAGTAACTGGTGAGTAAGTGTCAAAATAGTCAAACCCTTCCTTTTGATTAAAGCCTTTAGCTACAAGTCTTGCCTTAAATTTATCAATAGACCCAATAACTTTTAACTTCTTTTTAAATATCCATTTACATCCAATAGGTTTACACCCTCTAGGCAAATTAACTAATTCCCATGTATGGTTAGACATAATGGATTCCAGTTCACTATTAATAGCGTCTTTCCAAAAGGTTGCATCAATAGATTTCATTGCTTCTTCATAAGTTTTAGGGACATCTTCAGTTAAAAAAGCAGTTATAAAATCTGGGCCAAAAGTTTTCTCAAAACGTTGCCTTTTACTCCTAGTAGATGTAGAAACAGGTTCTATGTCTTTTCTTTTAAGATGTTCATTTGAAGAAGAACTGCCCACATCTTTTATTTTCATAGGAAATATATTTTCAAAAAATTCTGCATCCTTTGTTTCCAAAATAGAATTGTTTTGATAATTATTAGTAGCATCTTTAATTACCAAAAATCTATACGCAGCACTATTAGAAGCATATCCAATAAAAATACAATCCATTGTTTTAGGTCCAATTTTATTCTTTTTAAACTCTGGTATAGCTACTTTAGCTAGACACCCCCACACTTTAAGATACCCCAAATTAGGTGCATGTTTCTTCCATAAATGATATGGAGTGGAGTTTATCTTTTTATGTGAAACTCTATTTAAAATATGAGTTGCAGAAAGGCAAGCTTCTCCCCACATATTAGAAGGTAAGCCAGAACTAATTAACATAACATTCATCATATTTTTAAGTGTTCTATTTTTTCTTTTCGCAACTCCATTGGACTGTGGAGAATAAGGAGGAGAAGTTTCATGTATAATTCCATTGAGCTCACAAAAATTTTTAAGACTTCCCGACTCATATTCACCACCACGATCGGATCTAAGTCTTTTAATTTTCCTTTCTAACTGATTTTCAACTTCTGCTTTATATTTAATAAATATTTCTTCTGCTTCATCTTTAGAGGAAATGAGGTAAATATGAGTATATCTAGACATATCATCCACAAAAGAAATATAATACTTCTTACCACCTCTACTCGTAGTATTTTTAAAATCAGCTAGATCACTATGAATTAACTCAAGGAGTTCAGTTTGTCTTTCAACACTTTTAAAAGGTTTCTTAACATGTTTAGCTTTCACACAAATTTCACATTTGTTAAACTCGGTATTTGCTAGATTAGGTATAAGTTCAAGTTGTTTCAACCTTTTAATAGATGCCACATTCACATGTCCTAATATAGCATGCCACATATCCAAAGATTCAACAATATAAGCAAAAGAAGCATTCTTATTATTCAATTCAGCAGAAACATCAAGTACAAATAAACCCCCATTACAAAAACCTTTCCCAACAAATTTCCCATTACGAGTAAGTACCAGTTTATCAGACTCAAACACAAGTTTAATGCCAGCTTTGTTCAACTTTTAACTTCTTTTTAAATATCCATTTACATCTAATAGGTTTACACCCTTTAGGCAAATTAACTAATTCCCATGTATGGATAGACATAATGGATTCCAGTTCACTATTAATAGCGTCTTTCCAAAAGGTTGCATCAATAGATTTCATTGCTTCTTCATAAGTTTTAGGGTCATCTTCAGTTAAAAAAGCAGTTATAAAATCTGGGCCAAAAGTTTTCTCAAAACGTTGCCTTTTACTCCTAGTAGATGTAGAAACAGGTTCTATGTCTTTTCTTTTAAGATGTTCATTTGAAGAAGAACTGCCCACATCTTTTATTTTCATAGGAAATATATTTTCAAAAAATTCTGTATCCTTTGTTTCCAAAATAGAATTGTTTTGATAATTATTAGTAGCATCTTTAATTACCAAAAATCGATACGCAGCACTATTAGAAGCATATCCAATAAAAATGCAATCCATTGTTTTAGGTCCAATTTTATTCCTTTTAAACTCTGGTATAGCTACTTTAGCTAGACACCCCCACACTTTAAGATACCCCAAATTAGGTGCATGTTTCTTCCATAAATGATATGGAGTGGAGTCTATCTTTTTATGTGGAACTCTATTTAAAATATGAGTTGCAGAAAGGCAAGCTTCTCCCCACATATTAGAAGGTAAGCCAGAACTAATTAACATAGCATTCATCATATCTTTAAGTGTTCTATTTTTTCTTTCCGCAACTCCATTGGACTGTGGAGAATAAGGAGGAGAAGTTTCATGTATAATTCCATTGAGCTCACAAAAATTTTTAAGACTTCCCGACTCATATTCACCACCATGATCGGATCTAAGTCTTTTAATTTTCCTTTCTAACTGATTTTTAACTTCTGCTTTATATTTATAAACATTTCTTCTGCTTCATCTTTAGAGGAAAGGAGGTAAATATGAGTATATCTAGACATATCATCCACAAAAAAATATAATACTTGTTACCACCTCTACTCGTAGTATTTTTAAAATCAGCTAGATCACTATGAATTAACTCAAGGAATTCTGTTTGTCTTTCAACACTTTTAAAAGGTTTCTTAACATGTTTAGCTTCCACACAAATTTCACAATTGTTAAACTCGATATTTGCTAGATTAGGTATAAGTTCAAGTTGTTTCAACATTTTAATAGATGCCACATTCACATGTCCTAATATAGCATGCCACATATCCAAAGATTCAACAATATAAGCAAAAGAAGCATTCTTATTATTCAATTTAGCAGAAACATCAAGTACAAATAAACCCCCATTACAAAAACCTTTCCCAACAAATTCTCCAGTACGAGTAAGTACCAGTTTATCAGACTCAAACACAAGTTTAATGCCAGCTTTGTTCAACAAGGATCCGGACACAAGATTTCTACCGATTTCTGGCACATGAAGCACATTTTGCAAAGCAATTGTTTTTCCCGAAGTTAATTTTAGTAAAACTTTCCCTTTCCCCGCAACATTGGTGGCTCGAGAATCCCCCATAAAAACCTTTTCTCCATTAGTCACATTTTCGTAGTTGAGAATTACATCTCTATTCGAGCAAATGTGTCTAGTGGCACCGGTATCTACAACCCATTCCGTGAAGTTGTCAACTAAGTTTACTTCCGAGACAACAGCAACAATAATGTCATCGGTTTCAACCAAGTTCGCTTGGGGCATAGGCTGAGAGTTATGGTTATTCTCTTGCCCCTTGCGAAAGTGACATTTCATAGCAATATGGCCAGGTTTGCCGCATACGAAGCAAGGACCTTTAGTGAAAGGTTTTTGGATTTGGTTTGGACTCTTGAACCTATTATCTTTTCTTCCCATTGATTTCTGATTTTTCCCTTTGTAGTTTTTGGACTGATTGTTTTGGGTCTTCCATTGTGGCTTTTGTTCTACGAGATTAGCCTTGACAGTGTGAGTTGGAAATATGTCTCCTCGGTCTTTAGCTCTGTTTTGTTCTCCAATATGTATGTGTGCCACTAGTTCCTGCATAGTATAATCTTTAGTTTAATGTTTAAGGTTCATATTATAATCTTTCCAAGAGGGTGGTAATTTTTCGATAAGTGCAGCAGCTTGAAAAGTCTAACATATTTTCATTCCTTCCCCAATGACTTCCCCCACAATTATTTGATATTTATGAACTTGTTCAATGACAGATTTTCCATCTTGCATCTTAAAGTCTAGAAATTTCCCAGCCACATATTTCTTAAGACCAGAGTTTTCAACAGAATATTTAGACTTTAAGGCTTCCCAAATCTTCTTAACATTTTCAAACGGATAATAAATATCAAACAACGTATTAGACAGATAGTGCAAAAGGTATCTACGGCATGTACGAATATCTTTAACATAATCCTTTTTTGCAGAATTTTCAACAGTTTCAGTAGTACTATCAGAAACAGGAATAGCAGGAGTAGTAGGAATAGCAGGAGCATCCCCATATAACACATATTCCAAATTTATGGTTTCCAAATAAAACATCATATCTTCTGACCATCTCTTAAAATTCGTACCATCAAAACGTTCAATTTTAGATAGGTCTAACGTAGATTTCATCTTGTTAATTATGCCAAATTCACTTTTTAGATTGTTGGTGTGACGCCCCCAGAATAGGTCCAGTCAACCCAACCTATTCTGAGTCGCTAAATATATGGTACAGAATTCAAATACAAACTTTTATATAACACGGTCGTGCAAAATACGACCACACAACTGTGGGTGTCAATACAAATATGTAAAAAAATATTAATATTCAAACTAAGTCCTCATTACAATTATTATCACACTATTTATCAGAAATAGTGAGGACTACTACTGCTCTAACTCGGACCATCACCCTGTCCCCCGACTAGTTCCTGCAACATTCTCATTTCCTGAAGAGGACAATAGATGAAAAGGGTGAGCTCAACTAGCCCAGTAAATAATATTATGACTAAGATAATGAAAAATAAATTATCGTTAGTCTTCAACAATTCAGATAAAATACTATTGACAACAAGTTTTAGATCAATATTCGCAGCGGAAATAGCCATTCATTAGAAGAGTTAAGTAGAGAATGAAGTCTACTATCTTCTATGATTTAAAAGTTCATCATCAATATTTTATCCCTGTAACATCAATCAATATATATCTCAAATCAAATATTCATCTTTGCACTACAGGCCAAAGATATTCATTTGTATCATCAGTGGTCACGTTCATCTCAACACCTGTCCATCTTTGCACTACGGCCAAAGATATTCATCAGGTAATCATTCATCTTTGCTCTACAGGCCAAAGATATTCAGTTATATCACCTTTTAGGACAGAGGATGATGAAAAATAATATAAATAACGAATCCAATGAGATAAAGGACAAAGATTAAGGATTTGTATTTTAGTTTATTCAATTCAAAAATACTTCGTAATAATCAATTGTGGAGCAAAATTCAAGAATAAAGTTCAAAACTTAGATCCAATCAAAGATAGTAACCATAACAGACAATTTGGACAAATAGAAGAAAATTTAATTTTTTCGTGAATAGTGTCGTATACGTGAATAATAACCCTGACGGAAAAAGTAAGAATTTCATAATAAAATTCATGATAATATTTTGGTATAATGATATTGAAAAGAATAACATCATTTATGAAAGAAAATAACATCCCTTACCTCAAAAGAATAGTACTTCTGACTGAAATATCGGATATAACACCGAAAGAAACTTGCACTGAATAGTAATACTCAAAGTATCTAAATACTCACAAAAATACGCTCGATATTATAGAGAGAGAAAACTTCTGATTCTGGTGTGATTTTCAATTCTAACCTAAGCACCCTATTTATAGGAAAAGCTTAGGATGCCAAAGTAGACTAAATTAATAAAATAATATTTTTTTAAAAAAAAATTCCGCCGCCTCAAAAGTTATCAGGCACCACACCAACCAAAAATGGGGCCCACCATTTTATAAAAAAAATATTTATTTTCCAAAACTTCAATAATTCATAATAAATAGCCCTTTTGTCAGAAAAATATAAATTCTATGTCTTTCTATAGGAAATTTAATTCTCTACAAATTTGTAGAAGGAAGTTTTTCCAAATTCCAAACATAAATTATCCAAAATCCATAAACGGATGATTTTCACATCAAAATACTGATAAAAACATATCCGCACTAATTCCTTCTTTTATATTCACAAAATAAATATTTCCTTATCATATAAATCAATAATTAATTATTCACAAATAATATTACAGAACTACAATATTGACAACTAGGTCGTTCCCAGGAAAGAGGGGGCCTTCCGATAAGGACTTCTCCTTACTGGCGCGCAATTAAATAACCTCTCCTAGACAAAACTTCCTTAGACATTGTCAATAATGCTATCTAATAATATTATTCAAATAATATGAATTATTGAGTTGATAATGTGAAATACTGTGCAGTGACAATTATTGAATCAATCATATAAAATAGCAACGTATCAATTATTGATATAAAATATCAACGTAGCAATTATTGAATTAATAAAATATCATGCAATTATTGAATCAATAATATAAAATATTAAACAGTAATTACTGTAACAATAATTGAGTAAGTGTCTTCTCACGTAAGAATCAATAATTCAAACTACTGTGCAATACCGAGTGCAACTGTGCAACACCGCGTATTACTGTATTTTAACCACCGGATATTTCAACAGTACTAATGGTAACTACGCCGTTATTTTAGAAAAAAGTTATTTCTGTCGTTTTCTATATCCGACAGTTATTCCGTTGTGGGGCCCACAAATAGCTGCGCCGTCGTACGAATATTCCCCGACAACAAGAATATTCCACGACCAAACGAATATTCCCCGACAACAATGAATATTTTATAACCACTTGCTCACTTTGAAATATTTGCACCTTTTACCCATAACTTTTCACATTTATCAAAACAACACCTTACTATTTCGAAATAATATATAAAGAAAATTAAATCTTTATTCATAAAAGTTGGGGTCTTACAACCTCCCCTCCTTATAAAATTTCGTCCTCGAAATTGACGTACGTACCTGGTATGTCGAAAAGGTGAGGATACCTCGCTTTCATTTCCGATTCTAACTTCCAGGTCATTTCCTCAATAGCATGGTTTCTCCACAAAACTTTAACTTGAGGTATAATTTTCGAGCGTAGGACATGCTCCTTCCTATCCAAGATCTTGACAGGTACCTCCTCGTACATTAAATCTTCGGCTATCTAGTCTGGTTCTAACTCAATAATGCGGTTTGGATCTTTCACATATTTACGAAGCACGGATATGTGAAAAACGTTATGAACACGAGACATACTTGGAGGTAAAGCAAATCTATAAGCCACATTTCCTACTCGGTCAAGAATCTCAAATGGACCAATGAATCGTGGATTGAGCTTTCCTCTCTTTCCGAATCTCGTAACTCCTTTCCACGGAGCAACACGTAACAATACATGGTCCCCAACATTAAATTCTACATCTTTTCGATGAAGATCCGCATAACTCTTTTGTCGATCTTGTGCGGTTTGTATATGTTGTCGGATTATTTGGATCTTTTCTGTAGTCATACGTACTAACTCCGGTCCCAACAATGTTGCTTCACCCACCTCATCCTAGCATACTGGAGAGCGACACTTTCTCCCATACAATGCCTCGAATGGAGCCACGCCTATACTTGCCTGATAACTGTTGTTGTAGGAGAATTCCACCAATGGTAAGTACTTATCCCAACTCCCTTTGAAGTCTAGAACACAGAGTCTCAATTGATCTTCAAGAGTTTGAATAGTCCTTTCCGATTGTCCGTCTGTTTGAGGATGATAAGCCGAACTGAATCGTAAATTCGTGCCCATAGCTTTCTGCAAACTGATCCAAAATCCTGAAGTAAATCTGGGGTCACGATCCGAAACTATGGATACTGGCATGCCATGCAATCTCACAATTTCATTCACGTACATATGAGCAAGACGTTCAAGGGAATAAGTCTCTCGTATCGGCAAGAAATGAGCAGACTTGGTTAATCTATCAACAATAACCCAAATCGCATCTATGCATTGAGAAACCATGGGAAGACCCGTAACGAAATCCATCATAATGTGTTCCCACTTCCATTTCGGAATCTCCAGTGGTTGCAATGGACCCTTCGGCACTTGATGCTCCGCCTTTACACGTTGATAAGTTAAACATCTCGAAATAAACTCCGCGATCTCTCTTGTCATATTGCTCCACCAAAATGTATGTCGAAGATCACGATACATTTTGGTACTTCCAGGATGGATTGCAAACGGTGTGTTGTGTGCCTCCATCATGATTCTATGCTTCAAGTCGGAATCGTTAGGAACACAAAGTCTGGAGTTGACTCGAAGTATTCCCTCTTCATCGATTCTTGCTTTTGGAATGGAACCTTCTTGCACCTTCTTTTTCATCTTCATCAGCTCCGGATCCGTAGCTTGAGCAGTTTTAACTTTATCAATCAAAGCTGGTTCTACGCGTATACTTGACATCATCGCACTCGTTCTCACATATGATCTTCTACTCAACGCGTCAGCTACCACGTTCGCTTTTCTAGGATGGTATTGGATGGTATGATCGTAATCTTTCAACAGCTCAAGCCAACGTCATTGCCGCATGTTGAGTTCCTTTTGAGTGAAGAAATATTTAAGGCTCTTATGATCCGTATAAATCTCCACTTTCTCCCCGTACAGGTAATGTCTCCAGATCTTCAACGCGAAAACGACAACCGCCAACTCTAGATCATGAGAAGGATAATTCCTCTCATATTCTTTGAGTTGTCGCGAGGCATAGGCTATGACTTTCCCATGTTGCATGAGAACACATCCTAACCCTTTGCCCGAAGCATCGCTATAGATAACAAATCCATCCGAACCAGATGGTATTGTCAGAACAGGTGCCGAGATAAGTCTTCTCTTGAGCTCTTGGAAGCTCTTCTCGCATTCCTCGCTTCAAATAAATTTTGTATCTTTCCGAGTCAACTGAGTTAATGGAGTAGCGATTCAAGAAAATCCCTCTACGAACCTCCGATAATAACCAGCTAAGCCCAGAAAGCTTCGTACTTCGGTCACCGACTTAGGTTGCTCCCAGCTTTGTATTGCTTTAATCTTCGTCGGGTCAACAGATACTCCACGTTTCGATACCACGTGCCCAAGGAATGCTACTTCCTCAAGCCAAAACTCGCATTTCTTCAGCTGATGATATCCAGAACGAAGATTGATCTTTGAAAAGAATTCTGCTCCTTGCAACTGGTCGAACAGGTCATCAATACGAGGTAGCGGATACCTATTCTTGATGGTGACATGGTTCAACTCCCGATAGTCAATACAAAGTCGCATACTCCCGTCTTTCTTCTTTACGAATAAAACAGAAGCACCCCAAGGAGACATACTAGGACGAATAAAACCGATGTCTAACAATTCCTGTAATTGGACCTTTAACTCCTGAAGTTCAATAGGAGCCATTCGATATGGGATTTTAGAAATGGGTTTTGTACCGGGCTCAAGGTCAATAAAGAATTCAACTTCACGTTCTGGGGGTAGACCGGGAAGTTCTTCGGGAAATACATCAGGAAACTCATTAACAACGGAAATATCATTCAAACCTAATGTATTCTGGTTTAGATCAGTGACATGTGCTAAGAAAGCTTGACATCCGTTTTTCAATAAACAAATAGCTTTATGACTTGAAATGATATTGACTGATTTTAGTGGTTTGGTGGTTTGGATTCGCACAACAGGTTGATTAAGAATATGAAAACTAACAACCTTACGAAAACAATCAATTTTGGCATGGTAAGTGGTTAACCAATCAATTCCTAAAATCACGTCAAATGCAAGTATTTTCAAAGATATAAGATCAACAGGTAAGGTAAGGGTACAAATCTGAATCAAGCAAGATTTGTAAACTGTGGATATAACAAAGTTTCTCCCAACGGAGTTTCAACAGATAAGTCAAAGTCTAATTTACCAGAAGTCAAGTTCAAATGTTGAGCACAAGCAGGTGAAATAAAAGTATGGGTAGCACCAGTATCTAATAAGGTATAGACTTCGCAAAAATTTAAGATTAACTAACCCGTGATAAATTCATTCGGGTTCCTCGCGTTTTGGGCAGTCACGACAAACGCCCTTCCAGGAACCATCGACTTTGATTTGTCTGGGACAGTCTTTGGTGTCACTATCCCAACTGGTCTTGACTTTGCTATATAGCTCATTCCACCCTCAACTGCTTCGTCACACTCCTGATCCATGATTTGAATCATTACTCTTCGATCCATATCGAATTGGGATTGACCGCTATGCACAGGGTAATTCCAAACTCGATGTTGGATTCTACCAATTGCTGTCCAAAAAGTAAAATCCATGTCGTCTATTTTGGCCTTCTTAGATCGGACGTCTCTTTTTAAAATATCAACGCGTCGTGCGGCTTTTACCCATGCATCTTCAATTCTCACTCGTTCCGTTGCTTCTTCTTTCAGCTGATCGTTGACATTTGCATTTTCAGATTCCAGCTCTAATATCATATGTTCTGCCAGAGAGAGCTTTTGTTCAAGCCTCGCATATCGAGTAGCAAAATCTTGAATTTCTGTATCCCTTTCTTGAATTGTTGTATCCCTTTGTTCCACGGCTGTCTGTCGTTCTTCACCTTGCTCTTCTAACTCATGAATACGATCTTGTAGTTCAACATTTCGATCATAAAATTCTCCTAACAAATCCTCCTCCTCGGGTTCCTCTTCTTCCTTACTCTCAGCTGCTACCTCTGCGACTAGCTCGGGTGCAACTATTAATTCTTCACTCACCACATGGATATTTCTAATTTCTTCTTCTCCCGACATCACATTATTCTGGTTGGTGATTAAAGTCTCCACGGTCTCATTTACTTCGTTGTTAACATTCTCAGCTGCCATTCTCAAATACTGTCATAAAACAAGGGTTAATTAAACAAATTAACATATCACATATTAACCCTGTGCTCCGACTGACCAATTTAAATACCACATAAGCTTAGGTAGGACACACTAGCGAAGGATTGACTCGTCTCTCCCCTCCTAATTCTATTCCCAGATCTCCGCCAGAGATCATATCCCTAAGCTCTGATACCAACTGTGATGCCCCCAGAATAGGTCCAGTCAACCCAACCCATTCTGAGTCGCCAAATACATGGTACAGAATTCAAATACAAACTTTTATATCACACGGTATTGCAAAATACAACCACACAACTGTGAGTGTCAATACAAATATGTAGAAAATATTAATATTCAAACAAAGTCCTCATTACAATTATTATCACACTATTTATCAGAAATAGTGAGGACTACTACTGCTCTAACTCGGACCATCACTCTGTCCCCCAACTAGTTCCCACAACATTCTTATTTCCTGAAGAGAACAATAGATGAAAAGGGTGAGCTCAACTAGCCTAGTAAAGAATATTATGACTAAGATAATGGAAAATAAATTATCGTTAGTCTTCAACAATTCAGATAAAATATTATTGACAACAAGTTTTAGATTAATATTCGCAACTGAAATTCATTAGAAGAGTTAAGTAGAGAATGAAGTCTACTATCTTCTATGATTTAAAAGTTCATTATCAATATTTTATCCCTGTAACATCAATCAATATATATCTCAAATCAAATATTCATCTTTGCACTACAGGCCAAAGATATTCATTTGTATCATCAGTGGTCACGTTCATCTCAACACCTGTCCATCTTTGCACTACGGCCAAAGATATTCATCAGGTAATCATTCATCTTTGCTCTACAGGCCAAAGATATTCAGTTATATCACCTTTTAGGACTGAGGATGATGAAAAACAATATAAATAACGAATTCAGTGAGATAAAGGACAAAGATTAAGGATTTGTATTTTAGTTTATCCAATTCAAAAAGACTTCGTAATAATCAATTGTGGAGCAAAATTCAAGAATAAAACTCAAAACTTAGATCCAATCAAAGATAGTAACCATAACAGACAATTTGGACAAATAGAAGAAAATTTAATTTTTTCGTGAATAGTGCCGTATACGTGAATAATAACCCCGACGGAAAAAGTAAGAATTTCATAATAAAATCCATGATAATATTTTGGTATAATGATATTAAAAAGAATAACATCATTTATGAAAGAAAATAACATCCATTACCTCAAAAGAATAGTACTTCTGACTGAAATATCGGATATAACACCGAAGGAAACTTGCACTGAATAGTAATACTCAAAGTATCTAAATACTCATAAAAATACGCTTGATATTATAGAGAGAGAAAACTTCTGATTCTGGTGTGATTTTCAATTCTAACCTAAGCACCCTATTTATAGGAAAAGCTTAGGATGCCAAAGTAGACTAAATTAATAAAATAATATTTTTTTTAAAAAAAATTCCGCCGCCTAAAAAGTTATCAGGCACCACACCAACCAAAAATGGGGCCCACCATTTTATAAAAAAAATATTTATTTTCCAAAACTTCAATAATTCATAATAAATAGCCCTTTTGTCAGAAAAATATAAATTCTATGTCTTTCTATAGGAAATTTAATTCTCTACAAATTTGTAGAAGGAAGTTTTTCCAAATTCCAAACATAAATTATCCAAAATCCATAAACGGATGATTTCCACATCAAAATACTGATAAAAACACATCCGCACTAATTCCTTCTTTTATATTCACAAAATAAATATTTCCTTATCATATAAATCAATAATTAATTATTCACAAATAATATTACAGAACTACAATATTGACAACTAGGTCGTTCCCAGGAAAGAGGGGGCCTTCCGATAAGGACTTCTCCTTACTGGCGCGCAATTAAATAACCTCTCCTAGACAAAACTTCTTTAGACATTGTCAATAGTGCTATCTAATAATATTATTCAAATAATATGAATTATTGAGTTGATAATGTGAAATACTGTGCAGTGACAATTATTGAATCAATCATATAAAATAGCAACGTATCAATTATTGATATAAAATATCAATGTAGCAATTATTGAATCAATAAAATATCATGCAATTATTGAATCAATAATATAAAATATTAAACAGTAATTACTGTAAAAATAATTGAGTAAGTGCCTTCTCACGTAAGAATCAATAATTCAAAATACTGTGCAATACCGAGTGCAACTGTGCAACACCGCGTATTACTGTATTTTAACCACCGGATATTTCAACAGTACTAACGGTAACTACGCCGTTATTTTAGAAAAAAGTTATTTATGTCGCTTTTTATATCCGACAGTTATTCCGTTGTGGGGTCCACAAATAGCTGCGCCGTCGTACGAATATTCCCCGACAACAAGAATATTCCACGACCAAACGAATATTCCCCGACAACAATGAATATTTTATAACCACTTGCTCACTTTGAAATATTTGCACCTTTTACCCATAACTTTTCACATTTATCAAAACAACACCTTACTATTTCGACATAATATATAAAGAAAATTAAATCTTTATTCATAAAAGTTGGGGTCTTACAGTTGGAATATAGAGCAGAATTAACAAGACCAATAGAACGAAAAATTGGAACAACTTATCTGGAAAACTGAGGCGTAGCGAAGCTACTGTCCTAAAAAGTGATTTCGCCCCCACTGGTAATAACCTCTGGTACAAACGGGCTGCCGACGATCACCCTCCAGAATTCAACGGTGAAGCCTCCAATTGTGTGCACTCACAGATGGAGACTTTGGACGTGTCTGTTTGTGGATTGCCCAGAAAAAGTACACGAAAAGATAATATTGGAAAAGCAGTATAGAGATATAGAGAGATGACGTTTGTATATTTTCTGAAGGAAGAACCGAACAGTATATATAGCAGCAGAGAAGAACAACGTTGGGAAAAAATTAACGTTAGAATATACGTTACTGAGCGTTGGAAATTAATAGGATTAACGTTAGAAAATTAATTATAACGTTATTGAAGAAAACTGAAAAACGGCTAGGTTAAGAAATAATAAAATTAGGGATTTTAGCAAAACAGTGGGCTATTGGGCACCCCCTTGCGCGGGTGTTATGCGCACACACGCACTAAGGTTTTTTGATTGAATGTCTAAGATTCAAAAGCTTGGCCCAGCCCAATTTCTTAGTCGTCCTCATATGCGCGTGCTCATCTTTATTTCCTCAATCAAGTTACTTAGCCCAAACCAAGAAGTACTAATATACACAAGTAATGTCTTAAAAATAGGCAATGTAGGACTTTGCCAAAACCAATAATTTTGAAGCACAACCACCATGGAACTCACTTTTTAACTATATATTAATATTGATTTGGTTAAAAAAAATAAGTCTCACATGCGAAAATATCAAAACGTATTGGGGAAATATCAATTTCATATTGGACAGGCGTGCATGAGGAATCTGCTTTTTGCTTTTCTTTCGGTCGGTCGATTGTAAAATTATTGTCCTTTGAAATTTTCTTTTTTAATGTTGTTTGTCATTTGTAATCATGTTGTTTAGTGGTGTTTGGCTGGCTATTTAAGGCTAGCCGTGTTTCTACTCCAGCTAGGCAGAGTTTGATTATATCTTAGTTTGAGTTGAGTGCTCTCTTGAAGAGTCTTTGTTAAATAGTACTCGATCTCCTGCTATATATTGATCTTCAAGAGCTATGTAAGTTTGTTTTATAAATTTCAGTTTATCTTCTCCATTTCCGAATCTATGTTATCTTTTATCTCTGATTTGAATTGCTTTTAATCTCTATATGATTCATGGCCTTATATGGTCTGAAGAATGCTCATCCCTAACCCTGAGGCTAAGACTGAATTGTATAGCTATTTGTTTTACTGCTCATCTTCTTCCTTAAATACACATCACCATATCTAAAAGCTTAAGCAAAATTTTGATACAACGGCAACTGACGGAGAGAGATGGTGATTCAAATTTTTTGTAGTAGGTAAGTAAAAGTTACACATAATGATCATAATTTAATTTGTAAATGGTTTTATTTAATTTCTATTTAATTTGTAATTGTCAGGCGTTCTCTCGTTGTTGGCTTTCAAGTTTGTACCTATATATATAAATATTATGCATTTATTTAGTTTTCTTAATAAAGAATCCCTGTGTTTCATTTTGTTGATTATTGGTTAGATCTTATCATTCCTTTGAAATTATTCTCTTTTAGAAATTAATGGAGCAAGCTCACGAGACAAATCAATCGGTATGTGAGGGATTGGCAAGAATAGGTGTTAAGGTAATTTCTGATTTTATTAGGTGCATCGTTTTTTCTAATATTTATATATATATATATATATATATATATATATATATTTATATTTATATTTATATGAGAGTGATTCATGATTAAGGTTGGATATGATGAGGTCAATCATTTATTTTTGTGATCTAAAAATTAAAATTATTTTCAATTATGTGGATGATGGATCTTATTTGCATAATAATTAAGCAAATGAGATTTGATTAAGCAAATGAGATTTGTGCAACTATTGTACGGATGAAATATAATTTAAGGTTTTTATCCACATAATAGTTGTGTGTATATATCATATCCACACAACTATTGTGCAGACCAATTAAATTTGAAGTTATTCAATCTATTTTCAAACAGTCACACATGAGTTGGATAATAAGGATTTTTATTCAACTTTAAATATAGATCATATATATATATCTTTTGTAACAAATTATCCTTATTTAAGTGATTTATCAACTATCATCACAAAAGTAATTGCATCTACAAAGGTTAT
Source organism: Panax stipuleanatus (assembly GCA_020205555.1). Taxonomy (NCBI): domain Eukaryota; kingdom Viridiplantae; phylum Streptophyta; class Magnoliopsida; order Apiales; family Araliaceae; genus Panax; species Panax stipuleanatus. Next base: position 165,056,101 of record CM035117.1, read on the forward strand.
ATTCCTATTCGGCTGATTGGCACTTCTGTCCCTTCAAATTGTCACCCACTTTTAAAGTCTTAAAAGTGACACTTTGTTAAAGTGACACTTTGTTGGCGTTTTCGTTCCTCCAACCCATTTTGGCCCCAACGCGACCCATTTTAACCCAACTCGACCCAGTTTGACCCAACCCAAATTTTTAATATTTTAAAATATAATATTATTTTTAAAATAAGTATTTAACATTTTAAAAAATAATATTTAATATTTTAAAATAAAAATTATTTTTAAAATAGTTATTTTTAATATTTAAAAAAAATTAATTTTTTTTTAAAAAATTAAATAATAATTGTATTTAATATTTTAAAATAAAAAATATTTTGTGAATAATTATTATTTTTAAATTTTTAAAAGAAAATATTATTTTTAAATTAATAATTATATTTAATATTTTAAAAGAATATATATTTTTATTTAAAATAAAATATTATTTTTAAAAATTTATAAAGATAATTATTATTCTAAGGAAAAAATATTAGAAACTTTTATTTTTTTTAAAAATGAGTAAAGTTTCATAAAATATAGATTCAAAAAAATACATAGAAAATAAAAAAAAATTTAAAAATAAAGTATATTTTTTCATTTTTTATGTAAAAAATTATTTTCAGAAAAAAAGTTAATATCTCTTTTTTTATTATATGTATTCTAAAAACAGTAAAAGATAAATAAAAAAGGTGATTCAAATTTTTTTAAAAAATAATTATTATTTTTAGGAATTTTTTTTTAGAAATAATTAAGATTGAATCCCTAAAGTTTTAAATTTTTTCTAATTTTTTTTCTTGAAAATTTTAATTATTTTTTTAAAAAAAATATTGTATCATTTTTTAAATTTTTTTACTTTTTTTGTATTTTATTTTCTATTTTTAGTTTTTATTTTTAAAAATTCTAATATTAAGAATACATATAATAAAAAAAGAAATATTAACTTTTTTTCTAAAAATAAATTTTTACATAAAACATGAAAAAATATACTTTATTTTTTAAAAAATAAAATTTTATTTTCTTTTGAATCTATATTTTATGAAACTTTACTCATTTTTGAAAAAAATTAAAGTTTCAAATATTTTTTCCTTAGAATAATAATTATCTTTATAAATTTTTTAAATTTTTTTTTTATTTTAAATAAAAATATATATTATTTTAAAATATTAAATATAATTATTATTTTAAAAATAATAATTATTTAAAAAATATTTTTATTTTTTATTTTTTATTTTAAAATATTAAATATAATTATTATTTACTTTTTTTAATTTTTTTTAAAATAATAAAAGCAGCTATTTTCAAAAAAATTTATTATTTTAAAAATAATAATTTATTTTAAAATATTAAATATTATTTTTTAAAATATTAAATATAATTATTATTTTAAACTTATTTTAAAAATAATATTATTTTTTTAAATATTAAAAATTTGGATTGAATCAAACTGGGTCGGGTTGGGTTAAAATGGGTCGGGTTGAGGTCAAAATGGGTTGGAGGAACGGAAACGCCAACAAAATGTCATTTTAAGGACCTAACTGACGAAAATGAAACTTTAGAGACGACTTTGAAAGTGGGTGGTAACTTGGAGGGACAGAAGTGCCAATCAGCCATTCCTATTCCCTAGCCACATATATCTCAAAAAATTTGTTGACCATCCCTTAAGCTTTGTGAAAAATATATTGACCTCTAAGCTTTTTGTAATCAGAAATTGTCGTATGAAGGATCAATTCATTTGATATGAAAAATAAAATAAATTTTTAGTATAAAATTAAGCACATAATAACATACACAATTTATTATTTGAGTATATTTACACTGTATATTTTATAAATAAGATAAATTTTTTATCTCGAAGTATGTTTTATGGATAAATTTTAATTAAATATAAATATATGTATGATATTTATAAAAGATAAATTGAACCATTAATATTATTGGTCTGATTGAGAAATGAAAATGAGAATTTGGTTAACTTATATTAGTTGATCCAAAAATGTTAAAATTGGTATTATGAACAATGCAACCAAAATATTAAGTTGTGAAGTAGCACGATAATAATAATTTAGATTCCGAGAGCAACGTGATTAAAATCACTTAGCCAAATATTAGTGAAATAATTTAAACGTTAAAGTAATAATTAAATAAGAAATTATTTAATTATATGAGAGAATAGTTTATAATATGTTAGTCATATGATATAATAGATGTTAATGTTTCAAGTAAATGTAAATTAAGTTAATCATTTGATTAATAAGTAAATATATATACTTAGCAAAAAAAAAATTATTAAAGTATTTACATTTACTTTTACTTAAGTAAATTATTTTTAATAAAGTTAAAGTATTTACTTTTACTTTTACTTAAGTAAATTACTTTTATTAAAGTAAAGTTGTCCTTTACTTTTGACTTTGTCGGATGCATTGATTGCATCTGATGATGACTGGAGCATCCAATGACTGTGGGACCCTGGGGGGTCAGCGTCGTCTGACTGTTGACTGTTGAGGTCCGGCTCCTTCCTCGTCGGTGGGTGCTGTTGATCTTCTTCTCAGAGAGATCACCATCCCCTATATTGACTTTGTCGGACGCGTTGATTACATCTGATGATGACTGGAGCATCCGATGACTGTGGGACCCTGGGGAGTTGACTGTTGAGGTTGACTGTTGAGGTCCGTCTCCTTCCTCGCCGGTCCTTCCTCACCGATGGGTGCTGTTGATCACCATCCCCTATATTTCAGAGAAATCACCATCCCCTATACTGTTGAGGTCCGGCTCCTTCCTCGCCGGTGGGTGCTGTTGATCTCTCTGAGAAGAAGATCAACAGCACCCACCGGCGAGGAAGGACCGGCAAGGAAGGAGCCGGACCTAAACAGTCAACCTCAACAGTCAACCCCCCAGGGTCTCACAGTCATCGGATGCTCCAGTCATCATCAGATGCAATCAACGCGTCTGACAAAGTTAAAAACAGCCGAAAGCAAAAGCAGATGCTGCTTTAGTAAAAGTAATTTACTTTAGTAAAAGTAAATGTAATTACTTTTAACTTTAGTTAAATGTTTTTAACTTTAGTTAAATATTTTTACTTTACTTTTACTAAAGTAAATTACTTTTACTAAAGCAGCATCTGCTTTTGCTTTCGGCTGCTTTTGACTTTGTCGGACGCGTTGATTGCATCTGATGATGACTGGAGCATCCGATGACTGTGAGACCCTGGGGGTTGACTGTTGAGGTCCAGCTCCTTCCTCGCCGGTCCTTCCTTGCCGGTGGGTGCTGTTGATCTTCTTCTCAGAGAGATCACCATCCCCTATACTTCGACCCCAAAAAAAAATTCAGGGATTCAATCCTTTCTTTCTATGTTTGTATAAGAAATGATAACAGTAATTCATAAGTACTAACATAAGTTTGAAATGAAATAAATTTTTTTATTGAAACTGAAATAATTACAAACAGATAGAAACTTAGCATGACTAAGAAAGAAGGCAAGAGGGCTGAAGATTAGTTAGATAGGAATCTAAGTCTTCACAAGCTCTCTATTGGATATCTAAATCCTGCCTCAAACAAATGACTAAGCCTCCCTTAAATAGGAAGAGAAAAGGCGGAACAAATACAACTCAATAATTACAAAACATGAATGACTATTGCACAACAGTAATGCTTTATCAAAAGATGAAAGTATTATTACAACTTTTGACTATTACAATCAACTTTTCACTATTACAGACGCGTTTTGAATAAAATACAGACTAATTAATTCAAATACAGAATAACTTTTGACTAAAGAGGCCATATGGCCGACATACAGGACATGACTCATACAAGACGACAAACTGACTTGTCACTTGCTTTCGACTACTTTGGACAAAGGAGCACGGGCTGCGCGGGCAAGAGCATCTTGCAACAAAGGTGACCAGAGTGACTGAAGGGATCCTAGGCAAATGGATCCTGAGCATCTTGAAGAGAGATGCTTCCATATGGATCATTACGGCTAAAATGATGACTGGAATGGGACGAGGAGGATGAACAGATTGAGGGAACTGAGTCTTCACTGAGTTTATCCATTCGTTTTTGAATAAGCTTGGATAACTGTTTTAACTCAGAATTTGAACAATGCTCAATATCCGCAAAATCTAACTTTGAAACGGAAGATGTTTTGGATTTTGATTTACTAGAGGATGATTCCTTTGGAGGAGGAACCGATTGAATAGGAGAAGGATTGAAAAATTCCTTCTGGACTTGACCGACGATGCTATAAGGATCAAACTTATCCCACCATTTAACTGAAAATTCCCAAGTAACAAAAGTAATTTGACTAGAGTTAGAGCGGGAAACATCCTTTTCGGATGAAATAACAGAAGAAAGGGCAACATTAGCAACAGGAGAATAAAATTCATAGTTCTATGTAAGAATCCATGGAATTTTATATTTACTAACAAAATGAAGAGTTACTGGAATGCAACAATTAGATTGCACCGCAGGAACCCTAGAACTAAAAATATTTAGAACTGACTGGAGCTCAATTGGAAGAATTTTATAGATGAGACCAAAACGTTCCCACCATAAAACAAACCAATGAGGGATTTGACTTTTGAACTTGTGGTCAAATTGTATGAACCACGAATGACTAAACGATGGAGTTTGAAACAGAAAAACCTTGTTCCAAGCTTCCATGTAATCATAATAGCAGAACTGGCTATCATGACCTTCTAACTGTCTTAAATCTGACGGATGATTACCCCAGTTTGGCATGGTGATAATCTGTTTAATATAGAGCAAATGATAGATGATTTTCGAGGAATCATTTCTATCATAAATGGGTTTAATAAGGATTGACTGGGTTTGAAGCAAGACATCCTTATAATACATAAGAGATTTATAAGGAGCCAAGGGAAGAAAATGCCAACCATTTGGGAAGAACTGGGCAGCCAATTTGACTGGATCATCAATTGATTTCATATGTCTTTCGATATGAAATAAATTGGTGGAATAAACAGGAACATACTCAGTTTGAGTACGTTGACCAGCAGGAGGATTACTGGACGAAGCAAAAGGATCAATCATTTGAGGGGGCTGGGCCAAAGCCGAGCTGTAGGGCTTTGTTCCGGAAATAAGGGGAGTAAACCTATTAACTACAGTAAAAGGAGTGTCTGGGTGTGGGATTACAGCTCCCATGGGCTTCTGACTGGGCGGGCCAGGGCCTGGAGGGCCAGGGGGCCAGACACTTTTACTGGATCCTCTCAGACTCATTTTGAATTTGAGGGGTACCTGAATTAATAAATTCCCGAGTGAGAAAATCAAGAACTGAATTATCACTGCCTTTAATGTAATCAATATCAAAATGAAAAATAATTAAAATAGATTACCATCTGGCAAAAATGTGCTTGGCAGCAATATTTTTAACATCTTTTTCAAGAATGTATTTGGCTGATTTACAGTCAATACGAACTAAAAACTTTTGATTTAATAAATCATTTTAAAATTTTGTAATACACAAAACTAATGCTAAAATTTTAATTTCCTTTTTAATTGTGCTATAATTTAATTGGGCTTGATTCCACGCGCCAGAGTAGAACCGAACAATTTGTTCAGAAGAAGCAGGAGTCAATTTCTGCTTCAAGATGCCACCGAATCCAATTTCGGAAGCGTCAGTTTCAACGATTTTGAAGGCTGATTCATTAGATATGCTAAGGCAGGGAAGAACATTAACATATTTTTTAACTTGTTGGACAATGGCAGTATGCTCATCGGTCCAAGGAGGAGGATTTTTCTGTAAACGAAGGAACAGAGGTTTACAGATTTTTCTCAAATTCTGATAAAACTTACCGACGTAATTAAGGGACCCTAAAAAACGTTGGACTTGAGTTTTATCAATAATTTTGTCAGAAAATTTATCAGCGAATTGAATGACTCTTTTAATCTTTTTAACGAATTACCTTGAACCATTAACAAAGATTCATCATCTTTGACTACAGAAGATTCAGGCTGATCTTCATTGTCTGAAGAATCAGAAATGTGAAGTTCAGAACCTTTAGAGGCCAAAGCAGTCATATCTTTTCTTAAGTTTGAAATTTCAATCTTAAGACCAGAAATTTCTTTCTTAAGTTTGTTGACTTCTTGATTTAATTCTGGGAGGGTGATTTCTTTCTCGGCAGTTTTAAATCTTTCAAGGGTTTTGTTAAGGCTAATTACAGGTTTATCTTTACCTCTAACAACCTTACCTTTACCCGAATTGTTTTTAGTAAACAAGTATTTTAATTGCTTCATATACTGTAATTTTAAATCTTCATCTGTAAGTTTACTAATTAACTCGATTAACAAAGAGCTTTCCTGGTCCTCTTTGTTAAGGACGTTAATAGTTTTACAGCAATCAGATCTACAACTATCAGTACAAAGGGTGACTTCATTATCCTCACTAGGGGTTTGACTATTTTCTTCATTACTAGAGGAATAAGGAATGTCAGAGTGATCATTTTCATCATCAGTCTGAATTCTTATTAACTCTAAAATCTTATCAGTATCTTCAACAGAGAGATTTAACTGAGTTAATTTTTGTTTAAACTTACACTCATTTTTATAATGACCCTTTTTACCACAATTATAACAGGTAACTTTACTCTTATCCTGTGACTTAGAAGATGATTTTTTACTATGAGTTTTCTTCTTTGACTTAGGTTTATCATAATAACTATCTTTGTTAATAGACCGACTAGAACGCTTCTTATGATGCTTGCGTTTCTTGTGACTTTCAATTTACTTTTTCCTATGCTTTTTTTTTGGAAGGAGCAATAGGAGGCAAACCATATTGTTCACAAAATGTTCCAAGCTCATACTTAGCTTTATTCTTATTGTTAGCGGCTTGTTTAGCAATTTTAAAGTCAATACACATTTTTAAACCTATCTTTTGAATATAACTGATTATGTCACCGTAAGTCAGGTTATCATAATCAATATATCCCAGAGTTTTACTGAGTTCTTCTCTAACCTTGTGAGCAAACAAGCTAGGAAGACCATTAACAAATTTTTCCTTCCAAAAAGGTTTGTTACTATCACTGCGCATCATAACTCGAGAAATAAAAATATCTTTGTACCACCTAAAGTCACTTAAGGTAGGACAAGTGAGATTACTTAACTGGTCATGAATTCTTTCAGTGATATTACTAGGAGTTCCAATAAAATATTTTATTATAGTGAATATTAATGTATTAATCCCATCAGGAATACCATAACCTATATCTTCTTGGAAGATAGGCTGACCATTGTCATCTAACTGGCGAGCATGGATAATCGAATTCCTTGCTTCTTCGTCAAGGTGTTTTTCCCACCAAGAACGAAGTACACCAGTGAAACCATTAGTTAATATTTCAACTATTTCAGGCTGGGTTAGGCTACTGAAAGCTGTAATATAACTATTGGCAACCATAGACAAATGATTCATTTTGGTAAGAATCTGATGTTCACTAAATTCATTAATATTCCATTCATAAATTTTATTAGACGAAACAGAAAATTGATTATCTAGATTCTTCTCCTCATATTGAAGATCAGGAGGGGTGGGTCAAGAATACTAATTTTTTGTTATACTAGTGTTATTAAAAGTTAACTTATTTAATTGTTCAGCAAGATCTGGGACAGAAGCAACTTCAAAAATTTCTTCTGAATCACTATTGCTTTCATCATTGTCAGATTCTTGGATCTGATCAATGATAGCAACAGTTCCACTAGCTTCACCAGAGCTTGAACCAATCTTTTTAATTAACTTATCAATACTTTTAACTAGGTCAGAATCTTTATTTGGCAATCCCTTTCCTTCTCTGTCAGAAGGGAGAGTTAATAAAGGTTGATCTAGTTTTTCTTGAGGATTTTTAATCAAAGCATGATCAAATTTTTCTTCAATTTTATCAAGCTGTTTACCAATAGTGGCTAAATACTGATTTGTGAAATTATTTTGTTCAATAATTTTTTTATCATCAGTTTTACCATCAGCAACCTTAAAAGGGCTGGCAAAAACTGAAGCGTTTTTAACCTGTAAAAGAACAGCTTCCAAAGGAGGACGAGATGCTAAAATCTTAGACTTATCATCTTTCATCCACTGACTTTTAGTAAGAACTTTACACTGTGAGTGATATTTATCATACCAATCATAAAATGTAAGATTGTCTTGATTAATTTTAACATATTTTTTCTAATTATGAACAATTTTATCACGATCATGCTTATCATAATTATTATGAAAAACATGGCGTTTATTTTGATTAGATTTGGAATTGAAATCTGCAACCAGACTATCCCAATCAAACTTAACTGCTTTAGTTATTACTCTTAACTGGTGATTAATAGGGGCTTCAAAATTAGAGGGAGTAGGACCTACAGAGACTGTAGGAGACACATCATCTTGTTCATCTTCAGCATGAAAGGCTGGAGTGTAGCAAGGATGACTTGTCTGACCTTGATTCAAAACACCTTTCAATTTAATATCTGGAATAGAAAAATCACTTAAAACTTCGGTATCTCTTCTTGAAACGGAAGGAATTGAAGAATTAGTAAATTCTTCTATAATTAAAGGTCTTCTAGTACGTTCAAAACTGACCCGAACAATACCATCAAAAAATTGTTTAATATTTTCCAAATTTAATAAATTATTATTAACTGGTTTTTGTGGAATCTCTTGAGGGAGAATCCACTGACTAGGTAACGTAACGTAATATCTTTCCAAAGAATGGTCTTTGGGGTTTGGATATTAGCGTTACTAGTACTGCTTTGAATTAGCACAGTATGATCCTTAGGACTTTTATTAAGTGCATGAATGTTTAAATTAGTTTTCATAACCTTATAATAGATTTTGTATATTAAAGCTATAGGTTGAGAACCCTCAATCATTTGAGTTATCTCTCCTGCAGTTTTAATATTCAGAGTTAAAGCTTTTAACAAATTAATATCAGATAAACTCAATGGAAGGTCAGGAAAGCAATTAAAATGGATAGGACCATCATGCAGACTTGACTCCATGATACCAATTATACTTGGAGCATAATTAAGATATCGAGCATCTCTTAAACATAAAAAGACACTTGAGTTTATTCCTTTAATAGTTAGTGGTTTGACTGCGACCTGAACTAAACCAATATGAATAAAATTATAGCCTTTCTTTCGATGCTTATTAATAACATCTGGAGAAAGAAGACTACAATTTTCATATTCTTTGTTGATCGCATAGACACGTTCAACAGTTTTAACATTATAATCAGTTTTAAAGTTATCAATAAAAGTTGACTGATAAATTTCTTTATGGGACACACTAGGAATGTTTCAGTTACTAAGGATTTGATTAATGTTTTCATAACTGTGTTCTTCTTGGTTAACTATGTTTGGAACAGGAGGAAGTGAAGATCTATTACTAACTGACGAACTCGACCTGAATAATCTACTCATTTTAAAAATTAAAGCTTTTAATAAATCTGTGTTCTTCCATTCATACCCCTTTCTTTGCTTAACATAAACACATATCCTATCATCTAGTGATTCCCAGAAATCCAAAACTGCTCACACACTAGAGACTTACAAAGGCTGGACAGGGACCTATGGCGATGGAGGGTGGTTTATACAAAGAGATTAGGTGACTTCTTGAACAAAGAAAGACCAAAAACTTTGGATAAAAATGACTTTGATTAAACAGATGAGAACAACACTTAGCAATTAAAAACAACACTAGGTTTTGATACCAAAAGGCGGAAGAAGCAAACATAAGAGAAAGGCAGAAGAAGCAAACATAAGAGTGGCGCATACGAAACTGAATCATAACTATAGCAAATTATAAGAAATGATAACAATAATTCATAAGTATTAACAGAAGTTTGAAATGAAATAAATTTTTTTATTGAAACTGAAATAATTACAAATAGATAACTTGGGTTTACTTACAAACAGACTCGATTATAGAAATTTAGCATGACTAAGAAAGAAGGCAAGAGGGCTGAAGATTATTAGATAGGAATCTAAGTCTTCACAATCTCTCTATTGGATATCTAAATCCTGCCTCAAACAAATGACTAAGCCTCCCTTAAATACGAAGAGAAAAGGCGGAACAAATACAACTCAATAATTACAAAACATGAATGACTATTGCACAACAGTAATGCTTTATCAAAAGATGAAAGCATTATTATAACTTTTGACTATTACAATCAACTTTTCACTATTACAGACACGTTTTGAATAAAATACAGACTCAATAATTCAAATACAGAATAACTTTTGACTAAAGAGGCCATATAGCCGACATACAGAACATGACACATACAAGACGACAAACTGACTTATCACTTGCTTTCGGCTACTTTGGACAAAGGAGCACGGGCTGCGTGGGCAGGAGCATCTTGCAACAAAGGTGACCAGAGTGATTGAAGGGATCCTAGGCAAATGGGTCCTGAGCATCTTAAAGAGAGATGCTTTCATATGGATCATTATGGCTAGAATGATGACTGAAATGGGACGAGGAGGATGAACAGATTGAGGGAACTGAGTCCTCACTGAGTTTATCCATTCGTTTTTGAATAAGCTTGGATAACTGTTTTAACTCAAAATTTGAATAATGCTCAATATCAGCAAAATCTAACTTTGAAACGGAAGATTTTTTGGATTTTGATTTACTAGAGGATGATTCCTTTGGAGGAGGAACCGATTGAATAGGAGAAGGATTGGGAAATTCCTTCTGGACTTGACCGACGATGCGATAAGGATCAAACTTATCCCACCATTTAACTGAAAATTCCCGAGTAACAAAAGTAATTTGACTAGAGTTAGAGCGGGAAACATCCTTTTCGGATGAAATAACAGAAGAAAGGGCAACATTAGCAACAGGAGAATAAAATCCATAGTTCTATGTAAGAATCCACGGAATTTTATATTTACTAACAAAATGAAGAGTTACTGGAATGCAACAATTAGATTGCACCGCAGGAACTCTAGAACTAAAAATATTTAGAACTGACTGGAGCTTAATTGGAAGAATTTTATAGATGAGACCAAAACGTTCCCACCATAAAATAAACCAATGAGGGATTTGACTTTTGAACTTGTGGTCAAATTGTATGAACCACGAATGACTAAAAGATGGAGTTTGAAATAGAAAATCCCTGTTCCAAGCTTCCATATAATCATAATAGTAGAACTGGCTATCATGACCTTCTAACTGTCTTAAATCTGACGGATGATTACCCCAGTTTGGCATGGTGATAATCTGTTTAATATAGAGCGAATGATAGATGATTTTCGAGGAATCATTTCTATCATAAATGAGTTTAATAAGGATTGACTGGGTTTAAAGCAAGACATCCTTATAATACATAAGAGATTTATAAGGAGCCAAGGGAAGAAAATGCCAACCATTTGGGAAGAACTGGGCAGCCAATTTGACTGGATCATCAATTGATTTCATATGTCTTTCGATATGAAATAAATTGGTGGAATAAACAGGAAAATACTCAGTTTGAGTACGTTGACCAGCAGGAGGATTACTGGACGAAGCAAAAGGATCAATCATTTGAGGGGGTTGGGCCAAAGCCGAGCTGTAGGGCTTTGTTCCGGAAATAAGGGGAGTAAACCTATTAACTACAGTAAGGGGAGTGACTGGGTGTGGGATTACAGCTCCCATGGGCTTCTGACTGGGCGGGCCAGGGCCTGGAGGGCCAGGGAACTGAACACTTTTACCGGATCCTCTCACACTCATTTTGAATTTGAGGGGTTCTTGAATTAATAAATTCCAGAGTGAGAAAATCAGGAACTGAATTATCACTGCCTTTAATGTAATCAATATCAAAATCAAAAATACTTAAAATAGATTACCATCTGGCAAAAATGTTCTTGGCAGCAATATTTTTAACATCTTTTTCAAGAATGTATTTGGTTGATTTACAGTCAATACGAACTAAAAACTTTTGATTTAATAAATCATTTTGAAATTTTGTAATACACAAAACTAATGCTAAAATTTCCTTTTTAATTGTGCTATAATTTAATTGGGCTTGATTACACGTGCCAGAGTGGAATCGAACAATTTGTTCAGAAGAAGCAGGAGTCAATTTCTGCTTCAAGATGCCACCGAATCCAATTTCAGAAGCGTCAGTTTCAACGATTTTGAAGGCTGATTCATTAGATATCACAAGGCAGGGAAGAACATTAACAAATTTTTTAACTTGTTGGACAATGGCAGTATGCTCATCGGTCCAAGAAGGAGGATTTTTCTGTAAACGAAGGAACAGAGGTTTACAGATTTTTCTCAAATTCTGATAAAACTTACCGACGTAATTAAGGGACCCTAAAAAACGTTGGAGTTGAGTTTTATCAATAATTTTGTCAGGAAATTTATCAGCGAATTGAATAACTCTTTGAATCAGGCGAACAAGACCGCGATAAATATCATGACCTAAGAATTTAACTCTAACTTGGAACAGGCAACATTTGGTTGGAGAAAGAACCAAACCATTGACTTTGATAGCTTTGAAGAACGAATTCAAGTGTTTGAAATGTTCATCAATTGATTTAGAGAAAACCAGGATATCATCGATGTAAACGATAATAAAATGACTAAAAGGATTTAAAATTTCATTAAGAATATTCTGAAATTCACTGGGGGCATTCTTCAAGCCAAATGCTTGAACAACCCATTCATAATGACCAAAGGGGGTGGTGAAGGCTGTCTTATATCTATCACTAGGATGAATACTAACTTGCTAGAAACCAGACTTAAGGTCAAATTTACTGAAGATAGCATTACTAAGCCGACTAAAAAGGACTTCCTTATTAGGTAATGGGTACCTAATCCATTCTAAAACCTTGTTAAGAGGCTTGTAATTAATGACTAGACGAGGGACACCTCTCTCTTTTTCAGCTTCGTTATTAAAATAAAAGGCTGGGCAAGATCAAGGTGATTTACTATGTTTTATTAAGCCTTTGGCAAGCAAGTCATTAATCTCTTGCTTACAAAGCTCCATTTGCTGATGACTCATTTGGATAGGCCTGGCCTTAGTAGGAATTAAGTGCTCCTTAAATTCCTTAGCGTAAGGTAGTCTAACCACATACTTCCTACGATGCCAAAAGGCATTAGGGGAATCAGCACATAAATTTTTAACCATAAACAATCGAAGTTCTTCTATCTTATCTTGAATCTTATCAAGAAGAAGAAGGTCTTCAACTTGCTTATATTTAATTTCTTGTTTTAAATATTTCAACTATGAAGTTTTACAATTTAACAAATTTAGCAACTTTGAAATGGATTCGTCTTGAATGAATTTGAAGTCTCTTTCTTTAGGCTGAGTGATAAATTCAAATACCACTTTCTGCCCAAGATGCTCAGTTGTTAAACCGTTATTACTAGTAGTAAATGGATACAATAAATATATAAATGGGAGACCTAAAATTATCTTATCTGTCAAGTTGCGAATTAAAACAAAAGATGTTTTAAAACACATATGATATTGGCAAATATGAACTTTAGGCAGTTTATATTTTATTTTTATACTACTACCATTAGCAGAATTAAGACATTCACTAGTTTTCTTATAGAACTTGGTCGGAATTAATCCTTCCTGAATGCAATTTAAATCAGCGCCTGTATCAACAAGGGCAGGAAGCTGTATTGCAAAAGTTCCATCAATAACTAAGTGAACAATTATATACCATTTTTGAATAGTTATATCTTTTAATCTTTTTAACAAATTACCTTGAACCATTAACAAAGATTCATCATCTTTGACTCCTGAAGATTCAGGCTGATCATCATTGTCTGAAGAATCAGAAATGTGAAGTTCAGAACCTTTAGAGGCCAAAGTAGTCATATCTTTTCTTAAGTCTGAAATTTTAATCTTAAGACCAAAAATTTCTTTCTTAAGTTTGTTGACTACTTGATTTAATTCTGGGAGGGTGATTTCTTTCTCGGCAGTTTTAAATCTTTCAAGGGTTTTATTAAGGCTAATTACAGGTTTATCTTTACCTCTAATAACCTTACCTTTACCCGAATTATTTTTAGTAAACAAGTCTTTTAATTGCTTCATATACTGTAATTTAAATCTTCATCTGTAAGTTTACTAATTAACTCGATTAATAAAGAGCTTTCCTGGTCCTCTTTGTTAAGGACGTTAATAGTTTTACAGCAATCAGATCTACAATTATTAGTACAAAGGGTGACTTTATTATCCTCACTAGGGGTTTGACTATTTTCTTCATTACTAGAGGAATAAGGAATGTCAGAGTGATCATTTTCATCATCAGTCTGAATTCTTATTAACTCTAAAATCTTATCAGTATCTTCAACAGAGAGATTTAACTGAGTTAATTTTTGTTTTAACTTACACTCATTTTTATAATGACCTTTTTTACCACAATTATAACAGGTAACTTTACTCTTATCCTGTGACTTAGAAGATGATTTTTTACTATGAGTTTTCTTCTTTGACTTAGGTTTATCATAATAACTATCTTTGTTAATAGACCGACTAGAACGCTTCTTATGATGCTTGCGTTTCTTGTGACTTTCAATTTGCTTTTTCCTATGCTTTCTTCTGGAAGGAGCAATAGGAGGCAAACCATGTTGTTCACAAAATGTTCCAAGCTCATACTTAGCTTTCTTCTTATCTTGAGCGGCTTGTTTAGCAATTTTAAGTTAATACACATTTTTAAATCTATCTTTTGAATATAACTGATTATGTCACCGTAAGTCAGGTTATCATAATCAATATATCCCAGAGTTTTACTGAGTTCTTCTCTAACCTTGTGAGCAAACAAGCTAGGAAGACCATTAACAAATTTTTCCTTCCAAAAAGGTTTGTTATTATCACTGCGCATCATAACACGAGAAATAAAAACATCTTTGTACCACCTAAAGTCACTTAAGATAGGACAAGTGAGATTACTTAACTGGTCATGAATTCTTTCAGTGATATTACTAGGAGTTCCAATAAAATGTTTTATTATGGTGAATATTAACGTATTAATCCCATCAGGAATACCATAACCTATATCTTCTCGGAAGATAGGCTGACCATTGTCATCTAACTGGCGAGCATGGATAATCAAATTCCTTGCTTCTTCGTCAAGGTGTTTTTCCCACCAAGAACGAAGTACACCAGTGAAACCATTAGTTAATATTTCAACTATTTCAGGCTGGGTTAGGATACTGAAAGCTGTAATATAACTATTGGCAACCATAGACAAATGATTCATTTTGGTAAGAATCTGATGTTCACTAAATCCATCAATATTTCATTCATAAATTTTATTAGACGAAACAGAAAATTGATTATCTAGATTCTTCTCCTCATATTGAAGATCAGGAGGGGTGGGTCTAGAATACTAATTTTTTGTTATACTAGTGTTATTAAAAGTTAACTTATTTAATTATTCAGCAAGATCTGGGACAGAAACAACTTCGAAAATTTCTTCTAAATCACTATTGTTTTCATCATTATCAGATTTTTGGATCTGATCAATGATAGCAACAGTTCCTCTAGCTTCACCAGAGCTTGAACCAATCTTTTTAATTAACTTATCAATACTTTTAACTAGGTCAGAATCTTTATTTGGCAATCCCTTTCTTTCTCTGTCAGAAGTGAGAGTTAATAAAGGTTGATCTAATTTTTTTTGAGGATTTTTAATCAAAGCATGATCAAATTTTTCTTCAATTTTATCAAGTTGTTTACCAATAGTGGCTAAATACTGATTTGTGAAATTATTTTGTTCAATAATTTTTTTATCATCAGTTTTACCATCAGCAACCTTAAAAGGGTTGGCAAAAACTGAAGCGTTTTTAACCTGTAAAAGAACAGTTTGCAAAGGAGGATGAGATGCTAAAATCTTAGACTTATCCTCTTTCATCTACTGACTTTTAGTAAGAACTTTACACTGTGAGTGATATTTATCATACCAATCATAAAATGTAAGATTGTCTTGATTAATTTTAACATATTTTTTCTAATTATGAACAATTTTATCACGATCATGCTTATCATAATTATTATGAAAAGCATGGCGTTTATTTTGATTAGATTTGGAATTGAAATCTGCAACCAGACTATCCCAATCAAACTTAGCTGCTTTAGTTATTACTCTTAACTGGTGATTAATAGGGGCTTCAAAATTAGAGGGAGTAGGACCTACAGAGACTGTAGGAGACACATCATCTTGTTCATCTTCAGCATGAAAGGCTGGAGTGTAGCAAGGATGACTTGTCTGACCTTGATTCAAAACACCTTTCATTTTAATATCTAGAATAGAAAAATCACTTAAAACTTTGGTATCTCTTCTTGAAACGGAAGGAACTAAAGAATTAGTAAATTCTTCTATAAATAAAGGTCTTCTAGTACGTTCGAAACTGACCCGAACAGTACCATCAGAAAATTGTTTAATATTTTCCAAATTTAATAAATTATTATTAACTGGTTTTTGTGGAATCTCTTGAGGGAGAATCCACTGACTAGGTAACGTAACGTAATATCTTTCCAAATAATGGTCTTTGGGGTTTGGATATTAGCGTTACTAGTACTGCTTTGAATTAGAACAGTATGATCCTTAGGACTTTTATTAAGTGCATGAATGTTTAAATTAGTTTTCATAACCTTATAATAGATTCTGTATATTAAAGCTATAGGTTGAGAACCCTCAATCATTTGAGTTATCTCTCCTGCAGTTTTAATATTCAGAGTTAAAGCTTTTAACAAATTAATATCAGATAAACTCAATGGAAGGTCAGGAAAGCAATTAAAATGGATAGGACCATCATGCAGACTTGACTCCATGATACCAATTATACTTGGAGCATAATTAAGATATCGAGCATCTCTTAACATAAAAAGACATTTGAGTTTATTCCTTTAATAGTTAGTGGTTTGACTGCGACCTGAACTAAACCAATATGAATAAAATTATAGCCTTTCTTTCGATGCTTATTAATAACATCTGGAGAAAGAAGACTACAATTTTCATATTCTTTGTTGATCGCATAGACACGTTCAACAGTTTTAACATTATAATCAGTTTTAAAGTTGTCAATAAAAGTTGACTGATAAATCTCTTTAGGGGATACACTAGGAATGTTTCAGTTACTAAGGGTTTGATTAATGTTTTCATAACTGTGTTCTTCTTGGTTAACTATGTTTGGAACAGGAGGAAGTGAAGATCTATTACTAACTGACGAACTCGACCTGAATAATCTACTCATTTTAAAAATTAAAGCTTTTAATAAATCTATGTTCTTCCATACATACCCCTTTCTTTGCTTAACATAAACACATACCCTATCATCTAGTGATTCCGAGAAAGCCAAAACTGCTCACACACTCGAGACTTACAAAGGCTGGACAGGGACCTATGGCGATGGAGGGTGGTTTATACAAAGAGACTAGGTGACTTCTTGAACAAAGAAAGATCAAAAACTTTGGATTTTCAAAAATGACTTTGATTAAACAGATGAGAACAACACTTAGCAATTAAAAATAACACTAGGCTCTTTGTTAATCGAGTTAATTAGTAAACTTACAGATGAAGATTTAAAATTACAGTATATGAAGCATTTAAAAGACTTGTTTATTAAAAATAATTCGGGTAAAGGTAAGGTTATTAGGGGTAAAAATAAATCTGTAATTAGCCTTAATAAAACCCTTGAAAGATTTAAAACTGCCGAGAAAGAAATCACCCTCCCAGAATTAAATCAAGAAGTCAACAAACTTAAGAAAGAAATTTCTGGTTTTAAGATTGAAATTTCAGACTTGAGAAAAGATATGACTGCTTTGGCCTCTAAAGGTTCTGAACTTCACATTTCTGATTCTTCAAACAATGATGATCAGCCTGAATCTTCAAGAGTCAAAGATGATGAATCTTTGTTAATGGTTCAAGGTAATTCGTTAAAAAGATTAAAAGATATAACTATTCAAAAATGGTATATAATTGTTCGCTTAGTTATTGATGGAACTTTTGCAATACAGCTTCCTGCCCTTGTTGATACAGGCGCTGATTTAAATTGCATTCAGGAAGGATTAATTCCGACCAAGTTCTATAAGAAAACTAGTGAACGTCTTAATTCTGCTAATGGTAGTAGTATGGAAATAAAATATAAACTGCCTAAAGTTCATATTTGTCAAGATAATATGTGTTTTAAAACATCTTTTGTTTTAATTCGCAACTTGACAGATAAGATAATTTTAGGTCTCCCGTTTATATATTTATTGTATCAATTTACTACTAGTAATAACGGTTTAACAACTGAGCATCTTGGGCAGAAAGTGGTATTTGAATTTATCACTCAGACTAAAGAAAGAGACTTGAAATTCATTCAAGGCGAATCCATTTCAAAGTCGCTAAATTTGTTAAATTATAAAACTTCACAGTTAAAATATTTAAAACAAGAAATTAAATATAAGCAAGTTGAAGACCTTCTTCTTCTTAATAAGATTCAAGATAAGATAGAAGAACTTCGGTTGTTTATGGTTAAAAATTTATGTGCTGATTCCCCTAATGCCTTTTGGCATCGTAGGAAGCATGTGGTTAGACTACCTTACGCTAAGGAATTTAAGAAGCACTTAATTCCTACTAAGGCCAGGCCTATCCAAATTAGTCATCAACAAATGGAGCTTTGTAAGCAAGAGATTAATGACTTGCTTGCCAAAGGCTTAATAAAACATAGTAAATCACCTTGGTCTTGCCCAGCCTTTTATGTTAATAATGAAGCTGAAAAAGAGAGAGGTGTCCCTCGTCTAGTCATTAATCACAAGCCTCTTAACAAGGTTTTAGAATGGATTAGGTACCCATTACCTAATAAGGAAGACCTTCTTAGTCGGCTTAGTAATGCTACCATCTTCAGTAAATTTGACCTTAAGTCTGGTTTCTGGCAAGTTAGTATTCATCCTAGTGATAGATATAAGACAGCCTTCACCACCCCCTTTGGTCATTATGAATGGGTTGTTCAAGCATTTGGCTTGAAGAATGCCCCCAGTGAATTTCAGAATATTCTTAATAAAATTTTAAATCCTTTTAGTCATTTTATTATCGTTTACATCGATGATATCCTGGTTTTCTCTAAATCAATTGATGAACATTTCAAACACTTGAATTCGTTCTTCAAAGTTATTAAAGTCAATGGTTTGGTTCTTTCTCCAACCAAATGTTGCCTGTTCCAAGTTAGAGTTAAATTCTTAGGTCATGATATTTATCGCGGTCTTGTTCGCCCGATTCAAAGAGTCATTCAATTCGCTGATAAATTTCCTGACAAAATTATTGATAAAACTCAACTCCAACGTTTTTTAGGGTCCCTTAATTACGTCGGTAAGTTTTATCAGAATTTGAGAAAAACCTGTAAACCTCTGTTCCTTCGTTTATAAAAAAATCCTCCTCCTTGGACTGATGAGCATACTGCCATTGTCCAACAAGTTAAAAAATATGTTAAGGTTCTTCCCTGCCTTGGCATATCTAATGAATCAGCCTTCAAAATCGTTGAAACTGACGCTTCCGAAATTGGATTGGGTGGCATCTTGAAGTAAAAATTGATTCCTGCTTCTTCTGAACAAATTGTTCGGTTCCACTCTGGCGCGTGAAATCAAGCCCAATTAAATTATAGCACAATTAAAAAGGAAATTTTAGCATTAGTTTTTTGTATTACAAAATTTCAAAATGATTTATTAAATCAAAAGTTTTTAGTTCGTATTGACTGTAAATCAGTCAAATACATTCTTGAAAAAGATGTTAAAAATATTGCTGCCAAGCACATTTTGCCAGATGGCAATCTATTTTAAGTATTTTTGATTTTGATATTGATTACATTAAAGGAAGTGATAATTCAGTTCCTGATTTTCTCACTCGGGAATTTATTAATTCAGGTACCCCTCAAATTCAAAATGAGTGTGAGAGGATCTAGTAAAAGTGTCCGGCCCCCTGGCCCGCCCAGTCAGAAGCCCATGAGAGCTGTAATCCCACACCCAGTCACTCCCCTTACTGTAGTTAATAGGTTTACTCCCCTTATTTCCAGAACAAAGCCCTTCAACTCGGCTTTGGCCCAGCCCCCTCAAATGATTGATCCTTTTGCTTCGTCCAATAATCCTCCTGCTGGTCAATGTACTTAAACTGAGTATGTTCCTGTTTATTCCACCAATTTATTTCATATCGAAAGACATATGAAATCAATTGATGATCCAGTCAAATTGGCGGCCCAGTTCTTCCCAACTGGTTGGCATTTTCTTCCCTTGGCTCCTTATAAATCTCTTATGTATTATAAAGATGTCTTGCTTCAAACCCAGTCAATCCTTATTAAACCCATTTATGATAGAAATGATTCCTCGAAAATCATCTATCATTCGCTCTATATTAAACAGATTATCACCATGCCAAACTGGGGTAATCATCCGTTAGATTTAAGACAGTTAGAAGGTCATGATAGCCAGTTCTGCTATTATGATTACATGGAAGCTTTGAACAGGGTTTTTCTGTTTCAAACTCCATCGTTTAGTCATTCATGGTTCATACAATTTGACCACAAGTTCAAAAGTCAAATCCCTCATTGGTTTGTTTTATGGTGGGAACATTTTGGTCTCATCTATAAAATTCTTCCAATTGAGTTCCAGTCTGTTCTAAATGTTTTTAGTTCTAGGGTTTCTGCGGTGCAATCTAATTGTTGCATTCCAGTAACTCTTTATTTTGTTAATAAATATAAAATTCCGTGGATTCTTAAATGGAACTATGGTTTTTATTCTCCTGTTGCTAATGTTGCCCTTTCTTCTGTTATTTCATCCGAAAAGGATGTTTCCCGCTCTAACTCTAGTCAAATTACTTTTGTTACTCGGGAATTTTCAGTTAAATAGTGGGATAAGTTTGATCCTAATCGCATCGTCGGTCAAGTCCAGAAGGAATTTCCCAATCATTCTCCTATTCAATCGGTTCCTCCTCCAAAGGAATCATCCTCTAGTAAATCAAAATCCATAAAATCTTCCGTTTTAAAGTTAGATTTTGCGGATATTGAGCATTGTTCAAATTCTGAGTTAAAACAGTTATCCAAGCTTATTCAAAAACGAATGGATAAACTCAGTGAAGACTCAGTTCCCTCAATCTGTTCATCCTCCTCGTTCCATTCCAGTCATTATTCTAGCCATAATGATCCATATGGAAGCATCTCTCTTCAAGATGCTCAGGACCCATTTGCCTAGGATCCCTTCAGTCACTCTGGTCACCTTTGTTGCAAGATGCTCCTGCCCGCGCACCCCGTGCTCCTTTGTCCAAAGTAGCCAAAAGCAAGTGATAAGTCAGTTTGTCGTCTTGTATGTGTCATGTCCTGTATGTCGGCCATATGGCCTCTTTAGTCAAAAGTTATTCTGTATTTAAATTATTGAGTCTGTATTTTATTCAAAACGCGTCTGTAATAGTGAAAAGTTGATTGTAATAGTCAAAAGTTGTAATAATGCTTTCATCTTTGGATAAAGCATTACTGTTGTGCAATAGTCATTCATGTTTTGTAATTATTGAGTTGTATTTGTTCCGCCTTTTCTCTTCCTATTTAAGGGAGGCTTAGTCATTTGTTTGAGGCAGGATTTAGAATATAGGGGATGGTGATCTCTCTGAGAAGAAGATCAACAGCACCCACCGGCGAGGAAGGAGCCGGACCTCAATAGTCAACCTTATAGGGGATGGTGATCTCTCTGAGAAGAAGATCTACAGCACCCACCGGCGAGGAAGGAGCCGGACCTCAACAGTCAACCAGGGGTCGAAGTATAGGGGATGTTGATCTCTCTGAGAAGAAGATCAACAGCACCCACCGGCGAGGAAGGAGCCGGACCTCAACAGTCAACCTCAACAGTCAACCCCCCAGGGTCCCACAGTCATCGGATGCTCCAGTCATCATCAGATGCAATCAACGCGTCCGACAAAGTCAAAAGCAGCCGAAAGCAAAAGCAGATGCTGCTTTAGTAAAAGTAATTTACTTTAGTAAAAGTAAATGTAATTACTTTTAACTTTAGTTAAATGTTTTTACTTTACCCTTAATAAATGTAAAAGTAATTTACTTTTAACCTAAGTTAAATGTTTTTAACTTAAGTTAAATGTTTCTTACTTTAGTTAAATGGTTTTACTTTTAACTTAAGTAAATGTAAAAGTTACTTCGGTAAATATAAACCGGTAACTTTAGTTCTATTTAAAGGAACTCAAGTGTTAGAGTTCCTTATGCTTAGAAATGTAAACCATTTAGCCTCATCTGAGGTTTTTTCCTCCTTCTCTCCCCCTTCTCTCTAGTTAGAAGAAGAAGGAGTTCCTGTACTTCTTCTTCCCTTTGTAAATAGATCCAGATACGATGTAATCCTTTCCCAACTGTTTATAATATAAGAAAGAGATTACTTTACCGAATCACCGGTCATCTTCTTTATGTTTCAAAATTATTTTAAGTTTAAAGTTTTGTTTAAACTTTTCGTCCGCTGTTAAATGGTATCAGAGCCATGCGGTGTTGTCTCTTGGTGTCACTGTTTGTTCTCCGGTCAAACACAGAGGTCTGAGTTTAAAATTTGTTTTTACTTCTTCTTTAGACTTCTGTTGCTCCGTCCTTAGAGAACCTAGTTTAAGTCACCTAAGCTCTTACTGTAGAACACCCCGGATCGCCATAGGTCCCGTCGAGCCGTTGTAAGTCTCAAGAGTGCGAGCAGTTTAGGCAAAAAGGGAATCATTAGATCCAAGGGTATGCGTCTGCTTAAGGTAAGAAGGGTATGTACTTAAGCGACTTTGGTATGTCTTTAAGTGGAATGTCAACAGATCTAAAGATTAGGTTTGAACAAAGTTAAAACGAAGTAGACTGTTTAGATCAAGTTCATCAGTTAGTCAAGAGTCAGCCCTATGATCCTTGTATCAGACACAGTCTGATAAGTTTTTATAAAAATTTTACATAAATTTTTTTTTGAAATCAACAGTCGGTGACCAAAATTTCGGTGAAATTTTTTCTCATTTCTTAAAATTAAACATAATTTTTTGGGGAAAAAAAGGATTGAATCCCTGGATTTTTTTTGGGGTCGAAGTATAGGGGATAGTGATCTCTCTGAGAAGAAGATCAACAGCACCCACCGGCGAGGAAGGAGCCGGACCTCAACAGTCAACCCCCCAGGTTCCCACAGTCATCGGATGCTCCAGTCATCATCAGATGCAATCAACGCGTCCGACAAAGTCAAAAGCAGCCGAAAGCAAAAGCAGATGCTGCTTTAGTAAAGAAACTGAAGTGTTAGAGTTCCTCAAGCTTAAAAATGTAAACCATTTAGCCTCATCTGAGGTTCTCTCTCCTTCTCTCCCCCTTCTCTCTACCTTCCCTCTTGTTAGATGAAGAAGAAGTTCTTGTACTTCTTCTCCCCTTAGTAAACATATCCAGATACGATGTAATTCTTTCCCAAATGTTTATAGTTAATGAAAGAGATTACTTTACCGATTCAACGGTCATCTTTTTTATGTTTCAAAAATTGTTTTAAGTTTAAAGTTTTGTTTAAACTTTTCGTCCGCTGTTAAATGGTATAGGCGGAAGAAGTAAACATAAGAGTGGCGCATACGAAACTGAATCATAACTATAGCAAATTATAAGAAATGATAACAGTAATTCATAAGTATTAACAGAAGTTTGAAATGAAATAAAATTTTTATTGAAATTGAAATAATTACAAACAGATAACTTGGGTTTACTTACAAACAGACTCGATTATAGAAACTTAGCATGACTAAGAAAGAAAGCAAGAGGGCTGAAGATTAGTTAGATAGGAATCTAAGTCTTCACAAGCTCTCTATTGGATATCTAAATCTTGCCTTAAACAAATGACTAAGCCTCCCTTAAATAGGAAGAGAAAAGGAGGAACAAATACAACTCAATAATTATAAAACATAAATGACTATTGCACAACAGTAATGCTTTATCAAAAGATGAAAGCATTATTACAACTTTTGACTATTACAATCAACTTTTCACTATTACAAACGCGTTTTGAATAAAATACAGACTCAATAATTCAAATACAGAATAACTTTTGACTAAAGAGGCCATATGGCCGACATACAGGACATGACACATACAAGACAACAAACTGACTTATCACTTGCTTTCGGCTACTTTGGAAAAAGGAGCACGGGCTGCGCGGGCAGGAGCATCTTGCAACAAAGGCGACCAGAGTGACTGAAGGGATCCTAGGCAAATGGGTCCTGAGCATGTTGAAGAGAGATGCTTCCATATGGATCATTATGGCTAGAATGATGACTGGAATGGGACGAGGAGGATGAACAGATTGAGGGAACTGAGTCCTCACTGAGTTTATCCATTCGTTTTTGAATAAGCTTGGATAACTGTTTTAACTCAGAATTTGAACAATGCTCAATATCCGCAAAATTTAACTTTAAAAGGGGAGATTTTTTGGATTTTGATTTACTAGAGGATGATTCCTTTGGAGGAGGAACCGATTAAATAGGAGAAGGATTGGGAAATTCCTTTTGGACTTGACCGACGATGCGATAAGGATCAAACTTATCCCACCATTTAACTGAAAATTCCCGAGTAACAAAAGTAATTTGACTAGAGTTAGAGCGGGAAACATCTTTTTCAGATGAAATAACAGAAGAAAGGGCAACATTAGCAACAGGAGAATAAAATCCATAGTTCCATTTAAGAATCCACGGAATTTTATATATACTAACAAAATGAAGAGTTACTGGAATGCAACAATTAGATTGCACCGCAGGAACTCTAGAACTAAAAACATTTAGAACTGACTGGAGCTCAATCGGAAAAATTTTATAGATGAGACCAAAACGTTCCCACCATAAAACAAACCAATGAGGGATTTGACTTTTGAACTTGTGGTCAAATTGTATGAACCACGAATGACTAAACGATGGATTTTAAAACAGAAAAATCCTGTTCCAAGCTTCTATGTAATCATAATAGCAGAACTGAATATCATGACCTTCTAACTGTCTTCAATTTAACGGATGATTACCCCAGTTTGGCATGGTGATAATCTGTTTAATATAGAGCGAATGATAGATGATTTTCGAGGAATCATTTCTATCATAAATGGGTTTAATAAGGATTGACTGGGTTTGAAGCAAGACATCCTTATAATACATAAGAGATTTATAAGGAGCCAAGGGAAGAAAATGCCAACCAGTTGGGAAGAACTTGGCAGCCAATTTGACTGGATCATCAATTGATTTCATATGTCTTTCGATATAAAATAAATTGGTGGAATAAACAGGAATATACTCAGTTTGAGTACGTTGACCAGCAAGAGGATTACTGGACGAAGCAAAAGGATCAATCATTTGAGGGGGCTGGGCCAAAGCCGAGCTGTAGGGTTTTGTTCCGGAAATAAGGGGAGTAAACCTATTAACTACAGTAAGGGGAGTGGCTGGGTGTGGGTTTACAGCTCCCATGGGCTTCTGACTGGGCGGGCCAGGGCCTGGAGGGCCAGGGAGCGGAACACTTTTACCGGATCCTCTCACACTCATTTTGAATTTGAGGGGTTCCTGAATTAATAAATCCCCGTGTGAGAAAATCAGGAACTGAATTATCACTGCCTTTAATGTAATCAATATCAAAATCAAAAATACTTAAAATAGATTACCATCTGGCAAAAATGTTCTTGGCAGCAATATTTTTAACATCTTTTTCAAGAATGTATTTGGTTGATTTATAGTCAATACGAACTAAAAACTTTTGATTTAATAAATCATTTTGAAATTTTGTAATACACAAAACTAATGCTAAAATTTCCTTTTTAATTGTGCTATAATTTAATTGGGCTTGATTACACGTGCTAGAGTGGAACCGAACAATTTGTTCAGAAGAAGCAGGAGTCAATTTCTGCTTCAAGATGCCACCGAATCCAATTTCGGAAGCGTCAGTTTTAACGATTTTGAAGGCTGATTCATTAGATATGCCAAGGCAGGGAAGAACCTTAACATATTTTTTAACTTGTTGGACAATGGCAGTATGCTCATCAGTCCAAGGAGGAGGATTTTTCTGTAAACGAAGGAACAGAGGTTTACAAATTTTTCTCAAATTCTAATAAACTTACCGACGTAATTAAGGGACCCTAAAAAACGTTGGAGTTGAGTTTTATCAATAATTTTGTCAGGAAATTTATCAGCGAATTGAATGACTCTTTGAATCGGGCGAACAAGACCGCGATAAATATCATGACCTAAGAATTTAACTCTAACTTGGAACAGGCAACATTTGGTTGGAGAAAGAACCAAACCATTGACTTTAATAGCTTTGAAGAACGAATTCAAGTGTTTGAAATGTTCATCAATTGATTTAGAGAAAACCAGGATATCATCGATCTAAACGATAATAAAATGACTAAAAGGATTTAAAATTTCATTAAGAATATTCTGAAATTCATTGGGGGCATTCTTCAAGCCAAATGCTTGAACAACCCATTCATAATGACCAAAGGGGGTGGTGAAGGCTGTCTTATATCTATCACTAGGATGAATACTAACTTGCCAGAAACCAGACTTAAGGTCAAATTTACTGAAGATGGTAACATTACTAAGTCGACTAAGAAGGTCTTCCTTATTAGGTAATGGGTACCTAATCCATGCTAAAACCTTGTTAAGAGGCTTGTAATTAATGACTAGACGAGGGACACCTCTCTCTTTTTCAGCTTCGTTATTAACATAAAAGGCTGAGCAAGACCAAGGTGATTTACTATGTTTTATTAAGCCTTTGGCAAGCAAGTCATTAATCTCTTGCTTACAAAGCTCCATTTGCTGATGACTCATTTGGATAAGCCTGGCCTTAGTAGGAATTAAGTGCTCTTTAAATTCCTTAGCGTAAGGTAGTCTAACCATATGCTTCCTACGATGCCAAAAGGCATTAGGGGAATCAGCACATAAATTTTTAACCATAAACAATCGAAGTTCTTCTATCTTATCTTGAATCTTATTAAGAAGAAGAAGGTCTTCAACTTGCTTATATTTAATTTCTTGTTTTAAATATTTTAACTGTGAAGTTTTACAATTTAACAAATTGAGCGACTTTGAAATGGATTCGTCTTGAATGAATTTCAAGTCTCGATCTTTAGGCTGAGTGATAAATTCAAATACCACTTTCTGCCCAAGATGCTCAGTTGTTAAACCGTTATTACTAGTAGTAAATGGATACAATAAATATATAAAAGGGAGACCTAAAATTATCTTATCTGTCAAGTTGGGAATTAAAACAAAAGATGTTTTAAAACACATATTATCTTGGCAAATATGAACTTTAGGCAGTTTATATTTTATTTCCATACTACTACCATTAGCAGAATTAAGACGTTCACTAGTTTTCTTAATTGTTTTTACTTTTAACTTAAGTAAATGTAAAAGTTACTTTGGTAAATATAAACCGGTAACTTTAGTTCTATTTAAAGAAACTGAAGTGTTAGAGTTCCTCAAGCTTAAAAATGTAAACCATTTAGCCTCATCTGAGGTTCTCTCTCCTTCTCTCCCCCTTCTCTCTACCTTCTCTCTTGTTAGATGAAGAAGAAGTTCCTGTACTTCTTCTCCCCTTAGTAAACATATCCAAATACGATGTAATCCTTTCCCAAATGTTTATAATTAATGAAAGAGATTACTTTACCGATTCACCGGTCATCTTCTTTATGTTTCAAAAATTGTTTTAAGTTTAAAGTTTTGTTTAAATTTTTCGTCCGCTGTTAAATGGTATCAGAGCCATGCGGTGTTGTCTGTTGGTGTCACTGTTTTTTCTCCTGTCAAACACAGAGGTCTGAGTTTAAAACCTTATTTTTACTTCTTCTATAGACTTCTGTTGCTCCATCCTTAGAACACCTAGTTTAAGTCACCTAAGCTCTTACTATAGAACACCCCGGATCGCCATAGGTCCCGTCGAGCCGTTGTAAGTCTCAAGAGTGTGAGCAGTTTAGGCAAAAAGGGAATCACTAGATCCAAGGGTATGCGTCTGCTTAAGGTAAGAAGGGTATGTACTTAAGCGACTTTAGTATGTCTTTAAGTGAAATGTCAACAGATCTAAAGATTAGGTTTGAACAAAGTTAAAACGAAGTAGACTGTTTAGATCGAGTTCATCAGTTAGTCAAGAGTCAGCCGTGTGATCCTTGTATCAGACATAGTCTAATAAGTTTTTATAAAAAATTTACATAAATTTTTTTTTGAAATCAACAGTCAGTGACCAAAATTTTGGTGAATCTTGTTAGATGAAGAAGAAGTTCCTGTACTTCTTCTCCCCTTAGTAAACATATCCAGATACGATTTAATCCTTTCCCAAATATTTATAATTAATGAAAGAGATTACTTTACCGATTAACCGGTCATCTTCTTTATTTTTCAAAAATTGTTTTAAGTTTAAAGTTTTGTTTAAGACACGTTCAACCGTTTTAACATTATAATCAGTTTTAAAGTTATCAAAAAAGGTTGACTGATAAATTTCCTTAGGAGACACACTAGCTATGTTCTAGTTACTAAGGGTTTGATTAATGTTTTCATAACTATGTTCTTCCTGGTTGACTATGTATGGTACTAGAGGTAGGGCTGATCTATTACTAACTGATGAATTCGACTTGAATAATCTACTCATTTTTTAAAAATTAAAATTTTTAATAACTATAGGTTCTTCCATACATACCCTTCTTCCCTTAAGCAGATGCATACCCTTAGATCTAGTGATTTCCTTTTGTCTAAACTGCTCAAACACTAGAGACTTACAACGGCTCAACGGGACCTATGGCGACCTGGGGTGTTCTACAAAAAGAGCTTAGGTGACTTCAAGAACAAAGAAGAATTAAAAACTTTTGATTATCAAAAATGACTTTGATTAACAGATTAAGAACAACACTTAACAATCAAACGACACATGGCTTTGATACCAAGAAGGCGGAAGCAGAAGAGAGAGAGTGGCGCATACAAAATCTGAATCACAACTATAGTAAAACTATAAGAAATGATAACAGCAGTTCATATATATTAACAAGAGTTTTGAAATAAAATAAACTTTATTGATTGATAAATAATTTACAAGTAGATGACTGAAAGTAACTTACAAGCAGACTCGATTATTGAAGCCTAACATGTTATAACTAAGATAAAAGGCAAGAAGGTTGAAGATTAATCAGATAGGAATCTGAGTCTTCCTAAACTCTCTATTGGATGTCTAAATCCTGCCTTACACAAATGACTGAGCCTCTCTTATATAGGAATGAGAGAAGGCGTACTGATTACAACTAAATAATTACAAAACATTTTTAACTATTAAAGAACAGTAATGCTTTATCAAAAGACATAAGCATTATTATAACTTTTGACTCAATACAGGCTATTATTACAACTTTTGAATAGAATACAATAACTTTTACAACTTTTGACTAAAGTGACCACATGGCCGACAAACAGGACATGACTTAGCTAAATTCCAAAATAACTTTCGGCTGCTTTACTGATACTGATGACTTTGGTGAAAGCAACAGTTCTTTGTCCGCCGCTTGCAATATGCTGTAACTGTAGGCATTCTAGGCAAAAGGATCCTGTGCATCCTGGAGAGAAATGCTACCGTACGGATCATTAGGGCTAGAGGCCTCATGACTAGATCTGGACGAGGAAGATGAACAGATTGAGGGAATAGAATCCTCACTGAGTTTATCCACTCGTTTTTGAATAAGCCGAGCTAACTGCTTCAACTCAGCATTAGAACATTGATCAATATCCGCAAAATCTAACTTTGTTTGGGAAAATTTTTTGAATTTATTGGAAGAAGATTCCTTTGGAGGAGGAACCGATTTAATAGGAGAGGGGTCAAGAAATTCTTTCTGAACCTGACCAACGATGCGATAAACATTAAATTTATCCCACCATTTAACTGAAAACTCGCGAGTCACATAAGTCAATTGACTAATGTTACTGCGGGTGATAATAGATTTATCTTTTTGTGAAGCAAGATCAATTTCAACAACAGGGGAATAAAATCTATAATTCCATTTAAGAATCCATGGAATTTTATATTTACTGATGAATTGAAGAATAACTAGAATAAAATCATTCTTCGGATTATTAGGGGCTCTACAACAAAAAATAGAAAGAACTGACTGAAGCTCAATTGGAAGAATACTATGGATGAGACCGAATCTTTCCCACCATAATACAAACCAATGAGGAATTTGACTCTTGAATTTTAGGTCAAATTGTATGAACCACGAATAACTAAAAGAAGGAGTTTGGAATAGAAAAACTCTTCTCCAAGCTTCAATATAATCATAATAGCAAAACTGGCTATCATGATCATTTAACTGACGCAAATCAAAAAGATGATTACCCCAGTCAGACATGGAGATAATCTGTTTAATATAGAGGGAATGATAGATGATTTTAGAGGAATCATTTCTATCATGAATAGGATTGATTAGGATTGACCGAGTTTGAAGAAAAATGTCCTTATAATACATAAGGGATTTATAAGGAGCAAGGAGAAGAAAGTGTCAACCAGTTGGGAAGAACTGGGAGGCCAACTTGACTGGATCATCAATGGATTTCATATGTCTTTCAATATGAAATAAATTGACGGAATAAACAAGGACATACTCAGAACGAGTACGTTGACCAGAATTAAGACGAAAAAGAAGCAAAATGATCAATGGGCTTGGGAGGCTGGGCCAAAACCGTATTGTAAGGCTTTGGAACAGTACCAAGAACCGTATACCTATTTGCTACATCAATAGGTGTAACTGGGCTAACTGGATGTGGGATTATGGCTCCCAAAGGCCTTTGACTAGGTGGGCCTGGGCCTGGAGGGCCAGGAGGCCGAACATTCTTGTTACCTCTCACACTCATTTATTCTGGGTACCTGAATGAATAAATTCTCGTGTAAGAAAATCAGGAACAGAATTTTCACTGCCTTTAATATACTCAATATCGAAATCAAAAATACTTAATATAGATTGCCAACGGGCAAAAATATGTTTAGCAGCAATATTTTTCACATCATTTTTCAAAACGTATTTGGCTGATTTACAGTCAATACGGACTAAAAATCTTTGGTTTAGCAAATCATTTTGAAATTTACTAATACACAGAACTAAAGCTAAAATCTCTTTTTTAATTGCACTATAGTTTAATTGAGCTTGATTCCACGCGTCAGAGTGAAATCGAACAATTTGTTCAGAAGAAGTAGGGGTTAATTTCTGCTTCAGAATGCCGCCAAAACCAATTTCAGAGGCGTCAGTTTCAACTATTTTAAAAGCAGATTCATTAGAAATGCCAAGGCTGGACAAAACCTTAACATATTTTTTGACTTGTTGGACGATGGCAGTATGTTCATCAGTCCAAGGAGGAGGATTTTTCTATAAACGAAGAAACAGCGGTTTACAGATATTTCTTAAATTTTGACAAAACTTACCCACGTAATTAAGAGATCCTAAGAATCGCTGGAGTTGAGTTTTATCAATGATTTTATCAGGGAATTTATCTGCGAACTGAATGACTCGTTGAATTGGACGGACTAGACCACGATAAATATCATGACCTAGGAATTTGACCCTTGTTTGGAAAAGACTACATTTTGTAGGGGAAAGAACCAAACCATTAAATTTAATAGCTTTGAAGAACGAATTCAATTGTTTGAAGTGTTCATCAATTGACTTTGAAAAGACCAAAATATCATCAATGTAAACAATGATGAAATGACTAAAAGAATTCAAAATTTCATTAAGAATATTTTGAAATTCACTAGGAGCATTTTTTAGACCAAATGCTTGAACTACTCATTCGTAATGACCAAAGGGGGTGGTGAAGGCAGTTTTATACCTATCACTAGGATGAATACTGACTTGCCAGAAACCCGACTTAAGGTCAAATTTACTAAATATGGTAGTGTTACTAAGCCGACTAAGAAGGTCTTCTTTATTAGGCAGGGGATACCTAATCCATTCTAAAACCTTATTAAGGGGCTTGTAATTAATAACTAGACGTGGAACACCTCTTTCTTTCACAGCTTCGTTATTTACATAAAAAGCTGGACAAGACCAAGGTGATTTACTATGTTTAATTAAACCCTTTGCAAGCAAGTCGTTAATTTCTTTATTACGAAAAGCATGGCGTTTTTCTTTATTAGACGTGGAATTAAAATCTGCAACCAGACTATCCGATTATGATAACCTGACTTATGGCGATATAATCAGTTATATTTATAAGATTGGATTAAAAATGTGTATTAATTTTAAGATTGCTAAACATGCTGCTAAAGATAAGAAAAAAACTAAGTATGAGCTTGGTACGTTTTGTGAACAATATAGTTTACCTCCTATTGCTCCCTCTAGAAGAAAGTATAGGAAAAAATAGATTGAAAAGCGCAAAACGAGAAAGCATCATAAGAAGCGGTCTAGTCAATCTAAAAATTAAGATAATTACTATGAAAATCCTAAGTCAAGAAAGAAAACTCATAGTAAAAAATCTACTTCTAAGTCACAAGATAAGAGTAAAATTACCTGTTATAATTGTGGTAAAAAGGGTCATTACAAAAGTGAGTGTAAGTTGAAATAGAAATTGAGTCAGTTAAATATTTCTGTTGAAGACACTAATAAGATATTAGAGTTAAGAAGAATTGAGAATGATGTTGATGATGACAACAATCATTCTGATATTTCTGATTCCTCTGGTAATGACGAAGATAGTCAAACTCCTAGTGATGATAATGAAGTTACCCTTTGTACTGATAATTGTAGGTCTGATTGTTGTAAGACTATTAACGTACTTAGCAAAGAAGATCAAGAGAGCTCTTTGTTAATTGAGTTAATTAGTAAACTCACAGATGAAGATTTAAAATTATAGTACATGAAATAGTTAAAAGATTTGTTTTCTAAAAATAATTCGAGCAAGGGTAAGGTAATTAGGGGTAAAGAAAAACCTGTAATTAGCCTTAATAAAACCCTCGAAAGATTTACATCCGCTGATAGAGAAATTACCCTCCCTGAGTTAAATCAAGGAGTTAATAAACTTCAGAAAGAAATTTCTGGTCTTAAGACTGAAATTTCTGATTTGCATAAAGAAATGACAACTCTGGCCACTAAAAGTTCAGAACTTCACATTATTGATTCATCAGATAATGAAGAAGAAGCTGAATCTTCTAATGCCAAAGAAGACGAGTCACTTCTTATGGTTCAAGGTAATTCACTAAAAAGGTTAAAAGATATTACCATTCAAAAATGGTATATTATTGTTCGTCTAGTTATTGATGGAACTTTTGCAATTCAGCTTTCTGCTCTAGTTGACACTGGTGCAGATCTTAATTGCATTCAGGAGGGATTAATTCCTACCAAGTTCTATAAAAAGACTAGTAAACGACTTAATTATGCTAATGGTAGTATGATGGAAATAAAATATAAACTGCCTAAAGTTCATATTTGCCAAGACAATATGTGTTTTAAAACTTCTTTTGTTTTAATTCGCAACTTGACAGATAAGATTATTTTAGGACTCCCGTTTATATATTGTTTGCAAAGCTCCATTTGCTGATGACTCATCTGAATAGGTCTTGCCTTAGTAGTTTGGTTCTTTCCCCTACAAAATGTAGTCTATTCCAAACTAGGATCAAATTCCTAGGTCATGATATTTATCGTTGTCTAGTCCGTCCAATTCAACGAGTCATTCAGTTCGCAGATAAATTCCCTGATAAAACTCAACTCCGGCGATTCTTAGGATCTTTTAATTACGTGGGTAAGTTTTATCAAAATTTAAGAAATATCTGTAAACCGCTGTTTCTTCGTTTATAGAAAAATCCTCCTCCTTGGACTGATGAACATACTGTCATCATCCAACAAGTCAAAAAATATGTTAAGGTTTTGTCCTGCCTTGGCATTTCTAATGAATCTGCTTTTAAAATTGTTGAAACTGACGCCTCCGAAATTGGTTTTGGCGGCATTCTGAAGCAGAAATTAACCTCTGCTTCTTCTGAACAAATTGTTCGATTTCACTCTGGCGCGTGGAATCAAGCTCAATTAAACTATAGTGCAATTAAAAAAGAGATTTTAGCTTTAGTTCTGTGTATTAGTAAATTTTAAAATGATTTGCTAAACCAAAGATTTTTAGTCCGTATTGACTGTAAATCAGCCAAATATGTTTTGAAAAATGATGTGAAAAATATTGCTGCTAAACATATTTTTGCCCGTTGGCAATCTATATTAAGTATTTTTGATTTCGATATTGAGTATATTAAAGGCAGTGAAAATTCTGTTCCTGATTTTCTTACACGAGAATTTATTCATTCAGGTACCTAGAATAAATGAGTGTGAGAGGTAACAAGAATGTTCGGCCTCCTGGCCCTCCAGGCCCAGGCCCACCTAGTCAAAGGCCTTTGGGAGCCATAATCCCACATCCAGTTAGCCCAGTTACACCTATTGATGTAGCAAATAGGTATACGGTTCTTGGTACTGTTCCAAAGCCTTACAATACGGTTTTGGCCCAGCCTCCCAAGCCCATTGATCATTTTGCTTCTTTTTCGTCCTAATTCTGGTCAACGTACTCGTTCTGAGTATGTCCTTGTTTATTCCGTCAATTTATTTCATATTGAAAGATATATGAAATCCATTGATGATCCAGTCAAGTTGGCCTCCCAGTTCTTCCCAACTGGTTGGCACTTTCTTCTCCTTGCTCCTTATAAATCCCTTGTGTATTATAAGGACATTTTTCTTCAAACTCAGTCAATCCTAATCAATCCTATTCATGATAGAAATGATTCCTATAAAATCATCTATCATTCCCTCTATATTAAACAGATTATCTCCATGTCTGACTGGGGTAATCATCTTTTTGATTTGCGTCAGTTAAATGATCATGATAGCCAGTTTTGCTATTATGATTATATTGAAGCTTGGAGAAGAGTTTTTCTGTTCCAAACTCCTTCTTTTAGTCATTCGTGGTTCATACAATTTGACCTAAAATTCAAGAGTCAAATTCCTCATTGGTTTGTATTATGGTGGGAAAGATTCGGTCTCATCCATAGTATTCTTCCAATTGAGCTTCAGTCAGTTCTTTCTATTTTTTTGTTGTAGAGCCCCTAATAATTCGAAGAATGATTTTATTCTAGTTATTCTTCAATTCATCAGTAAATATAAAATTCCATGGATTCTTAAATGGAATTATGGATTTTATTCCCCTGTTGTTGAAATTGATCTTGCTTTACAAAAAGATAAATCTATTATCACCCGCAGTAACATTAGTCAATTGACTTATGTGACTCGCGAGTTTTCAGTTAAACGGTGGGATAAATTTAATGTTTATCGCATCGTTGGTCAGGTTCAGAAAGAATTTCCTGACCCTTCTCCTATTAAATCGGTTCCTCCTCCAAAGGAATCTTCTTCCAGTAAATCCAAAAAATCTTCCCAAACAAAGTTAGATTTTGCGGATATTGATCACTGTTCTAATGCTGAGTTGAAGCAGTTAGCTCGGCTTATTCAAAAACGAGTGGATAAACTCAGTGAGGATTCTATTCCCTCAATATGTTCATCTTCCTCGTCCAAATCTAGTCATGAGGCCTCTAGCCCTAATGATCCGTACGGTAGCATTTCTCTCCAAGATGCTCAGGATCCTTTTGCCTAGAATGCCTACAGTTACAGCATATTGCAAGCGGCGGACAAAGAACTGTTGCTTTCACCAAAGTCATCAGTATTAGTAAAGCAGTCGAAAGTTATTTTGTAATTTAGCTGAGTCATGTCCTGTTTGTCGGCCATATGGTCATTTTAGTCAAAAGTTGTAAAAGTTATTGTATTCTATTCAAAAGTTGTAATAATGCTTATGTCTTTTGATAAAGCATTACTGTTCTTCAATAGTTAAAAATATTTTGTAATTATTGAGTTGTAATCAGTATGCCTTCTCTCATTCCTATATAAGGGAGGCTCAGTCATTTGTGTAAGGCATTATTTAGACATCCAATAGAGAGTTTAGGAAGACTCAGATTTCTATCTGATTAATCTTCAACCCTCTTGCCTTCTATCTTAGTTATAACATGTTAGGCTTCTATAATCGAGTCTGCTTGTAAGTTACTTTCAGTCATCTACTTGTAAATTATTTATCAATCAATAAAGTTTATTTTATTTCAAAACTCTTGTTAATATATATGAACTGTTGTTATCATTTCTTATAGTTTTACTATAGTTGTGATTCAGATTTTGTATGCGCCACTCTCTCTCTTCTCCTTTCGCCTTCTTGGTATCAGAGCCATGTGTTGTTTGATCGCTAAGTGTTGTTCTTAATCTGTTAATCAAAGTCATTTTTGAAAATCAAAAGATTTTAATTCTTCTTTGTTCTTGAAGTCACCTATGCTCTTTCTGTAGAACACCCCAGGTCGCCATAAGTCCCGTTGAGCCGTTGTAAGTCTCTAGTGTTTGAGCAGTTTAGGCAAAAGGGAATCACTAGATCTAAGGGTATGCGTCTGCTTAAGGAAAGAAGGGTATGTATGGAAGAACCTAGAGTTATTAAAAATTTTAATTTTAAAAAAATGAGTAGATTATTCAGGTCGAGTTCATCAGTTAGTAATAGATCAGCCCTACCTCCAGTACCAGACATAGTCAACCAGGAAGAACATAGTTATGAAAACATTAATCAAACCCTTAGTAACTGGAACATACCTAGTGTGTCTCCTAAGAAAATTTATCAGTCAACCTTTTTTGATAACTTTAAAACTGATTATAATGTTAAAATTGTTGAACGTGTCTATGCGATCAACGAAGAATATGAAAATTGTAGTCTTCTTTCTACTGATGTTATTAGCAAACTTAGAAAGAAAGGTTATAATTTGTTTCATATTCCTGATATTAAATTAAAAGGTATTCTTAATCAAGGTCAGACTAGTCATCCTTGTTACACTCCTCCTACTCAGGTAGAAGATGAACAAGATGATGTGTCACCTACAGTTTCCGTAGGACTAACCCCTTCTGATTTCGAAGCACCTATTAATCATCAGTTAAGAGTAATCACTAAAGCATTTAAATTAGATTTGGATAGTCTGGTTGCAGATTTTAATTCCACGTCTAATAAAGAAAAACGCCATGCTTTTCGTAACAAATACGATAAGCATGACAGAGATAAAATTGTTAATAAATGGAAAAAAAATTTAAAAAATAATCAAGGGGACCTTACATTTTATGACTGGTATGATAAATATCATTCACAGTGTAAAGTTCTTACTAAAAGTCAGTGGACGAAAGAGGATAAATCTAAGATTTTAGCATCTCATCCTCCTTTAGAAACTGTTCTTTTACATGTTAAAAACACCCCAGTTGTTGCTAGCCCATTTAAAGTTGCTGATGGAAAAACTGATGAAAAGAAAATTATTGAACAAAATAATTTTACTAATCAGTACTTAGCTACAATTGGTAAACAGTTAGACAAAATTGAGAAAAAATTTGATCATTCTTTGATTAAAAATCCTGAAAAGAAACTAGATCAACCTTTAACTCTCTCAGAAAAAAGAGAAGGAATGGGATTGCCTAATAAAGACTCTGATTTAGTTAAAAGCATTGATAAGTTAATTAAAAAGATTGGTTCAAGTTCTGGTGAAGCCAGTGGACTATTGCTATCATCGATCAAATTGAAGATTCTGATGATGAAAGTAATAGTCAGTCAGAAGCTATTTCTGAAGTCGCCTCTATCCCAGATCTTGCTGAACAGTTAAATAAATCAACTTTTAATAACACTAGTATTACAAAAAATTGGTATTCTAGACCCACTCCCCCTGATCTTCAGTATGAGGAAAAAAATCTAGATAATCAATTTTCTGTATCGTCTAATAAAATTTATGAATGGAATATTGATGGGTTTAGTGAGCATCAGATTCTTACCAAAATGAATCATTTGTCTATGATAGCCAATAGTTATATTACAGCATTCAGCAGTTTAACTCAGCCTGAAATAGCTGAAATATTAACTAATGGTTTCACTGGTGTTCTTCGCTCTTGGTGGGAAAAACACCTTGACGAAGATGCAAGGAACTCTATTATCCATGCTCGCCAGTTAGATGACAATGGTCAACCTATCTTCAGAGAAGATATAGGTTTTGGTATTCCTGATGGCATTAACACATTAATTTTCACGATAATAAAACATTTTATTGGAACTCCCAGTAATATCACTGAAAGAATTCATGACCAGTTAAGTAATCTCATTTGTCCCACTTTAAGTGATTTTAGGTGGTACAAAGATGTTTTTATTTCTCGTGTTATGATGCGCAGTGATAGTAATAAACCTTTTTAGAAAGAAAAATTTGTTAATGGACTTCCTAACTTATTTGCTCATAAGGTTAGACAAGAACTTAGTAAAACTCTTGGATATATTGATTATGATAACCTGACTTATGGCGATATAATCAGTTATATTCAAAAGATTGGATTAAAAATGTGTATTGATTTTAAGATTGCTAAACAGGCTGCTAAAGATAAGAAAAAAGCTAAGTATGAGCTTGGTACGTTTTGTGAACAATATGGTTTACCTCCTATTGCTCCCTCTAGAAGAAAGCATAGGAAAAAACAGATTGAAAAGCGCAAAATGAGAAAGCATCATAAGAAGCGGTCTAGTCAATCTAAAAATCAAGATAATTACTATGAAAACCCTAAGTCAAGAAAAAAAAACTCATAGTAAAAAATCTACTTCTAAGTCACAAGATAAGAGTAAAATTACCTGTTATAATTGTGGTAAAAAGGGTCATTACAAAAGTGAGTGTACATTGAAACAGAAATTGAGTCAGTTAAATATTTATGTTGAAGACACTAATAAGATATTAGAGTTAATAAGAATTGAGAATGATGTTGATGATGACAACAATCATTCTGATATTTCTTATTCCTCTGGTAATGACGAAGATAGTCAAACTCCTAGTGATGATAATGAAGTTACCCTTTGTACTGATAATTGTAGGTCTGATTGTTGTAAGACTATTAACGTACTTAGCAAAGAAGATCAAGAGAGCTCTTTGTTAATTGAGTTAATTAGTAAACTCACAAATGAAGATTTAAAATTATAGTACATGAAACAGTTAAAAGATTTGTTTTCTAAAAACAATTCGGGCAAGGGTAAGGTAATTAGGGGTAAAGAAAAACCTGTAATTAGCCTTAATAAAACCCTCGAAAGATTTAAATCCACTGATAGGGAAATTACACTCCCTGAGTTAAATCAAGAAGTTAATAAACTTCAGAAAGAAATTTCTGGTCTTAAGACTGAAATTTCTGATTTGCGTAAAGAAATGACTACTCTGGCCACTAAAAGTTCAGAACTTTACATTACTGATTCATCAGATAATGAAGAAGAAGCTGAATCTTCTAATGCCAAAGAAGACGAGTCACTTCTTATGGTTCAAGGTAATTCACTAAAAAGGTTAAAAGATATTACCATTCAAAAATGGTATATTATTGTTCGTCTAGTTATTGATGGAACTTTTGCAATTCAGCTTCCTGCTCTAGTTGACACTGGTACAGATCTTAATTGCATTCAGGAGGGATTAATTCCTATCAAGTTCTATAAAAAGACTAGTGAACGACTTAATTATGCTAATGGTAGTAT
This sequence comes from Panax stipuleanatus, assembly GCA_020205555.1. Lineage (NCBI taxonomy): Eukaryota > Viridiplantae > Streptophyta > Magnoliopsida > Apiales > Araliaceae > Panax > Panax stipuleanatus. The sequence goes on from CM035117.1 coordinate 165,095,656, forward strand.
GATGAAAATAAAATATAAACTGCCTAAAGTTCATATTTGCCAAGACAATATGTGTTTTAAAACTTCTTTTGTTTTAATTCGCAACTTGACAGATAAGATTATTTTAGGACTCCCGTTTATATATTTATTATATCCATTTACTACTAGTAATAATGGTTTAACAACTGAGCACTTAGGCCAGAAAGTTGTTTTTGAATTTATCACTCAGCCTAAGGAAAGAGATTTGAAATTCATTCAAGACGAGTCTATTTCAAAATCTTTGAGTTTGTTAAACTGTAAAACTTCACAGTTAAAATTCTTGAAACAGGAAATTAAATATAAACAGGTTGAAGATCTTCTCCTTCTTGATAAAATTCAAGATAAGATTGAAGAATTTCGCGTGTTTATGACAAAAAATTTATGTGCTGATTCTCCTAATGCCTTCTGGCATAGAAGAAAATATGTGGTTAGGCTTTCATACGCTAAGGAATTCAAAGAACATTTGATTCCTACTAAGGTAAGACCTATTCAGATGAGTCATCAGCAAATGGAGCTTTGCAAATAAGAAATTAACGACTTGCTTGCAAAGGGTTTAATTAAACATAGTAAATCACCTTGGTCTTGTCCAGCTTTTTATGTAAATAACGAAGCTGAGAAAGAAAGAGGTGTTCCACGTCTAGTTATTAATTATAAGCCCCTTAATAAGGTTTTAAAATGGATTAGGTATCCCCTGCCTAATAAAGAAGACCTTCTTAGTCGGCTTAGTAACGCTACCATATTTAGTAAATTTGACCTTAAGTCGGGTTTCTGGCAAGTCAGTATTCATCCTAGTGATAGGTATAAAACTGCCTTCACCACCCCCTTTGGTCATTACGAATGGGTAGTTCAAGTATTTGGTCTAAAAAATGCTCCTAGTGAATTTCAAAATATTCTTAATGAAATTTTGAATCCTTTTAGTCATCTCATCATTGTTTACATTGATGATATTCTGGTCTTTTCAAAGTCAATTGATGAACACTTCAAACATTTGAATTCATTCTTCAAAGCTATTAAAGTTTGGTTTGGTTCTTTCCCCTACAAAATGTAGTATGTTCCAAACTAGGGTCAAATTCCTAGGTCATGATATTTATCGTGGTCTAGTCCGTCCAATTCAACGAGTCAATCAGTTTGCAGATAAATTCCCTGATAAAATCATTGATAAAACTCAACTCCAGCGATTCTTAGGATCTCTTAATTACGTGGGTAAATTTTATCAAAATTTAAGAAAAATCTGTAAACCGTTGTTTCTTCGTTTACAGAAAAATCCTCCTCCTTGGACTAATGAACATACTGCCATCGTCCAACAAGTCAAAACTATGTTAAGGTTTTGCCCTACCTTGGAATTTTAAATGAATCTGCTTTTAAAATTGTTGAAACTGACGCCTCCGAAATTGGTTTTGGCAGCATTCTGAAGCAAAAATTAACCCCTGCTTCTTCTGAACAAATTGTTCGATTTCACTCTGGCGCGTGGAATCAAGCTCAATTAAACTATAGTACAATTAAAAAAGAGATTTTAGCTTTAGCTCTGTGTATTAGTAAATTTTAAAATGATTTGCTAAACCAAAGATTTTTAGTCCGTATTGACTGTAAATCAGCCAAATACGTTTTGAAAAATGATGTGAAAAATATTGCTGCTAAACATAATTTTACCCGTTGGCAATCTATTTTAAGTATTTTTGATTTCGATATTGAGTATATTAAAGGCAGTGAAAATTATGTTCCTGATTTTCTTACACGAGAATTTATTCATTCAGGTACCCAGAATAAATGAGTGTGAGAGGTAACAAGAATGTTCGGCCTCCTGGCCTTCCAGGCGTAGGCCCACCTAGTCAAAGACCTTTGGGAGCCATAATCCCACATCCAGTTAGCCCAGTTACACCTATTGATGTAGCAAATAGGTATACAGTCCTTGGTACTGTTCCAAAGCCCTACAATACGATTTTGGCCCAGCCTCCCAAGCCCATTGATCCTTTTGCTTCTTCTTCCTCCAGTAACCTTATTTCTGGTCAACGTACTCGTTCTTAGTATGTCCCTGTTTATTCTGTCAATTTTTTTCATATTAAAATACATATGAAATCCATTGATGATCCAGTCAAGTTGGCCTCCCAATTCTTCCCAACTAGTTGTCACTTTCTTCCCCTTGCTCCTTATAAATCCTTTGTGTATTATAAGGACATTCTTCTACAAACTCAGTCAATTCTAATCAATCCTATATTCATGATAGAAATGATTTCTCTAAAATCATCTATCATTCCCTCTATATTAAACAGATTATCTCCATGTCTGACTGGGGTAATCATCCTTCTGATTTGTGTCAGTTAAATGATCATGATAGCCAATTTTGCTATTATGATTATATTGAAGCTTGAAGAAGAGTTTTTCTGTTCCAAACTCCTTCTTTTAGTCATTCGTGGTTCATACAATTTGACCTAAAATTCAAGAGTCAAATTCCTCATTGGTTTATATTATGGTGGGAAAGATTCGGTCTCATCCATAGTATTCTTCCAATTGAGCTTCAGTCAGTTCTTTCTGTTTTTTGTTGTAGAGCCCCTAATAATCCGAAGAATGATTGTATTCCAGTTATTCTTCAATTCATCAGTAAATATAAAATTCCATGGATTCTTAAATGGAATTATGGATTTTATTCCCCTGTTGTTGAAATTAATCTTGCTTCACAAAAAGATAAATCTATTATTACCCGCAGTAACATTAGTCAATTGACCTATGTGACTCACGAGTTTTCAATTAAATGGTGGGATAAATTTAATGTTTATCGCATCGTTGGTCAGGTTCAGAAAGAATTTCCTGACCCTTCTCCTATTAAATCGGTTCTTCCTCTAAAGGAATCTTCTTCCAGTAAATCCAAAAAATCTTCCCAAACAAAGTTAGATTTTGCGGATATTGATCACTGTTCTAATGCTGAGTTGAAGCAGTTAGCTTGGCTTATTCAAAAACGAGTGGATAAACTCAGTGAGGATTCTATTCCCTCAATATGTTCATCTTCCTCGTCCAAATCTAGTCATGAGGCCTCTAGCCCTAATGATCCGTACGGTAGCATTTCTCTCCAGGATGCTCAGGATCCTTTTGCCTAGGATGCCTACAGTTACAGCATATTGCAAGCGGCGGACAAAGAACTATTGCTTTCACCAAAGTCATCAGTATCAGTATAGCAGCCGAAAGTTGTCATGTCCTGTTTGTCTGCCATATGGTCACTTTAGTCAAAAGTTGTAAAAGTTATTGTATTCTATTCAAAAGTTGTAATAATAGTCTGTATTGAGTCAAAAGTTATAATAATGCTTATGTCTTTTGATAAAGCATTACTGTTCTTCAATAGTTAAAAATGTTTTGCAATTATTGAGTTGTAATCAGTACGCCTTCTCTCATTCTTATATAAGAGAGGCTCAGTCATTTGTGTAAGGCAGGATTTAGACATCCAATAGAGAGTTTAGGAAGACTCAGATTCCTATCTGATTAATCTTCAACCCTCTTGCCTTCTATCTTAGTTATAACATGTTAGGCTTCTATAATCGAGTCTGCTTGTAAGTTACTTTCAGTCATCTACTTGTAAATTATTTATCAATCAATAAAGTTTATTTTATTTCAAAACTCTTGTTAATATATATAAACTGCTGTTATCATTTCTTATAGTTTTACTATAGTTGTGATTCAGATTTTGTATGCGCCACTCTCTCTCTTCTCCTTCCGCCTTCTTGGTTTCAAAGCCATACGGTGTTGTCTCTTGGTGTCACTGTTTGTTCTCCGGTCAAACACAGAGGTCTGAGTTTAAAATTTGTTTTTACTTCTTCTTTAGACTTCTTGCTCTGTCCTTAGAGCACCAAGTTTAAGTCACCTAAGCTCTTATCGTTGAACACCCCAGATCGCCATAGGTCCCGACGAGCCGTTGTAAGTCTCAAGAGTGTGAGCAGTTTAGGCAAAAACGGGTATGCGTCTGCTTAAGGTAAGAAGGGTATGTACTTAAGCGACTTTGGTCTGTCTCTAAGTAGAATGTCAACAGATCTAGAGATTAGGTTTGAACAAAGTTAAAACGAAGTAGACTGTTTTGATCGAGTTCATCAGTTAGTCAAGAGTCAGCCGTGTGATCCTTGTATCAGACACAGTCTGATCAGTTTTTATAAAAAAAATTACATAAAATTTTTGAAATCAACAGTTGGTGACCAAAATTTCAGTGAAAATTTTTCTCCTATCTTAAAAATTAAACATAATTTTTGGGGGGAAAAAGGATTGAATCCCTGGATTTTTTTTTTGGGGTCGAAGTATAGAGGATGGTGATCTCTCTGAGAAGAAGATCAACAGCACCCACCAGGGTCCCACAGTCATCGGATGCTTCAGTCATCATCAGATGCAATCAACGCGTCCGACAAAGTCAATATAGGGGATGGTGATCTCTCTGAGAAGAAGATCAACAACACCCACCGACGAGGAAGGAGCCGGACCTCAACAGTCAACAGTCAGACGACGCTGGCCCCCCAGGGTCCCACAGTCATCGGATGCTCCAGTCATCATCAGATGCAATCAATGCATCCGATAAAGTCAAAAGTAAAGGACAACTTTACTTTAGTAAAAGTAATTTACTTAAGTAAAAGTAAATGCAAATACTTTAACTTTAGTTAAATGTTTTTAACTTTAGTTAAATGTTTTACTTTACCTTTAGTAAATGTAAAAGTAATTTACTTTTAACCTAAGTTAAATTTTTTTAACTTAAGTTAAATGTTTCTTACTTTAGTTAAATATTTTTACTTTTAACCTTAAGTAAATGTAAAAGTTACTTCGGTAAATATAAACCGGTAACTTTAGTTCTATTTAAAGGAGCACAAGTGTTAGAGATTCCTTAGGCTTAGAAATGTAAACCATTTAACCTTACCCGAGGTTCTCTCCTTCTCTCCTTCTTTCCTCCTTCTCTCTACCTTCTCTCTAGTTAGAAGAAGAAGAAGTTCCTGTACTTCTTCTTCCTTTTGTAAATAGATTCAGATACGATGTAATCCTTTCCCAAATGTTTATAATTAATGAAAGAGATTACTTGACCGATTCACCGGTCATCTTCTTTAAATTTCAAAATTGTTTTAAGTTTAAAGTTTTGTTTAAACTTTTCGTCCACTGTTAAATATATATATATATATATATATATATATATATATATATATATCTTATGTAACAAATTATCCAAATTTAAGTGATTGTCTCGTTATCAACTATCATCACAAAAGTAATTGCATCTACAAAGGCTATATTCATATTCCCTAACCACTTATCTCTCAAAAAATTTGTTGACCATCCCTTAAGCTTTGTGAAAAATATGTTGACCATCTCTAAGCTTTGTGTAATCTGAAATTGTCGTATGAAGGATCAATTCATTTGATATAAAAAATAAAATAAATTTTTAGTATAAAATTAAGCACATAATAGCATACACTTTATTATTTGAGTATATTTACACTGTATATTTTATAAATAAGATAATTTTTTTATCTCGAAGTATGTTTTATGGATAAATTAAAATTAAATATAAATATATGTATGATATTTATAAAAGATAAATTGAACCATTAATATTATTGGTCTGATTGAGAAATGAAAATGAGATGAGAATTTGGTTAACTTATATTAGGTGATCCATAAATGTTAAAATTGGTATTATGAATAATGCAGCCAAAATATTAAGTTTTGTGAAGTAACACGATAATAATAATTTAGATTCCGAGAGCAGCGTGATTAAAATCACTTACTCAAATATTAGTGAAATAATTTAAACGTTAAAGTAATAATTAAATAAGAAATTATTTAATTATATGAGAGAATAGTTTATAATATGTTAGTCATATGACATAATAGATGTTAATGTTTCAAGTAAATGTAAATTAAGTTAATCATTTGATTAATAAGTAAATATAATAAATATATCAAATAAATTGTTTAAAAACAATTTATGGAGGGAAAGGAAGAAATTTAATTATATAGTCTAGAGGAGCTATATAAATAATTAATGAAATAAATATTACTTATTTAAATAATTGATTCGTTTCATTACAAGTGTTTATTTTAGTTTTAAATTTAATTTCATAATTAGTGGAATAAATTTTATACATATTATAAATGTATAATTATCTAATTTTTGTTAATAATCGGAATACATGTTATTATGGTATATGAATTTAAATATGTGTATTGAAATGATATAATATAGTAAATATAAGGAAGATATGTCATGAATATTATATATAACAAATTGGAGAGATACTTAAGGTTTATTGCCAAGGGAAGGAAAGCATCAAAGAGGTATAATCCTAGCCTATCCTTAATTTTATAAGTGAAGTTAGTATATTTTTGTTTATAATAGAAAATTCATTTTTTGGTTGTGGGAGTTTTATTTGTTGTGGGATTAAGAAGGATTCAAAGGTATAAGGATGATTATTGCAAGGAGATTGTGTGACTTGTATGTTTTTGTATGTGTTTTATGTCTAAATGAACAAAAAGAATGCAAGCTGAAAGTCCAATAATAATCTAAAAGAGGAGGGGGGGTTGAACAGATTATAACTATTTAAAAATTATCTTAGTCCCTTTTGAATTTTCAGGAAATTAATTTATAGTGTTAGAAATTAATATGCAGGATTTAGAAAAATTCAATCACACAATGCACAAAGATTTATCTGGTTCATAATATACAGCTTGGGTATATTGCTATGTCCAGTCTCAAGCAACTCTCTAGGGCTTGAGATCCTATTACTCCCAGTAATAAATGCTCCTTCGCTAGGTGGATAAACCTTAACAAAGTTTTATAGATCAACTTACAACTATTCACAACTAACTATCTTGGACAACGAACTCCCACCTCCTTCCTCAAGCTTAGTCGTATCTTCTTTTGAGTTCAGAACTATTCTATACTCTGGTCTTAAAAGAACAATCTCTTCTTTACCTCATAAGTACACTAGAGACCCAACTCCCAACTGACCTCTCTAAGACTCTGGTCTTGGTCAAAGAATTTTTGTCTTTCTCACAGATACATAAAATAAACTTACTCTGCCCTTTTCCCTTTTACACAAAGATAGTTTGAATTTACTTCTAAAGTAAGCAGATAAAATTTAGTACAGATTTATAAAAGTTCAAATAACTTTTATAGTTGATGCTTCTCAGATAAGCAGATATATAATTTAAGATCAAATATCAAATAAAAGTTCAAGACTTTTATGTGAAATGCTTTAGATAAGCAGATATGTAAATTAATGCGGTTTTATAAAGATTTTATTTTCTTTTAATAAAGAATGAGTTTCTATAGTTTAAACAATTCTAGAAAAGATTTTTCTTTATAAAGAGTGTTTCTATGGTTTGAACAGATATAACTTTGAGTTTTAGATAAACATATGAAATCACTTATAATGCAACAAGTATTTTTTTGTTAATAAGTGTATGAGTAAGATACTTGTTTTGTGAAAGTTTATCAAATATAATAGATTTATCAATTAAATAATACTTGATGAAATTTGTTTTACGCACGTATATATATTATATTATATTTGATCTATGTTGTAAAAATTTGGCCACTCAGGATTTAAAGACCGTTTCGGAGAATTTCAAATAATAACATCCGAATTATATCGGTATCTATGTACTGACCAAATTGTTTGTTTCACAATCTGATAATTATATAAATATTTTTCAATACTTATATAATGTATCTTATATTAATAAAAAGCCACTTAGGATTTTAAAAATTATTCGGAAGAGAATTTTCTTCCGAATTATATCGGTATTTAAGTACAGATTTTTTATAATATTTGATAGATTAAATATAAATATATATAAATGTGTATAACAATTAAGTATGATAAATTTTATTTCACCCACGCATATATATATATATATATATTATATTTGATCTATGTTATAAAAATTTATCCACTCAAGATTTAAAGACCGTTTCGGAGAATTTCAGAGAAATAACATCCGAATTATATCGGTATCTAAGTACTAACCAAATTGTTTGTTTCACAATATGATAATTATATAAATATTTTTCAATACTTATATAATGTATCGTATATTAATAAAAAGCCACTTAGGATTTTAAAGACCGTCCGGAAGAGAAATTTTTTTCGAATTATATCGGTATCTAAGTACAGACTTTTTATATAATATTTGATAGATTAAATATTGATATATATATAAATGTGTATAATAATTTATCTTTAATATATCTATATATATAAGCAGATATGAGAATAATGTAAATACAAAAATTTAATGACTTATCTCAACTACTTTGACCAATTTTTTCTTCTTTCAAGAATTTGAAATTTGAATTAGAAGATGAAGAGAAAGCTTTTGCAGAGAGAAAATATAGGCAAGAAGATATAGCTTTTCTTTGCTTTGTGAATTGGTATGTTTGGAATGAATGAAAAGCCTCCTATTTATAGGATTTTGAAGTTGAAGGCAAAATAATAATTTTTGAAATCTGATTTTGAAAAAATGGTTCGGATTGCATGAATGAAAAATGAAGGGTCCAGATTTCATATAGAGCACACGAATTGGGCAATCAAAATAGTATGTGTAGTTTAATTTTTCAAATGCTGATAAGGTTTTTGAAAAATTCAAAGGCAAGCCTTTATCTTTTTCTCCAACATGCAAGACTTTTAATTCTCAACCCACACACACAGAGTTCATTTTCATACACACAACATTTGCATGCACTTGTTTTCATATTCACACACACGGCACACACATGCATTTATTACATATATATATATATATATATATATATATTTCTTTCTTTGTTCAGCAGTCACCTAACTTACTGTAGAATATCGTGTTCGTGTGTCTTGAACCTTTGTAAGTCTTTTGTGCGAGCAGTGTCGGGTACTGACAATAGAACATAGGTATGAATCGGCGGAAGAGGAGAGAAAAGAGAGTGGCGCATATACAAACACAGCAATTACTAACAGAACATAATATTATTAAAACATAAAATATGTACAAAGTAGAGATAACTTACAATTGCAGCACAAGCTACAAGCTTACTGATGTATTATGATCTAAGAGAAAATAAGAGAGAGAAAATAAGAGGTAGGACACAGTCTGCTTGAACAAATGACTCTATCATTCCTTTATAGAAGTAGGAAAGCACTATTACAGAAATACAAATAACTTTTTACTATTGATGAACAGTACATGAATAGTGACTTTTTTACTATTTGGGACATCTTTCGGCAGCTTTTGGAGAATGGCCGACAGGCTATCTGTGAATGCACGGAATTTTTTGACTAGGGGCTTGCTTTCGGTAGAAAAGCAAAGGCATGTGACTGATGGGGCTACTTTCGGTGGAAAAGCAGGAGCAGCATGACTAGGCAAATGGGTCCTGAGCATCTTGAAGGTTACTAAAAAGACATTAACAGAACATAATATTATTAAAACATGAAATATGTACAAAGTAGAGATAACTTACAATTGCAGCACAAGCTACAAGCTTACTGATGTATTATGATCTAAGAGAAAATAAGAGGTAGGACGCAGCCTGCCTGAACAAATAACTCTATCATTCCTTTATAAAAGTAGGAAAGCACTATTACAGAAATACAAATAACTTTTTACTATTGATGAACAATACATTAATAGTGACTTTTTTACTATTTGGGACAGCTTTCGGCAGCTTTTGGAGAATGGCCGACAGGCTATCTGTGAATGCACAGAATCTTTTGACTAGGGGCTTGCTTTCGGTAGAAAAGCAAAGGCATATGATTGATGGGGCTAATTTCGGTGGAAAAGCAGGAGCAGCATGACTAGGCAAATGGGTCCTGAGCATCTTGAAGGTTGATGCTGCCATAAGAGTCTTCATCATTGATATTATTAGTGACTGACTTTTTTGAAGAAGAGGACGAACATTCACTGGCCTCATTTTCTTCATGAAGCTTGCTAACTCTATCATGGATGGCTTGAGCCAACAGCTTTAACTCAAGCCTGCAACAATTTTTTATATTTGAAATATCAATAGAACCAGAGGGACTAGTGTCTGACTGAATTTCTTTGGTTTTACTAGAAGAACCTTGGTAATTGTGTTTTATGGTAGCAAATCGCCAAAACAGTCATGTTGTCTAACTATGACGCAGGCCAAGAAGCTGTTAAGAAAAGGGTGTGTTGGTTATTTAGCCCATGTAGTTGACACCCAAAGAATGGAAACAGAAATAGAACAAATACCAATAGTAAGGGAATTCGCGGATGTATTTCCAAATGAGTTGCCAGAATTACCACCGAATCGGGAGATCAAATTCGTAATAGACTTAGTGCTTGGTACAAACCCAATTTCAAAAGCTCCATACCGAATTGCTCCGGTAGAGATGAAAGAACTGATGATTCAATTACAGGAATTATTAAATAAAAAGTACATTCAACCGAGTGTGTCTCCCTGGTGAGCACTTGTGTTATTTGTTAAAAAGAAGGATGGATCGTTACGACTGTGTATCGATTATAGAGAATTGAATAAAGTCACAATCAAAAATAAGTATCCATTACCAAGAATCGATGATCTTTTCGATCAGCTGAAGGGAGCTCGTTATTTTTCCAAAATAGATTTGCGAAGGGGTTATCACCAATTGAAAGTGAGAAATGAAGACGTGCCAAAGACCGCATTTAGGACTCAATACGGCCACTATGAGTTCCTAGTGATGTCGTTTGGACTGACACCCCTACAGCATTCATGGATTTAATGAACCGGGTATTCAGACCTTACTTAGATACATTTATGGTGGTATTCATTGACGATATTTTGATCTATTCGAAGACTCGAGAGGATCATGCGGAACATCTAAGAATGGTATTGGAGATCTTGAGAAGAGAAAAGTTGTATGCGAAGCTTTCAAAATGCGAGTTTTGGTTGGAAAAAGTGCAATTTTTGGGACACATGATCAACCACGAAGGGATATCAGTAGATCCGGCGAAAGTAGAGGCGGTAATTAACTGGGAACGACCGAAGACACTAACTGAAATATGAAGTTTCTTAGGTCTAGCAGGTTTTTACCGTAGATTCATCAAGGAATTTTCAAAATTGTCAGGACCTTTGACAAATTTGACCAGAAAAGCAGTAAAGTTCGTTTGGTCAGAAAAGTGTGAAGAGAGTTTCCAAGAACTAAAGAAAAGATTGAGTGAAGTACTAGTGCTATCTTTGCCAGACAATACAGGTGGTTTCGTTGTTTACAGCAATGCGTAACACAAAGGGCTTGGTTGCGTTTTGATGCAGCACGACAAGGTCATAGCATACGCGTCACGCCAGTTGAAGGATTACGAGAAAGGGTATCCTACGCACGACTTGGAGTTGGCAGCAGTAGTATTTACTTTAAAATTTTGGAGACATTATTTGTATGGCGAGAAATGTGAGATATACACAGACCATAAAAGTCTGAAGTATATCTTCACACAAAAGGAATTAAACATGAGGCAGAGATGGTGGTTAGAATTGATCAAATACTATAATTGCAAAATTTTGTATCATCCCAAAAAAGCTAACGTAGTCGCTCACGCTTTAAGCCGGAAGGGACGAGAAGGATTAGAGATGCTAACAGATCAGGAGGAGATCATTAAAGAAATGGAGATTGAAGTGAAATATCCGAGAGAGTCGGAAGGGAAATTGTTTAACTTGGAGACTCGTCCAGTGTTGTTGGACAGAGTAAAGGAAGCTCAGGATCAAGATGAAGAATGTAATAAGGTGAAGAAACAAGTAGAGGAAGGGGAGGTCACTAAGTTTAAAATAGATAAAGAAGGGTTATTGAGATTTGAAGAAAGAGTGTGGGTACCAGCAGTACCAGACCTAAAGGAAGAAATCTTACTAGAAGCACACAGTTCAAATTTCTCAATTCATCCGGGCAGCACAAAGATGTATCAAGACCTTCGACAACACTTTTGGTGGCCCAATTTGAAAAGAAAGATGGCAGGATACGTCAGTAGGTGCCTAACTTGTCAAAGAGTGAAAATAGAGCATCAAAGACCAAGTGGATTGCTACAACCGCTAGAAATTCCAGAATGAAAATGGGAACATATAACTATGGATTTTGTTGTGGGACTTCCAACTACGCAGAAAGGTTTCGACGCTATATGGGCCATCGTGGATCGATTGACATAGTCAGCGCATTTCTTACCAATTAAGATCAGATTTAATCTAGATCAATTGGCTAAACTATACGTTAAGGAGATAGTATCAAGACATGGAGTTCCATTATCAAATCATATCCGATCGAGATCCGCGATTCACATCTAATTTCTGGAAAAGTCTACAAGAACGTATGGGGCCACAGTTGAGATTGAGTACGGCGTATCACCCTTATACTGACGGCCAAAGTGAAAGAACAATTCAGACATTGGAAGATATGCTAAGAGCATGCGTCATGGATTTCAATGGTAATTGGGATAATCGCCTACCTTTGGTCGAATTTGCGTATAATAATAGTTATCACGCAAGTACAGGGATGCCGCCTTACGAGGCATTATACAGAAGAAAATGTAGAACCCCACTGCATTGGGACGAGGTAGGAGAACTTAAACTGTTGGGACCAGGAATGGTTCAATAAACTGCATAAATTATCCGAGTAATACGAGCAAGATTGGTAGCAGCTCAAGACAGGCAAAAGAAGTATGTAGATTTACACCGCCAAAAGAGAGATTTCGAAATAGGGTCGTTTGTGTTTTTAAAAGTATCCCCCTGGAAAAGAAAAATTAGATTAGGAAAGAAGGGAAAATTGAGTCCAAGATTCATAGAATCTTTTGAAATACTGAAGCGAATAGGTGAGGTGGCTTATGAAGTAGCTTTACCTCCGGAATTAGGGCACATTCATAATGTATTTCACGTATCGGTGCTACGACCTTATAAACAAGATCACAAGCATGTAATTCAATATGAACCTATTCAGGTTGAAAAAGATCTAACTATGAAGAAGTTCCTGTTCAATCAATTGATAGGAAAGAACAAGTTTTGAGAAACAAAATAATACCTTCTGTAAAAGTGATATGGAAAAATCACAGTGCTGATGAAGCTACATTGGAACTCGAAGAAAAGATGAAGAAAAGTTACCCCCATCTTTTTGAGTAACCTTGTACTTGTGATTCCGATGATGGAATCCTTATAAGGGGGGAGAATGTAATGACTCAGAAAATTATATGTAATATTCAGTTATTATAATGTCAATTTTTGCGTATAATTTTTTTATTGTGACATTATAATTATTTATTACTTAATAGTTTATTAAGTATCTTAGATTATGAATGGTAAAGAAAGAGATGATGATATACATTAATATAATATTATATAAATATCAAGAATGAAAAGGAAAGCCAACATGGCTTAATTGAGTGAGATTCTTGATATGAAGCTATCTTTGTATTCAAAGAATTAATTATATTGAGATGTGATTAAAAGTGTTATTTAATAGCAAATAAAAAAATGGGGTACAACCATAAACGGCATGGAACCATTATTTTAATAATATGTGCTAATTAAATTTGCTAGCTTAAGTGAATGTGGTAGATCAAACTTATGAGTCTTTTTATTCATTGAGAGTCCAAGTTCTATAATTTGGACCCTAATAAATTTTCTAAGTATGCTTGCAAGCCTATTCCATTTACTTCAAGTATTATGGGTTATTGCATTAAACCCAAAACAAAGTCATGACCAGCCTAATATGAAGCCCAGTTCGACAACCCATAGTGGAGAAAAGGGAATTTGTCTGGTTTAAATTTCATAGAGCAGTTAGTTGACTTTAGTTAGCAGTTAATACAATTAGCAAATAGTTAGCAAGCTGGTTGACCCCTAGAGTGCCTAAGTTAACTGCTAGGAGGCTAAGTCACTGCAAGAGCCAAGTGTGTCAGGCAGCAATAGGGAACAAGGTATCTACTAACAAAGGTAGACTACCATGAGCCTTATAGAGGCCAATATAGGATGTTGTATAGCGGCCAGATAAGGAGCTGGATAGGAGCCAAGGGGGAGTGCATCAGCCGAGCAAACTAGAGGCAACTGACTTAGGCAGTCAGAGTAATATGGTAGCAACTATGTAGAGCCATGATGGCTAGCCTCATTTTTAGCTACATATAGCCATACAATTCATCTTAAGTTCAGATGGTATACCACTTAACTGAGCCTCCAAAAACCGTAGCACACATAGAGAGAAGAGAAGGTAGTCCGACTGAGAAGGAGAAGAGATTGAGCAGCACAGCCAATTGTAATCTCTGATCTATTAAAGTAAGCTCTTTCCAATCCTTTTCCATTTCATTTTCTTGCTACTAGTAATCTGCAGTGGCCAAATGGCCTAAAAAGAAAATGAAGGGGCTGCTATATTGTGCTAGTATTGTTAATGTTTTAATGTGGCTGTGTGAGTGGATTAAATTGTGGTTAAATTAAGTTCATAGATGAGGAAATCAGTGAATTAAGCTTTCATCACAACTGTTTATTCATGGGTAATTGCAATCATCTATAAGAGTTGTTATATCAAACTTTTAATGAAAGGTTAACAAGTAATAAACTATCTTGTTTAAAGCTAATATGTGCAAGTTGTGATGAAATGGATTGTTATAGTTTGATCTAGGCACAAGGAGATAGGTTGGGTTGTGGAGTAACAAGGATGATAATATGGGTTTATGATATAAACCAATAGCTTTGAATTTCGTAACGTACAACTGTGCACACCACCTCTTTGTTAAAAGTCCCAAGTGGACTGTTTTGATTAAAAGTCAGATATTAGGCAAACACAAGGCTGGGAATTGATCCCTGTATTACATGCAATGATAATTAGTAGGTTTAAGCCTAGTAGAATGAAATGAAATTCAATCTTAAGCCAGAATAAAAAATTAGAATGTCAAGTCCTTTGGCCTCTGTTTTGGGCAGTTATTAAGCCAAGGATTCATGCTTAGTACTTTCTTTTGTTAGTCCACTTTGATAACTTTAAAACTCTAGAGTTAAATTATAAGTAACCTACAGATCAAAGGTTATATACTTGCAAAGGGGAGGCTAGGGGCTGGGCTGGATTAAGGGCTGGTTGGGCTGGCCGGGGGGGCTGCTGCAGGCAGTAGCAGCCAACGCCTAGCGCTGTGCAGCGCTGTGCTGCGCTGCGCTGCAGAGCCCGACAGTTAGTTTGGCATCAAATGGGGTTGCAAACCGTATAGAATTTCTGTAATTTGTAAGTTATTTTAAGAAGGTGGGTGTACCATCTATTAATTGATGAAAGTGGGCTGTGAATAGACTACCTTATGCGAAGCCAAAGATGGCCTGAAATAAGGAGCACAGCTGCTGCCCATTGGCAGCAGCATTTCGTTGCAAACAGCAGTACTAAGGGACCCTTTTAGTTTTTCCAAGTTCAATTAAAAGCTTAAGTACAGAAAATGGGTTGAAATATTTTTAAGCAAGCAAGCTAAGATAGGGGGAATATGAAGCTAGTAAATCGAATGTTAAGAGTTAAGGGCTGCTGCCCATAGGCAGCAGCAATTAGCTACAGGTAGTTGCAAAAGGCTGCTTTAGCAGTGCTTAAGGAAACCCTTTGACTTCAAAGTTATTTTGGAAAAGTTAGTCTTAAAATGTAGTTCTAATGTTCTTAATATTGGGTTCACAACTTAATTAAGAAATGTAAAAGTTATCAATTAATGAAAGGAAATCTAGCAGGGTATGGACTGCTATGTTAACAGCTTTGGGGCAGCAAAAGAGGGCAACAGAGGGCTGTTGTAACAGCCGCGGGTAGGTCCAGCTAAGGGCCTGTTGATCTATCCTTTACAGGCTAATGTGTTGAGCTTGTATAGGTTGTATATAGTTACATCTAGTAAGCTATCGTAAGAGTGAATGTTGGGCAAAGAAGGGGCAGGGCTGCTGCCAAGTAGCAGCAGCAGGTAGCCTCAGTTTACTGCTGGTGCAGTGCAAAGGGCTGTTAGGCTTAATTGGGGCTGGTGCTAAGCAAGGCCACAACAACCTTAGCCGAGTCTCACAAGGCCAAACCAAGTACGGTTGCCGGCGTAGATAGTTAACAAAGGGCTGTTTTGACATTATTAAGGGAAATAAGAATAATTAATGCAATAGTATGTTGAAATGAATCTATAAATCAAAGGGAAGACTAAAAGCTAACCCTACAAGCGAAACTACCTTCAAGGCAAGAAATAAGCTATGAAGATACCTTGTATGCTATAAGTTAAATAAACAGAGCATGATATACTCATGTACTAAGCTACTAATAGCTTGTAAAGGATGATTGTAGTAGGCTTACATATGATAAGCATGTCAAACCCTATTAAAGAAAAAAATGGCTATCGTAAAAGCATGAATGAGGTATTTGAAAAATGTATAGAAATATCTCAAAAGTAGAATTACGAACTAAAGATATGGTCAATGTGATTATGTGATATGTGAACATAAAAGCTATATGACTTGATTATTTGGCTAATATGCCTGTATATGCAAATAAATTTGTGTAGGCTCTGTGAGAACTAGTTGAGCTAAATTTTTGTCTTTAGTCTACAAACAAGGCAAGTATCTAAATCTTACTCTTTATTAAGCAAGTATTTTGAATTTTTTTATATGGCAGTATTTAACTCAAAAGCTATCTTTTCGAGTTATTTGTACTTTAATGCTTCAAATTCAGTTATTTTGATAATATTGAAAGAATGTCAATGCCATTATTTCGGCTAGACAACTGTTGAGATATATTGATATTATTCATTCATGAAAATCTCATTTAATGTTTTTCAAACCATTTTGTTGTGGTGCGAACTCTTATATAATACTGTGAACGAACAACCCTTTTATAGGGGCATATTGTACCGGACATATGATTCTGAATGACATGTAATGTGTCATTAGACTGTTATGTTGTGCACAATATAGGGTACTTAGGCTGATCCCTTAAAGTACAAGTCTAGGATATAGAAC
The DNA here is from genome assembly GCA_020205555.1 of Panax stipuleanatus. Lineage (NCBI taxonomy): Eukaryota > Viridiplantae > Streptophyta > Magnoliopsida > Apiales > Araliaceae > Panax > Panax stipuleanatus. The sequence goes on from CM035117.1 coordinate 165,112,571, forward strand.
AATTTTACTAACTATTTGTATCCATGGATTGCAGTGTTAGTACTGTCAATTCTAGTACAGAGGTCACTGGTTATTTGACCTTACAGCATGCTAAAGCCTGATTTACAGACTCAAAACTTTTAAAGAACTTTCTTGTTCAGCATCTATTGATTCATATCCTCTTTATTATAAATATTTCTGTTCCATTATATTCAATTGTTTATTTCCTTGCTGAGTAAACTTTTGCTCACCCTTGCGTTGAATAAAATGCTTTCAGTTAAAACCGAGAACGCTGGTACGTCCGGAAAAGATAAGGGAAAATGCAAAGTTGCAGATTAAATGTTTATTAATCGCCTATGCTTATATGAACTTCAGTAGTTGATGTAATAAATACTATTTGTATTATGTTTTGTAATCTTTTGGTATTTAAGTTATGTAAAGGTCTATAGAACCTGGGATTTAAGTAAGATATTTATGTAATCTAAGACGGGTTTATGATAGTATGAATGGTTATGTTGGTATCGTGAGCACCAAACCCGAGTTGAAAGTAACCCGGATTTGGGGGCGTCACAGGTTGGTATCAAAGCTGACAGGTTATAAACCTTAGGATTGGGAAAAAACTTTAGGATTATGACCTTATAGTTAAACTCATTTCGAGTATAATAGATGAATTTTGGGAATTCATTTTTAAGAAGATAGAGATTTTAAATTATGTGTTATATGATTACTTAGTAATATTGTTGTATAGAAACTTATTAAGTTTGTTAATGTGGTTTTGTAGATGCCTGAGATGGGAGAGTTCAGTAGAGTGAAGGAAGCGATAAATCAAGAGGATCCAGAGGAGCAGTTGGGGGTTTTTTCTAAAGAACCCTACATAGAGGAAGTTAATGCCCTGATGGAGCTAACTTACAAGAATTAGGAGTTGGAGGCTCAAGTTTAGGATCTAGAAGAAGAAAAGGAAGAACAACAGGCATCCCTAGTGTTGTTTGAGTCTTTGGTTGTTCACACTATAGCAACGAATGTGGAGTTGGGCCACGCTCTCTATGGCACTACTTGTTAAAGAGAGGCCCTCAGGCAGGAAAATCTAGTTCTTAGGCATGAGATAGAGATGTTGAAAGCTAACAAGGGAAGGGTTGAACATCAGAGAGATAGGGCATTAGGTAGAGCCCATGACCCGGAGGATGAGGTTAGGGGCAAAGATGCCAAAATAGACAAGATGGATTATGCATTTGAGACTGCATTCGGACGCTGGAAGCATAGAGTGCAGCTTCACCCAATAGATGAAGGTGGAAGTGAGCTGGTGCTGACTCAAAAAAGAATGATGGACATTAGGGACGAGGAGCTCAGCAGGGCCAAAAGGCGAGGCATGCTTCTTCAGTAGTCTGTCTGGGCTATAATGATGTGTCTATTTGGTGTAGGTACCTATGTAGTATGTTTTTAGTAGTATGTTAATATGAATCAGATGGATGTAACCCTCTTTTGTATATTAAGAGGATAATACTTTTGGAGCCAATTTTTGTAGTAAGGGAAGTTTAAATGTAAATCCCGACTATATGTAGTCAAGAAGGGATTAGAATGTTTATAGCAGTATGCAACGTGATGTAATGTGCTTAGCGCAACTTGAAAATGCATATGAATATAAACATATATGTTTTTATGTTATGAAAGGATTTGTATACTTAATACAATGTGCATTATTATAACTATTAAATGATAAATATACGACTAATAATAAAACTTATATTAAACAAAAAATGCCACCAATATGGAGAGGAAAAGGAAGAGGAGGACTTGGGGCACAGAACCCATCAACTCAAGAGGAGTCTGTAAATAACTTGACGGGTCTAGAAAACCCTATGCAACAGTTTGTTGACTTATTAACCCAAGCACTTCAAGGAAGGAACATCACACCTCCAGTAAACCCAAACCCTCCTGAAGGTCGTTTGACCACCTTTAAGGATTTTAAAGCAGTAGGACCCCCGGAGTTTTAGGGAACTAATAATCCGATAGAAGCTCAAACGTGGGTAAATGAAATAGAAAAGTTATTCGAAGTTGTCAGAGTTGCTTAGGATCAAAAGACAGCTTTTGCCACTTTCATGCTGAAAGGGGAAGCAAGCTACTGGTGGGGAGCCAACAAAAATAGAGCTGGAGTAGGAGTAGTGACATGGAATAGGTTTAAAGAACTATTCTTCGAAGCCTATTTTCCCCGTATCATGAAAAATAGGATGAAGGTTGAATTTCTTGAACTAAAACAGGGGAAGTATGACTGTACCTGAGTATGCTGTAAAATTTAATGAACTATCGAGGTTTGCGTCGCATTAGGTTGATACTGAGGAACGAAAGGCTCGGAGATTTGAACAAGGACTAAAGCCGGTACTTTACAGTAAGGTTTCGATGTTTCAAATAAATACGTTTTCTGACATGTTGGAAAAAGCCATAATCGCGGAAGGAGGAACTAACGCACTGGCCAAATATCATCAAGAGAAAAAGACTAAGAAGATAGATGGAGGATCTCAAGAGGGAAGTAGCAGAGGAAATAATTTTAACAAAAGAAAGTGCAACAATAAGAACAATAAATTGAGCAGTAGGCAGGGAGAACCGAGAAGGAAGATAGATGGTGTGCTGTCGCAGACAACCAAAAATAAACCTTACTGCGAAAAATAATTATATAGTAGTGCAAGTAAGAGTCGATCCCACAGAGACTGATTAATCTATTTTTATATACTTTGTATTCTAGAAGAGTGGGTTTTTGAATATTTTTAATTAAAACAAACTAATGTGTAAAATATTGTAACAAATTAAATCAAGAGAATAAACCTTGGGTTAAGTCAACTTCCACCTTAGCAACATACACTGATCATTGACTCAAGCATACACAATCAATACTTTGAATATTCATCGTTAGAATCACTTCCATGTCTTTCCTTATTTTTAGTTAGATAGAAACAAGCGATCTAAATAACCCTAACTACTAAACAACTTCAGACAAGCACTAAAAGTTTAATCTAGTAGAAGCTTTAAGAATTAAAAAAACCGATGAAGCTAAACAACACAAGCACAAGCTGTTGCATTTAATTCTGTTGAATATTTTTCCTAAGATATAATAATCTCGTGATCTGCAGTCAATTATTAATCTTAGTTGCTTTGCAAATTAGAGTGACCAAACAATTACGGATTCGATATCTAATTTAGCAGTAGATTTCAATGAATAATAAACTAGTATGCATCCTAGCAATTAAACAAATCAATCATATAATTCAAGCACAGAAGAATAATCAATACTCAAAATAATAATTGAACAATTAAAATCAATTAGATCTCACAATGTATTTAATCCAAGGCTTCGGTCTCCTTAATCCAAGAACAATAGTTTAGCCGCACATGGCTATGAAAATCACCAAAGGAATAGAGAGAAAAAGTATTTTTATTGAATGAATATAAGCTATCAAGTCCCTATTTATATAATATAATAACAGCCCTAATCATACCCTAGCTATCATTCCGAGTCTAAGTCGCGAACAGAAATATGCAGGCTGAAGCGCCTACCCGCTGGGGCGGGTTGCCCACACACAAATCCCTCGCTGGGGCGGAAAAGTCCACTGTCCGGTCCTGCTATTGTGGCTGATTGCATGTGAGTTGCTTCTCTCGTGGGCCCCATGTAAACTGCTTGGACTCTTGAGCTGCATTAATTCCGTGAGCTTCCTATAATTTCAAAACCGTGAGCTGCTTAGGACTTCTAAGCCGTGGCCCATATGGAATCTATGCAAGGCTTTGTATGGCGTGGCCCAATTTATAATTGCAAATCCAAACCGTGAACCCTCTTGCATGTATTCCTTTCTCCATTTTTCTAACTGTGGGCCCAAGCTTAATTACTTATTTCGTGGCCCTTTACATGCATACAAGCTGCTGACCGACCCACATGAATTACCAAGCTGCTGCTGGATTCAGTGAGCAAAAATTTCGTGTGGCCCACTCCAATATCAAATTCGTGAGCTGCTTAAGTACCTAAGCTCCTTTATTCCTTTTTCCTTGCAAGCACCTCAATTCGTTAGTAGGCTAAGCTAAACCGTGAGTTGCTTCATCTCTAAGCACGTGAGCCTCCTTTAATGACTTAAGCCCACTTGATTTATTAGCTGCTTGAACTTTGATAATGCTAGGAAGTCTTTTGCAAGCTTATTTCAATTCTCTTGCAATTCCTTTCTTTTGTTAACTGCTAAGCCCATTTCGTTCACTTGGTTCAATTGTACCTAAAATAACAAATATAAGCAAAATGAATATATTTAGATACAAAATAAATATAAAAGATTAAGTATTAAAGGAATAAAATATAACATATTTCATCCTTATCAATAGACGCACATAAGAAGTGTGGGAAAAATCATTTGGGAGTCTGTATGAAGGGGAAAACGGTCTGCTACAATTGCGGGCAAGAGGGCCACATCTTTCCTAACTGCCCCAACCCAAAGAAAATTCAAGGATGTTTTGCATGTGCAGTTGCGGATCACCAGATCAAGAATTGTCTAAAGAAAGGAAACAACTGTGGGAAGCTGACGATCGGGGGACCAACCCCATCCAATCCACCACCTGCCAGGACGTTCAACATGACAGTGCAGGATGCAGTGGTATCAAAAGAGGTGGTGTCAGGTATCATTCTAATCAATAACGTTAATGCCTTTATACTGTTTGATTCGGGTGCTACCTGTTCTTTTATATCTGAGTAAATTGCTCAACGGTTAGAATTTACTCCCGAAAGACTGGATCGTCCTTTGAACATAGAGGTCGCAAATAAAGAAGTCATTCCCGTAACTCATGTTCATAAAAATTGTAGTATGGATATAAGGGGCCATAAGTTTATGGTGGATTTAATTCCCATCTAATTAGGTGAATTCGACGTGATACTAGGAATGGATTGGTTGTATAACTGTGATACCCCCGAATCCAGACCGTCACAGTCCTGAATTCGGTTCTTCACGTTCTAAATACTAACACAATAATATGACTAAATATCATATCGCACAGCGGAATAACACGTAATATACGAATAGATTACATTTATTTAATATAACCATTCATGTCCCAAGGTTTCGCAACTTAAACATCGATTACATCTTAAACATAGCTTAAGGATACGTAATCGTAACTAGTACATAATAGAATATATTCTTATTACAACATCATAAAATTCTACATAAAATAAAGCTACTTCGTAGCCTTGCCCTTGCCTTTATCAATGCCCGAAGGTCTACCCTGCTCTGCCTTAACTGAAATATTTTTAGGGAAAAGCAAGAATGAGCAACAAGTTTGCTCAGCAAGTAATATAACAATAAGGGGATAATATAGTTTTCAATTCCCAAGGGTATGACAATAATTGATAGTTCAAGGATAGTAAGAAGTATCAAGAGTTTTTCAACAACAGTTGCTAAGGACAAACAGATATCAATAAGATTTAAGGTATAACCTTTTCACAGTTCAAGAATATCAAATACTGAGCAGTCACTAAGGACTATGAACTTCTACTAGAATTAACATAAATATACTAATAATCCAATAAAACAAGTACAACAGGTGATCAGCCTAAAGTACCCTACATTATGCATAACATTTAATCGTACTCAAGTGCACACGTCGGTCTCCCGACAAATATAGTTTCCCCTTCAAAGAAGGTTGTTCATCTCAGTCAATACAAGATTTTTGCACCAATCAATTGGTTTGGATAGTTTTCTAATCATGATATAGGTCTAGCCGAATCAAATGGCATAGACCGCTCTTTCAATGTATATAAGAACAACTATAAGTTCAATACTCGATATTATAGTTCGAAGTATATAATCAACTTTATCTTAACTATGAAGCAATGAGCCATAAGACATGAATCGTAATTTCAATGGTTTACTCATACGACAAATAATAGTACAAGTCTAAGCAATACTCAATAAGGAGTAGGGTTCGAGAACTTGCTTACAATATCCGTTGAATAAAGTAAATGAAAAGGTTTAGGATACTTGCCTTAAGCGTAGATTATCAACCTTTAGCTTATCAATACTTCGAATTCCTATCGTAATATATTTACATGTATAGGATATTCATTAGCTAAGCATATTCGATACACAAGCTCAATATGTAAGTTAAATGTACACATATGATTCTACTTTAGTCATATAACTCTATACGTACGTCACTACGTACTTGTACACATGTATCACGAAATCAGTATATAAGACATTATGAAATCAAGTAACATAATTATGTGTATAAGTATATCCTTTAGTTACACACATCATCTCGTATATACAATCAACACATAAGTTAGGTCTTAACCTTGCTACACAGTTAGACCACAATAGCATCATAATACTTAACCAATTATGTCATTATTATTTATGGAATTCTCTTTCTCAAGTTAAACATCTTCATAGTATGTCATTATCATATATCAGTAACAATTAGACTTGTTTAGCAGCTTTAAAGTAGTATTATGAATAAACTGTCAACATCAGAACTAAGCAAAATTGTCCAACTTAAATTCCAGTATGGCGCAGCTGCGCCCTGGTTAAGCCTAGGGACAGCGCAGCTACGCTGTCCCCAGGCCATACCAGGGTTGAGCTTTTGCTCTTCTGTTTCTGATCCATCCTTTGACATGCTAAGCAATTAACACATATCATGCATACATGCCAGAGTACTTTTCATGCATGAATAATCATTCTAAGTTCATTTTACACATCATGGTCTTTGGTTGAGATTCTTAAGGAAGTATAGCCAAATGGGGTCATGAAGTCATTAGGCCTAACATGTCAACCTTATATCCACACATAAAGATCACATTACCTACAATATGCATGCTCACAATAGTTCTTATTATTTACGCATGGCTAGCATTGTTCATTACTACAAAGCATGTTTAAACTTAGGCTTAGTTAACTGTCATTATATCTAACACATGTGAATCATGTTTAGAGACATAAGGAGCATAAACATATCATCCCAAATCTCCAGAACTCAACTACTTATACTATTGCAAGTTGAACTTGAAAAATATGCGAGTTTGCTATTGAATATTATGGCTTAAACCATGTATGCTAGTGTAAACTCAACACCTTTGACTCACGTTTCATATGTAGTTAAGTCATGTTTACATACTCGCAAAGTCAGAACATCTCCTATGTGGTATCCATGGATATTAGTTTCAAATATGTCAAATTTCCTTTGAACACCATTTAACTCAAAGCCAACAAATTGGACATGAACAAGGAATCATATATCACATCTCAATGCTTGCTCATGTTTATAAACTAGTCATGTATGTCTATTATCATGATTATATAGTCAGAACGCAATTATCCCAAGTTCATGTCAAGGTTCATTTTCAAACTATAAGTTTTCCTTCAATAATGCATACTAACATTGCCACGAATATGCATGTTATATCAAAGAACATATATACACATGTTAACATATTCTTCATGCTACTCTAAATGGTATCAACAATTTTAGCACATAACAGATTTGTAACAGAAATTGAAAACCAACATCAGTGCCTAGCGCAGCTGCGCGCACCCTAGTACAAAAAAGGGCGCAGCTGCGCCGTGTCTCGACCAGAACCAAAATAGCTTCTGCTTTGGCAGAACTAAACCCAAATACAAAAATTTCTTCACGAATCGATTCTAAACAAGCCACATTGCAGTTCTAACATGTTTATAAGATTATATAACAATCAATAATCGCTACTCAATCCAATTAACATGGAATTCATGCATAATCAAGAATTTAGCCATCTCAAGAAATGGGGATTATACCTTTGCTAAATTGAATGAACTTGCTGCTATATGATCCTTACAATGCTGCTATACCACTAATATAAACTCACTCTCAATTCACTCTATAACACTTAGCAATATCTCAGCAAATGAAAAAGAGAAGAGAAGAAGCTATATTTATAGGAAAACAAATACACAGACAATGCTATTGTCTTCCAAATCAATCCAATGGAAAGAATGATTGCATGATGGTTAAGGAGGAGTTGTTGGTTAGTTGGTGAACTCTACTATTGGAGCCACTCCCCTATTGATCATTGCTAGCTAAGGTTGCTGAGTTTGAGAAGCAATAGTAGGCTTAGCCTTGTAGCCATACACGTGAGGAGGGAAGTGAGACACTTAATTTGAGACAAGCCAATTGGAACTCAGCAATTGAAATGAGAAGTGGAATAATATTATACACTATAGGTTTATATACATACACACATAACATACTTAGGTTATAAATTCATTTAGAGTCGCAATGTATTTCTAATGAGGAGACAATATTACAATGTAGCAAGTTGGGGTACATATATATATATATATATATATATATATATATATAATGCTCAAAATAGATTGCCATCTGGCAAAAATATGCTTAGCAGCAATGTTTTTAACATCCTTTTCTAAAATATATTTTGCTGACTTGTAGTTAATTCGAACAAAAAATCTTTTTGATTTAATAAATCGTTTTGAAATTTACTAATACATAAAATCAAAGCTAAAATTTCTTTTTTAATTGTACTATAATTAAGTTGAGCCTGATTCCACGCACCAGAGTGAAACCGAACAATTTGTTCAGAGGAATCAGAAGTCAATTTTTGCTTCAGAATGCCATCAAAACCAATTTCAGAGGCATCAGTTTTAACAATTTTAAACGCAGATTCATTGGAAATGCCAAGGCAAGGCAAAACCTTAACATATTTTTTAACTTGTTGGACGATGGAAGTATGCTCATCAGTTCAAAAAGGAGGGTTTTTCTTTAAACGAAGAAACAAGGGTTTACAGATTTTTCTAAGGTTTTGATAGAATAAGGTTATTAAGGGTAAAGATAAGCCTGTTATCAGCCTTAATAAAATCTTAGAAAGATTTAAATCCTCGAATAGAGAAGTTACCCTTCTCGAATTCAACCATGAAGTTAATAAACTATAAATCTGAATCACAACTAAAGTATAACTATAAGAAATGATAACAGCAGTTTATATGAATTAATAACAATTTTAAATAAATAAATAAATTTTTATTGAAAGAAAAGAATTACAAACAGATAACTGAAGATAACTTACAAGTAGACTCGATTATAGAAAGCCTAACATGGTATAACTAAGAAGAAGGCAAGAGGGTTAAAGATTTATCAGATAGGAATCTGAGTCTTTCTAAACTCTATTGGATTTCTAATCCTGCCTTGTACAAATGACTACGCTTCTCTTATATAGAATAAGAAAAGGCATACAGATTACAACTCAATAATTACAAAACATCTTTAACTATTAAAGAACAGTAATGCTTTTACAAAAGACATAAGCATTATTGAACCTTTTGACTAAATACAGACGCATTATTACAACTTTTGAATAAAATACAGGCTCATTATTATAACTTTTGACTAAAATGACCAGATGGCCGACAAAAGAAAATGACTCAGCAAAATAACAAACCGACCTGACTTTAACTTTCGGCGGCTTTTGAAAAGAAGCACGCGATGATGACTTGTTTGAAAGCAACGGTCTTTATCTGCCAGCTTTCACGGTGGCTAAGGACGGTGACTGTGGGCATCTTAGGTAAAAAGATCCTGAGCATCTTGGAGGTTGATGCTGTCGTATGGATCATCTGGACTAGAAGCTTCATGACTGGATTTGGACGAGGATGAAGAACAAATTGAGGGAACACTATCCTCACTAAGCTTATAAACTCGTTTTTGAATGAGCCAGGCTAACTGTTTTAACTCGGCATTAGAATAATGATCAATATCCGCAAAATCTAACTTTGTATGAGAAGATTTTTTAGATTTACTAGAGGAAGATTCCTTGGGAGGAACTGATTTAATGGGGGTAGGGTTTACCGGAAATTCCTTCTGAACTTGACCAACGATGCGATAAATATCAAATTTATCCCACCATTTAATAGAAAACTCACGAGTCACATAGGTCAATTGACTAATATGATTGTGAGTAATAATGGATTTGTCTTTAGCTGACTCAAGATTAATTTCAGCAGTAGGAGAATAAAATCTATAATTCCATTTAAGGATCCAAGGGACTTTATATTTACTGATAAACTGAAGAATAACTGGAAAACAATCATTTTTAGGATTGTTGGGACATCTACAACAAAAATGAGTAAGAACTGACTGAAGCTCAATAGGCAAAACACTATGGATGAGACCAAATCTTTCCCACCACAGAACAAACCAATGAGGAATTTGACTTTTAAATTCGCGGTCAAACTGAATGAACCACGAATGACTGAAAGGAGTATGGAACAAAAAGACTCTGTTCCAAGCTTCCATATAATCATAATAGCAAAACTGGCTATCGTGATTATCTAACTGAAGAAGATCAGACGGGTGATTACCCCAATCAGACATGAAAATAATCTGTTTAATATATAGAGAATGATAGATGATCTTAGAACTATCATTTCTATCATAAATAGGCTTAACATGAATTGACTGGGTTTGGAGAAGAATATCCTTATAATACACGAGGGATTTATAAGGAGCAAGAGGAAGAAAGTGCCAACCAGTTGGGAAGAACTGGGCAGCTAATTTAACTGGATCATCAACAGATTTCATATGAGATTCAATATGAAATAAATTGACTGAATAAACAGGGACATATTGTGTTTGTTGACCAGGGTTAGGATTACTAGAGGAAGATGAAGCAAAGAGATCAATGGGCTTTGGTGACTGGGCCAAAACCGTATTGTAAGGCTTTGGAACAGTACCAAGAACAGTATACCTATTGGCTACATTAATAGGAGTAACTGGGGCAACTGGATGATGGATTAAGGCTCCCTTGGGCCTTTGACTTAGGCCAGAAGAGGGCCGAATTGCATTGTTCCCGCCTCTTACACTCATTTGTCTAGAGTACCTGAATTAATAAATTCTCTCATAAGAAAATCAGGAACAGAATTTTGACTTTCTTTAATATACTCAATATCAAAATCGAAAATGCTCAAAATAGATTACCATCTGGCAAAAATATGCTTAGCAGCAATGTTTTTAACATCTTTTTCTAAAATATATTTTGCTGACTTGCAGTCAATTCGAACCAAAAATCTTTGATTTAATAAATCATTTTGAAATTTACTAATACATAAAATCAAAGTTAAAATTTCTTTTTTAATTGTACTATAATTAAGTTGAGCCTGATTCCACGCACCAGAGTGAAATCGAACAATTTGTTCAGAGGAAGCAGGAGTCAATTTCTGCTTCAGAATGCCACCAAAATCAATTTCAGAGGCATCAGTTTCAAAAAATTTTAAACGCAGATTCATTGGAAATGTCAAGGCAAGGCAAAACCTTAACATATTTTTTAACTTGTTGGACGATGGAAGTATGCTCATCAGTCCAAGGAGGAGAGTTTTTCTGTAAACAAAGAAACAAGGGTTTACAGATTTTTCTAAGGTTTTGATAGAATTTACCAACATAATTCAAAGATCCTAAAAACCGCTGAACTTGAGTTTTGTCAATAATTTTATCTGGAAATTTATCAGCGAATTGAATTACTCGTTGAATAGGACGGACTAGACCACGATGAATATCATAACTTAGAAATTTGACTTTTGTTTGGAACAAACTACATTTTGTAGGAGACAGAACCAAACCATTAACTTTGATTGCTTTGAAGAACGAATTCAAATGCTTGAAGTGTTCGTCGATTGACTTGAAAAAAACTAAGATATCATCAATGTAAACAATGATGAAATGACTGAAAGGATTCAAGATTTCATTGAGAATATTTTGGAATTCACTAGGGGCATTCTTAAGACCAAAGGCTTGAACAACCCATTCATAATGACCAAAGGGAGTGGTAAAAGCAGTTTTATATCTATCGCTAGGATGCCAAAACCCTAACTTGAGGTCAAATTTACTAAAAATAGTAGCGTTACTAAGCCGACTAAGGAGGTCTTCTTTATTAGGCAGGGGATACCTAATCCATTCTAAGACCTTATTAAGGGCCTTTTAATTAATAACTAGTCTGGGAACACCTCTTTCTTTCTCAACTTCATTATTAACATAAAAAGCTGGACTAGACCAAGGCGATTTACTATGTTTAATAAGTCCTTTTGCAAGCAAGTCGTTAATCTCTTGTTTGCAAAGTTCCATTTGTTGATGACTCATTTGAATAGGTCCAGCCTTAGTAGGAATTAAGTGTTCATTAAATTTCTTAGCATATGGTAACCTAACCACATGCTTTCTTCTGTGCCAGAAAGCATTAGGAGAATCAGCACATAAGTTTTTAGTCATAAACACCCGAAGTTCTTCAATCTTATCTTGAACCTTATCAAGAAGAAGAAGATATTCAACTTGTTTATATTTAATCTCTTGTTTTAAGAATTTTAACTGAGAAGTCTTACAGCTTAACAGATTAAGTGATTTTGAAATAGATTCATTTTGAATAAATTTCAAATCCCTTTCTCTAGGTTGAGTAATGAATTAAAAAAAACCTTTTGACCTAAATGCTCAGTTGTTAAACCATTATTACTAGTAGTAAAAAGATATAATAAATATATAAACGGAAGTCCTAAATAATCTTATCTGTCAAGTTGCGAATTAAAACAAAAATAGTTTTAAAAGACATATTATCTTGGCAAATATGAACCTTAGGAAGTTTATATTTTATTTCCATCTTACTACCATTAGCAGAATTCAATCGTTCACTAGTTTTTTTTATAAAACTTAGTAGGTATCAAACCTTCTTGAATGCAATTAAGATCCGCACCAGTGTCAACTAGAGCAGGAAGCTGAATTGCAAAAGTTCCATTAATAACTACGTGAACAATAATATACCATTTTTGAATGGTAATATCTTTTAATCTTTTTAATGAATTACCTTGAACCATAAGAACTGACTCGTCATCTTTGACATTAGAAGATTCAGCTTCTTCTTCATTATCTGATGAATCAGTAATGTGAAGTTCTGAACTTTTAGAAGCCAAAGAAGCCATTTCTTTGCGCAAGTCAGAAATCTCAGTCTTAAGACCAGAATTTCCTTTTTAAGTTTATTAACTTCATGGTTTAATTCGGGAAGGGTAACTTCTCTATCCGAGGATTTAAATCTTTCTAAGGTTTTATTAAGGCTGATAACACGCTTATCTTTACCCTTAATAACCTTATTCTTTCCAGAATTGTTTTTAGAAAATAAATTTTTTAACTGTTTCATGTATTGCAGTTTTAACTCCTCGTCTGTAATTTTACTAATTAATTCAATTAACAAAGAGCTCTCTTGGTCATCTTTGCTAAGAATATTAATAGTTTTACAACAATCAGACCTGCAATTATCAGTACAAAGAATGACTTCATTTTCTTTACTAGGAGTTTGATTATTATCTTCTTCATTACCAGAGGAATAAGGAATATTAGAATAATTGTTACTATCAACATCATTCTTAATCCTTATTAACTCTAATATTTTATCAGTGTCTTCAACAGAAATATTTAACTGACTTAATTTTTGTTTAATTTTACACTCTTGTAATAACCCTTTTTATCACAATTATAACAAGTAATTTTACTCTTGTCTTGAGACTTAGAATTAGACTTTTTACTATGCGATTTCTTGCGTGACTTGGGTTTTTTATAGTAATTGTCTTGATTTTTAGACTGACTGAAACGCTTTTTATGATGCTTACTAGTTTTGCGTTTTTCAATACGTTTCTTCTGTTGTTTTCTTCTAGAGGTAGCAACAGGAGGTAAACCATATTGTTCACAAAACGTTCCAAACTCATATCTAGCTTTCCTCTTATCTTTAGCAGCTTGTTTAGCAATTTTGAAATCAATACACATTTTTAAACCAATCTTTTGAATATAGCTGATTATATCACCATAAGTAAGGTTATCATAATCACTGTATCCAAGAGTTTTACTAAGTTCTTCTCTAACTTTGTGAGCAAATAAATTAGGCAGACCATTAACAAACTTTTCTTTACAGAAAGGTTTGTTACTATCACTACGCATCATAACTCGAGAAATAAAAACATCTTTGTACCACCTAAAATCACTTAAAGTGGGACAAGTGAGATTACTTAACTGATCATGAATTCTCTCAGAGATATTACTAGGGGTTCCAATAAAATATTTTATTATAGTGAAAATTAATGTATTAATACCATTAGGAATACCAAAACTAACATCTTCTCTGAAGATAGGCTGACCATTGTCATCTAACTGGCGTGCATGAATTATAGAATTCCTTGAATCTTCATCAAGGTGTTTTTTCCACCAAGAACGAAGGACACCAGTGAAACCATTAGTTAATATTTTAACTATTTCAGGCTGAGTCAAATTGCTGACAGCTGTAATATAACTATTGGCTACCAAAGACAAATGATTCATTTTAGTAAGAATCTGATGTTCACTAAAACCATCAATATTTCATTCATAAATTTTATTAGACGAAACAGAAAATTGATTATCTAGATTTTTCTCCTCATACTGAAGATCAGGGGGAGTAGGTCTAGAATACCAATTTTTTGTAATACTAGTGTTATTAAAGGTTAACTTGTTTAACTGTTCGGTAAGATCTGGGATAGAAGCAGTTTCAGAAATTTCTGATTGACTATTACTTTCATTATCAGATTCTTTAACTTGATCGATGATAGCAACAATTTCACTGGCTTCACCAGAACTTGAACCTATCTTTTTAAGTAACTTATCTATAGTTTTAACTAGTTCAGAATTTTTGTTAGGCAATCCTATCCCTTCTCTTTTTTCTGGGAGAGTTAATAAAGGCTGATCTAATTTTTTATCAGAATTTTTAACATAGAATGATCAAATTTTTCTTCAATTTTATCTAACTGTTTACTAATTGTAGCCAAATACTGATTAGTAAAATTATTTTGTTCAATAATTTTCTTTTCATCAGCAACTTTAAATGGATTGGCAACAACAGAAGTATTTTTAACATGCAAAAGAATAATTTCTAAAGGAGGATGACTTGCTAAAATTTTAGATTTATCTTCTTTTGTCCACTGACTTTTAGTAAGAACTTTACATTGTGAATGATATTTTTCATACTAATCATAAAATGTAAGGTTCTCTTGATTAATCTTAATAAATTTTTTCCATTTATTAACTATTTTATCTCTATCATGCTTATTGTATTTATTACGAAAAGCATGCCTTTTATCTTTATTAGATATGGAATTAAAATCTGCAACCAGATTATCCCAATCTAATTTAAAAGCTTTAGTAATGACTCTTAACTGATTATTAATAGGGGCTTCAAAATTCGAAGGGGTCGGTCCTACAGAAGTAGTAGGAGAAATATCTTGTTCTTCTTCTACTAGATTAGTAGGAGTATAACAAGAATGACTGGTTTGACCCTGGTTTAAAACTCCTTTCATTTTAATATCAGGTATAAAAAAATCACTTAAGACTTCAGTATCTTCTGGAAATAACCGAAGGAACTGAGGAATTAGTAAACTCTTCTATTATCAAATGTCTTCTGGTACGTTCAAAACTAATTCTGACAGTACCATCAGAAAATTGTTTAATATTTTCTAAATTTAACAAATTATTAATAACTGATTTTTGTGGAATTTCTTGAGGTAAAATCCACTGACTAGGCAGCGTAATATCCTTCCAAAGAATAGTCATTGGAGTTTGGATATTAGCATTACTAGTACTGTTTTGAATTAAAACAGTGTGATCTTTTGGGCTTTTATTAAGAGCATGAATGTTTAAATTAGTTTTCATAACTTTATAATAAATTCTATAAATTAAAGCTATAGGTTGTGAACCCTCAATCATATGAGTTATCTCACCTGCAGTCTTAATATTCAGAGTTAATGCTTTTAATAAGTTAACATCACTTAAACTCAAAGGGAGATCGGAAAAGTAATTGAAATGGATAAGTCCATCATGCAAACTCGATTCCATGATACCAATTATGCTAGGAGCATAGTTAAGATATCTTGCATCTCTAAGACATAAAAAGATGCTTGAGTTTATTCCTTTAATAGATAAAGGCTTGACTGCGACCTGAACTAAACCAATATGAATAAAATTATAACATTTCTTTCTATGTTTGTTAATAACATCAGAAGAAAGAAGATTACAATTTTCATATTCTTTGTTGATCGCATAGACACGTTCAACCGTTTTAACATTATAATCAGTTTTAAAATTATCAACAAAGGTTGACTGATAAATCTCTTTAGGAGACACACTAGGTATGTTCCAATCACTAAGAGTTTGATTAATGTTTTAGTAACTATGTTCTTCTTGGTTGACTATGTTTGGAACTGGATGAAGTGTTGATCTATTACTAACTGAAGAACTCGACCTGAATAATCTACTCATTTTTTAAAAATTAAAATTTTTAATAATTCTATGTTCTTCCATACATACTTATCTTTCCTTAAGCAGACACATACCTATGTCCTAGGTCAAACACCCGACATTGCTCCACACTGAGACTTACAAAGGGCAAAAAGACCGGGGCGAACACGGTGTTCTACAGAAAGAGCTTAGGTGATTTCTTGAACAAAGAATTAAAGAAAAATTTTTGATTTTCAAAATTGACTTTGATTAAATAGATTAAGATCAACACTTAGTAAACAAACAACACATGGCTCTAATACCAGGTGGCTTTAATATTGAGTATATTAAAGGAAGTCAAAATTCTGTTCCTGATTTTCTTATGAGAGAATTTATTAATTCAGGTACCCCAGACAAATGAGTGTGAGAGGCGGGAACAATGCAATTCGGCCTTCTTCTGGCCCAAGTCAAAGGCCCAAGAGAGCCCTAATCCCTCATCCAGTTGCCCCAGTTACTCCTATTGATGTAGCCAATAGGTATACTGTTCTTGGTACTGTTCCAAAGTCTTACAATACGGTTTTGGCCCAGTCTCCAAAGCCCATTGATCCCTTTGCTTCATCTTCCTCTAGTAATCCTAACCCTAGTCAACAAACACAATATGTCCCTGTTTATTCAGTCAATTTATTTCATATTGAATCTCACATGAAATCTGTTGACGATCCAGTTAAATTAGCTGTCCAGTTCTTCCTAACTGGTTGGCACTTTCTTCCTCTTGCTTCTTATAAATCCCTCGTGTATTATAAGGATATTCTTCTCCAAATCCAGTCAATTCATGTCAAGCTTATTTATGACAGAAATGATAGTTCCAAGATCATCTATCATTCTCTATATATTAAACAGATTATTCCATGTCTGATTGGGGTAATCACCCGTCTGATCTTCGTCAGTTAAATAATCACGATAGCCAGTTTTGCTATTATGATTATATGGAAGCTTGGAACAGAGTCTTTTTGTTCCAAACTCCTTCTTTCAGTCATTCGTGGTTCGTTTAGTTTGACCACAAATTTAAAAGTCAAAATCCTCATTGGTTTGTTCTGTGGTGGGAAAGATTTGGTCTCATCCATAATTTATTAATTCAGGTACCCCAGACAAATGAGTGTGAGAGGCGGGAACAATGCAGTTCGGCCCTCTTCTAGCTCAAGTCAAATGCCCAAGGGAGCCTTAATCCCTCATCCAGTTGCCCCAGTTTCTCCTATTGATGTAGCCAATAGGTATACTGTTCTTGGTACTGTTCCAAAGCCTTACAATACGGTTTTGGCCTAGTCACCAAAGCCCATTGATCCCTTTGCTTCATCTTCCTCTAGTAATCCTAACCCTGGTCAACAAACACAATATGTCCCTGTTTATTCAGTCAATTTATTTCATATTGAATCTCATATGAAATCTGTTGACGATCCAGTTAAATTAGCTGCCCAGTTCTTCCCAACAGGTTGGCACTTTCTTCCTCTTGCTCCTTATAAATCTCTCGTGTATTATAAAGATATTCTTCTCCAAACCCAGTCAATTCATGTCAAGCCTATTTATGATAGAAATGATAGTTCTAAGATCATCTATCATTCTCTATATATTAAACAGATTATATATATATATATATATATATATATATATATATATCAACATATAATCCTTGTATATTTCGTTAATACCGTATATAATTCAATTGGGCATGGTCACACTACATTATCCCAACTCTATTATTTCAATTATATTAATTTATTGAAATTAATATTAAATAACCATTGTTTACATAGTTTATTATAATATTCATATATGGTACATATTAATGTTCTCACACATCACTTAATGTCACATAAGCATTATTATTATGTAACTCACACCATTTAATCAATTTTAAGATATAGTTCTTATATATTATATGAAATCACATGTTAGTGTCACATCTCTTCATACACTAGATGTAGGCATTTTAATATACAATCCTCTATTACATAATATGACACTTAGCAATTAATTGAGTAATCTTTATATTAATTATTTATTTTACACTCTTAACCGGTTATTATTCATAACAATAATTATTAACATTATTATACGATTAACTATCACCTGCCTCGCACACAACAATTAATCGAGTAAATATATATATCTAATTATATTTATCAATCATTTATTCACAATAACAATTAATTAATAATATAATATTAATTAATAAGTTACTTATCCATTCATCTTTTAATTAATGAAATCATCATAATTCTCATTATTGCGCCACATAAGGCGTTCTTCGAGCTTATCATAAACTCCACATTTTTTTCAATTATTAAATATTCAATTTGAAGTAATTGAGTTAACTCATCTCACAACACATAAATATTTATATCCAAATAAATATTCGACTTTAATTAATTTATTCATTAATAATATTCAAAAATTCTCGTGTATTACAATAACTATGGGGCGGTAATTGATTGCCAAAAGAAATGCATAGACCTTCAGACTCCTAATAAGTCAAAAATCGTGTTTTATGGTAGCAAATCGCCGAGACAGCCATGTTGTCTGACGATGATGCAGGCCAAGAAGTTGTTAAGAAAAGGGTGTGTTGGTTATTTAGCCCAAGTAGTTGACACCCAAAGAATGGAAACAGAAATAGAACAAATACCAATAGTAAGGGAATTCAAGGTTGTATTTCCAAATGAGTTGCCAGGATTACCACCAGAACGGGTGATCGAATTCTTGATAGACTTAGTGCTTGGTACAAACCCAATTTCAAAAGCTCCATACCAAATGGCTCCGGTAGAGATGAAAGAACTGATGATTCAATTACAGGAATTATTAGATAAAAAGTACATTCAACCGAGTGTGTCTCCCTGGTGAGCACCTGTGTTATTTGTTAAAAAGAAGGATGGATCGTTACGACTGTGTATCGATTATATAGAATTGAATAAAGTCACAATCAAAAATAAGTATCCATTACCAAACTTGGGTTAAGGAAATCGAAAAGACGTTCGCTATCGCTCGCGTAGGAGATGATCAGAAAACAATCTTCGCCACTTACATGCTGAAGGGTGAAGCCAATTTCTGGTGGGAGGCAAACCAGGCCAGGGCGGGAGAAGGTGTGATACCTTGGGAAGGGTTTAAGAAGATCTTCGAAAACTATTTCCCTGCAAGTATGCAAAGTCGTATGGAGATGCGATTCCTGGAGCTGAAGCAAGAAGACATGACGGTACCCCAGTACGCCGCAAAGTTCAACGAACTGGCGAGGTTCGCGCCTCATCAGGTCGACACTGAGGAGAGGAAAACGAGGAGGTTTGAGCAGGGTCTCAAACCATGGTTATACAGTAGACTTTCGGTGTTGCAGACGAACAGCTTCGCGACTCTTCTGGAGAAGGCTATAATTGCTGAGGGCAGAAGTGAAGCCCTAATGAAGTTTAATAAGGAGAAAAAGAAGAAGAATGAAGGAGGGAATCGTGGGGAAGGTAGCAGCAGCAGTGGTGCAAACAAGAGGAAGTGGAACAACAACAACAACAACAACAACAACAACAGCAATAATAATTTCAACTCGAGAAACTCTAGGGGAAAACCAGGGGAAACAAAGAAGAGGACCGAGGCATGTAAGGAGTGTGGGAGGAATCACTCGGGTGCATGTCTAAAAGGGAAGAATGTTTGTTTCAATTGCAGGCAAAAGGGGCACATCTCTCCCAATTGCTCTGCACCAAAGAGAAATGGATGTTTCAACTGTGGAGCATTGGACCATCAGGTAAGGAATTGCCCAAAGAAGAATTCAGCAGGAGGAAATGGAGGAAGGGGACCAAGCGGTGGAAATCTCACAATTACTGGACCACCAACTCAGAATCGACCAACAGCAAGGACTTTCAACATGACGGTTCAGGATGCAGTCGCATCCAAGGACATGGTTTCAGGTATCATTCCGGTCAATGATATATTTGCTTACATATTATTTGATTCGGGTGCTACTTGTTCCTTCGTATCGCATGAATTCTCCCAACGATTAAACTTACCCCAGGAAGAATTAGAATATCCTATGAACATAGAAGTCGCTAATAAGGAAGTCATTCCCGTTAAC
Source organism: Panax stipuleanatus (assembly GCA_020205555.1). Classification (NCBI taxonomy): domain Eukaryota; kingdom Viridiplantae; phylum Streptophyta; class Magnoliopsida; order Apiales; family Araliaceae; genus Panax; species Panax stipuleanatus. Next base: position 165,132,936 of record CM035117.1, read on the forward strand.
CATGTCTATAGGAATTGTGTTGTAGATATCAGGGGGTATAAGTTACCAGTGGATTTAATTCCAATTCAATTAGGAGAATTTGATGTAATTCTAGGAATGGATTGGTTATTTAACCATGGAGCGATGATAGATTGCCAGAAGAAGTGTATAAACCTTATGACTCCAGATAAGTCTAAGGTAGTGTTCTACGGGAGTAAGTCACCGAGACACTCGAGTTGTCTGACGATGATGCAAGTGAGGAAGTTGCTAAGGAAGGGATGTGTAGGATATTTGGCCCATATCGTCGATACACGGAAAGTAGGTGTAGGGATGGGACAGATATTAGTAGTGAATGAATTTTCGGATGTATTTCTGGAAGAATTGCCAGGACTTCCACCGAATAGAGAGGTCGAATTCGTTATAGATTTAGTACCAGGAACGGCCTCGATTTCAAAAGCCCCATACAAAATGGCACCGGCAGAGATGAATGAGTTGATGGTACAGTTGCAGGAATTATTGGATAGAAAGTATATTCAACCGAGTGTGTCTCCTTGGGGAGCACCAGTTTTATTTGTGAAGAAGAAGGACGGGTCGATGAGACTTTGAATCGATTATCAAGAGTTGAACAAGGTGACAATCAAGAACAAGTATCTGTTACCTAGGATAGATGATCTGTTCGATCAGTTGAAGGGAGCGAGGTATTTTTCCAAGATCGATTTGAGGACGGGATATCACCAGTTGAAGGTGAGGAAGGAAGATGTTCCTAAGACAGCATTCAGGACTCGTTACGGTCACTACGAGTTCCTGGTGATGTCATTTGGATTAACGAACGCGCTGGCAGCATTTATGGATATGATGAATCGGGTATTCAAGCAATACTTAGATAAATTTGTGGTCGTGTTCATAGATGATATCCTGATCTATTCCAAGACTCAGGAGGATCATGCTGAACACTTAAGGTTGGTATTGGAGGCATTGAGGAAGGATAAGTTATACGTAAAATTTTCAAAATGCGAGTTTTGGTTGGAGAAAGTTCAACTTCTGGATCATGTGATCGATAAGGACGGAATCTCCGTGGATCCAGCAAAGGTGGAAGCGGTGCAGAATTGGGAACAACTAAAGACACCGACTGAAGTAAGAAGTTTCTTAGGACTGGCAGGCTATTATAGACGGTTTATCCAAGATTTTTCGAAGATAGCAGGAACTTTGATGAATTTAACGAAGAAGTCGGTCAAATTTGTCTGGACAGAGAAGTGTGAAGACAGTTTTCGAGAACTTAAGAAAAGATTGAGTGAGGCACCGGTGTTGTTTTTACCAGACGATACAGGTGATTTTGTGATTTTCAGTGATGCGTCGCATAAAGGACTTGGCTGTGTGCTTATGCAATATGGTAAAGTTATTGCGTACGCATCGCGTCAGTTGAAGGATTATGAGAAGGGATATCCTACCCATAACCTGAAATTGGCAGCGGTAGTATTTGCCCTGAAGATTTGGAGGCACTATTTATATGGTGTAAAGTGTGAAATATACACGGACCATAAAAGTCTGAAGTATATCTTCATGCAGAAGGAGTTGAATATGAGACAGAGAAGATGGTTGAAACTAATAAAGGATTACGATTGCGACATCTTATATCATCCGGGGAAAGCTAACGTGGTTGCAAATGCACTAAGCAGAAAGGGCAGTGGCAGGTTGGCAATGCTAACGGCTCAAGAGGAGTTGATTAAGGAGATGGCCAGATTGGAACTCGAGGTAAAGAGTTCGAGCGAGTCAGATGAGAAGTTGTTCGCAATGGAGGTTCGACCGACTCTATTGGACAAAATCAAGGAAGAACAAAGTAGAGATGAAGAATGCGAGAAGGTGAGGAAAAGAATTTCATATGGAGAGGAGCTTAAGTTCAATGTGGGTGGTGATGGATTATTAAGGTTTGAGAGGAGAATTTGGGTGCCAGCGGTATCTGAATTAAAGGAAGAAATATTGCAGGAAGCTCATAGCTCGAGTTACTCAATTCACCCGGAAAGCACAAAGATGTATCAGGATCTTCGCCAACTTTATTGGTGGCCCAATATGAAGAGAGAAGTGGCAGAGTGCGTCAGCAGGTGTTTGACATGCCAGAGAGTTAAGGCGGAACATCAGAGACCGAGCGGGTTACTTCAACCTTTAGAAATTCTGGAATGGAAATGGGAGCATATCACGATGGACTTCGTGGTAGGACTTCCAAATACACAAAAGGGTTATGACGCAGTTTGGGTGATCGTTGATCGATTGACCAAGTCAGCGCATTTCTTGCCAATCACGATCAGATATACCTTGGATCAGTTGGCAAAGCTGTATATCAAGGAGATCGTTTCCAGGCACGGTGTACCTGTATCAATTGTGTCAGATCGCGATCCGCGGTTCACAGCTAATTTTTGGAAAAGCTTTCAAGAACGCATGGGAACGCAACTGAGGTTGAGCACCGCGTATCATCCTCAAACAGACGGGCAGAGCGAAAGAACTATTCAAACATTGGAGGACATGCTGACAGCATGTGTTATGGACTTCAAAGGAAGCTGGGATGACCACCTACCGTTGGTGGAATTTGCATACAACAACAGTTACCACGCGAGCATCGGGATGCCACCTTATGAAGCTTTATATGGAAGAAAATGTAGAACGCCATTGTGCTGGGATGAAGTGGGAGAATGTCAATTGCTAGGGCCAGAATTAGTGCAGCAAACTGCAGATGTGATCAAAACGATACAAGCGAGATTAGTGACAGCTCAGGATCGACAAAAGAAATATGCTGATCAACATCGGCAACAACGAGACTTCAACGTCGGCACTTATGTGTTTCTAAAGGTTTCACCTTGGAAAGGAAAAATGAGATTTGGGAAGAAGGGAAAACTTAGTCCCAGATTCATAGGACCCTTTGAAGTGTTAAGGCGAGTCGGTGAGGTAGCTTATGAAATAGCTTTACCTCCGGAGTTAGAACATATACATAACGTGTTCCACGTATCAGTGTTATGACCCTATAAATAGGATTACAAGCATGTCATAGAGTATGAACCCATCCAATTTGAAAAGAACTTAACCTATGAAGAGGTTCCAGTACGGATAATTGATAGAAAAGAACAAGTGTTGAGGAATAAGATAATACCTTCTGTTAAGGTAGTATGGAGGAACCACAACGCCGAAGAGGCTACGTGGGAACTCGAGGAGAAAATGATGAAAAATTATCCTAATCTTTTTATTTGATGTGTAATGATTCCGGGGACGGAATCCTTATAAGGGAGGATGAATGTAATATCCGAGATTATTATGTCTTTTAACAATTATCAATAAACGAATTTATGTGATATTCTTGTGTGTTTTCTTTTATTTAGATGTATATGTGTTATACATACATGTGTTATTTTATGGTATGTGATGAAGAGTATTTAAATGGTTGGTTTAGTTTAATTCAACTATTTAAATTAGTTAAGTATGGAATCAATTCTATAAATTTCGTAGGATGGCTTTAAAGCATGATTTTGAGTTCGGAGCGGAATTTAGAGACGCGGACTGCGTATTTGAGTCCGGAACGTCAAAATTAGTCAGGACAGACTGTAGCTACAAAAATGTGTCACGATTGACTTTTTGGTCAAAGTCAACCAGTTGACTTTTTCGGGTAAAAAGTCAACCACGAATTTTAGAGATGAATTTGACGAAACGGATAGTCCCATCGTCCGGGACGTCGATTTTAGTAGGAGTCGATATGAGTATCGAAACGTTTGGCTACGGAGGGCAAAACTGTCAAATGGTTATTTAATTGATTAAAATAATATTTTAATAAGGGAATTGCAGCAGCTGATGGGGCCATGTGACAGCCAAATTGGGACAAGAAGGGAGAGTATATACGTATATAGCAATATTGTGAAAGGAGAGGGTTATATTTGCTTTCTTTTATTCCTAGACCTTTCCATTCCATAACCTCCTTCTCTAATTATTTGAATTGATGATTGTAATTGGTATGTTCATATGGAGGGGCTGCAATATCAGTTTCTCTATCATCTATTATATATATACACTCCTCCCCAAAGTGCATTTTCCTTTCACTTTGCAAAGTTCCACCCAAGAGAGCAAATAAATATTGAGAGTAAGTGTTTGAGTGTTAGAAAATTTCTGGAGTTTTGGGAGAGTCTAACAAGCAAGGCTATCAGATTAAACAAGGAGAAAATTCGTCCAAGAGGTAAGCACGAACCTACTTTTATGTTTTTAAGAATAGTAAGAAATTGCATGTATAAACATGGGAAATGGGTTATATGTACCTTGGGATGCCATGCTATTGCTTGTTACTGATATATAGGTGATAAGAATGAAAATTCTGGTGTAATCATGTTTCATAGAAATTCAAAGAATAATGCCATGTATGCTATATGTTTGATAAAATGCCACTAAGATGTTTAATTCATCAAAACATGAAAAGTTAGTGAGTTTGATTGTTGTAATATGTGTATATATGTTAGTAAAGGTGATCTGGACAGTAGGAATCGAGACCTTGTATGCTAGAATCAAAATCACAAAATTTGTCAAAGTTGGTTGAACATAGAATCTGTGACTTTTCGGGTTTTTCGGAGCCTTGGAATCATGGTTTATATGACCCGATTAGTGTATGTAATAATTTTGTAAAATACTATGTAGTATCATGTACCATCTGTCCAAATTTCATAAGAAACGGAGTTAAAGTGAGAGAGATATGAAAATCGGAAGCAAGTATGTTGGTATAAAAATCTGCAGAATTTTGGGAATTTCCAGAAATTTTCTAAGTCTGGAAGGCAGTCTGGCACGCTTATCTGGGTTGCTGGATAGAGGTCTTAACATATTGTTTTCTGGCATGTGTTATTTTTGTAAAATACTATGCTATATGGAGTGTATGGTGTCCAAATATCATGATCATACAACCTGTAAACAAGTGGAAATTAAATCGGGAAGTAGGCTGTTCGGCAGGAAAAAAATTCTGGAAATGATGAGCAGCGCAGCTGCGCCATTCATACGGCTTAACGCTGCGCAGCTACGCCGTTCAAAGATGGCTTCTGGGTTGGTTGAGCAGCGCAGCTGCGCCGGCAATACGGCTTGGAGCTACGCAGCTGCGCCGGGCCGGTCTGATTCGGGCCGGGTCGGGTCGGGTCGGACCAGGTCATGGTAAAATGTCAGAATTTTATTTTCTTTCAGATTCTTATATTGAACCCCTTTACTTATATGATGCAGCATGTTATGTGATTGAATTATAGTAATGATATAATACGAGTTAGTTGAATAACCTAATTAATATAAAATGAAACAATTATATTTCAAATTAGAATTGGAATACTTAGTTGCTTAACGTGACATATGTGATTAGGTTACGTGAAGGACTAATTGATAGCTTAAACTGTAGAAGACTTATCAGGCAAGTTTCCTTATTCGGATTTGATTATGCAAGTTTCTTACCCTATTTTTCATTGAGAAATTAATCAATCCTTGTTCATGTGATTTCAGCGAGGGTAAGTTAGGACTTGTGATTATTTAAATATTCATACAAGTTCCTTTGACGTAAAATTCTACAACTTCAATTGTCTTGCAAGTTTTATTGCTGTTTATTCAGTTATTAATTCAACTGCTATGCTGTAAAGTTCTATCGATTTAAAAGAACTGTTTCCAAGTATGCTTTCTAGTTTTGTTCAGCTAGAGATTGTTGATGACAAATGATTTAGTTCAAATCTTTTGAAGCTATTTAAAGTTTACCAATCCAAATTGTTTTGGTGCGGTCTCGCAGGAATACTAAGATGAACAACCCGAATAAACGGGCAAACAGATGTCGGGCATATAGTCCCATTTATGCTTATGCAGTTTAAACTTTATACTTGTGCACAATGTAGGGTACAATAGGCTAATCACCTGGAGTACTTGCAGAAACTGTTTACAATCTATTTGATTGTTAAACCGTCTGATGGTTTTCGATGAAACAAAGTAATGTTCAGGGTATTTTACACCCCTTAGTATGATATTGAGAATTCTTAAACTCTTATTCTTGATATTCCTGTTTAACACTTGATAATTCTTTCAACTGTTATAGCTATTCAGATGTTTCTACTCCTGGTGTATGTTTTCAAACTACTTTATATACTTGCTGGGCAATTTGTGCTCATTCTTGCTTAAACCTTTCAGTTAAGGATGAGAAAACTGAGGGCTCGGGCAAGGACAAGAGGAAGTTTAAGATGAAATGATGCTAGTTATCTTATTTAATAAGTTTATATTTCCGCATATGATGTAATATAGCGATTAACGCTAAGTTTAAGTTGTGGTTTATTAAAGGTTGTAAAGACTTGGGATTTTATTTTTGAGTAAGTACGTAATAGTTATAATAATAATATTATTATTATTGGAGTTTACTTAGATAGATGATGTATGTTGTATCGTGAGCACCATGTTCTGTAATTGATATTACACGGATTTGGGGGTGTCACAATGAACATGACCAACTGTTGATACAAATGAATATCTTTGGCCCGTAGTGCAAAAGATGAATATTTGATTCGAGATGTATATTGATTGATGTTACAGGGATAAAACATTAATGATGGACTTTTAAATCAAAGAAGATAATAGACATCATTCTCTACTTAACTCTTCTAATGAATTGTTATTTCCGCTACGAATATTGATCTAAAATATGTTGTCCATAATATTTTATCTGATTTATTGAAGGTTAACGATAATTTATTTTTCATTATCTTAGTCATAATATTCTTTACTGGGCTAGTTGAGCTCACCCTTTTCTTCCATTGTTCTCTTCAGGTAATGAGAATATCGCGGGTACTAGTCGGGGAATGGAGTGATGGTCTGAGTTAGAGCTGTAGAAGTCCTCACTATTTCTTTTAGAATAATGTGATAATAAATGTAATGAGAACTTAGTTTGAATGTTTATATTTTTTACATGTCTGTATTGACACTCACAGTTGTGTGGTCGTATTTTGCACGATCGTTTGATATGAAAGATTGTATTTGGATTCTATATCATGTATTTGGCGACTCAGAATGGGTTAAGTATTAAACCTATTTTGGGGGCGTCACAAGGGTAATTTCTTTATCAGGTGTTTTAAAACTTTCAAGAGTTTTATTAAGGCTGAAAATAGGTTTCTCTTTGCCTTTAGTAATCTTATTCTTAACTGTGTTATCTTTAGTTAGCAAGTCCTTTAATTGTTTCATATATTGAATTTTTAACTCAGGAATCCATAATCTTCCTAATTAGATCAATTAACAAAGAAATTTATTCTTCTTCTTTGTTAAGAACATTTAATCTTTTATTACAACAATTAGTTTTACAATTATCAGTACATAAAGTGACTTCTTCCATATCATTATCTGTTTCTTTGCTATCGTTGCTGTTAAAGAATAAGGAATATCAGAACAATCATTGCTATCAATATCATTCTCAATTCTTATTAATTCTAAAAGTTGTTCAGTATCTTCATTAGACACATTTAATTGTGATAATTTTTGTTTTATTTTACATTCATTTTTATAATGTCCTTTTTATCCACAATTATGGCAAGTAATTTTACTTTTATCATATTTTTTAGATTTACGTGCAGATTTTTTATTATGAGACTTTAGTTTATCATAATAATTATTTTGATTTTTAGGCTGACTAGAATGTTTTTTATGATATTTATGACTTTTGTGTTTTTCAATATGTTTATACCTGTGTTTTCTCTCCTAGAAGGAGCAACTGGGGGTAAACCATATTGTTCACAAAAGATTCCCAACTCATATTTAGCTTTATTTTTGTCTTTATCAGCTTGCTTAGCTTTTTTAAAATCAATACACATTTTTAAACTAATTTTTTGGATATAACTAATTATGTCACCATAAGTTAGGTTATCATAATCAATATATCCTAAGTTTTTACTTAATTCTTCTCCAACTTTATGAACTAATAAATTTGGTAAACCATTGACAAATTTTTCTTTCCAGAAAGGTTTGTTACTATCATTTCTCATCATAACACGAGAAGTAAAAAATCTTTGTACCATCTAAAATCACTTATAGTGGGACAAGTAAGATTACTTAACTGATCATGAATTCTCTCTGTTATGTTACTAGGCGTTTCCTATAAAATGTTTTGTTATGGTAAATATTAAAGTATTTACTCCGTCTGGAGGGCCAATACCAATATCTTCATTAAAAATAGGGTTGCCATCGTCATCCATTTGGACAACATGGATTATTGATACTCTAGTATCTTCAGTGAAATGTTTTTCCACCAAGATCTAAGTATGCCAGTAAATCCACTAGTTATCAACTCCACCATATCAGATTGGGCTAGATTGTGGAAGGTTGTAATATAACTATTAGCTACCATGGACATGTGATTTAACTTATTTAATATTTCTTGTTCACTGAAACCATCAATATTCCATTCATAAATTTTATTCGAAGAAACAGAAAATTGATTATCTAGATTCCTTTCTTCAAATTGAAGATCAGGGGAGTAGGTCTAATATACTAATTTTTTGTTATACTGTTTTTATTAAAAGTTAATTTATTTAACTGCTCATTTAAATCTCGAACAGAATCAGACTTATCTGATTGACTAATGCTTTCACTGTCAGAAGCCTCGACCTGATCAATGACAGCAATAGTTTCACTAGTTTCACCAGTTTTTAATTTTTTAAATAATTTATCAATGACTTTAGTGAGTTCATTATCGTTGTTAGGTAAACCTAATCCGACTCTATTTTCAGGAAGGTTTAGCCATGGTTGTTCAATTTTAGTATTTGGATTTTTAATAATAGAATGTTCAAACTTTTCTTCAATTTTAGCTAACTGTTTACCTATAGTTGCTAACTATTGATTGGTGAAGTTATTTTGTTCAATGATCTTTTTCTCATCTTTTCTACCATCTGCTAATTTAAAAGGACTAGCAATAACCGAAGTGTTTTTAACCGAAGTGTTTTTTGAATTCTTTTTGCCCAATGAGATTTTTAGAAAAGAATAAGAATCTCCTTGCCTTAAGAAATGTTAATATTTGAATTAATTTAATTAACACTTGATAATTAATTTATCAAGGTCAAAAAAAATAAATTCATTTTTAGGATGAAAAAAATACTTTTGATAGGAATAAAAGAGGATAGATTTAAAATCAATTTATATAATAATCATATGGAGAGGATTCTATCTATTTTATTTTAATCCTATTTACTAAGTTTGTTATCATCAAAATCATCAAAATAAAACTGATTAGTTTGGAGACTTATCAATCTCCCCCTTTTTTATGATGACAACAAACTAAAAATATTTTCTATTTACAACTGCTCCCCCTTAGTAGATTCATGAGTTTAAAATTTTGAGAAATCTGTGATTTTTCAGAAAAATATTTAACTCATCAAAATCTGTAGTGCAGTGCAGCAGTGATATAGCAGTGCAGTGTAAAGTGTAGCAAGTGGGGAATAGAAGAGTTGTTCTCACTCCTATACCAAGATGTTGAAATATAGGACTGAGAACAAGACCAAAACCAAGACAGTTATGATGATAGCAATACTGAAAAGAACTTAGCAGAAAGTTTGGCAGATTATAAGGCATATGCTGATTCAAGACACATTTCATCAGCTCTAAATCAAAGGGATGAAACAGTTAGTTTTTCCTGATAAGCATGAGATTTTATCTAAATATTTGACCAAGAAACTGACATTGTGGAGTGAAAAACTCACAACCTACTTTTCATGGTCTATCAAATAATTGAGCAAGTACTAACTGATCAGTAACAGTAGCCAGATTGTGTTTAAATGTCATGCACTTACTGGTAGAGAAGCTTATTGGATGAGCATAATCATTGACTTTTGAAAGTTTTAGAATACTGTTGCTTGGATGCAATGCATTTAAAATCAGTTGTTCAACAATGATATATTCCTGACCTTGTATGCATGTAGAGATAACAGTTAACAGACCAGATGAATTTCTAACAAAGGTCATGTGGGAATAAAACTCTGTAATGGGTGCAGAGTAGATTTGTCTACTTGAAAAAAATCACCAAACAATCCCAACCAATATTTTTAATTTTCTCCAATAAGTTAGAAAAACTGTTAAAGAGGTAGCCATCCCAGGCATGAGGTTGTGTCTTAAGAGCCTATACTTCACTTGTGTAGGTATAGTGAGCAACTGTGGTGCAAAGATATCATAATGCAATTCAGAAAGAAGAGGCAACTTCTTTCGTTTCGAGGAATAGACTTCTTTCATTTGAAAAAGACAGATAGTGTAAAGATTTGAATGAAAAATGCAGACAGATAAAGACAGACACACAGAGGAGAAAGACATATGCAGTGACTTTGTGTATTTGTCATTTATAGAAGTAGTAGATAAGTGAAAGTTTAAAATGTTTAATGCGTACAGTGGTAGGTACTCAGTTATCAGTCATAGACATTCAGAGCAGATAAAGTATAAATATGACTTATTTGAGTCTCATAGAGTATAATCAAGTATAGCAAAAAGAGACTGTCTAATAAATTTATTATTTACTTCAACACAAAAAAAAATGGTCCAAGCAGCTCAACATTTGTTATAGTGACCTCATGTCAAAAATAATTTTTGTAAAAACATTGAGTAGTTCACAGAAAGAACAATCAATAAATATAGCACAAATTTTGTCAGATATTTATTTATCTGAAAAATGTAGATACTGGTCACATATTCCAGGGCAGTCAGAAAAATAGAGAACAACTCGTATACTATATCAGATAGAAATGAAAGTTTAACCCAAAATAGAGGTTCAAACCTAGACGTTTTAACCCATAACAGTAAACATGTCATATATCCCAATTTAGTATAGATATTATCAGAAGAAAAATTTAAGCAACGATTTGACAGTTGCTTAAATTCTATCAGAACAGCAAAAAACTTTCATTCAAAACCCTCACAGTGCATATCGTGCACTGCTATATACAAAAAGAAAGAAAAAATATTACATGCAAGCTCATTTGCAGGACACACGTGTATACTGCTTATTCTTTAAGCCCAACATCCAAACCAATTCATATAAACTTGAAATAGAATGTTAGAATAGGCAGAAATATATATATATATGTATGAAGATGCATGCAAGTAAAAGAAATACGATTTTAGTCAAAAATAAATTAAGGTTTTTCAAAGTTAAAAAAAATTAGGGTTATTTAAAAAAAATCTCAAAGATTTAAGTTTTTTAAAAAAAATTAAGACATAACTAACCCCAAAAAAAATTCGTAAAAATAATAAATTTTTTAAATAATAACGAACAAACGCTGATTTTTGGAAAGCCAAAAAAAACACGAAGATCTGAGACACGGATTTTGGAAAACTGTTGACATATTAAAAAAATGAAAAATGAAGAACTGATATACGAAAATGAAAAGATTTTGACACAAAAAGGATTTGTAGAACGACTACCAAGGAAAAAAGGTTTTAAGAGAGAAATTTCAGATTTAGTACGTATTTATACACACACACACACACACATATATATATATATAGCTTGAAAAATTTATATATACATATATATATATATATATATATATATTTTTATAATAGAAATTTTAGATCCATTGGATCAAAAACTATAACAGAGGACTTACTAGAAGATTTAGGGTTTGCAGATCGAAGAAGAAGAAAATATGTTTGTTTTTTTTACGAAACGAAGAATCTGACAGTAGAAGATTTGAAAAAAATGAAGATCGATCGGTAGATAGACTAAATTGATGGTGTAGAACCGATTGATCGGTTCAGATTTTCTAATTTTAACTGGAAATCAGACATTTTTGATGGAAAACGATTAGGGTTTGAGAGAAAGAGAAAGAGAGATGGAGAAGAAGAGAAAGAATCGGCAGAAGAGAGAGAGAGAGATGTGAGAAAATGATTATAAAATGTAATTTTTGCTATTTATATTTAGGTTAATTAGGTTGATCGAATGGTTGAGAATTAATCTCAGATTTGATGGACGATCAGGATTGAACCGGTCATTTTGATCGAACGGCTGAGATCGGATTGTGCTTTCTGTTGATGATCTAACGGTTGTCTGGCTTGATCCGTGTGTTTGGTGAAGGTGGCTCCTGATTGGTCCGAATAAGCAGCCGCGGATTGAATATTGTTTTGACCGTTAGATTAGTTCCTTAGGTCAACAGCCCAGATTTGATCTTGATAAAATTATATAAATACATATATAGATATATATTAAATAAGAATAAATAGTTAAAAACATATTTAAAACAAATTTGATTATTAAGTATATAAATAAATAATCTTTAAAAAATATATATAAGAATATAATTATAATGATAATTGAAATATTGGTATTAATATGTTAATAATATAAAAAATATTAATTAATCTTTGAAAAGAATATTAACAAAATATATATATATATATATATATATATATATATATATTACATATATAATAATTAATTATAAAATATGAAGAGAATTTTAAAATGCAAAGAGATACTTATGTCAACTATATATATTTAATAATTTTAACTCTAAAATATGGAAATATTTATATATTATATGATTATATAAATATATTAATAGGAAGAGAAATTTTAAAATGTATATTGATACAATAAATTTTTTAAAAATAATAATAAAAATTTTAAATACATAAAAGTATTAACTAATTAAAAAAATTTAAATGTAATAATAGTTATGATGAGATATCTAACATACCTAAATCTAGACGTAGTTTGTAAAATCTTTCAGAACTTAAAGGTTTGGTAAATATATCTGTAATATTTAATCCTGTGTCGATATGTTCTAACTTGATAATGCCACCAGTTTACATGATTGTGTAAAAAATGCTAAATCTCAAATTTATTATTGTTGCAGTTATCGTTGAAAATTTATTATCGTTAAATCTCAAATTTATTATTGTTAAAGATTAAAGATAATTTATCTTTGTTATTCATGATATTCTTACTGAGCTATTTGAAAGCTCCCTTTTTTTTGTTCCATTGTTCTTCTTAGGAAATGAGAGTGTAGATGGGACTAGTCGAGGCATGGAGTGATGGTCCGAGACTGTAGAAGTATCTTAATACATTATAAAATAGTGTGACAATAATTGTATTGAGAATTTAAGTTGAGTGTGGATATTGTCGTATTAGTTACGGTACAATATTTGTATTAAAACTCACAGTATATGTGTTGTCGTATTTTGCACGACAGTTTAATAGTTGCAAATAGAAAATTTTATATTTGAATTCTATAGTATGTATTTGGCGACACAAAATTAGTTGTGTGAACCTATTTTGGAGGCGTCACATTAGATCAAATCTAACACAATTATTATTGCCATTTTTTACTTCCTTTGCAAAAAATCCAGCTATGGCTCCGCACTTTGCAAACTTAAGCACGCAAAGTACCTTCAAGTTCAAAACATCCGGTAAACCTTCTTCAATAGTTGCAAATATATTTCTATTCAGTTCTTCTGAATCTCTTGTTAGTTTAAATTGTACAAATCCATTTGAGTTTATGAATAAAGTTGAAAGTAATAAGATTGAAATTAAATTATATATTGGTCAATTATTCTCTAAATTGAAAGATACCCAAAAAAATTTATTAAAGTATCACTCATAAGTGAATAAAAACCAACATAAAATGAGTATCTCCTTCCCTTATATCTTTATCACGACTAGTAATTAATAAAATCATAAATTTTAGTCTCAAAATATAAACACGTAAAATATAATTCTAATAACTTTGAAGTCAAACTTGTAAATAATAACACATCCAGAATCAGGCCCAAACATGGCCTTCAGAGCAATGATCAGCTTGGACTCCGGATATCCACAGATATCCGTCTCATAAGTTCATCAATTTCCAAACATTTTACCAGCTAAAATTGGCATGAGTGGAATGGGTTCTGGTCATATATCCAAATAGTCTCGGTTTCGAGTTCTTGTGGATGCAGCAAAACTTTCGTTAGAGAGTCTGGTGATACCTTGAGAAACCAAAAAAAAAAATTACCAAACCTTTTTTCTACCTTTATCTACATGGCCTTATTTTTGTTTTTTTATCTTCTAAAAAATGAGAATTCTTTTCAAGAAAAATAAAAAAGGAACATATAATGTATTAAACTATTTCTTCCTTTTCTTTTTTTTTTTCCTTTTCCTTTACGCGAGAACTCCAATAGTCATTATTTTTCAGGCGTGCACTAAGAATCTTGACCTCAAAATACTTGTGTGGATATAATATTGTAATTTATGTTTAATAAAAAAGTTAAAAGTAAAATTCAACACTCATTTTTTAATATAAATGGGGGTTTGGAGATTAAATAAAAAAAAATAACAATCTTTGTAAAATTTATATATAATTATTTTAAATATAAAAGCCTACCAAGGAAATGCGTTCCGAAACTATTATGAATAAGAGTAGGGAAATATTATTTTCACATGAATACTTGATATTTCCGCTTAATTAGCTCTCACATAAGATTGTTGTAACCAAATATATATGTGTATATATATATATATATAGGAAATTGATATTTTCACATGAGTCTCTCTCACATGAAGGTGGGATCCACTCACTATTATGTGGAAAGAATTATGTGAAAATATTATTTTAACATTTAAAAATATCAATTACCATATATATATAGAACTTAAACGAGCGAATTAAAAACGAACCGGTTATAACGACGATTTTGTTCGTCGCTATAACATAGAAAATCAACTTTCTATATTATAGCGACGGATATAACCAATTCATTTTTTATTCACTCCCTTGAGTTCGCTAGAAAGCCAAACCGTATATATACTCTTGGTTACAACAATGTGGATATTGCTCATCACCCTTCTTTTCATGCAGATATCAGAATTGTCAGAAAGATAAGGTCATGTTTGGGTTGCTCGAAATAGAGTGTAGATTTGACGTTATTAGGCTACTCGACAGTCGTCCACGTCACGTGCCCTTAACAAACAACATGCCTTGGTGGAGAATATCATGCTATCACGTTTTGGTCCATTTGTTACATAACCTTTATGAATCATGGACCATACTTTTTCACTACCATTACTCCCGATAGTCAAAAACAAC
Organism: Panax stipuleanatus; assembly: GCA_020205555.1. Lineage (NCBI taxonomy): Eukaryota > Viridiplantae > Streptophyta > Magnoliopsida > Apiales > Araliaceae > Panax > Panax stipuleanatus. The sequence continues at coordinate 165,147,977 of CM035117.1, forward strand.
CTAGGGACCAATGGAGTCAGATTATCAACTATAACATGGAGTTAACTTTATTTAATTGACTAATATAATGATGACACGTAAAGAAAGATCATCTATTAATAGTTTTGAGTTATTATTATATTATTTACATTTTTTAGGACAAAAAAACTCGCAATTAATCTATTCATGTATTGGATGAGAATTTCTTTTTCTTTTTTTAAGAATGTATTCTATTACGAGGATCATACATTTCATCTTAGGGTTTAGAGGAAACTCAAAAAAAAAAAGAATTAGACAAACTTACCTTCTTTATGTAGCATTTTAGTTAATTTTTAAATTTTCAAATTTTTACTGAGGTATAAATTCGAACGTGTGAACTTGGCATAAACTTTGGTTTCACAAATTTTTGGTTCAATTTTTTACTTTTCTATCGAAATTAGTACAAGTACTATCCAAATTTGCAATATAATCAAATAATATCCAAATTCGTAAAGTATTCAATAGGAACCCCAACTTGTTGGAAAAAATGTATTTTTTTGCTTTTATATATCTCTAATAGAAAAAAGAACTTCTAATTCGTAAAGTATTCAATAGGAACCCCAACTTGTTGGAAAAAATGTATTTTTTTGCTTTTATATATCTCTAATAGAAAAAAGAACTTCTAAAAGAATTCTTATTTTTGGTTCTACCAATTTTATTACAAGTTTTTTTATTACAATTTTATGTAAGATAATCACAATTTAATATATCTTACAAAAATCATGTAGGATAATTCTATTATTACAATTTTATTGAGATATTAAGATATCGAAAAAATCTCTTAACACGTATCGCGATCTATTATAATTATATCAGTCATGAATTTCATTTTTTAATTAATGTCCCAACTAAATTAAATTCATTACAAATTGAAATTCTACCACATCACACGATTAATTGTATTAATAATATGTGATTTTTTATTTAAAAAAGTTAATAACTATAAAATTAGTTAAAATATTATAGTAGATTCATTACTAACTAATTGTCATAACTAAATCATTCGAATTAGAATTTCAAGTAAAATTTGTCAATGGAAATACTAAAATAAAATTCCACTACAAACTTAAATAAACAAATCATGCGATGAACGTATAATATATATAATTCAGATACTAATTATTTAAATAAATATTTAATAACTATAATTATCTTCTCAAAATTCTAATTAAATATTTCTATTTAACAATATAATAAATCATTATTCATGTTGTTCGTGCTTCACACAGGTTTAGTGAACTTGTTTATCTAAAAATTCTACATTTTAACCCTATTAGATGTAGAGCTATAGGGAGTGGTTAATATGAAGTTAACTTTAATCAAAAAATCAATACAGTGTTAACAGGCAGGCCGAGAGATGATCTCTTCCTGCGTGTTAGTATTGGTCAATTAACCAACTTAACATGAAATTAATTTCATGATAACCGGATCCAGAGTTATAGTTACAAATAAAAAAATTACTCCATAAGTGTGGGACCCATCTATGTGTTAATCATGGATCCGGTTATCATGACGTTAACTTCATGATAAGTTGGTCAATTGACCAATACAGTGTTGGCACGCAGAGAGAGAGAGAGATCACCTCCCACTTGCGTGTCGATACTATATTAGTCAATTTACCAAAGTTAACTTCATGTTAACCACTCCCGTCAATCATGGTAATCAATCCTGGACCGGACTGCCGGTTCGACTGTAAAAATCGAAACCGGTTGGCTCTCCGGTCTGGTTCAAACAAAAAACTATTTTTGGTCAAAATTCGGTGACCCGGATGTAAGACCCCAAATTTTATGAATAAGATTTAATTTTCTTTATATATTATTTTGAAATAGTAAGGTGTTGATTTGATAAATGTGATAAGTAATGGGTGAGATGTGCAAAGCTTACAAAGTAAGCAAATGGTTATAAAATATTCGTTGTGTCGGGGAATATTCGTTTGGTCGAGTAATATTTTTTTTGTCGGAGAATATTCGTACGACGGCGCAGTCATTGGTGGACCCCACAACGGAATGAATGTCGGATATAGAAAGCGACAGAAGTAACCTTTTTATAAAAATAACGGCAAAACTTTTACCGTTAAACTGTTGAAATACCCGGTGGTTAAAATACAGTAGCACACGGTATTGCACAGTAATTCTAATTATTGATTCTTACGTAAGAAGTCACAACTCAATAATTGTTACGGTAATTACTGTTCAATTTTTTATTTTATTGATTCAATAATTGCTGCGTGGATATTTTATATTATTGATTCAATAATTGTCACAGTAACCACTGCACAGTATTTCACATTATCAAATCAATAATTCATATTATTTGAATAATATTATTAGACAACATTATTGACAATGTCTAGGAAGTTCTGTCTAGAAAAAGGGTTAGTTATTCTAATTGCGCGCCAGTAAGGAGAAATTCTTATCGGAAAGCCCCCTCTTTCTTGGAAACGACCTGGTTGTCAATATTGTAGTTCTGTAATATTATTTGTGAATAATTAATTTTTGATATATATGATAAGGAAATATTTATTCAATGTGGATTTAAACGGAAGAATTTTTAGCATGTGACATTTGTTGAAAGTTGGTATTTTATCTTTTTTGATAAAATAATTTATTTAAATATATTATTATAATATTACATTATAGTAGTATGATGTGATTATATAATAGTATGATTTTTATAATTTGAATGGCAACATTATTTGTAAGACCCCAAATTTTATGAATAATATTTAATTTTTTATATATATTATTTTGAACTAGTAAGGTGTTGATTTGATAAATGTGATAAGTTATGGGTGAGATGTGCAAAGTTTATAAAGTAAGCAAGTGGTTATAAAATATTCATTGTTGTCAGGAAATATTAGTTTGGTCGTGAAATATTCTTGTTGTAGGAGAATATTTGTATCATGGCGCAATCATTGGTGGACCCCACAACGGAATGAATGTCGGATATAGAAAGCGACAGAAATAATCTTTTTATAAAAATAACGACAAAACTGTTACCGTTAGTACTGTTGAAATACCCGGTGATTAAAATACAGTAATACGTGGTGTTGCACGGTAGCACACGGTATTGCACAGTATTTTGAATTATTGATTCTTACGTAGGAAGACATTTACTCAATTATTGTTACAGTAATTACTGTTCAATATTTTATATTATTGATTCAATAATTGCATAATATTTTATTGATTCAATAGTTGCTACGTTGATATTTTATATCAATAAGTGCTATTTTGCTATTTTATATTAGTGATTCAATAATTGTCATTGCAAAGTATTTCAAATTATCAAATCAACAATTCATATTATTTGAATAATATTATTAGATAGCATTATTGACAATGTCTAAGGAAGTTCTGTCTAGGAAAGGAGTTGATTAATTGCGCGCCAGTAAGGAAAAATTCTTATCGGAAGGCCCCCTCTTTCTTGGGAACTACCTGGTTGTCAATATTGTAGTTCTGTAATATTATTTGTGAATAATTAATTTTTGATATATATGATAAGAAAATTTTTATTCAATGTGGATTTAAACAGAGAAATTTTTAACATGTAACATTTGTTGAAAGTTGGTATTTTATCTTTTTTGATAAAATAATTTATTCAAATATATTGTTATAATATTACATTATAGTAGTATGATGTGATTATATAATAGTATAATTTTTATAATTAGAATGTTAACATTATTATAATAAATTCATGTTATAAAAGTTAAACGAGGTGGAAGAGTGCAAATTGAATTTGAACTCTTATGATGCAAACAATGATGTCATCGGAGCGATGAGATAAGCAAATATGTCATCGGAGCGATGAGGTAAGCAATGATGTCATAGGATCGATGATGTCATAAATTATAGCGAAAAGACTATTTTACCCTTACCTTGCCGAGCCTATAAATAGAAGCTCATTTCTTCATTATTTCTCACCAATTCACTAAAGCTATAGAGAGAGAAAGTATAGAGAGAATAAGAGAGAAAGAAGAAGAGTATTCTGCTATTACACTAGTGCAGTCTCCAAATTCTTAAGGTAAGGGGTATTATTTCTTTCGTATTCATGAGGAGAGTTATTTTCTTTCAATACTCGTAAGGGTTGTTATTCCATTCCTTATTATTTTGTTGGAATAACCTGTCTACGCTGACTACAACATGCATGGGAAAATCCTGTTATTATTCCATTCTTTATTATTATGTGGAAATAACCTGTCTACGCGGACTACCGCATGCCTGGTGAATAACCCTTCATATTCAGTTGTTATTAAATTATGAAAATAATCTGTCTGAGCGAACTACCGCCTGACGGGTGAAAATTCAATTGCAGTTTCGTATATTGTTTCATTTCAAATTCCTAACTCTAAACTTACTACGGTAAACATTGCTTCTATAATTCCTGAAATGATCAGAAATTCCTTGAGTTTTGCGCTTCATCTAATATCATTTCACTGGAATATTGGTCTGAACTTTCTTGTGAATTTTTATCTTTTCATGTCGAGTTACTATTCACGAGTTACTATTCACGGTAAAAAAAAATCTTCCAAATCATCTTTGCTTGGATCCAGGTTTTGATCTTCATTCTTGAACTCTAGATAAATTCTCTAATATTTGTTTTTTACCTCACTGGATTCGTTATTCGTATTGTTTTTCATCATCCTCAGTCCTAAATGATCATATAACTGAATATCTTTGGTCTGTAGTGCAAAGATGAATGATTACTTGATGAATATCTTTGGCCTGTAGTGCAAAGATGAATGATTATCTGATGAATATCTTTGGCCCGTCGTGCAAAGATGGACAGGTGTTGAGATGAACATGACCAACTGTTGATACAAATGAATATCTTTGGCCCGTAGTGTAAAAGATGAATATTTGATTCGAGATGTATATTGATTGATGTTACAGGGATAAAACATTAATGATGGACTTTTAAATCAAAGAAGATAGTAGACATCATTATCTACTTAACTCTTATAATGAATTGTTATTTCCGCTGCGAATATTGATCTAAAACGTGTTGTCCACAATATTTTATATGATTTATTGAAGGTTAAAAATAATTTATTTTTCATTATCTTAGTCATAATATTCTTTACTGGGCTAGTTGAGCTCTCCCTTTTCTTCCATTGTTCTTTTTAGAAAATGAGAATATCGCGGGTACTAGTCGGGGAATGGAGTGATGGTCCGAGTTAGAGCTGTAGAAGTCCTCACTTAAAATAGTGTGATAATAAATGTAATGAGGACTTAGTTTGAATGTTTATATTTTTTACATCTGTATTGACACTCACAGTTATGTGGTCGTATTTTGCACGAAAATTTGATATGAAAGATTGTATTTGGATTCTGTACCATGTATTTGACGACTCAGAATGGATTGAGTATTGAACCTATTTTGGGGGCATCACAGTTGGTATCAGAGCTTAGGGATATGATCTCTGGCGGAGATCTAGGAATAGAACTAGGAGGGGAGAGACGAGTAAAATCCTTCGCTAGTATGTGTCCTACCTAAGCTTATTTGGTATTTAATTAGTCATTTGGAACATAGGGTTAATATGTGATATGTTAATTTGTTTGATTAACCCTTGTTTTGTGGCAGTATTTGAGAATGGCAGCTGAAAATCTAAACAATGGAGTTAATGAGACCATTGAGACACCTTTAATCACCAACCAGGAGAACGTTCAACAGGAAGGCCATATTCCTCCTGTAAACAACCCTACCGAAGAAATGATAAATGACGGGATGTTTAGAAGCTTGTTGCAGTTCATGCAAAACCAGACGAGGGAGACTCGTGTTCATAATACAGGTGGAAATAACAACTCGCGACTTGTCACTGCCAAGCAGTTTAAAGAGTTGGGACCACCAGAGTTTCATGGAAAGCCAGATCCAATCAAGGCAGAAAATTGGATTAAGTAAATTACTAAGATATTTGATGTCTTGGGATGCACGGAGGAACAGAAGGTTCCATTTACCACCTTTATGTTCCGTGGAGAGGCAGATTACTGGTGGAAATCTGTGAAGCGTACCCAGCCTGTCGCACTCAAAAATGTCTTGGGGGGCGTTCCAAAAACTGTTCAATGACAAGTACTTTTCAGAAAGTATTCGTCGCATGAAAGAGGTAGAGTTTATCAGACTGGAACAGAACAATATGACTGTGTCCCAGTACGAGGCTAAGTTCGTAGAGTTATCCCGGTTTGCACCTCATTTGGTGGAGAATGAGGAACATATGACGCAGATATTTCTGAGAGGTTTGAAACCCGAGATTCGTCAATACCTCATTTTTCACAAATTTTCTCTATATTTGGATGTAGTGAACAGGGCCCAGTTATTAGAACGAGATAATAATTATGTTCAACCAAGGGACAAAACCCAAGGTCGTACCGGTGGCAGCAGTTATCGGAACAATGACAACCAGCAGGGAGGAAAGTATCATGACAGAAGCGGTAAACACTCCGGTGGTAATCGTGGCCATGATAATAGAAGAAGTGAGTCGGGGGGAGATTTCAAGAAGAGAATATACAACAATGAGAACGTGAAAGCATCGACAGCAGCACCAACATCAACTGTTTCTAGGGGAGGAGAACGACCGCGCGATCGTATGATATAAATGCGGGCAAGAAGGACACATCAGCCCCAACTGCACACAACAATCGAAGGTGTGTTATAACTGTGGAAAGGAAGGGCACATAGCTCGAGTGTGTCCTGTAGCGAAACCAAGTCCAGCAGGGATGGTGACTCCAAAAGCTATCCCTGACAAGTCAAAGTCAGTGGTTCCTGAAAGAGTTTTTATCGTGACTGCCCAACAAGCAAGGAACCCGAACGAGGTTATTACGGGTAAGCTGATAATAAACTCTTGCGAAGTTTACACTTTATTAGATACCAGTGCTACCCATTCTTTTATTTCACCTGCTTATGCTCAACGTTTGAACTTGACACCTGAGAAATCAGACTTTGACTTATCTGTTGAAACTCCGTTGGGAGAAACCTTCGTTACATCTACAGTTTACAAATCTTGCTTGATTCAAATTGGTACCCTCACCCTACCTGTTGATCTTATATCTTTGAAAATACTTGCATTTGATGTAATTTTAAGAATTGACTGGTTGACCACTTATCATGCCAAAATTGATTGTTTTCATAAGGTTGTTAGTTTTTATATTCCTAATCAACCTATTGTGCAAATTCAAACAACCAAACCACTAAAATCAATCAATGTTATTTCAAATCATAAAGCTATTCGTTTATTGAAAAACGGATGTCAAGCTTTCTTAGCCCATGTCACTGATCTAAACCAGAATACGTCAGGTTTGAATGATATTTCTGTTGTTAATGAGTTTCCTGATGTATTTCTCGAAGAACTTCCTGGTCTACCCCCGGAACGTGAAGTTGAATTCTATATTGACCATGAACCCGATACAAAACCCATTTCTAAAATCCCATATCGAATGGCTCCTATTGAACTTCAGGAGTTAAAGGTCCAACTATAGGAGTTGTTAGACATCGATTTTATACGTTCTAGTACACCTCCTTGGGGTGCTCCTGTTTTATTCGCAAAGAAGAAAGACGGGAGTATGCGACTTTGTATTGACTATCGGGAGTTGAACCATGTCACCATTAAGAATAGGTATCCGTTACCTCGTATTGATGACCTGTTCGACCAGTTGCAAGGTGCACAATTCTTTTCAAAGATCGATCTTCATTCTGGATATCATCAGCTGAAGATTAAAACTGAGGATATTTCAAAGACTGCTTTCAGAACTCGATACGGGCATTATGAATTCTTAGTCATGTCTTTTGGATTGACTAATGCTCCTGCTGCTTTTATGGATATGATGAACCGTGTATTCAAGGAATATTTGGATCAGTTCGTGGTTGTCTTTATTGATGACATCCTCATCTATTCCAAATGTCGTGAAGATCATGAGCACCACTTGAAGCTGGTACTTCAAAGGCTTCGTGAAAACAAGCTATATGCCAAGCTGAAGAAATGCGAGTTCTGGCTTGAGGAGGTAGCATTCCTTGGGCACGTGGTATCAAAATGTGGAGTATCTGTTGACCAGACGAAGATTGAAGCAATACAAAGTTGGGAGCAACCGAAGTCGGTGACCGAAGTACGTAGCTTTCTGGGCTTAGCTGGTTATTATCGGAGATTCGTAGAAGGATTTTCTCGAATCGCTACTCCATTAACTCAGCTTACTTAAAAATATACAAAATTCGTATGGAACGAGGAATGCGAGAAGAGCTTTCAAGAGCTCAAGAGGAGACTCATTTTGGCACCTGTTCTGACGATACCATCTGGTTCGGATGGATTTGTCATTTACAACGATGCTTCGGGCAAAGGGTTAGGATGTGTTCTATGCAACATGGGAAAGTCATAGCCTATGCCTCGCGACAACTCAAGGAATATGAGAGGAATTATCCTCCTCATGATCTAGAGTTGGCAGCAGTCATTTTTGCGTTGAAGATCTAGAGACACTACCTGTATGGGGAGAAAGTGGAGATCTATACGGATCATAAAAGCCTCAAGTATTTCTTCACCGAGAAGGAACTCAACATGCGGCAACGACGTTGGCTTGAGCTGTTGAAAGATTACGATTATACCATCCAATACCATCCTGAAAAAGCAAACGTGGTAGCTGACGCGTTGAGTAGAAGATCATATGCGAGAACGAATGCTATGCTTTCAAGGCTTATTTTGTGTGATTTATAAAAGATGGAGATAGAGTTCAAGACTCCGGGGACCCATGCGATGATGTCAAGTATACGCATAGAACCAGCTTTGATTGATAAAGTTAAAGCTGCTCAAGCTACAGACCCGGAGCTGATGAATATGAGAAAGAAGGTGCAAGAAGGTGCTATTCCAGAAGCAAGGATTGATGAAGAAGGAACACTTCGAGTTAACTCCAGACTTTGTGTTCCTGACTATTCTGATTTGAAGTATAGAATCATGATGGAGGCACACAACACACCGTTTGCAATCCATCCTGGGAGTACCAAAATGTATCATGATCTTCGACATACATTTTGGTGGAGCAATATGAAGAGAGAGATCGCAGAGTTTATCTCGAGGTGTTTAACGTGTCAACGTGTCAAGGAGGAGTATCAAGTGCCAAAGGATCCATTGCAACCCCTTGAGATTCTGAAATGGAAGTGAGAACACATTACCATGGATTTCGTTACGGGTCTTCCCAAGGTTTCTCAAGGCATAGATTCGATTTGGGTTATTGTTGATAGATTAACCAAGTCTGCTCATTTCTTGCCTATACGGGAGACTTATTCCCTTGAACGTCTTACTTGTATGTACTGTGAATGAGATTGTGAGATTGCATGGCATGCCAGTATCCATAGTTTTGCATCGTGACCCAAGATTCACTTCACGATTTTGGGTCAGCTTGCAGAAAGTTATGGGCACGGATTTACGATTCAGTTCGGCATATCATCCACAAATGGACGGGCAATCGGAAAGGACTATCCAAACTCTTGAAGATCTGTTGAGACTATGTGTTCTAGACTTCAAAGGGAGTTGGGATAAGTACTTACCATTGGTGGAATTCTCCTACAATAACAGTTATCAGGCAAGTATAGGCATGGCTCCATTCGAGGCGTTGTATGGACGAATATGTCGTTCTCCAGTATGTTGGGATGAGGTGGGTGAAGCAACATTGTTGGGACCAGAGTTAGTACGTATGACTATGGAAAATATTCAAATAATCCGGCAACGTATACAAACTGCACAAGATCGACAAAAGAGTTATGCTGATCTTCATCGAAGGGACGTGGAGTTTAATGTCGGAGATCATATATTGTTACGTGTTGCTCCATGGAAAGGAGTTACGAGATTCAGAAAAACAGGAAAGCTCAACCCACGATTCATTGGTTCATTTGAAATCCTTGACCGAGTAGAAAATGTGGCCTATAGACTCGCCTTACCTCCAAGCATGTCTCGTGTTCATAACGTTTTTCACATATTTGTGCTTCGTAAATATGTGAAAGATCCAAATCACATTATTGAGTTAGAACCAGAAGAGATAGTCGAAGATTTAACATACGAGGAGGTACCTGTCAAGATCTTGGATAGAAAGGAACATATCTTACGCTCAAAAGTTATACCTCAAGTTAAAGTTTTGTGGAGAAACCATGATATCAAGGAAATGACCTGGGAGTTAGAATCGGAAATGAAAGCGAGGTATCCTCACCTTTTTGACATACCAGGTACGTACGTCAATTTCGAGGACGAAATTTCATAAGGAGGGGAGGTTGTAAGACCCCAAATTTTATGAATAAGATTTAATTTTCTTTATATATTATTTTGAAATAGTAAGGTGTTGATTTGATAAATGTGATAAGTTATGGTTGAGATGTGCAAAGTTTACAAAGTAAACAAATGGTTATAAAATATTCATTGTTGTCGGGGAATATTCGTTTGGTCATGGAATATTCTTGTTGTCATGGAATATTCGTACGACAGCGCAGTCATTGGTGGACCCCACAACGGAATGAATGTCGGATATAGAAAGCGACAGAAATAATCTTTGTATAAAAATAACGACAAACCTGTTACCGTTAGTATTGTTGAAATACCCGGTGGTTAAAATAAAGTAATACGTGGTGTTGCACGGTAGAACACGGTATTGCACAGTATTTCGAATTATTGATTCTTACGTAGGAAGACACTTACTCAATTCTTATTACAGTAATTACTGTTCAATATTTTATATTATTGATTCAATAATTGCATAATATTTTATTGGTTCAATATTTGCTACGTTGATATTTTATATCAATAAGTGCTACTTTGCTATTTTATATTAGTGATTCAATAATTGTCATTGCAAAGTATTTCAAATTATCAAATCAATAATTCATATTATTTGAATAATATTATTAGATAGCATTATTGGCAATGTCTAAGGAAGTTCTGTCTAGGAAAGGGGTTGATTAATTGCGCGCCAGTAAGGAAAAATCCTTAGCGAAAGTCCCCCTCTTTCCTGGGAACCACCTGGTTGTCAATATTATAGTTCTGTAATATTATTTGTGAATAATTAATTTTTGATATATATGATAAGGAAATTTTTATTCAATGTGAATTTAAACGGAGGAATTTTTAACATATGACATTTGTTGAAAGTTGGTATTTTATCTTTTTCGATAAAATAATTTATTCAAATATATTGTTATAATATTACATTATAGTAGTATGATGTGATTATATAATAGTATGATTTTTATAATTAGAATGGTAACATTATTATAGTAAATTCATGGTATAAAAGTTAAACGAGGTGAAAGAGTGCAAATTGAATTTGAACTCTTATGATGCAAAATAATGATGTCATCGGAGCGATGAGGTAAGCAAGGATGTCATCGGAGCGATGAGGTAAGCAAGGATGTCATCGGAGCGATGAGGTAATCAATGATATCATAGGATCAATGATGTAAGCGATGATGTCATAAATTATGGTAAAAAGACTATTTTACACTTATCCTGCCGAGCCTATAAATAAAAGCTCATTTCTTCATTATTTCTCACCAATTCACTAAAGCTATAGAGAGAGAAAGTATAGAGAGAATAAGAGAGAAAGAAGAAGAGTATTCTGCTATTACACTAGTGCAGTCTCCAAATTTTTAAGGTAAAGGGCATTATTTCTTTCATATTCATGAAGAGAGTTATTTTCTTTCAATACTCGTAAGGGTTGTTATTCCATTCTTTATTATTCTGTTGGAATAACCTGTCTACGCGGACTACCACATGCATGGTAAAATCCTGTTGTTATTCCATTCTTTATTATTCTGTGGGAATAACCTGTCTACGCGGACTACCGCATGCCTGGTGAATAACCCTTCATATTCAGTTGTTATTAAATTATGAAAATAATCTGTCTGAGCGAACTACCGCCTGACGGGTGAAAATTCAATTGCAGTTTCGTATATTGTTTCATTTCAAATTCCTAACTCTAAACTTACTACGGTAAACATTGCTTCTATAATTCCTGAAATGATCAGAAATTCCTTGAGTTTTGCGCTTCATCTAATATCATTTCACTGGAATATTGGTCTGAACTTTCTTGTGAAATTTTTATCTTTTCATGTCGAGTTAATATTCACGAGTTACTATTCACGGTAAAAAAAATATTTTTTTTCTTCCAAATCATCTTTGATTGGATCTAGGTTTTGATCTTCATTCTTGAACTCTGGATAAATTCTCTAATATTTGTCCTTTATTTCACTGAATTCGTTATTCGTATTATTTTTCATCATCCCAGTCCTAAATGGTGATATAACTGAATATCTTTGGCCTGTAGTGCAAAAATAAATGATTACTTGATGAATATCTTTGGCCTGTAGTGCAAAGATGAATGATTACCTGATGAATATCTTTGTCCCGTAGTGCAAAGATGGACAGGTGTAGAGATGAACATGACCAACTGGTGATACAAATGAATATCTTTGGCCCGTAGTGCAAAGATGAATATTTAGTTTGAGATGTATATTGATTGATGTTACAGGGATAAAATATTGATGATGAACTTTTAAATTATAGAAGATAGTAGATTTCATTCTCTACTTAACTCTTCTAATGAATTGATACTTTCGCTGCAGTTGTTGATCTAAAACTTGTTATCCATAATATTTTATCTAATTTGTTAAAGGCTAACGATAATTTATTCTTTATTATCTTAGTCATAATATTCTTTACTAGGCTAATTGAGCTCACCCTTTTCTTCCAATGTTCTCTTCAGGCAATGAGAATGTCACAGGGACTAGTCGGGGATCGGGGTGATGGTCAGAGTTAGAGCTGTAACAGTCCTCACTATTTTGTAGAATAGTGTGATAATGATTGTAATTAGTGAGGACTGAATTTGAGTGTTTATATTTCGTATTATATATGATTTGTATTGAAACTCACCGTTTGCGTGGTCGTATTTTGCACGGCCGTATGTTATAAAAGATTGTATTTGAATTTTGTATCATGTATTTGGCGACTCAGAATGGGTTGGTAGCGTCACATCGGCGGTTGGATCGGTCGACCTAGTGACCCGGTAACCGGGTCACCGGTTTTACCGGTTTCCTACCTCACTTTTTTTTTTGCTAATCCTTTGAATTTAATTGAATGAATGTATTTTTAATTGAGTTTTGAGTTATGATCATGATTTAATATCTTTCTTTTCATATAGATTTAGTATTTATTTGAATTTTATAAAGTAATCATTTTACAAATAGATTTTTTTTTACCGAATTTGATTGAATGTATCCTAGAGATGTTTATTATTTGTGTTTGATTTTATCACTCTTGAGTCTTGAGTTTTAAGTTATGAACATGATTTAATATCTTTCTTTTTAAATAGATTTAGTATTTATTTGAATTGTATAAAGTAAATATTGTATAAATAGGTTTAATAAAATTTGGTAGATAAATTGATTAATTTTACATATTTACTAAATATTATATATAATATATAATAATAATTAATATATTTAATTAGTTATTATATATTACATATTAATGACATCACTGGGTCAATAACGGTCCGATCACGATTGGATCAGTGACTTATTCACCTGATACTTTTTTCGGTTCGATGAATGGTTCGAGTCTAAAAACATTGTCGTCAATCATACATGAGCAATGCTACTATCACATAATTTGGATCATATAAAGCTCACATACACATATGCATATTTACGGGTCCTACATGTCACGCAGGGTCCACAATATGCATGTGGGTGTATGTGAGTATTATGTGATCCCAGGGGCGGATCCAGCCCGAAAGTTCAGTGGGGTCAAATTAAAAAAAAAAATCTTAAGAATAAAATTTTTATAAAATAAATCACAAAACTAAATAATCTTCAAATATTGTTTACATTAACATTTTTCGAGATTTTATTGCTTGAAATTGTTGCATGATAGCCTCATTTTTAATAGTTACAAAAATATCAATGTATGTTACTAAACAGTCATTCATCCATTCATCTCAAATTTTGTACGTTTAGTTGTTGTAACACTAATTACGTATGTCCATGTCTGACAATCAATAAATATTTAAAAACTAATATAACATCAAAAATAAATCGTTATCACCAACAATAAATAATCTCAATTAAACCATTAACAAATAATAAGTAACATTACAAAATAAATTATAAAATTTAAAGAAATTAAAAATATAATAGAACACAAAATACTAAAGTTGATTAATTTAAAGCTTCTGGCCCTCGTGGGTTTGGTTGTTGGCTTGTTTTTCTCTGTTGCTGAGTTGGGCAATTGGACTACTAGTGGAAGAGAAAGTGGGAAACAAGAAATATAGGATTGGTCTTTAGGATTTTTAAGTATAAAATATGAAATTTCATTTAGCACTCTCTTAATTTATTTATTTTTAATATGGCCCCTCTGATTTCTTGAAATTCAGTGGGGACATATGCCCCCTATCCCTGCTGTAGGTCCGCCCATGTGTGATTCAAAATTATGTAATAGTAGCATTATTTATCATACAAGTGTTTACCCGGGGTAAGATATCGAAGCAATAATGATAGGATGGAGCTGCTTTATTATGCAGTCAAATATTGAAGCACAAAAGGCCCACCAATAATGATGCCACGTCACACCCATAAAAATACTCGCATACTCTCAAACACGTTACAACTATCTTAATTTATTTATCTATAAATAGAAAGATAATATACTCCCCCAAAACACACACTCGAGCTTTTCTCTCTGCATGACAGTGAAAATGAGAGTACTCCTTCTCCTTACTTTGGCAGTGATTCAGTGCATCAATGGTGCAGCGGAGTACGGTGAGGACCAAGTGGTGTCGCCGGAGACCGTCCGTTTCGACACCGGCGGGTTGAGCCGGGAGAGCTTTCCGAAGGGATTTGTGTACGGAACGGCGACGTCGGCGTACCAAGTGGAAGGAATGGCCAGCAAGGAGGGCAGAGGGCCTAGTATTTGGGACGTTTTCATCAAAACCCCCGGTAAATTAGTTAATCCTTTTACCTTTTTTTTTAGTGGATATGAATGGTCACTTTTGGGGACCAAAAAGAAGGAATTAATACACACACAAAAATTATAAAATAATTTTATTGAATTATTTGAAGATCAAAATAACAATTATTGAGATTGAGACAATAGTAAATACTACTAAGAATTATTATCACTAATCTCAAAAGAGTATTTAATTGCTTTAAATTTTCTAAAATACCTGCAAACTTTGATGGAGTATTATTTTAGAGTTAAATGCACTTCGTATCTCTCATGTTATTCTCATTTTCACTTTGCGTCTTACACTTTATAAACGAACATTTTACATCCCACACTTTCAACGAATTGACACATAACATCCTCGTGCCAAAAAATTGGTAATTGGACCGACAGAATTAGGCTATTTTGACTCGCATGATGTCTTTTCAAGGGCAAAATAGACTCAAACTGTGTCAGTACGTTAAAAGTGTGAAATGCAAAATATTTATTTATAAAGTGCAGAATACAAAATATAATATAAAATGAGGGTAAACTGAAGAAAACAAAGTGCTTTTAACTCTATTATTTATGTGCTAGTCAATTATCCAGCATGACTATACTAGTTAAGACAAAAATATACTCCGCTCTACCTTAGTTTCAAAATTAAAAATACATTTTAAGAGTGAATTTGTAAAATTTTAAAATTCAAACTTGATATAATTTCGTTCAAAACTTTGAAAACAACAAAGACGATAATTAGTAGTACTTCACTGTTAGTTTACAATTGTTATATTTGTTTGTATCAAAACTAAATAACTTCATATCAATTTTGAATTTTAGGGTTTCGCGAATCGACTCTAAAAATCAAAATGTATCTCTAATTTTGGAACGGAGAGAGTATTTTTTTTTATTAAAAAAATGTATAAAATCTCAATCTATATAAGTTGTTATTTTGACAGGCATTTAGATCATGATACTCTTCTTTTTATTTACCATATAATTTTAAAAAGATTAAATGTTAATGAAATCCTGCTATATTCGTCGAAAATTATGTATTTACTAGGCACAAAAATAAACAAGCTTTCAAAGAACAACTAGCACAAGTGGGCATTTATACTCAGCCATAACTTCAATTCATATATATATATATATATATATATATATATATATAGGAGCATTTACTATATGTATGGTGATGACTGATTATAGGCTCATTTAAATAGATATTTGGTGAAAATAATTAAATGATGAGCTTTATTCTATCTACCATAAATTAATAAACCATATCGTTTTTATTTTATTTCTTTAAGATATAGTTTGATTATTTGGCTTTGTTTATTGAAAACAGGACGAGAACCCAATAACGCTTCTGGAGAAGTCTCTGTCGACGAATATCACAGATACAAAGTATGTTATATTCGATAGCTTATTAAAACTATTGGTTTTAGTTTTTTTTTTTCTTTTTAACTTTTAAAATTGGTTGAGTTGATAACAAAGGATAATGATAAAAATAGATTAATGGGTTAAGTAATGTTCCAAATTTTCTTTAGTGAATAGTGACAAAACCGAATTTTATTTAATATTAACATCTTTTTAAAATTAAAAAAAAAATTGTACGGCCATATTTTAGTCAAAATTAAATTGGTTGAAAGTGATGGACTGCCTGTTTGACCTCACCAGCTAGTAGACACTAGACACCTATAAGATAGATTAGTACAAGATTCTTATACTCCCTCCGTCCCAAAATAACTGCTCAGTTTTGATTTTTTTTAGTTAAATTGACTATTTTTAAAATTAATAATTAAGCATGTATAAATATATTTTTAATATTATAAAAATTGGCATTAGTAGTAAATTGTATATACTTTTTTTTGTTATAACCTCTGCACCTATATTATGGCAAAAATGGTACAAAAAATAATTTTAAAAAATAATCAATTTAACTTTAAAAAGTCAAAACTAAGCAGTTATTTTGGGACGGAGAAAGTACCTAACTGCTAAATTTTAATTCACAGTTTGGTTGAATTCACTAATAATTTTGGTTAAGGTTGTGTATTGCTTGGACAGTCTCTACTAATTTGGTGCCGTATCTCATTTTTTAGGTGCATCATTTTGAATATAAATAAGATCTTTGGGTGGGACAATTATTTATGGACAAGTGATAAATTAATGCACTTTTTTTTTCTGACTACCTCTGTCCTAAAAAGCATGTTAATTCTCAAGTATAATAAATTTTTGTAAATAATATGTTTGGAAGTACAAAAAATTTACATTAAGGTTATATTTGTTTGCAAGGATTATAATCTCGAAATTATAATCCATGAGATTATAATCCCAAGACTATTAATCCTAGGATTATAATCCCGGGATTATAATTTTATTCCCAAGACTATTAAGCCATTTTATAATTCCTAGACTAATAGTCCAAAGTCTAAATTTGAAAACAAACAAGACACTTGAGATTAATATTTATATCCCAAGTATAATCCTTGCAAACAAACATGGCTTAAATGTGTTATAAAGACTAGTTTTCTTTATTGATAAGTCATAACTTAAAACAACTTATAAGTCAACTTATATTTTAACTTTAAGTTATTTTAAAATAAGTCGTTGCCGAACGGGCTCGAAATATGGGTGCATAAACATATTTTTTTTAGTTTAAAATTCTTTAAAACTTGCACTCCACTCTAAAAATGTGTACAAACTTGCCCCAATTTTTTTTTAATTTCTAATTTTGACTTAAACATATGAAATTAATAAAATTCCTTTTATTTGTACACAGGAAGATATCGATATCATGGCAAAGCTGAATTTTGATGCCTACAGATTCTCTATCTCATGGTCCAGGATTTTTCCAAGTAAAAACTCTCAACAATCCACTGTAGAATAGTATACATGCAATTCTCTATAAAGCTGATGTTTTGTTGTTAATTGTTGTGTCAATGTAGGTGGAAGTGGGAAAGTAAACTGGAAGGGAGTTGCTTACTATAACAGGTTGATAAATTACATGCTCAAAAGAGGTAATTTTACATATTGACATATTGTACCAAGGTTTTCTCACAGAGGGTAAAAAAGAGAATTAGAACTTTGGTTGAAGAATTTTATCAACAAAGAAAAAGAGTATTGTCTAACAGCTAACTAATGAAGCACTAAAGTTTAAGAGCTGAATTACTAGTCTAACAGTTTTAAGTTGATAAAATAAAATTTAATGATTACTTTTCAGTCCAAGTTTTCTTCAATACACTCCTATTGTGCCAGTTTTGCAGCATTAGTTAATCAGTCTATTAGCTTAACTTCATTCAAACATTCTTAATTCTGAAAACGTCCAAGGATTTTCATTTGCCAGATAATTTCTAAAACTTGTATCATTGTCTTGCAGGCATTAACCCTTATGCTAATCTTAATCACTATGATCTTCCTCAAGCACTTCAGGAGAAGTACAACGGATGGTTAGGCCGTGAAGTTGTGTAAGTACTGCGAAAAAACATTAGCATTTATTTTTTCCATTTAGATTTTATCATTTTGCAACAGAAATAATTCAAATTATGCATTCAAATTTGTTACATATAGCTTTACCATTCTGCAACCGAAATAATCCAAATTACGCGCTCTTGTGTTTTGTTGCATATGATTTGTGTGTCTCGAATCCTAGTTTGGAATCCGACATTTGACCTGATACGAATTATATTTTGCGGCGAATCAAAGGAAAAGAAAATTGAGGTTTAGTGGTGGTACCACATGTTGTTTTTTTTTTGATAACCAGGAGTTTCCCAACCTCAGTCGAACTAATCTCCACGAAACCGGGTCAACCTTTTCGTATAGGCTTACGCCCGTGTAACCGTGGCCCCATGAACTATTTCTAGCCTTGACAAATTGTTGTTGGTGGTATTCGATCCTAGGACGTCCGAGTCTACGGCTCGTCCCGGGCCGTCATTTGAAGCATTGCTCCAACTGTTGGGGTTTACCACATGTTATTTGGGTCCATTATACTTTTGACTTGCCTATGTATATGATAATGACTTTCGATGTATTCTGATTTTGGGTATGAGAATTCTCCTCGTATATTGTATTCTTCACACTTCAATATAGTGACATATTCTGCCTCTCATCCGTGATTTTTCTAGATTTGGGGTTTTTCACATTTCTTTGTTTGGCATAGTTTGTAATAAAACATATGATTTGCTTTGTGCTGTACAGGAAAGATTTTGCGGATTATGCAGACTTCTGTTTCAAGACATTTGGAGACAGAGTAAAAAACTGGATGACATTCAATGAACCAAGAGTGGTAGCTGCTCTTGGCTATGATAATGGTTTTTTCGCACCTGGAAGATGCTCTAAATCATATGGAAATTGCACGGCTGGAAATTCTGCCACAGAGCCTTACATTGTAGCACATAATTTGATTTTGTGTCATGCATCTGCAGTTCAAAGATACCGCGCAAAATATCAAGTAAAATCCCATATTTTCATTTTGAATTTCTTTTAAATCATTTGTTGCTACATGGTACATAGATTTTATGGGTTTTATGTCGCGATAAAAAATATTAGATTAAAATGCAAAACTCTCCCGTGTTTGTGCCCGTGTAATTAGGTACCATATCTCCACAAAATGATAAACTAAAAATTTAGCCAAAAAAATAAAGATAAACTAAAAGGGTACAATTTTGCATTTTGGTTAAAGAATTAAGAAAATGCCTAATGGTATAATGTATTTCAGAAAATACAAAAGGGAAGGATTGGAATTCTCTTGGACTTTGTTTGGTATGAGCCTCTTACAAGATCTAAAGCTGATAATTATGCAGCTCAAAGAGCAAGAGACTTTCATCTTGGATGGTAAGAACAAATGTTATGAATCATGCTTCTTATACTCCTTGTCTTTTAACAAAATGGAACTATCCGCGCGGCTTTATTTACATTTCTGCAGAAATAAAACAACGGTTTTGATTTTTAAACCACAGGTTTTTGCATCCCATTGTATATGGGGAGTATCCGAAAACCATGCAAGATATTGTTGGAAAAAGGCTACCAAAATTCACAAAAGATGAGGTTAAGATTGTGAAGGGATCTATTGATATTGTGGGCATAAACCAATATACTGCTTACTACATGTATGATCCCCATCCAGCCAAAACACCAAAAGAGCTTGGTTACCAGCAGGACTGGAATGCTGGATTTGCTTGTAAGATGGTTTTTCCTTCACTTTTCCACATGAGAAATCAAATACGTTTAGACTTCAGAGTTATGTTGGGCAACTCAATTCCAGGCGTTGAAAGTTGAACTGAGCGTCAAATTTTAACTAAATTTCGATTTTATGGAATTGCAAATGTGCTCTCAGTTCTATGTCCAAAGGTTGGAATTAATGGTCGGAATTAAATTGCCAAACATACGCGTAGTATTTGATGACTTTATCATATCTAAATTATACTACTTTGGCATTTGCAGTTGCAAAAAATGGAGTCCCAATCGGTCCAACAGTAAGTGAACTAGATTTTGTTATGGTAGACCACACATTGATTTATAGTTACAAGCTTGGTTACTTGTGTAAACCTGCAGGCGTATTCTTACTGGCTCTACAACGTACCATGGGGTCTGTACAAAGCAATTACCTATGTTAAAGAACATTATGGAAACCCTACTATGATTCTTGCTGAAAATGGTAAGACTTGGCAAAATTTCAATATCTAATGAACTGCCGATTAGTACTCAAGTATTCTTTTTAATTTGGTAGACAACCATAAGGCTCCATATTATTCAATGGATTTAAAAACACAAAGCAGTAAAATTGGCTCAGTAATTCATGTTTGGTTAAAATGGGAAATTGGAGAAAGGCAGAAAATTTTTATTTTTGCATTTCATTCCCTTTTTCTGTTTTGGTAACTTTATAATCATGTAGTTTTTATGGAAGCAAAAGCCAGAGTAATTAATGAGAGAAAAAGATTTGTTCTTTTCATATTCTCCTTCCTTCTTAATTTGTTCTTACGAGTGTTGTTATATAAAATGACAAATTTATGTCGATAGTAGATACTGATGTATGTGGATGCATAGGATAGGAGGTAGTACGTGAGGGACTCATGTATTACAATTCTATTTCGCTTTCAGTTTCACGTTAGTCACAATCCACATTCGACATAAAATTAGTCGTCATATAAATAATTTTCCTTGTTGTTGTGCTCTAAATTTTGCATCAACTATGCTTGTGTCTGTGCAGGCATGGATGACCCGGGAAATATGACGATACCCAAGGCGTTGCACGACACTGCTCGGATCAACTACTACAAGGCCTACTTGAAGGAACTGAAGAAAACAGTTGACGAAGGAGCCAATGTGATCGGCTATTTTGCCTGGTCATTGCTTGATAATTTCGAATGGAGGTTAGGCTATACTTCAAGGTTTGGCATTGTTTTTGTCGATTTCAAAACCCTTAAGAGGACACCTAAGATGTCTGCGTATTGGTTCCGGCAGTTGCTACGTCGAAAGAAGCATTAAACAGCAGTAGCAGTCTCTTTTTTTGTTTTCTGGTTTTATTGCTTAGGATATGTAGCAGTGTATTTTGGTATCAATAAGCTGTAGACAAATTGCTCAAGTAGCCTTGTACTCTCTCTCCTTTCATTTTTTCAGTAAGAAGGTTTTCACTAGAAAATATCATTTTCTGTTGTGGATTTATCCGTTTCCTATTAGTATTTATAAATTCTTGGATTCCCAAATAAAGTCTTGGTAGGGGCGAGCCGAGCTTTTAGTTGCAACTATGTTTGTATAAACAAATGAAGAGGTTTAACCTTGGCTTGTGTACCATACATGTAAAGAACTCGTCTAACTCGAGCATAGATTAAGGTTCAACTTGGATTATCTTCGTTTATCATAAACTGATCCAAAAGGTCATGAATTGTTGGTGTCCTTGATAGCAAGATTGATATCTTATATACAACAACAAAGAATATGTACAGTTCAGAGTCACAAAATCACAATCTTCTAGGGATACCATGTGTAACGACACCGTTTGACTTGAGCCCGAATAAAAAAAAGCTTAAAACAAATAGAACTTTATATTTTATATGACTCTCAAGTCTCAACTGCGCTGTTGTGTTATTGCATATTAAAAATAACTCAAAAATACAAAGAAAGAAAATAAATTTTTTCCCTTCCTTTCTTAACTTTAATAGATTTTAAAATTGTGTGCAATTGTGCATCATGCAGGAGGGAGAAATATTACCTATAAGTATCTCTCTCTTGATTTTATGGGAGGAAACTACACTAAAACATCTAACTTGAATAGACGTTAAGTGTGGTTGACTTCTTGTCTCTTGCCTCATGAGTCAATCAGCTTGGAAGGTAGTAATATGATCATATGATGAGTTCCAAAACTTGGGAAGTAATTGAAGGCCTCCATTGTACATGGATCCAATTCCCTTTCATCAATTGCAATGAACCAAAGGTCCATGGTAAATGGTAATAATTGTGAATAAAATTACTAGTCATCTATGTATACATAGGGAAGAGTTAGACCTGGCAAACGGGTCGGGCTGGTTCAAACGGGTTGAACTATCGTCTGGCAGGGTCATTGGTGGGCCAGGCCAAAATGACCCAGATTTTGATAGGCTGAAAAAATGAAGTCCAAAGCCTGTTTTTTGACGGACGGGCGGGCTAGCCCGGGCCGCGGGCCTAAACTGATTTCTGACCACATTTTTGGGTTGGGCCATTAGCAGGCGAAGTCAAAATAGCCCAGGTTTTGATGGACTGAAAAAATGAGCCCAAAGCCCGTTTTTTACGGGCGGCCTAACCCGGCCCGCGGGCCTGGGACGATTTTGCCAAGTCTAAGAAGAGTCCAAGACTTGTATCTAGCCGGCCAGTGTCCTACATGTAAATATGTATTTGAGATAAAAGTACCAATAATAACCAAGCCCATCATAGTTCAATGGTAAAAAAACTACATAAAACTTAGATGCATCAGGTCTTGAGATCCATTCTTGCCTTAAATTTCAGTTGAATATAGCCAAAAAAAAAAAGAGGTACCAACCAATAATACACTACGACTTACCTAGGTAACTACACACAATATATGTGTGATTTAATATAAAAAGATAAGCGTGTTCTAGTGAGTAGAAGAAATAAAAAAGAAAGAAAAAATAATTGTCTAATTGTCTATTTAATATAATTAATAGGAATGAATCTTCACAAAATTGTTAACACTATGAGAGTAAAAGAATAAGAAAATTGAAAAAATAACTGTCTATTTAAGATAATTAATAGGAATGAATCTTCACAAAATTGTTTAAAAAGCGGGTACTTTTACCTGCCAACGTATGTTTAGAATTGGCATCATCATATAATACTTTATATTTTACATTAATTTGTTAATAAATTATATTTTTAATTTGACAATATTAACAAAAGTTTTCAAATTATATTTTTATTTGTAAAATACTGATAACTCAATTACATTATACCCTTTATGATTAAACTTTCACAATATTATTTCTTAATCAAGTCAATCATCTAACAAGTAATGTGTGCCTATATTATAATTTTTTTAAATCTTTTGTGGTTATTAAATTAAAATATAAAGTCTAAAATAATTTATAATTAATTACTCCTCTCATTTATTATTTATAAATTTTTTCATGCAATATTTTTTAATTAACAAAAATAATATAATTTTTAATGGAGTTGCCTTTGGCCCAATGGTGTGACCCAACATAACCAAGAATTTTTGAGTTCAACTCTTGTCATGTCGAGGAAAGTTTAAAAAATTATTAATATAAAGTTTTAAAAAAATTATATATATATAATTTTTAAATATTTAATTATATATCAAGTTATCCACCACATACCGGAATTTATAACATTTAGTCAAAATAGGCAAACTGGGTTTTAAATTACTTTCTCCTTTAAAATAATTGAAAATTAAGACGGTTAAGAATTTCTCCCCCAGTTTCCTTCGGAGAGGATCTTATAGATTTCACGAACTACGAGGGCGGGTTGTTCGAATTACCCACCGGCGCGTATAATTTCTGTAGAAATTCGGAGAGATTTATAGATATAGGGACAGAAAGAGTGAAGACCCGGCCAGTATTTGGGCCGGTGTAAGCAAAAGAAGCTGTAAAAATCGGCATTTAGAAAGATCGAATGTGGTTAGTTGATTCTTCTCATTCATTTCAAATTTGAAGTTTCTTTCATCTTCTTATGCTAGTATTTTTGCATATTTTTTCTGGGTTTTGATTTGTGCTGGAATTTGGAGTTCAGTAAAACCCCTTTAGTGTGTGGATATAAATTGGGGTTTTGTTAATATTAACTGTTTTTTTTATGCTTCAACTTACTTTCTTACTTTCTTACTTCTGGGTTTTGATGTATACTTGTAGTTCTGCATAATTTTTTGGGTTTTGATTTGTACTGGAATTTGGAGTTCAGTAAAGCCCCTTTAGTGTGGTTATAATTTGGGTTTTTTATTTTTGTTAAAATTAAATGTTTTTGATTTTTTATGTTTCTACTAGCTTTTATTACTTATGGGTTTTATGTGTTTCTGTATTAGGTTTCTTTCAGGAGAAAATACTATGCTGATATAGATGGGTTTTAATAAAAATTAATTCTTTGATGTGGCAAGTTGACTAATCTTGTATTTTTCCTTATATATACCTGGGTTCCAAAATATAAGATCTTTTTAAAGTCAATATGAGGTTTAGTTCAAATTCAAAATTGATGCGATTCATTTTACTTTTTAAAACAACAAATGTTGTAACTAGTTGTACTTTTTAGATTATTTACAATTTTCATGATTGTATTGTCTAAAAATAAATGAATTCATGTCAATTTTGAATTTGAAAATGTCTCAGATTGAGTTTAAAGTCAAAACTTGATCTTATATTACATTTTGGAACCGAGGGAGTATATGTAACTATTTCTTCTTGGAATAATGAAGAATGCTTCTGTGCTGTAGTTGCTTTTTATTTGTCTGGGTAAACTTGTTGAATTTTCTGTTAGCAATAGCCAATAAATGGTGATGTTCTGTAACTTTTGCTGGTGTTTCAATTTTGTTTTCCATTGATTTGTCTTGATAGGGAGTTT
Source organism: Panax stipuleanatus (assembly GCA_020205555.1). Lineage (NCBI taxonomy): Eukaryota > Viridiplantae > Streptophyta > Magnoliopsida > Apiales > Araliaceae > Panax > Panax stipuleanatus. The sequence continues at coordinate 165,172,998 of CM035117.1, forward strand.
TGGAGAAGGCATAAGAAGAAGGTCTATGTCACACTTGGAGTTTTTGGAAGTGGGTATCTTTTATACAATCTTTATGATGCTCATCAGAAACAGCTTCGTGATCTTGAGAAAGAACTTGCCACCGAGCGAGAAAATGAGGAGCTTGTTAAAGTCCAGTTAAGATTTTAAAAATTATCCAATTTCTTACTCCATCCCTTCCAAAATTAGAGGCTACATTTTTGACCGTTTGAAGTTAATTTTCAAAATCGCTAAAAATTCTTAATTAATAAGATTCAAGTCTTGAAAGCAATAAATATAGTTATCAATAGTACTTATTAGGTTAATAACGATTGTTATAGCTATTTGTACTAAAATCAAATAAATTCCCAGCTATGTTTATTTTAGGATTTTGCAAATTGACTTTAAACATCAAAATGTATCTCTAAGTTTGGAACGGAGGTAATATATTTTTCATTGGTTGGAACTTAGGTAGAATTGTTTTAAAAAGAAATATAATACTTGGATTGTGATTTTTGGGCTTTTGATTAATGGACAGAATGCAAGTGCATTTCGAGAACATTCAAAGAATAGCCGATACTACGACATTGCCTCATGCCATGCTCTATTTGAGTGCCCGTGTTGAAGAAGAGTTGGATATTTTGCACGTCACAGAGAAGCTAATGAAAGGGAAAGACCAGCCCAATACTCTCACATCTTCAGAAAAACTTGATCTGTGGGATAAACTCAAAATTCTAAGTATGGAAGATTGTTAAAATTGTGTTTCTATCATATTTTTAATTCTATCCTTGCTTATAGATTCTTATTTTAATCTTTTGGTTAAAAAACCCTACTCTTAGCTTACCTTGTATATACCTACTGGCTACTGCAGAAAAGTTTACCTTGTATTGAAATGCTTTTATTTTGCCAGGTTTCACTAGAACGGTGTTGTCCATTTGGGCAATGACAACTCTTAGCTTATATATTAGAGTTCAGGTCAACATCTTAGGGAGACATATGTATATTGACACTGCACGTGGTCTGGGAGCTTCTCATTTACTTGTAAGTGCTAGTATCTTTTTTCTCTATATTAGTGATTAGATATCTTACACGTCATTCAGTTAATTTATTGCTGTTGGTTGAATTGTATACGTTCAAATAAAACTCATACTATGCTATCTAGGAATTTCTTTCTCTGCTCTCAAACAACAATTGCTCATGTCAAGAGATGTTTGAAATTACTTAAATGTGATTTTTCGTTGCTACCCTGTTATTATAATTGTTATTTTTAATCTTTAGTTAATGGAAAGGTTAATTTTAAAACCTATTGTTCTAATAAAACAAACTAGTTGGTTGTAGAAAGTCTACTGGCCATGTAAATCATTGACAAAATATACTTATTCATACAAATTCGGCAGCCTTTTGATTTCTTGTTATTTTATTTTTAAGGTATGTAAATACAACTTCACTGTTAACAGTAAATTACTCATCAATTTAAGTAATATTCCACTTCCAAATGCATGTAAATTAGCGTCAACCCCTGTAAAGCAGCTCTAAGTATCATTGGTTGAGCAAAGTTCTAAGAATAAATAACTGTTTGGGTTATTTAGATTAAAACTCTGAATAGATATTTATGGACAATTTTGGATTGTGGTTACTGTTTTAGTAACTGCAGTCACTTAAATCTTCCTTGTAGGAGTTGGGAACGTAGTGCTAATCTCAGGAACAATGTATAGTCCGCTGTTGCATGCCTTATAATAACCCCAAGGGCTTGGAGAAATGACAGCTTTCGTGAGGAATAATGTCAGGATCAAACTAGATCTTAACAATTATTTGAACCAATAGAAGAATTAGATTTCAGAATACAGTTGGATGGAGGAAGAATGGGAAGAAAAAGGAAGAAACTGAGGTCGAGGAAAAGGGTCACTGAAAGAAACTTCTCTCGATATTCGATATTCATTCAAATCAAGCATAAAATGAAATTATATCAACTACTCGTACTTGTACTACTAGCGGACCCTTCTAGAGGTTTCCAAATTATCCTACCCCTAACAACCATGCACATGTGTCATGTGAGGTCACTCTATCTAATAACTAGCAAACATAACAAAATACAAAAAGTGTCATTACAACTATATAACATAAATCTACTACTAGGGTTACTCTTAACAAAAAACCTCAAGTTTGATGGTTTCAATCCCCATAAATTGGGGCTAAACTTACCTACTACTAAAATGAATTATCTGCTGTTGCATGCCTATGAAAAGAAGTATTATTTTAGATTATCTAGTTTGAATTTAGATGGATGTTTCTTCTAAAAGTTCTGTCATGTTAATGGTTCATTTGAGATTTGATAGCAATTCACGTCCTTCAATTCTTGGAATAACAGGTTTTGAGGTTGCTTTTCTCCCCTGCCCTTTGTTTGTAAACTGTAGCCTTTTCTTTTGGTTATTGTATGATGCGGTACGGAAAAAGAAATTCAAGAAGTTTATTATTAATTTTGTATTGTTATTTAGAGATAAATGTTGAGTTATTAATGAAATTATTTAGTAGGATATTATAGTAGTAGCTTTTCATTAGGAGAGTTTTAATTGTAGTAGTAGATTTCAATTAAGAGAGTTTATTATAGTAGTAGATTTTAGTTAGGATATTGTTTTTTTTTTCTAAATTAGGGTTTTAACTTGGTCCCCAAGTATTAGGTTTTCTACTTAAGCATTGTAATACTTCATTATTTTTAGATTATTGAATATATTGATTTGAGATTAATGTTGTGTGCTTTTGTGTATGCTTCTTTAACAATTCTCTGCGGAGATAGGTACTCTTATTTCTTCTTCCCACCTTGTCTTACATCATTGTATGATTATTTTTATTTTTTCGTAAGTAAATAATTTTTGCTATAAGTGCCAAAAATGGGATCAAACATATACAAAGCATAGGTGAAATAAAAGGCACACCTATCCTCCCACAAAAACCACAAAAAAAACCCTTTACAAGAAACTCCAAGATACCTACATAAGGTACCTAGTGCAAACCAGAGATCATAAACTCTTATTAACCAAACGAACCGTGTATTGGTACTTGCGTTCCTAAACATAGTAGTACTCTAATTTAGCATATCAAATGTTTCTTTGTTAGTTTCCTATAGTTGCACAAATATCAATATTTTAACTTAGTATTCAAATTGGATGCTTAAACATCACATTTGTATTAAATTATTTGTCGAACAATCAACTTGTTGATTCAAGTAAATATATTTTACAAAACTTAGTTTTACTGCATTAGGATTAAAAAAAATAAATTCTAACTATAAACTCTCATCGAAAGCTACCCTAGCTTACTGCGTTTTAGCTTATGTAACATACCTCGTACCGAAACGAACTGTGTTCCAGGTAACACTAGTGCAAACTCTCCCAAAAAATCCACACAATGCACAATGGAACCCATAAATACTGAAGCTGATATAAGAGAAGGCTCAGGAAAATATATTGATCATGAGCATTTTGTCTTAATTGTGCTTCTAATACCTGTTATTCCACTCCTTTCAACTCGTCCCCCAAATATTACAAGGCACCAAATCCTGCAGCTTTCTGCAATCTTTCCTCACCCTTACCCCATGCCGAATTTGTATTTCATTAATTCAGGATTCATTTAGCCAACCCCAACTAGTTTGGGAGTAAGGCTTAGTTGATTTAGTTGAGTTGTATTTGTAAATCGAGAACTATTAGGTAAAAACACTGATATATTAACGGAATTTGCTTATGAAAGTATATGTAGTTGATTGGGTCATAAGTTCTTCATATATGCTCGATTAACCTTCGTCGTGTACTAGGCTGAACTATTGTTTCTTATGTTGAAGATGAAGGATACATATGATTGCCCTCAGTATAGTCTAGAAAATGGCAAGAGAGCTCTTTAACAAAATTATATGGTAGGAAATGCATATGCTTGCAAGCAATTATATTGATGACGGTTTTGAGTAGGTTTTAACATGAATCTTGTGAGCCCTTATTCTGGTGCCCATGAAAGTATGTGTGGAATTTATTTTGTTGACACTACTTTCTCCGCAAGAAGAATCCATTAGTTTCTTGGAAGGGGTGGTATCAGCTTCACATTGGGCCTTTCACTCATAGGAGGTATATTAACTTATTTTTGGATACTTTTCTCCTTGTAATCCTGTATTTTGATACTTCGTAATTACCATTTACTTGTTGATGAGTACTGGTAACTTAAGGACTTGTAATGTTATTCGATGTTGTTGGCTGATAATTGGATTCTAGAGTTGATTAGGTCACAGCTTTTGGATTTTAATATTGGACCTTTATTAAAGGAGACAATGGCATATGGCCATACCTGATGTTGAACTGGTTTGGAGATCTTTTTATTTGATAACATTATGATGTCCTTGATATATAAAGGGTAAATTTCAATATACAAACTTACACTAATATGTGAGGAAAATAATAGTATAATATATTAGTTGAATAGTATCATTTTCTGTAGATTAAGAGAAAATCAATTGAATAGACTTCAAAGGTAAAGGTTCTGTTGATGTTGTATGTGTAACTGATAAACCATAGGTAAAACGAAGGATATATATCTCATTCCAACCATTTAATCATTTTGATAAGGACGTCTAAGATCTTTCTTTTTTACTCGTATTGGATGTTTATAATGCCTTTAGTATCATGAAGAGTAAGAACTTCCCAATTAGTATTAAATTATGTTGTGCAGTGTTAACAAACTTTAATTTAATTATATTTCCTACAGTAGAATTGAGGATACAATGCTGGACCCACCCAGATGCACCTCCTTATGTTTTTATGTATGCATTCATACATAATTAGAATGTAACTGGTGATTGTTAAGTTGCATCGCTGATGTTCAGTGGTTAGCCCCTGTTCATAAACTTTCAGGATATAGAACTTTTAGAAAGGACTAATTTATGTTTCTGGTTCCCTAGGATTCGTCTATATCACCTGTACGATATATTAGCTACGTGATTTAGACCCTTGAGTTTTTGAATCCATAACTGATTAACTGGTCCGATTGACGTTATAGGGCACAACTGCACAGAGTTAACAGTATAAACCAGTTGAGCGAAGCTTGGTGTGTTGCTGTTCAAACTCTATTCTCCAAGTCAACTTTGCTTCTGCGTGGAACTCCGATATTACCCCTTCTTAAGGCTTGCTCAGTCACGAACAGGATAAGATTGAACCACATCTGAAGCCTTACAATATCTTTGGTTAGGTAATACTTTTGATGGGAATTGTTCCAATTAGTCGGAAGTCAATAGTTTCTGCTATGAAAGTCCTTCAGTTCTCTTGAATCACGATGTGCAACTATGCAAGTCAATCTATGCGGCTACAAAAATCAGAGCTTACTGTTGTAAACATATTTATGATATAGTAGAAACATGAATGTTGAGATTATATTGAAGTTGGACTCTGAGGTCAGAATCCTCAATTTTCATATTTTTGGTTACATTTTCCATTGGTCATAAAAATATAATAAAAAAAAACTCCCTCCTTGTAGTGCCCAAAACGTAAATGGATGTAACATAGGGTGGTTAATTATCTTAGCCCGTCTGGACATGTTATTTCTCCTTTCATATGAAGCTTGGTGGGTTCCACATGCAGTATATCATGATATTGTATTACCTCGTACATAACAAATGAGCAGAGTAGAGAACAATTTAGGAGACACCCTTAAATGCATATATATATATATATATATATATATATATATATATATCTGTCGTGTATATATGTATGTATATGTAATATCTGGTTTAGGCTGTGTTCAGGTTTGGCTAATATTAAGGTTTCAATCTGTGGACTCCAATTTATATTTAGTGGTCAGCCTTGAACTAATTAGGAGTTTAGGACTTAGAAACCTTAATACTCGATAGGTAAGTCAATAAGGTATTGTTAGAAACTGGATAGCCAAGGCAATGAGGTATTTATATAGAGATTGGAAAACAGCTATTTTTTGAGTGTGTTCTCTTTTCCCATTTGTTATAGGATGGGTGCCCCTCCTACTTGTATTCTCTATATTATTCTAATCAAATTTCTTTTCTATCTAGAGAAAAAGGAAAAAAAACAATAATTGACTGAATAGAGTGTTCCTTACAGAAACAAGAAGGATTATATATTTAGGTGCGGCTTTTTCATGCAGTCCAGAAATTTAAATAAGCTGCGATTGACGAGAGAATAGTCTTTATCTTATTAGACATAGGAGCAATGAAGTCCAAGCGTGACGATTTTTCCATCTCGTTATTGTAATTTTATTACTATTGGCATTTCTGATTACCTGAAATCAATTCATTGTTTTAATTTCTTTTCTTTGGTAGGATGAAGCTGAACTCATTGATAGAAATGACCAGCAGCAGTTTTTGGCAGCTGTAGATTTCCTTTCTAATTATGGAATGTCCACATTGCTACCTAATATGCAGGCAGCAGCAGCTGAAGTCCTCAAGGAGTAGGGTTTTCTATTCTAAAAATATGACATATTATGCATGTCGTTTACTTCAGAGCTATAGTCTAGATCATTTTCTCTCTTAATTTTCTAGAGAAAGAATAATCAAAGACTACAAAGGGTAAAATCCTTCCTCTTACAGTCTTACCCCCAACAGTGGCGGTTAAACACCACATATTTTGATTTTTCTCTCTTTATTTTCTAGAGAACTGATAATCAAATACTACAAATGGTATACTGCTTTGCTCTTATCCTTATCCTGATTGTAAAACACATGTACAGAAAAATAGAGACAGGAAAGTGATCGACTCCCATGAGACCTTTTTATCTAAAATAAAGAACACCCATGAGAACTCAAATGAGATTTTGACCGTTCGTGGAAATTCTTAACATATATGTTTTGCATCCCTTTCTTCGCACTGCTCCAAGAAAATGGTAGCATCTGTTGGTAAAGATTGTAAGGCCTGAGGCATCTTAGAACATCCTTGACACAAACTGCCTAATTTTTTATCAAAACAATTACCGACTAAAGTTCCCCTAATCTGAGTTTCCAAAACTGTCCGCAAATATGAAATGGGTAGTGTTATATTTTTGGCTCTTCTTCATTTTAGGGACTAGCTCTGCTGATAAAAACTCGTGGATTTTTTAGAGGTTATCTGAAATTAAACATACCAAAGTCTTTAAAGTTTAAATATGTTGATTGATTTTCAATTTGCAGAAAGCAGTTGAAGGATATCTTCACCACTTCAGTACTTCACGAAACCATTCTGCAGATACTGGACAAGTTCATGAGCATGGGAAACCCTCACCAATGGGTGGATTATTTGATGCCTGAGGACTTGAAGTACAGATCTGCTGCCTTTTCCAGTAGGGACGGCCAAAATGTTTCGGAAGTCTCCAAATTTGACCTACTAATGTTGGAGACTCATGCAGTGTTATCAAGGTACTTCCATCTTAAAACTACATGCATTTACTACTTCCCTTATGATTAAAAAATTGAAAGGGTGGAAGTAAGTGAACTACAGTTGAGAATACCAAGTTAAATAGAAAGGTGGTAATGGATGTATAACTATTTTTCAGTTCTAGTTATAAGCATGGATTTATTGCATTTTTTAGATCCAATTTGCTCGGCTACTTATTGTTCGTTAGGAATATTTCCTCCGTAAGTTGTTGGGATTTTCATGTTCTTGTATGTCTTACAAACAAAGCTGAGGCTGTATCGAAACTGGTTAAAGTCTGAAAGCAGGTAAACTTAGATGAAAACTATTAAACACCAAATGTCATTCTTTTAGCTTTTGTAAATGTTATTTCTTTAGGAATGTTTAAACAAAATCATTAGATATTCTAGCAAGGCCAATAGAATGTTTTTTACATTTATAAAACTATCACGTGTACTCCTTCCGACCTAAATTAAGTGAGCTGGTTTAAGTGGCTCATAGTTTAAGGAGGGAACTTTTCTAAGAGGCAAGAATTTGGGTTTGAGCATTCGCGTTCACCATATGGGATTCGTCAGTTGGGCAAATATTATAATATATAATACATGCACAGTTATAGTATATAATACATATATGTATATGAATACATACATTAAAAACCCAATGCCAGTACATGATAATTAATGATAAAATGTTAAATCATTCAAGAAAATAAATTAAAAAAATAGTACTATCTAGCAATTTGAGAAAGACATAATAGTAGTATATAAAACATTATATTAAGTGTAGTATATAGTATTAGTAATATTCTCAATCCTTGTCAATAACAAAAAGCTACAGAAAATTTTTGTCAAATCTAGAAGAATTTAAGAACCCCAAAGCTTGATTTGAGGATTGCCAACCTGCAGAAGAATTCTTGCTGCTGAGGTTTGCTTTTAGTTGCTATTTATACAGCGACAAAGTAATCAGCAAGACCAAGTTTCCAAATGACTTGGGCTATCCAAGTTTGCCTAAAACAGCCTCACAGCTTGAGCTGATAACTGAGAGTTAATGGGATTTCATGGAGTTCTATTGTGCATAATATTTTGTTTTGTTTAAAGTAGTCGTGTACACGCTCACTGTGGTCTTGTTAAGTTAAGAGTCTTGTATATACTTGCTGAGATTACGAGTATTGAATGTCAAGATCTTGTTTGTAGTCTCCAGCAGTATATATAGGTTAACATAGTTGGCTCGAAGGTTAGGTGTAAATTTTTCATTCACTGGAGGAATAGAGGCTGTTTCTACAGCAGTTTTCAGTTATTATTGGCTACTTTATCCTTGATTCTCTTGCATATTTCTGTCTTAAAAATAAAAAGGGGATCATACTAAGCTTGTAAATTAACAAACAAGAAATCTGAGAAGAGAGATCAAGAAATTAATGGGAAAATCATATGGCTGCTCTGACCGAGATCTTTGGGTTCTCCTACTCAAAGCTTGTTAGAGAGCTTCCTTCTTGATTAGCAAGCAACCCTTGTTGCTCTGCAATGAAACCTTTGGCACTTAGCTTTGGCTCTACAATAAGCGGCTGCATCTTGGATGGAGAGAGTTAATGGTGTGGAGAGAATGGGTTCACTTATTTCAGTACATCCCCAAAGGGAGAAGCTCTCACTTAAAATGGGACGGAGAGAGTATATAGAAGCTTGGATCAATGTTGGATATTATTTGTGTATCCTTAGTTGTCAAAATATATTGCTCTCGTTTTTAGAATACATCTACTCCATTGACTTTTATGGTCAAATTTACCATTTTTAAAGTTGATAAATCTTATTATTGTTGTAGATATATTTGTAGATATATGCAAAGACACTATGAGAATATGATAAACTACATGTAATTTAGTATTAATCTCAAGGTTTGCAATATGACAATACGTGTGTTGGGACCCTTGGGGCAGATCCTGGGATGCCCAAAATTGACACAGAATTGCAGAGACTAGAAATAGAGTCTAGGGTTTGGATTTAGATGAGAACTTGAAGAAGAAGCTGAGGTTGGATAAGAATGGGAGGGGGAAATAAATGTAACTCTCAAGAGAGCTCACACAATTTAAATTTCATTCATATTGTCAAGCTTAAGGATTTACTCACTAGATATTTAGACTACTAGTATGCTCATAAAAGACGAAGATGCCCCTCTTAACTATATTTTATATGTGCACAGAAAACACGCTATGCGTTTATTTAACTACCCTTACAGTAATATAATATTAATAATAGTGCCCTTCACCAATATCAGTAATGACAATATGCTTAGTTATTACTATTATTTTTTAAATGGTCAATTTGATCATAAAAATCAATAGAGAACATTTATCCTAGGAAGGAATAAAAGGAGTTTTTTGATGTGAATACATAGAGGGCAAGAAAATTATTAATGTGTTCTTTTTTCACTTGCAGTGCCGAATTTCAAAGTATTGTAGATGTATCATTGAAAACAGTAGTGGATGAACTTATGCAAGACATGAAGGTTCGACCTGGAGGTAGCAACCTGTCAGGAGTGCCACTAGCCAAACTTCTGCCGCAAATCGCTCAGATGGGTCCACTACTGCTTGAAGAACCAAGCAAGAACAGGTTCGTTCATATAATCCGAAACCTACCAGTGGTTGAAGTCTTCTTCACTCTTCTATATGCAAACATGCCACCACCTTCATAGGCAGGCTGGTGAGCTATATTTTTTTATGTCAAAGTCATCTGTAGCTTCGATGGAAGCTGCCTGCATGAATGTAAAAACATGGTGTTCTCAAAAGTTTCAACACTTCGAGCAAAATAACAAAAGATGTGAAGATAGTCGAAGTGAAAATTGCAATTTTTTCACCTCCCACTGTTGTTCATTAGTTTGTTATTTTAATAGTTATATTTCAGGTGTTGTAATAAGTAAAAGAGCTGGCTGTTTTTCTGTTTGTTTCCCATGTTTTGTTATTCTTCATAATGTGTAATCCCTTTGTATGATCTTAGGTTCAGATCAGAATAGTATAAAGTAATTCATCACTAGCTATCGCTTTACGTTATTTAAACAGGCAATGGAGTTAATTTAGTTCTTGATCATGAAATTGTGCCTTTTCGGTGTATTTTTTTTCCCGCTATCATGTTATTTTATTTAAACAGGGAACTGGAGTTCTTTTAAGTCTTGTTCATGAAATCGTGTCAATTGTTTTTTTTTATTTTTTCCGCTATCGTGTTATTTTACTTAAATAGGGAACTGGAGTTCTTTTAATTCTTGATCTCGAAATTGTGCCACACCATTTGCATATTAGGTACTGTATAAAAATTATTTCTTCTCCCCCATATTTAATTTTGGAAATTGATATTTTTACGTGATTTTTTGATATCTTCACATGAAAAGTATCGCTATAAATGTATAGTAACGGTAAAATCTTATAGGGACGGTTTTTATGTGAAAATATCAGAGTTCTATAGCAAAATTTTGTATTTGGGTAAAAATTATTTCTCTCCCATATTACACCTACGCTGCACGGTATTTTGAAGCAAACAAATGATTTATATGTCGACTAAATTTATGTTTAATGTGAATTGCGATTGACGTATAATTGAAAATAATAAGATAGAACAATAATGTTGGTACTTTTTTTACTACCTCATTCCTTGTGTATTTACATTTATAGGTATCTAATATAAACATAAATTTATGGTCATATATACCAAACATTGTTTTGGAGCTCATGTAGCTTACAAGCGTATTCCAGTCCAGAAAGCTCAAGTGGTATGATCAATGGGAAAGTAATATAAGCATAATGTATGTACCAAAACAAATGAAGAGTAATATCAGCTTGGATAAAGTTTCAATTTGGGATCACAAACTACAAAAATGAACTTTTTTTCTTTTCAAGGATATTTGATGATTCACTCAATTTCTTCCCCAACTGGGAAGGATGTAGAACTAAAAATTAATGAGGGAGAATCTTGTTTTGATAGCAACGGATGGAACCGTCTCGAGTTGAATAAAAGTTATAGGTCTAGAAACTCCAAATAGGACTGAAAATGAAGAGTGATTTGAAACCCGGTTCGAGATCGACTCAAAAAATGCAAGCGAGACTCGGATTCGATATTTAAACAAATCGAATTCGAATTTGTTTTGATACTCGAACACTTATACGATTCGAATTCGAATATGAGCAAAGATTATAAAATTGTATTCAAGCTCGAGTACGAATTCGGGTACCTTAAAAAATATCGAGTAGAATCTGAGTAAAGAACTGTTTCGATTTTATTTGAGATCATTTTCACCCCTAACTCAAGATGAGTTCATTACTTATATTTTTTGTTTAGGTTGAAAATATATTGAAGTAATTGTTTGATACCACACGACATATCACACACGCATAGAGCTGCAAACGAACCGAATCGAACCGAACCGAATTTTGTTGAACTCGAACCGAACTCAAACACTTTTAGTCGAACTCAAACATGTTCGAGTAACTCGATCGAATCAACAAATATGTACGAGTTCGGATGGTTTGGTGTTCGTGAACATGATCGAGTTCACAAACAGTTAGCGAACAAGTCGAACATAAATTTGTTCGCGAACACAAACTATGTTCAAGAATACCAAACTTGTTCACGAACACAAACTTGTTCACAAACACAAACTTGTTCACGAACATAAACTTGCTCACGAACACAAACTTGTTCACAAACACAAACTTAGAACTCTGAAGCAAAAAATAGTTAAATAAATACAAAAAATATTTTCTCTAAGAGTCTAAGCATTTAATCAAAAAATAGACCAAATATTGTTATTATCATTCATCCAAAAAGACCAAAACCAAAAATGATTACTTAGAACTTAGAAGTTATAATTAACTTAAAAGTTAAAAGTTAACAAGTAATTAAAAATTCTTGATTTACAAATATCAACAATCAAATATTAATATCGAAAATCCTTTCAACTCTTCAAAGTCCAACCATTTCAAGCAGAGTCTACAAACAAATGATTATCAAAAACTCACAATTTAATATTAGTAATGTATTTCTTTTGTTGTTATTTTTAATTAATATTCAAATTTTTTATAATTTTTAAATTTAATATCTAATTTTTATTTTCGATCTTTAAATTTATGTATAGTTTTTTAAAGTTTTAAAATTATTCAGTAATAATTTAATGATTATTACTCTATTACTGAAGTCTCGATACGTACATTGAAGACTTGATTTCTCTATTCTCTATCTCGATTTGACAATTTCAATAACTCATGTACATATAAGCAACTGTATTGTATCATTCTTTAATTAATGTCAAATTGTCATTGCATGATGATTAATGACTTTATTTATATGCTTTATGACATGGGTTATAATTTATTAAATTATTTGGGATGTAAATTATAATAATCCAACAATCATTGTTCAAAATTTTATAAAAATTATTTTAATTAAATTGGAATTTAGAGGTGAAAAAGTACACATTATTATTTATTAATTATTTAATAAAAAAAGTTTACTTATAATAAATTATTAAAAAAACAAAAAGATGTTTAGGTAATAAAAAAAAGGGTTAAGTTCAGATCACCACCTGGGGTTTAACGTTTTTCCCACTTAACCACCTGTAGTCAGTAAAGCTACATTTAAACTCTCGACTTTTTGAGTTGAAGTGAAAACGTCACCTTTTCCATCCAACTTAACTGTGCATGTATGTCAGAAGCCAAAAGCGCGTGAGAAGGGGCTGTAACGGTCAAAAAAGACTGGTAAAGGTCCGAAATACCCCTTTATTCTTCCTCTTGGCTTTTAAAAGACATTCAACTTCATTTTTTTCTAGCCCATTGCAGCTCTATCGCAGACGAAATTGAAGGCTACTAGCAGACGAAATTGAAGGCTACTAAAAGACCAAATTCACAACTAAGGTATGCACATCAACTTATTTCTTCCCTATTTCAATCCAAAAGTGATTTCAATCTAAGGCATGCACATGAACTACTAGCAGACGAAGTGATTTCAATCCATCTCTCAATTTTGACCCATCTTTTCCATTGTTCCGCATATCCATTATCATTTTCTCTCATCTTTTTTCAATCCATCTCTCAATTTTGATTTGATTTTGTTCGGAAAAGATCACAGATCTGTTTGTTCCCGAATATTTTGTTGGACAGATTTGCAATTTTCTGAAGGTAATTTCATCATAGTCGATTTGTGAGACTATTATATGGTTGATTTACTTATGCATATGATTTATGTTGAGAGATGGATTGAAATCACTTGACAATGTTGAAGAGAGAATTCAGTGAAGTTGAACATATATATACATTTATGGTCTACTCTTTGATATTATTCTTCGTGTTGTTTATGTGAATTAGGAGTCATGTCTTCGTTAAGCGATGATGTAGGAAGGATGAATGGTGACTTGCGCTACATACCTAGGCGATGTAAATGTGGAAAAAAGGCAAGTGTAAGAATTGTTGACTCGAACAAACCATCGAATGGGAGGTTATATTTTGTATGCGATGAGTGTGAGTTTTGGGCATGGTGCTTGCCTTCTACAACAACCTCAAGTGGAATAGTCAGTGGCCCCAATGAAGACAATGACAGAATGGGGACATTGGTGAGTGGAACAAAATGCAAGTGTTCGTGTGAGCTGAATAACATACCAAGTAGGATGATAGTTGTTGAAAGTAATGTGAAGATGATAATTGTTGTTGGACTTGCGTTGTATTTCATGTCAGTCATGATGTATTTTATTAGTAACAAATGAATGTTTGTAATGTGTAATGGTAGGTAATGTTTTATGTTTAATGGTAATGTTTAATGTTTAATGTTTAATGTTTAATGTTTAATGGTAATGTTCATGGAATGTATAAACTGTCTTCATGGAAAGAAATATTGCAAGGTGATTAAACAAGGTGCAGTAAAGCAATATTGCAAAAATAATTCCAAAATGGACAATCAACATTGTCAAAACACTGCCGATTGATGCCAACTATAATAGACAAAGTATATGACTGTACCTACAGTTAATTCTACCAACTATAAAACACTGCCCATTGATGCCAAAAATAGTGACAAGACAAAAATGAACCAAAAACTATCCATTGAAACATTAAAGCCTTAATCCCCCCTTTCCTCCCTTTTTTGGTGATATCTTGCTCTTTATGGCTCCCTTCTTTATGTTCTTCCTCGTAGGCTGTGAGCTTGAAGCAGGTTGATTACTCCACATAGTAGACAAAGTTGGTGTGGAATTAGGTTGAGAGCTTGATTTGGGTTGAATAGGTATTTCTGAAGTTGTTGTAGCAGTCCCTTTACTGGACTGTCCTCTAGTCTGCAACTTTTGTGGTCTGGGATTTGGCTGAAAAGTAATGCACAAGCCTGTTTGTTATCCCAAATAAAGGTTTCAAACAACATATTATAGTATATTTTGTTTGATTTACCTTAACAGGAATCTGTTGCACATTAGTTGCAGTCCCTTTAGTGGACTGATATGGTCTGGTAGGAATGTCTGACTGTGTTGCACTTTGTGCAGTTGACTGATGTTGTTTGCTATTTGTCTGAAAATCGAAACATGTTAAATTGTTATAAATAAATGTTAAAAATACAATTGATAGTATAAAAAACATAAAGTATATACCTTGTTCATCTTTGAATTAGGATGATAAGGCAATGTACATGCCCTCCTATTATGCCCTAGTGTTAAACACCTTGCACATGTGACAGTGCCACCTTTTTTTGATGCTTTTTGTTGGTTTTTTGGTTCATCTGCAGCCTTTTTTCTGAGTTTCCTTGGTCTGCCAGTGGGCTTATGATAGAGTGGAGGCTGAATCTGTGCAAAATTGGAATGAACCCATTCATGGTGACTTGGCACAGGCTTTATGATAAAGTTATATGTGTTCAAGTATACATCCTTGCTATAGCAATGATGGCAATAAGCCTCTGGCTGCTCCCTATTTGCCCATATTGCAGACACAGCATGTCTGCAAGGTATCCCACTAAGCTGCCACATCTTACAACCACAAATCCTTTCATTCAAATTCACAACCCATGTTCTGTCATCAACTTCTACTTCAAATTCTCCACACCCAGAATTCAAAGCAGTGCATCCCCTACAAGCTTTCTTAATCATCTCCAATTTTTTCTGAATTCTGGGCCCAAGTGACCCTACATACTTGTCCATGCCTTCCCTTTTTACCTGAAACCTAACCATTAATTTCTTTCTTATCCACTCTAGCATGTTTATTATACCTTTATCCCTTGCCTCCAGGATGTAATTATTCCATGACTCATTTAAGTTGTTCACTACTACATCACACTTGCAATGGGGTGAAAAATGAGATCTGACCCAAAATTTTGGCCCAACAGCCATTAACCACTTAGTTGCTTCTGCATCAGCTTTGTGCACCTCCTTCATGGCTGCTTCAAATGAGAACATGTCACCACAACTAGCTGCATTCCAGAACAAATCCCTAAGCAGCTTCCCCCTAAACTTAATTTTGAAGTTGTTGTACAAATGCTTTAAACAAAATCTATGTTCATTGTTGGGTAACATTGTATTGAACACCTCTACTAGCCCCTTCTGCCTATCAGAAATGAAAACATACCTTCTTGTTTCATTTTCATCTATATCATCTAGAAGCTGAGTAAGAAACCACTGCCAACTATCTTTACATTCAATTTCAACTACAGCAACTACAATGGGAAATATGTTGTCATTAGCATCTCTTCCTATAGCACTCAGTAGCTGTCCTCCAAAGACCCCATTTAAAAAACACCCATCTAATCCTATAATAGGTCTACACCCAACTAGGAAACCATTTTTGGAAGCATCAAGCCTCATATAAAGCCTCTGAAAAACAGGTAGTGAACCAGGTCTTTCATCTAGACCCTCACTACAAAATTTGAAGACTGTTCCAGGGTTAAACTGTTTGACTGTCTCTACATAATCCATCAGCCTGTTATACTGCTCTCCTACATCACCTTGCATATGTTGTAAAGCCTTTCTTTTAGCTCTATATAGGGATGATTTACTTAGACTAGAGTTACATTCTTTTTGTGCCTTCTTCTTCTATGCCTGCAAATCCCACTTAGGATTATCTCTCAAGTCATGCATATATTTTTTTGGCCAAGTATCTACTGTCAACAAGATGATTCTTATCCTGTCCAGCACATGTATGGTCCCCCCCAAAGATTTTATCTTTAAAGTTTGTTCACCCTGTTTAACTGATGCATGAATCCTCCATTTACAGTTTTCATCTTTACACTTAGCAGTTATTCTTTTTCTGTCGTTTTGAATATACTTTATGTCAAACCCCCCTTTAACAGAAAATTCAACTAATGCTTGTCTAAAAATGTCATGATTTGAAAATTCCATTCCAATCTCAAATTCTATCTGACCCATATCAGTTGCCTCATTAAACTCCATACATCCATCCCCATCTAAATTGTCCTCATCATCTGACAGAACAAACTTCCTCCTTAATGCATCTTTCCCTTCTCCATCATCATCATCACTCCACCAATCCTCTACAAAGACATCATTCACATTCACCTTTGGTTCATCTATTTTTTTTGCCTTCTTTAAATATATCATCATCCCTAAGCCCCTCTAGATCCTCATCCATCCATGGTGGATGCTCTGCTTCTTCCCCAATATCATTATCAGCGTGGTCTGGAATTTTTTCCATTGTATGTTTTGTTTGTTTTTTAGGCTTTCCAGTTTGTTTCCCTTTTCCTTTGTCTGTTTCTTTATCTGTTTTTTTGCTTCCCTTTATTAGTAGTACCACTTTGGTTAATGTTATCAGTTGTTTCACTTTGAACACCAAAGTCTTTTTCATTTTCACTTTGGTTAATGTTATCAGTTGTCAAACCACAAATTTGTCTAACAGTTTCATCTTCATTTTCAACAACTTCTAGGTCAACAACTTGTATGGGACCCTCCCCTTCTTCTCCATATATATGCACCTCCTCACTCTCTACATTAACTAAGAAATCAATCATATCAATGACATCCTTGTCATTTTGCATATATAATGCCCCACCCTCCCAAATTTTATATCCCGGTACAAGATAATAAATATTCACATGTGAGACTGGATTTAAAGTAAAGTGGTATTCATGTATACTAAGCAAAGAAAGGTAATCCAACCCAACATTCTCTATTATTTCTTCACTACCCCCAACATATTTATGTACTGGATCTTGAACAAACTTCCCACCAGAATGAAAAACAATTCTGACAGACATTCTGCATTAAACAAATGAAGGAGAAATGTTTGAATAATATACAACACATTATAACAACAATCACAATTTAGGGGACCAAAGTCAGTGGCAGACACGGGGGGACAATAATAGTAATAAAGAAAGGGGGGACCATAGTAAGCATAATTTATCCAGGACCAAATATACTAACTAATTCGACAAAAAAACATGCATGTATATACAACAAACAATTCAAAAAGTGAACAGACCCCAAATCTATCAGGCAAGGTAAAATTTACCTAAATCTGCACCAAATTAAGTATCACAGACCCCAAGTTCCACAACGAACCCAGTAAATCACGAAGTTGATGCCATTAATCTCCAAGTTCCACCACGAACACACTAACCCACAACCTATTTCTCTCAGATTTGGACTGTTTCACCACGATCGCTCGCCTCTCTCTAGCCCTAGATATAAAACTGAAATGAAATGAAACAAAACCCTATCTCATCTGTCGTTTTCAATATATATATGAAGGGTAATTAAGTCTTTAGCCAACTCAAGTAACGGAGTTAAGACGGAAAGCATTTATTCACTTCAACTCAAAAAGTCAGGAGTTTAAATGTAGCTTTACTGACTACAGGTGGTTAAATGGGAAAGACGTCAAACCCTAAGTGGTCATCTGAACTTATCTCTAAAAAAATAAATTTAACAATTATTAATAAGACAAACTTTAGAATTTAATATGAAATAATCAATTATTTGTATTTAGAATTTTAGAAACAATTTAAATATGTAATTAAGAAATCGAACTACTCGAACTGATCTCGAACTTATCGAACCGATCTCGAACTTATCGAACCGAACTCAAACCGAACCGAACTCGAACTTATCGAACTGAACTCGAACTTACCGAACCGAACCGAACTCAAACTGTTCGCGAACAAAGACGAACCTAACCACATGGTTCGCGAACATGTTCGATCGAGCAATCGAACGGAACACTCTGTGCGAACTCAACTCGACTAGGCGAGCAAGTCGAACTCGAACCGAACCGAACCTGTTCGCGAACAATTTGGTTCATTTGCAGCTCTAGTGACACGCATATAATGTAATGATGACATATTATTTAAGACAATAAATATTTATTAATCACAAAAGATATAGAAATAATGTAAGGCGTAAGGCCTAACCTAGTCCGGAAATTTCAGATCTTGATCGTTGGTTAGACTTTGTCCAGATCCTAGTTGTGATGTTTCCAAATTTGGATTTATACCACTCAACAACATACATAAATTTCGCTAACAATATTGTATATAGTACGACAACACATACAAAATCCTTATTATAATTATTGTCACACTATTTTATAACATAGTGAGGATTATTACAGCTACTAACTCGAATCATCATTTTATTCCCATGTTCTCCCTGCTAGCCTCAGCTACACTCTCATTTCCTGAAATAAATTATTAAACAAAAGGTGAGCTCAAATAGCCCAGTAAAGGATATCATGACTACGATAACGAAGAATAAGTTACCCTTAGCCTTCAACAATGATAAATCAGATATTTAGAAAATGATAGACAATATAAGTTTTCAATAAACAACTACAGCGCGATGAATAATTCATTAGAAGAATCAATTAGATCATAATGTCTACTATCTTTTCCAATTTAAAAAAATTAGCATCGAAATTTTACCAATTGTAGCACCAATGGTCATGATTAAGTCAATCAACAGTTTCTCTTTGCACCAGGCGAAAGAGAACTTTCATCACATGTCTTTGTCACACAGGCTAAAGACACTCAAGAATTATATTGTCTTTGCATCCAGGTCAAAGATATTCACAACAACTTAAGTCTTGATGATTAATACAAATAACAATGATATAAAGGATGAACAGGGATAATAAAAATAATAAGATAAAGAATAAACATTAGAGATTTGTAATTTATTTTTTTTCAGAGTCCAATAATGTCCAACTTGTCAACACGATATCCACAATATCGATTCGAGTTCAAGAATAATATTTAAGGTTCACAATTTAAATATAACGATTAAAATTTAATAGGAAGATTCAGGTCAAAAGATATTAGTGAAAGTAGTATGCCCTCAAGCCAATCACATTTGAAAGTGATTAGCATTTACTTTATAGTCTTATTCATTTATTAATAAAAGGATTTATTCAATTAAAGATATTTTTTATCCATGTTTAATTAGTTGAATTAAATAAATGTGATAAACCCGTAGTTCTGAAATAATATTTTTAGAATCATGATGATGATCATGCTAATGAGATCTAAATTTTAGGAAGCTCGAAAACTAAAATGGTCCTAATCGTTGGATCACTAATGTGGGGTTACTTATTCTGGATAGATTAATACATGCTATGTTTGCTCTGTTGTAGAGGATGATTGATCTTATATTTATTTTTGTGGAGACACTAAAACAAGTATATAAGTGTTTATTGGAGAATAAGTTAATTGAACGTGACTCGATTAAAAGAACCCTAATGGAGTTTTACTTGCATGTCAATAGGAGTTCTTACAGTGATAGTAGTACAAGTGATTCTTAAATTTGAGATTGTCATGGTACCTTGTGTATTCAGAGTTATACTTTGTCTTATTCCTTAATACTTTAGAGTATGTTATAGGGTATGTTCGGGTATAATAAAGTGTACATGGAGGTAGGTGAATGATTAACAAAAGATCCACTTCCAATAAAGGGAGAAAATGACATATGTGATTTGATAAGTGACAACTAAGAAATCCCTGACCAGTGTGAATGGAAATTAGAAAGGAGTTTCTAATTTATATTAAGTAGAGTTGTACATTTTTTAATCGAAATACATAAGATTAAATAAATAAAACTTGACAGTAATTATACGTATTATATTTGATTGGGATATTGTGTGGCAGAAGAATTGAATTGTACGGTAACTATTGACGGAATAGGTTCTTTGTGATTAAACGTTGAATTTATATTATCCGGATAATCATTGATACATTATCTTAAGGTGTCACTCATGATGTAGAATAAATATTATTTATTTATATTTGAATTAAAGAATTTTAATCCATTAGAAATAATATTAGAATGATTCTAACTTATTTATTTTACTACCGGCTTAATATTGAACATTGGTCACACCATAAAAAGGGAAATATAATTTTAGAAATGATTGGCTTAATAATAATGAATTAAGTGTATTTAATTTATTAGTGAAATAAATTGAATAACTTAATATTTATAATTAAGTATTTAGAGAAATACTAATTATAAATTAATAAGAGGTATTATTGTTGTTGTTATTATTATTATTGTAAATTATTTAATTCCTAAATAGTTTGGGAATTGCATTAAATTAAATAAGAACCCTAAGTCCTAAAAGGTTTAGGATGGAAATGATGTTTATAAATAAGAGGGGTCTTTTTTGAATCTATTAAATATACTAAAATGCAGTACATAACACCATAGTTTGACATCTGTCATTCACAAACTGCTAACACATGTCCTCCCTAATAAATGCTCCTTAAGGCCCTTAACAAAATTGCCCAACTAACATAACAAATTAGGTTGAAAACAAACCCTACTTCATTATCCTGAATCTGGAATCAACAATTCAAATATACCATCGCGTCCAACACTTCCGTCCCTATCCTCTATCGGCGCATCGATCTTGGCGGCAAATTCCCTAAAGACGGTGAAGAAGAAGCAGACCCAAAGAATGAAGTCGTCTCTAGCATCAGCGAATCAATCACCGAATCAACATCCTGATTCTTACTAATACTACCACCAAATATCAAACCTTTTCCACTCGATGGCTGTCAATCTGGCTGGATGCTTCAATTTGGTGGCACCATGGGTAGTCTTATTGGGAAGGAAAATAATTGGATTTCTCCATTCAGTGTTTGCTTTATTGAAGTCATGGTCCGATGATTCTAGATGATGGATAGAAAGATTTCCTCCCAGCCCTGAACGTGCAGGAAATTTTGACCCACGTTTTTTGCAATCATCTTCCCTACTAATCTCTTCATTAACTAGTGCTTTTATGCGAGCTTTGAGAGACTTTTTGTGGGTTGAGCTAGACTCTGTGGTACGCTGATTTACCTGATACATTTGAAATGAAGATTCTGTTATCTCATATTCTCTGATGTTGAAAAGGACCACATTTGACAAGAAGAAATTGCAACTCTGTAATATATTTAGTAGCAAATGTATCAAATAAACATACAAGGTAATGACTTGCTTCAGTATCCAAAAGTTTCGGAACTTTGCCAGCATCCTGGACCCCAAGTATTGCCTTTGAGATTATTCAGATTATTAACAATTATAACATCATCATCAATACCCAAAAAGCAATTTACTGATTTGGAATCCGAAAGCATTATTGCTATTTTAGTATTTGATTGAGTCATGTTTTGTGAAATTGTTTGGATTAATTGGTGCATTATTGCTATTTTAGTTTAGGGTTTACTTCTACAATGAGCTTTTCTAAGATTGATTATTTTGTCGTGGCTCTATCTGATGTCATATTCATCGTTTATTTATGTTCTAATATTAGTTGTACTGCATCACCATATGTGAGATCAATGGATAAAACTGGATGTCTAAAATTATAATGTAACATGTTTTCCATATATAAATGTATACCATTTTGGAGCTGTAATGATGCCTACAGTTTGAAGTTTAATTTTATCTGAATTTGGTCATTGTTGTCTCTCACAAATTTTGCATAATGTTTTGCAGAAAACCTTTGACCTGTCCATCAAAGCAAAGCAGCAGAGTACACCACCACAAAAAAAATCCTTTGGGTGATCTAAACTGATTTACAAATCACATAGCCGGATGAACCACAAGGGCCTGAAATAATTGTTACAAAAAATACCTTGGAACAAAGTTGCATCTCTTTGAATTTAAATGGAGCTGATCTGGACAAAATATTTTCAACTTCAAGTATGTATCTCAGTTTTTACAGTAACGTTACTTAATTATTATCTTCTAAAATAACTACTTTATAATCCATCATTAATATTTTGAATTTGTAATCCCCTAAATCACTACAAATCTATACTGTTTTGATAATGTACACTTTTCTGATATTATCCAATATTATTATATCTAATGAAATTTACATAGTATGATAATCAACTTTCTCTTTGTCTGTTCTTCATTTTCTTGGAATCCCCTGTTTTCCCCTCTTTTGATACTCAACCCTTACTATTTTATTATTATATCTAATGAAATTTTTACTATAATATATTTGAATCTATTTAGGTAAATCTATGATCTGCATTTACAAAGCCATCTCGATCGAGTCAAATTCCAGTTGCAAAGATAAAAAAAACGGGTAAACTCTCAACACTACCCCCTACATAATTGTTTACTTTTTATTACTCCTTCAAATTTTGAACCATCATCTAAAAGTTTTATAATACATGTTCTATGTAGAGTTTATGTATATTCATTTGTTTTTCTGTATATATATATTCATGTCTAGAATACATTAAGTTATGGCAACAAACAAGCATTACCACACCTTTCAATTTTTAGTACATAGTTACCTGCATCTTTAATTTGGAATTTTATTTTTATTTTTACATATGATTCCCAAAAAGTTTGTAAGTAAATACGGGAACAATCTAGCGAATCGTGTTTTCCTCAAAGCTCCAAAATGTGTTTACCATTCTGTAAAGTTAGAGGAGGACCTGGATTCACATGGTTCATTAATGCAAGAAGCCAAAGACAACGAAAACTTCTTCTCTTCTCTTGGCAGTTAATTTGTTCTATCTGGTCTAGCACAGATGATTTAGTTTTAATCAGAACCTCTTTCTTTCTTTTCTTTTACTTTGTTGGGTCCAGATAATGCATGAAAAAGGAGGCCACAAGAGTTCATTTGAGGGAGGAAAAAGTCATAAGCAACACTGAACAAAAAATTATCAGCTCCTATTGAGGAAAGTGAACAAGCTAAAAGGTCATTATCTACATCATACGTAACCTCTTTTTTCGTTCCTTTTATTGTTTTTTTTTCACTTCATATCTTTTTTTTGGGATTGAAAACTAAATGTCTGACTATAAAAACTTTAAAACCAATTTAGATGTCATAATTGGATTCTCAAATGAGCAGGGGCGTTTTCCTGCTTTATAACTAATTTACACTTAAACTCCCTTATAAACTCATAAAATCTAACTAGTAAACTTCTTCCAAGTCCGTCCAAAAATGCATATAAAAGTGTAATGTGACTTGCATATGACAATCTAAATGAACTTCTACGACCCAAATATTTATGGCTTTTGAAAGTATCAAAAACTTAATAGTTTGTTAGTGTCACGTTAGGACTGGTTAAAAAAGAATAAACTTAATGAGTTTTTCAAGTATCCTTGGTTCAAAATTGTGATGCGGCCAACTTATTTGCTACAGGGATTCCTGGTATGCCCTCCAAACGTATAATTTTGCCCTCCAAAATTAAAAAATCATACACATTAATAATACATTCTGTATTGGTTTATATGTGCAGTATTTGCCTACAAGTTTGTCAACGCATATGAAAAGGGGAATTGGAAAAGTGAGGATTTAGGCGTTGGATAATTCATGGGAAGTCAGATTGGTAGCTGGTAAGTTGAATCAAGGTTGGAGATGATGTGTGAGGGATAACTCTTTGCAGCTGGATGATGTTTTTGTATTCGAGCTGATCAATAAAAAATGATTTTGTCTCAACCTCTCCATTTTCAAAAGACATAAATATATGATGCCATGAATTAGTGCCTGCTACTTTTTATTTTATAATATATATATATATATATATATATATATATATATTAATAGATGTTCAAATATATCATGATTATTACTAGGCCTGGAATGACTCAGTTTTTAGAATGTGAGAAAGTTTTTAGCAACATAATGTTTATCAGATTTTGAACTATAAAAATGGTTTTATCAAATGGCATTTTACTGTTAATTTTTTTTGGGTTAATTTTGACCTATTTTACGTTATTTCTGTCATTAAAAGCTTTTATTTTCGATAAATGTGATTATATATATAAATTAAGACAGGTAATATGTTCACAAGTATTACAAATTTAGAAACTGGACGTTTAATTTGAGACAAAATAAAAGAAAAAGTGAGATTAGTTTGAGTAGTACTTTGTATTTAGTTATTTGACATGAAGATACAACATGATTATTATTTCTCGCACTTTTCAGTTTCCGCATGTAATATATAATTTTCCTTTACGACTGAAGACCGAAACTGGGACATTCTTCTGCTGTTTTCCCTTTCGTTTGGATGTTAAAATTCTGGTGCAAGTAAGCGTATATGAGACATGGACTCTTTAAAATGCATTAAGTACATGTGTCTGATATTTGAGGCTTGGTGAGTTTTGTGTAATGTGTAACAAACTTTAAATATGCCACTAGCAATCATATCAATATAACAACTTGATGACATTAAGCATATTACACTTTCTAAATATTTGTTACTGCTTTAGAATGAAAGACGTACCCATTTTTAACCCTATTGTTTACATTATAAGTATTTCTATCAAGAAATTAATATATATATATATATATATATATACACACATACAACTATTATATAATGTACTGGTGTTTAGTGATCATATTAATTCTATACTTGGATATGTATTTGTGCACAAAATTTTTACCCAACTATATGTAACGTATGCTACCAAAATTTGATCCTCGCATAACAATATACCATTTTCTTATTATATTTTAATTTATTAATTGCATGAACACATTTATTATTAGCAAAATGAATAGTGCCGCCGCAACGCGCGGGTTAGTATCTAGTTGAAGACTAATCCTTAGTATTCTCAAAATCTAAAAGAGTTAGGAGAGAGAGAATTAGTGTTAGCCACCCAAAATCTTATAGAATATAAATTCACTTTTTCAATTAATATTCTCTTGGTGGATCACCTCTAGGGCATTGTACAATTTGAGTAGTGAACGTTTGATCTGAGGAATTTGAGAAGTATGAAGGATCAAAGTATTGGAACTTGAAAGATTTGATCAAAGGGTTGTATCGTCTTTGAGTTATATCTTTTATAATTTCTCAATTAATAATATTGCATAAGCTGATTCTTGAGATTGCAAGAAAATTTAAATTCTATATATGCATGCTTTTGCTGTTTTACAATATGATTATATATATGATCTTGTTTCTACAATCCAAGAATTAGATGTTTGACCAACTATTAAGGAAATTCTAATCATTTCAGAAATTTTTACCGTTTAATGATAAGGCTGTAGAAACGAATAATAATTTTTTACCATAAATTTAGAATTATGAAAGAAAATGATATCTCTTACCTTAACACGTGATTAGATATTGTTTTCTATGTAGTTGATCAACCTATATGTATATTTATAAGTTAATTAGTAACTACCACATATAAGTTTTATTGTATACACTAACTCGTATATTATAAAATCATCAAAATTGAATTGATAATATAAATTTGTGTAGTGTACAAAATATAGTAGAATAACTTCAAAATAGTTTTTGAATGAATAAAGTAATATTTAAAAATAATCTTCCAAAAAAGCTTTTCAAAATGAATCTTCTAAAGGAAGAGTTCTAAATGAAGAGTTGTAAATACTGTGTGGTGTGTGTGAGGGTGCTTGTGAAACTTTTATAGAAGAACTCATTTGAACAATTGTTGCACTCTTACTGATATTCACCAATACTTAAGTTAGTCTTAACATACTCATAGAGACACTTACACTAAGTAATTTTTAGAGAGTGAAAGGAAGGATAAACAAGAAAGTTATGAAACTCTTTATGTAAGGCTCGTATTTTTTGTCAAAACTTAACCAACATATACTGTAAGAACCTGAATTTCCAAGAATCATTATTAATAAGAATTTAATGAATAAAATTCTTAAAGCATGAGATAGATTCGAATATGAATATATATATATATATATATATATATGTGTGATATGAGGTTTGTAGTATTGAATTACATAGGGTGATATAAACTATGTAATACGTGATTCTTAGCGTTTAATAAATATATATCATTATTATATATTTATAGAGAGGAGATGGATAATATTTATCTATCGTTATTAAATGATTTATAGAATTATTTATTATGGTAAGATGATGACAATAAATATTTTTGATAGTCACCATTTTTCTGGAGTATATGTACGTGCAAGTATTAAGTTTACGACAGTGCAACCGTACCCTTTAATGGTTGATATATAGGAGCTGGGCTAAACGATTCCTTCAGTGAGCGGAAGTATATACGAATTAGTAATCGATCTAACTCACTGTAAAAATAGTGTAGACGAGACGAAAACTAATTTGTTAGTTGTTTGTGGGAAACCACTTAGTGTACTATATAGACTACTAGTAAAGACACGGGGTGTGCTAGGTTTAGACTTGTATATATATATACGTTGTTAGAGAAAGAAGGAAATTAATATATCATTAGATATGTATTGGTTAGAGAATTATTAATTAATTGAATTCACGGCAAGAAGTGAGTATTAAAGGAATGTATATATATGGTGTATATATATATATATATATATATATATATATATATATATATATATATCTTGAGTTATGTGGATTAGTTGAATTTTTTTTTTATTATATATCTCTAATAAAGATTATTAAAATAATTTTTTATATTGAATTATTTTAATAAAAAGGGGGAGTGTTATTTTGAATAATAATAATAATAATAATAATAATAATAATAATACCTTGTATGTCTTTGACTGAGGTAATATGAATGAGGATGGATATATTTGCTACGTGTAATATACTGATAGGAAATAACTTATGGTCTATTTTCTATATAAAGGTGTACATGTGTGTACATGTGACTATTCTAGCAATGCTTAGATATTATATTTAAATAATATCTTGAGGAAATGAGTAAGTCATTTTTCTGATTAATGCCCCTATTGGAAATGATATATTATATAATGAAACTTATTATATCATGTTATGAAAAAATGATTAAATGCGATTAATTAATATTATTATGAGAATTATTTCTATGTGCAAGTATACATGTTATGTGAGTTAGAGCCTATGCGTATAATTGCTAGGATTAATTAAAGGGAGTCACTAATGAATTGTTAAATTAGTGGACCAACCCTAAGGTTTTATATCAGGGTATTAGTAGAAGCATTAGTATTTAAATATTCAGTTTACTTGAATATAGTGTAGAGGTTTAAACGTGATTGATTAATTAATATTTTGGATAATTAATCGATAACGTATGAATTTATTGTTGTTGAGGATAATAAAACATAAGTATGTAAAGGATTAATTGTGATTACAAAGGATTGACGATTAGCGAGTAATTAATTGATAATATGTCAATTAACTATTATTGTGAATAAATAATATATTAATGAGCAAAGGATTAATAAATATAATGCGATTATATTTATTTAATTAATTGTTTATGCAAGCATGCGATAATTAAACCTATAGTATATAGTGGTTCCCTCTATATATTATATAGGTGCAATGTGACACATTAATGTGGATATATATTATATAGTAAGATTTATGGCATTATGTGAGTTACATAATATTTATTACTCATGTAACATGATGTGTGTAGGAAGACTTTAATGTATATCCTATTACCTTATATTAATATCAATAAATAATTGTTAATTGATAATGATTTCAATAAGTTATTATAATTATTATAACAGTTATGATGAGTAATAATAATAATACTCAATTGAATTAGATTCGGTATTAAGAAAATGTACATGGATTATATGTGATGTATATCTATGTGTAACCTTACTTGATACATTACAATTGGAAATTTTATTTGTAATTCATTTATAACCTAAGTTATATGAAATGAAATTTGTATATATATCATGTACCCTAAGTGTATATATAAGGTGTATAGGTGTATAACATTAGTGTATTACACTTGCTAGTTGCTTTTGCTAAGTTCTTTCCTTGTCCAACATTGAGTGCTCATTTCTTCTTCATGTGAACCCACATGGCTACTCTACTCTTCTCAATTTCATCACAAGCTAGCTAATGATTGCAAGGGGTGTGGGATTCATGATGAGATTTACCAACTCTCAACCACCATTCCTTAACCATTATACAAACTTGAAATCCATGGGTTTAATTTGGAAGATAATTACATTGTATGGTTATTGAAATGTCTATAAGAGTAAGCTATTCTCCTTTCATTTTCTTTTGCTGAGATGTTGATAAGAAGAGTTAGTATACTAAGTTTCCATTTGAGTTAAGGAAGAATTAGTATAGCAGCAATATAGGAATTGTTTAGCAGCAAGCCCATTTCTTAACAGAGGTATATTCTTATTTTTATTCTTCAATGTCAATTACTTGATTTCACATTTTAGATGGTAATTGAATTGTGAAGTATGATTATTAAGTGTTATATGAAGTTATAAGCATGATAGAATTGCATTATGGTTGGTATAGAATCGATTGGTTAAGGAAGTTATGCGTTTGGGTTGTTAACCTGCCGAAGCAGCCTGTGTCTGTTTCTGGCCGGAGCCCTGCGCAGCTGCGTCAGTTTTGTACTGGCCAGCGGCGTAGCTGCGCCAGGCCTGAACCAGAATTTGCTGTTTCTGTTACACAACCTGCTGAATGTTATCATGTAATACCACATTAGGCAAGCATAAGAACATGAGTAACATACATATATGAGTATATTCATGTAGTATGAGCATGTGTAGCCATGTTAGCATACACTATTGATGAAAAGCTTCATAGTTTATAAATGAACTTAGAATTTGTTAAAGTAAACTTGTCATAAACATATCATATATGTATTCTGATATTTGTAGCATGTGTAAATAACTTAGACATGCATGAAATCAGGTCTAACATGTATGAGTAAGTACCTTGACATAACATGAACATTTTGACTTCGTTAGTGTGCGATTTCTAAAGAAAGTTATAAAGTTACGTGCTACGTGATAGAGTTCGAAGATTTTAATTTATTTAAATATATATTCTTGAACCATGCTTAGGTTCTAGAAGATGTATACAACAGTAGATTACAATATTTTATACATGTTTAAATTGTAAGATTGTGTTATGTAACACATAGGGGTTTCGAACTGAGATGTATACGTTTATACAGTAATTCGAACATAGTGAATCATACTTTATAATTGGTTCAAGGTTATGTAATTGATTCAAGATTATGAATTCAATGAAAGATTTTATTCAAGGAGATAGAAAAGTTTTAGTTATTTCTCATTTTTGTAACATCAATTGTGATGTATAGACAGGGATGGTATATGACCGAGATTTGAAAACTTATAAAAGGTTTAGGGTCATCATACAAGATCTTGTATATGAATAGAAATTATATTTCTATATTGTAATAAGTGAAATTTATTCATTAAGTTTTGAATAAAAGATGTATAGTTCCGCGATAGATGTATCGTGGCGGACCGGATCTGAGGTGTTTGAGAGACCCGGATTTGGGATCGTCACATATACCACACATCAATTAAACCACTTTTCACATTTCAAGATTATTTTTAATCTATATCATTCATCAATTATACATATTTTTCACATTTCAAGATTATCTTTAATCTACATTATTCATCAATTATCCACATTTTTCACATTTCAAGATTCCTTTTTCTTTACTATTTCACAATTATTATTATATTATTCATATTCTGCGTTATTGACTTAATGTATTAATATCACAGATATCAGTGTTCTTCAAATAATAAGTATGTCTAACAATTTAACACTCGTGACTTTTAATTACGTAACTTTCCATCCTTGCTACGGTGACAATTATTGGTTCAATTATGTGAAATATTGTCCATTTGCCACTGTGACAATTATTGGTTCAATAATATAAAATACTATGCATTTGCTACTGTGACTATTATTGGTTTAATAATATGAAATATTGTGCATTTACTGCTATGACAATTATTGGTTCGATAATATAAAATATTGTGTGTTATTGTTGAATACTGTGTTCTATTGTGGAGTACTGCGTGCTACTGTTCCTTTATCACCGGGTATTTTAACAGTTAAAGGTAACAGTTCCGCCGATAATTTTTATTAAAAATGTTATTTCTTTCATTTTTTGTATCCGACAATTATTTTGTTGTGGGGTTTATTAAATTGGTTGTTTCGACCATAGTTATCAAGGCGCCAAGTCAAGGCGAGGCGACAGCGGAGAGCTTAAGCGCTTAGGCGACAAGACGCCCGACTAGTCGTCCATATGTTGACAAGTTGTTAACGATATAAATTTTATACATATAAAATTATATATATTTAAAATTTATATGAATATTTATATATTTATATTTCTAATGATTTACTATATTCATAATGTAGGTTGTAGCATATCAAATCACAACAAGAAGTGAACAAGATCAAGCCAAAATGATAATTTTACTATAGTTATAATTTTTTGAACTTGTACCAGCTTCAAATTATATAAATGGTGATACATTTGTAATATTTA
Source organism: Panax stipuleanatus (assembly GCA_020205555.1). Taxonomy (NCBI): domain Eukaryota; kingdom Viridiplantae; phylum Streptophyta; class Magnoliopsida; order Apiales; family Araliaceae; genus Panax; species Panax stipuleanatus. The sequence goes on from CM035117.1 coordinate 165,204,068, forward strand.
GTTTAATTCAATATAATTCTTATATTTATGTTTAGTTTCTTTAGTTTTAACATTGTATATATAGAATATCATAAATTTTAATATTAAGAATTCAATAATTTATGATAAAACAAGTAAAAAAACATTGTTAAGATAAAGGTATAAACAAACATATAACCATATCATAACATTAGACAATCATCCTTAATAAGATAAAGAAATGTTCATTGTGATATTGCCAAAAACAAACATAATATAGAAATAAAAACAAGGTCATAAAAACTCAGTATTGTTCAACTTAGAAGTCTTATTTTTCAAAATAAAAAGATCATTCAAGTTATCAAGCAAAATTATCAAGGATTAAATCATCGTCATATCTCCCAACAGTGGCATCATCACTCAAAACAGTAGTTAATCTACGACCATAATCATCATCTATATCCTCATCATCATTAGGAAGGTCTTCCCCATCCGCTTCTCCAGCAGATATCAGAATCAGAGTCTTTCACAACTCTTATCATTGATTCCCTAGCTCGAAGTCGAAACACTACCACACTGTCAATAGATATGACCCGTTCTGCGAAGATTACAACCCTCGGCGGCATCTTATGCCCCAACAGTTCTATCAACATCCTCCCATGTAAGTAGATAATCTTCATGATAAACTACATCTTTCTCGGGCACTATACAGTTATTACCCCAATCGAAATCATGTAGGACTAATGGATCAAAGTTTCTTCCAGGTTTGTGCCTTTTTTGGAATCTATCAACACTTCGGCGATTGTATTGCATATACGTCGTATCATTTAACCGTTTATGCTCCAATCTATTTCTCTTCTTCGTATGAATATGAAATTTTTGTTTAAAAAAATATTAAGCAAAATAATATATAAAATATTTATAGATTTATTTATGTACTAATTAATATTAAATACAAGATTTTTAATTACTAAATACTTACAAACTCAAAAGTGTTCCAATTGCATTCACAACCGGAAGAAGAACAACAAAGGCCGAGTATTCACTTTGCAAACTTTTTAAGCTCAATAACACAACCACCAAAAGCATTCCACCAATCCACTACATTAGATGTAAAAAATTAAAAAATCAAATATAGTCTAAATTATAAAACTTAAAATAAACTTTATAATTAATTTATTATACTTACTAGGATTTTTGTCTTTCGATTCCTAATCGACATGTCTTTAGAAAAGTCATCACAAAAAGATTCATAGACATCGGTTAAGTCGCTTATCTTATCTTTCAAAACTTAGTCGAAAACCATTTTTGAAAGATTGTCATTGAAGTTGATACATAACTTGTAAGCTAAACTGGATTCTTCATCTTCTTTGATGTCAAAGTACTTTCCCGGATTTAGAAACAATGTTTTCCCATATAATTTTTGCTCCATTTGACATGTCCATCTTCGCTCGATAATGTCGATCACTTTATTAAATAGCCTTTGTTTGTTATTAAAGGCATATTTGATCTTCTTGTTTGCGAATTCCATCGCAACAATAATCTCAGATATAGTTTGCCTTTTATCCGATTCCATAATCCTCAAGACAACAAGTAATGGTTGTGACGTTCTAATACAATCTTCAACGAAATGCCAAAAACTAGAAGAAATAATTGTATCTGTGACGAACGAGATTTTTGTAATTTAATTTGAATATTTATTAAATTAAATAAATATTTTTCGATGATTTAATTATTGAGTTAAATAATTAATTGATGAATTTGTGGTAGATTAATTTAATTATATGTGTTACATTGATTAAATTAATGTGGAGAAATTTTTATATTCAATGATGCATTTAATTGAGCTTAATTGATTTAATATATTAATTAATAAGCATAATGTTATTCTTATTAATTTAATAATTAATTAGAGAATTAATGATTTGAGATAATTAATAAATAAGAATTTTAATTATGTGACTAGGTGATTTAATATGGATTTATGCTATTTTTATTTAATTGATGTAAATAATATTATTTGATTAAATTGGGTGTGACATTAATTAACTATACAATAAAAGCTTTAATTAAATTAAATGGAAAGGAGGAATAAGGGACAAACAAACAAAGCCTTATTGGGGGTTGGGGTCAGTTAACCCATTATAGGATTAACTGACGACCCATGACTCCATTACTATTATATACGTATATGCATATTAGACCTTATAGCTTATATCTTATATCATATACGTATTACTATTATTTTCATCAGAGAAAGGCTAGAGAGAATTTGAGAGAAAAATTATGAGGAAAATAGTGAATTGAAGAAGAATTAGTGAGGGATCATCTTCCTTGAATCATCTTAACAAGTAGCAAGGGTAAATTCTTCAAACTAAACTCTTAAGTTCATGCTCATATACCTTCTCCATGAAAGTTATTTTAGTTTTCTGTAAAGTGAGTTTGATGGCCAATTTGTTTAGAAATTGATTATATATGTTTATTGGCATGTATAATCCAATTCTATATGATTTGTATGCGAATTAGAGTAATTAAAATCATGAATATATGCTTTAATTAAAGATTTGAAAAGTTACAGAGTTTTCCATTTACATGTTTTAAAATTATCTGAGAATGAGAAAATTTACATTTGTTCATGATATGGCTATATATATATTAATTGATGTTCATAACATGTTGTATATCATATATGCATAAATTACAGTGGTTAATTTCATGTAATTATGTGGTAATTGGGATTTTCAAAGTTTCAAAACATAAGAATGGCCCATATGGCCCTTATGTACCAAATTTACATACCTTACACGTTTATTTAACTTAAATTGATGATGTCATATAATTATACACGTTTAAACGAACAAAACGGAAGTTAAACGAACGAATTCGGTGTTATAACGAATCCATAACGTTGAATTTTTTATTTTTTTTTCAAAACTTTATAAAGTATGAAAACAGTGAATTTGATTGCTATAACTTGTGTAATTACGTGATTTAGAATGCTAAGATCATGCTAGAAATGTTGTATAGTATTTCTGTGAAGTCCATACTTTATGGGTAGCAATTAAATTGTTGTGGTAGCATTAAATGGTGAATTCTGGGCCTAGTTCTCTGTTATTCGTGAACTGCAGATTCTGAAACTGGCGTGTGGAGCTGCAGCGCCAACTTTAAGCCTAAGAGTGGGGCTGCAGCGCCAGTGGAGCTGCAGCGCCAGCTTTAAGCCTAAGATTGGGGTTGCAGCGCCAGTGGAGCTGCAGCGCCATTTTTAGTTCAAATGGTGAAGCTGCAGCGCCACTTGGCAATTTTGCCCAGAAATGAGATTTTAATTGTTCAAGTCCAGGAAATATAATTGGAACCTAATGTAATGAACATGAAGACATGATTAAACATATAATAAGAGGTTAATAACTTATATTGCGTGAGTAATTAATAAGTTAATTACATGACTTGAATCGTTAATTGTATAGTCCAATAACGTGCTCAAGATCGATGTGTGTGATTCGATACGTATATCGAGTTATTGATTAATGTGTATTGTGAACGTATTGATATGTAAGATTTAATAAAGAGCGTGAATTATAAATTATAGCTTGTGCAAGAGGCAAGTTTCCTAAACTCAAACCTTACTTTTACATTGAGCAAGTATCCTATCTCTAACTTATTGTTATTAAGCAAGTTTCTTAAAATTCTAAGTTATTCATTTATCAAGTCTTAGACTTGTGTTCTATATCGAGCGAGCTCTTGTTTTTAATTGTTCAAGTTCAAAGGTTTCATATTTGATGCTATAACTCTTTTAAGCATGATTCAGCTATACAATACTTATTCGATTGTATACTTTTGAGATTTACCATTCAAGTTGAATATCGATGTTATTGTTGAACTTATAGGACTAGTGAACCCTTATTTATTCGACTAGTCCATAGTTGATGTACGTTCTAAATTCTAGAATACTTATTGAGCTTATCCAAATCAAACTTCCTTTGGTGCGGACTCTGATGTCAAAACTGAGATGAACAACCCTGTAAAGGTGATTATTTATGCTTTAGCGTTGATATATTGTGCACAGTATGGTACTAAGGGCTGATCCCCCTAAGTACGAGAATTAGAGTCCATAGTCTTATGACTATTAAAGGTTTAAAGTTTAACACTTTACAACCTAGGACATAGTTCGAGGTCTTATGACCCTCAGATATTCTTTTGATTCCTGTTATTTATCCTCGAGTCAAAAGTTGAGTTTCTTTATTCAGATGTCTTTGCTTCACTCGCATGTTATTATATTGTTGTCATATTATTATACTTGTGGGCAATCGTGCTCACTCTTGCGTAATAATACATTGCAGTTAAGAATGAAAGGTCCGAAGAGCCTTCTACTAGCAAAGGCAAGGGCAAGGTCAACAAGTGATGAAGACTTGTTGTTTATTTTATATGTTTATGTTTCAGCTTTATGTTAAAGTTGTGTAAGACTTATTTATTTGTTATGTTCCGCACAGATGTTTAAGGTTAGTATAACCTGGGATTGATGTATTTATATTCAGATGTTGTAACCCCATAAGGGGAGGATTTATTTCTATCTATTGCATGGTTTGCATTTTATGGGTAGATAGATAGATGATATTTGTACAGTGAACACCAAGTCCCGTAGAAATTGAAGTACCCGAATTTGGGGGTGTCACAGTATCATACAATTTATTCCCCGCCTCTGTAGTCGACAACCTAGAATGTGTCCAATCATCATTGATGAATAAATGTCTCAAAGCATCATTGTGCTTGCACAAGCTTTGAAAGGTCAGAAAAGATGTAGTAAATCAGGTGACTACCGATCTCACAAGATCTTTCCCATTTGTTTTTCTCCTCATCGCATCAAGAAGGCGACCATGTCTATAAATGAATGTTGTTATTTTTCTTGACCTCCCAATTATAGACTTAAACTGTTTCAAATTGCTTATGTTCTCTAGCATAAGGTCTAGGCAATGGGCTACACATGGCGTCTAGAATTAAAGTAGGTCTCCTCTCCATTAAAATTTCTGCCAACATGTTTCCATCCTGAGATTGACTAGAAGTATCAACAGATCCCATAAAGTAAGTCTCTGCAGGACTATTAGTAAGAAAATTTGTTAAGCGTCTGCCTCTTCTGTCTATGCATCCGTCTGACATAAGAGTGCAAGTGTACTGCTTCCAATAAGTTTTGTGTTTCTCCTTAAGTTCCTCAATTTTAGTCTTTGTCTTCCCTAAAAGAGGAACTCTCAACTCATGACACGAAAGAGACTTCAAACACGGCCCATATTGCTTGATAGCCTCTATCATCACCTCAAAACTTCTTGAATTTGCTGAATTAAAAGGAATGTCATTCTCTTAAAACCATTTTGCAATGTGCATGTGAACTTTTTCTTTCTTTTTCGGTGACCTTAGACGATTCTCCAAAGTTGTTTAGCTAGGACCTGAAAGTAGTATGCAAACAAGCCAAATCATGTTTGATGATAAAGCATTATCTTTGTAACAATCTAATTCATTTATTAATAAAATAATTATTTATTTATAGGCATTTATTTATCTACATGATGCTGTTATTAAAATATGTGATAAACCCATAGTTTTAAGCAATTATTTTAAAATCATAATGATGATCATGCTAATGAGATCTAAATTCTTAAATAGCTTAAAAACTAAAATTGTTCCCAATCGTTGGATTACTAAAAAGGAGATTAGTGAATCCAGATAGATTGGTACATACGTTGCTTGCTCATTGGATGAGAATGATTGATCTCATGATTGTGTGAAGACACTAAAGCAAGTATGTAGGTGATTATTGGAGAATAAGTTCACTGAGCGTGGCTCGCTAAGGAATACCTAATGGAGTTTTACTTGCCTGTCAATAGAAATTTTTGTAGTGATAGTAGTACAAGTGATCCTTAGACTTGAGATCATCATACTATCTTGTGTATGATGAGTTATAATTTGACAATTCCCTTAAAAACCATAAGGTATATCAAAGGGTATGCTTGGGTGTAATAAGTTATATATGGAGATAATGAATGATCAATAAAGAATCTATCACTTCTAGTAAAAGAAGAGATATGTTCTATGTGATTCGATAAATGACAACCCAGGAATCATTGGTCAAGGTGGAATGAAATTAGAAAGGATTTTCTAATTTGCATTATTTGGAGTTGTGCATTTAAGGATCGAAATTCATATAATTAAATAAAATAAGACTTGACAGTAATTTCATGTCGTATATTTAATTAGGACATTATATGGTGGAATGATTAAATTGTACGGTAACTATTTACTCAAAGGTTCTTACGGTAACTATTTACTCAAAGGTTCTTTTATTATTAATGTTAAAATCTATATTATCTGAAAAGTCGTTGATCGCTAAGGGGGCTTACCCTTATTGTAGAATAAATATTATTTATTTAAATAAATTATTGGTTTAATTTATTTATTTAAATAATATTAGAATTATTCTAATTGATTTATTCACAATCGGTTTAATATGGAGAACCTAAAGGGTCACACCATAAAAGGAAGAATATTTATTAAAGAAGCTAATGGTATAATCGTAATAATAAGTTAAGTATTTTTAATTTAATCTATGGTGATAGAATAAATTAAATAGCTTAATTATTATTATTTATTATTTTGAAAATATTAAATATAAATTAATAAGAGGAGTCTTATTATTATTATTACTATTATTATTATTTAATTCCTAAAGGAGTTTATGAATTAATTTATAAGATACTCTCTCTCATATATATATTTCTAATAAGATTAGGAGGCTAATTAATTAAAAGAGTTTAATTATTCCCAATAAGATTAGGAAGCCTAATTAATTAAAATATTTTAATTAATTAATACGAAACCCTAATCCTATATAGTTTAGGAGGGTTGCCTACATCTATAAATAAGAAAGTCTTATTATGAAACAAGGTTATACACTTTATTCTAAGAGTTAGTAGAGTACACCTTTTCTATAAAGATAGAAACTAGGGTTTTGCCAAACACCCTTCTTTTTGAATTCTTGTTTTTTCTTGGTGGATCACCTTTAGAGACCACACACTTGGGTGACTAACGTTGATCAAAGAAAGGAATCAACCCGGTAGATTCAAGTAAAACGTGAAAAGAATTTGAAGTTGAACTCGTACCTAAGTAAGCTAGAATCTTCAAGGGTATGAATCTTATTCTTAATTTTTTTGTTTAATTAATAACTGTGCATAAAGGATGATCCGGGTATATGGTTTGTAAAATTTTAAAACTCTGATTTACCATGCTTCCGCTTATTTTATGCAATTTGATTGAGTACATGAATCTTACAAACCTAACAGGACTTTTGTATTGTCTTCGTCCACAACTTATTCAGGAGATTTCTTAAGACGAGTTTCAATTGTCTTTATTTGTGACTGTGGCTTAGGGAATTGAAATTTAATCTTCATCCTTTTAGATGCAGTCCCAGTACTTGGAACAATTGCAGATGAAGTATTGGAAGGATTGGATGCATTGTTTGGAATATTAGATGATTGAATTTCTTCTACTTTGTCATTGTCATCAATTTGAATTGGCTTATTCCTTTTGTTACTCATTATTGCTTGATGCATCTCGTTTGCAATTTCTATTTTATTTCGAGGACACTTAGGAAAATCCTCATACCCACCGGTAAGATGTTGCTTGAATCTCTTGATTCCTTCACGAACTTTTTTTTCCACAGAATATGCATTGCACGAGATTTTTATATCTCAATTCCGGCAAAAATCCATATTTCCATCCCGGATATTTAGACTTGGGCTTTCTTTTAAGATACTTACTTGGATCATAACCTTCCGCTCCCGAACTTTCCGTCATTTAACTTTCTACAAAATACAATTACAAAAATAAACAAACAAACAAACAAGACATTGTAAATTGTAAATTGTAATAATAAAACAAGTGAACATAGATGACATTGAAAAAAGAAAACATTGCATTAACCTGTGCAAAAATTTTTTTTATTAAGATGTTACATGCTGCAATTTTATTTAGTAACTTACTACTTATTACTTATTACTTATTACATTTCTATAATTTATACTCTAAGTAAGCCATTAAGTATACAGTATTATAATTTATACATATTTAGGACATGCTTTAAATGCAAATACCCATCATATTTAAGAACTATGATATTGAAGTAATAAGCAATAAATAATAAACAACAGCCAAAAAGCAGTCAGAGCAAATAAATAATAAACATGCAGCGCAGCAGAGCCAGAGCAGAGCCACACACAAGAAATAAACAATAAACAGTAGAGCAGAGCCAAAGCAAAGCTAGAGCAAAGAAGAAGAAGAAGAAGAAGAAGAAGAAGAAGAAGAAGAAGAACCAAAAAAGGAATATCAGAAGCATATAAGATTTCCAAAAGAAGACGAGAAGAAGTCAGAAGACGAGAAGAAGAGGATGAGAAGAATTAATAGAAACATACATGTAAGTCGCTGAAGTGGGTCGCCAGAGTCAGTAGAGGTACTTCTCTCCCTCACCCAATCTTTGTCTTTATCTTGATTCACAGATGTTTGCTCGGCTTGATCGATCGATCAAAATTGGGTTTCGTTTCTCTCTCTTTGTTCTTGCGACTCATTTTGTTTCTCCCTCTTTGATCTTCCGAAGTTGCAATCAATCGATTAGGTTCAATCGAGCTTTACTCTTTTTCTTCTTTTTTTTACCCAGTTCAGTTTCGAGTCGAACCACACCCGGTCTGACCAAGTTGACTTCTAAGCTATATAGTCTTCCAAGTCGCCTGAAAGTCGTCCAAGTTGCTAACTGAGCGCTCGTCTTTCTACTCTGCAACAAAGTCGTCTCGACGCCTTGCTCTTTGTACCTAGGCGACGACTTAATAAGCTTGATTTCGGTGTCGTTCTTTACCGAACATTTCTCAACATATCAAATATTTCACAACATTCTTTTTTATATAATTTACACATATCATACTTAACTTTAATATTTTTATCAATTTAACATTATATTATTTAAAATAATATTTATAAAAAAATTAAACTTTACTTATTAAAAATTAGGGTCTTATAGTAGTCAAATTAACGAGGTCATACCGTAGTCAAATTAGATCAGGACATGGCAATGGTCAAACCCGATCAGACTAGACTAGGTTTTAATGGGTTATAGCATGATTTGTTTGCGGGCCTGCCAATCTGGCCAACCCATGCTTAGGGGCGCTGTCGCTCTGAGGGAAAATCAATTGGGGTGCTGAAGTGGGGGCAATAAATAATGCTACTATCACATAAAATAAAGTGAATCACATAAACATCACATAAAGATAATATCGATTGTATGTAATTTATTGTTGAATTAAAGTAGGTCATGTCAATAATAAATTACGTACTGTCACATCAACAATAGGTGATGTTTATATGATAGTTTTATGTGATAATAGCATTACTCGGGGGCAATGGCCTTGGGCGCTGAGGTAAGGTGGGGTCTTCTGACCTAGGCGCTAGGCTGTGTGGTAGGTCAGGTCAGGTGGATACCAAGCCTAATGCAAGTCTGACCCAAACTTTTTCAAGTCAAGTTGGGGTGTTGGCTAAAATTTTGGGGATTTTTAGGCTCAACTTTGATCAAGCCAACCTTTTGTCAGGCTATACTTAAGCCGAACATGACTAGGCTTCGGGTCTCAAACTTTTTGTGTATCCTTAACAAACACCCCCCTCTCCCTCCGTCTCCTCTCCTCCGCGCAACACTCCCCCTCCCCCCCCCCCCCCCCCCCCCCTCCGCCGCTCCCCCCAACCCCCAACCCTCAAAAAAAAAATATTATATACCAACACGTAAATTGAACATAAAAATTAAATTGAAAGAATAAAATAAATTTGTTCTTGCGAACAATTGAATTACTAGTCTAATTTTTTGCTGAAATAAATTCATTTTATTCTTTCAGTCTAATTTTTTCTGTCTAAATTTTCTATCTGCGTAGAAGGACTCTATCCCAAACCCTAGCATTTCCTCTACCAAAAAAAATAAAATAAGCTATTCTCCAAGGTTTATAATTTATAAATTTGTAATGGTATTGTTCCTAACTATAATAAAATGAAGTTGATAATTTTACGACAGAAAATAATATTTTTATAATAAAATCATCTCTATAGATTTTATAGCGATAATTTTTACCGTCATTGTATATCTATAACGACACTTTTATTGTGTAAATATTAAAAAAGGTTATAAAAATATCAGTTTCCTAATAAAACCCTAAGGCGATCTGTACATGCAGTAACTACTTTGTCTTCACACGAAAAAGGGTTCAGACATGACCATACGATACCTAAACAAGGACAGCTCTTGGATTGTTAGGGCACAGTAAATAAGGACACCAAAATCTTGATAAAATCTAGTTATCATCTTCTATTTGTTTTCTTTTGGAACATGAAATCTAGTCATCTTTTGGGAAGAAAATCAAATGAGTCTTGTTTGTTTTTTAATAAATAAAGATTATGTTTGTTTATCAGAATTATAATTTTGAAATTATAATTTATAATTTTAAAATTATAATTAATTAAAAAATTTCAAAAAAATAAAATATTTTCACATCATTCATCTTATGTGAATATTCATGTGAAAATATTATTATTTTAATTTCAATTTCAATTTCCTATATAAAAGATTGTTTTTTTTAGGAGATACAATTGTATGACTTGTAGATCCACTTTTATTCAAAAAATATTCAATTATAAAATTTACAAATATTAAAAAACGTATTTTTATTTCATGTCTAATCTTAAAAATAACAAGTTTATTAGCGATAATATGATAGTGAATTATAAGGTCAAATTTGAAAAATATTATATTGTTTTATCATTATTAATACTAATTAACTCTTTATTATTAAAAAAAAAAATAGAACTGCAGTTCTTTGTAGAAGATGGGGTACTTTTTATGACTGTTGGACTTAAAAACTCAATTAGTTCTCTTTTTTCCAACACTAGAATTTAAGCTACACAATGTAGGATAACTTTTTTATGCTCAAACTTGTAGTACTTTTTCATACACTTGATTTTTATAAATTGTGATTATATATGTATTATACACATAATGACATTTTTAGTAAATAATTTTAACTTTATATGAATTTTTACTGCAACAACTCGCCACAATTATATCAACATATATACTACCTATTTTTCTTTTAATTAATTAAATGTAAGCACATTTTCATATATCGACATACGAGTTTTTATCTATTTTGAAACTGCCAAATCTCAATTTGGAGAGATACAAGTATAAATACAAATAAATTTAGTACCAACTATCAAAAGCCTAATTAATTACAATGTTCTTAACAATTTATAAAAACAATTTTATATTCTCAAAAATAACCTAAATATTAATAAAAGATCAACTGTGATAATTTAACATTTAAAATTATAAAAAAATAAAAATAAATTAAAAACATCATATCACAATATAATTTTAAAATAAAAATATATCTCTAATTTTAAAATTAATATGTATATATATATATATATCTAATTATAAAAAATACTCTCTCCATCGCAAAATAATTACTCGTTTTTATTTTTATTTTTTTAAATTAAATTGACTATTTTTAAAAATTATTTTTTATACCATTTTTATTATATACATATTAAGATGAGAATTGATATTTCCACATTATAAAAAAAACATAATATGTTATAACATAATCCTTCACACTAATAGTTAATAGATCCTACACTCATCTAAAAAATAGCTTAAATCTATAATTTTTTCATCTGAAAAAAATCAATTTCCACCAAGAAAACCCTCATTTTTCTTTACTTACCTACACTCTCCTAAAGCTCTTTCTATGGCAATAAAATAAGCAAGGATAGAGATGCTCTCATTAATTACAATCGAGATACTGATTAAAACTTGATCAAAAGCAATTACCAGTAAATATTCACATAAGAAAATATTAAACTCCAATCCTTGCCCATAAAATTTAAAGATTTGATTATATTTGAGCAATGAACAAATGCATGACAAAACTGGTCACTCTTTTGAGATGACAATGAACTAACATATGATAAAAGTACAATAAATAAAATTAATATTTTGTAGTATACAATTGAATTAACAAGGATAAAGAAAAAACAAAAACATCAAAACAAAATACATTCAACTATTTTAGGTCAACTCCCAAGATCTGTACTCCTCTCTATGCAAGGCCTGCAAAGATTACATTCAACCAATAAGAATCTAGCTAGTTCTCCTCCTCTATGCAAGGCCTACAAAGATTACGTTTGATTCATGACCCCTGCGCAAACCTACAGATTAGAAATTTATATATATACGTGTGTGTATATATATATATATATATATATATATTTATTACATATATACACATGTATATATTTAGATATATAGAAAAACTGAAAAGTGAATGCCTGGACAGATGTATTTGACTTTCCTCGAGGACCATAAATGGTAAAAAGGAAACTATTTTAGATTGTCGAAGAACAGAAACTAAATTAAGATGCCATATACGTAGACAGAGAATCTAACATTTTATCTCCTTGTGAAGAGTTAACTCACACACACACATATATATATACACACATGGGTATATATATAAAAACATACATATACATAAGCACAATAGGATTAATTAATATAAAAGGAGATTAGAATAGAGTAAAGTGTAGAGCTCCCTTCAATCCAAACAAGGATCTGAAGCTGGGTAATGCAGCTCCTGATATATGCAAGCCACAAGCTTATCCTCCACATAGATCAAGGGATGGGATAAGGCTTGAGGGATCCATAGATCAGCAGCTCTATTTTCCCACAAAGTTCCTCTATTGGACTTTAAGGAGCTCCACTCAAAACTCTTTTAACATAAACATTAGCAGAATAAAACTATTAAAGAAAATAATCAACTAGATGAATAAAATCTGAAACTATAAATCTTACCTTTACAAGATCCCAAAGGGAAAATGATTAAAAGGTGATTATCAAGAAACAAACTATATCCTAAAATCAATGGAACCCCATAAAAACCCACGAACTTTGAAATAAAAAAATCAAGAAAATATTCATAGAAACAGCAGATCCATGAATATTTAACCAAACCCTTGTACAAATATAGGGTTGTTAAGAAAACCCATGAATCTTATCATCAAAACTAGAGCAAGAGAGATCTAAAAAGAAAATCAAGTCATTTCTCGGCCTAAGATCTAGTTTATATATATATATATATATATATATATATATAGAAGGAGAGAAAGAGGGGTATAAACTTTTGATTAGGATGAAGAGTCGATAGAGAAAGGGTGAAAGGGAGGGGTTTATATAATTGAATGAATGCAAGGTGTAGAGAAGAGATGAGTGGGGTGGGTGGGAGGGGTTTACTACTTTTCTTTATTTGCATATCCACAGGCTACTCTATAATTATTACTACTGAAATGCCTTGGGAAAACCGTCTCTCTCTCTTTTGGTTTAAATTTTTGATGAGATTCCCTGATAATCACATGCCTTTGTCACCCACCCATTGTATTACTATTGGATAATTATATGCCCACGTCTTATATTTATATTTAAGAAACTGATATTGTCACATCTTCATATATTTATATTTAAAATTTGTTATTTTTTCACATTTTTTTAATGATATTTGTACATTATATTTTTTTATACGAATAATGAGTGAAATTCACATTTATATGCAGAAAAAAAAATCATATCAAAATATCACGTTATTCATTTTTGAAAATGTGGCTTAGTTTGATTTTTTCATTTAAATTGATTATTTTTATAATTAAAATCTATACTATTTTTTTTATAAATATAGGTAAAAAAACTATAAGCAAATAAAAAGATATCAAATTTACTACTAACTTCAAATTCTAAGAGTTTGAAAATATAAATATATATATATATATGCTCAATTTTTTATTTAAAATTAGTCTATTTGATTTTTTAAAAATAGTCAATTTAAGCCAATTTTTCAAAGATATGTTTTCTTAGTATAAAAAATTCCAATATTTATCAAATTCAATATTTTTTATAAAAAAAATTATATTTTTCCCTTTAATATAAAATTGAGTGTACTGGTAAAAAAACATGTAATTCGAAATTTATTTGTCATAAATTGTGAGAGATACAGTATCAGATTATACTATATTTATAATTAAATGTACAATTATAATATATAGGCGTGCAATTATTAATAAATGTTAATATATTTTTTCCAATTATTTTACCGTTAGTTTGACTGATAACAGACAGACAGACAGAGAGCTTCACGAGGCTACAGTTTTAACCCCCCAAAAAAATAAAAAGGTATTGGGACATAGCCCAATTTAAAAGTGTTAAAAGTAATAGAATGATGAAAGTGGCATTTGGTGGTGAACCCTTTTGTCCAAAACAAATGCTACTTATTTTGGTGGTACAGAGGACATTATCTTTTGGTAAATCTAGTGGTGTATTATAGACCTCACAATACAGTCCTACACCTGAATCTGCACACAATTCAACACTGTTATTAAATTCGGATCACCTCCCGGTTCAATCGGTAAAAATTAAAATCGAATCGGAATTGATTAACTTTTTGATTTGATTTAATTTGATTTTATTAATTTGATCAAAAATCGATTGATTATCGGTCTAATCGGTGATTCAACAGGTAAAATCGATTAATTAACTCAATAAACCGATTTTTTATTTATTTATTTTTTATATCAACAAAATTTAAATATTAAAATTACTACTTTTAATAATATTGTAACTCAACTTTATTATGTTTTAGTTCATAAAAATAAGATTTTTAAAAATTTATTAATTACTAATAATATATATTTTTATATATTAATGATGTTACTGGATAAATAACGATTCGACCACTGATTAGATCAGTACTTTTTCGATTCGATTACCGATCCGGGTCTGAGAAGCTTAGAATTCAAAGCCCAAATATTAACTCTCTTGTATGTTTATAATAAAACTAGCACTTGGTGCACACGTTCTACGTGTATAAATTATATAAGATAAAATAAAAAATTTATAAAATTAGAAAAGTAAAATAAGATATACAAAAATTAACATAAAATAGATAACACAATAATATATCTACAGATATAAAGGTAAAACAAAAAAAAAGTGTGGCACAAAATTATCAAACCTCTCGTGGAGACTTTATAATATAAATGATATTCATTATTGGTGTTTTTTTAATGATTTAAATTTTTAAATGAATTAGTTAGTTAATATAGTATGAGAATTTTAAGTGTAAAATTTTGAATTCAAAATTTTTCAACTACATGTTACCTTTTATATTAATTGAATAGTTCAAATATTGTACTTTAAGTTGTCCATTTGTTTAAAAATCTAAATATATTTGAATCTTTTTTTTATTTATAAGTAATTTATTTCAAATATAATTTATTTAATATATAAACGCATCAAAATTGATGTGGTGCAGTGATTTATAAATGGTGGTAAATAATCTTATTTTAGTAATTAAGTTTTAAGGGTATCCAATCCATAATTGATGAAAAAGGTGTACCAAATAAGTTCAAACAAAAATCCGTGTAGATATTTTCATTTAGTGGTAATTAAGTTAAGATTTAATGATCCAAAAATCACTGAATTTTTGTTAACTTATTAAAAGAAAGGAATATAAATTATTTTTTTGCATTAAAATTATTAAATTCAACATAAATATTCGCAATACATATCATTTTCCTATTTTATTTTAATAATCAAGAATATCTAAATTTCATAGTCCATACTAATTTTAAAGGAAAAAAAGGTTCAGATATGAGTTTGTGTTAATATTATTTATGGTACTTACTAAACCTAAAAAGGAAAATTAATAAATTATTCTTTATGGTATATTGTAGATTAATTGTAGGATGATTCACTAATTAATAAATTTAATAAAATTATCAGTATATGATATGAAGTTTATTATATTTATGAGTTTGAAGATTATATAAACTAATCGGTAAGATTTATTGACCAAATATAATTCTTTTTTTTTTAAGAAAAGAAATTTGCCGTTATATATTTCGTATTAAATACAAAATTATCAAACTACTATTTATTCCTGGAGTAATATCTGATAATATAGCAAATAGTCAATTTAAATATCTCTAAAAAATCTGAAAAGTAATTAATCGAAATTTTAAAAATCAATTCAATCAAGCTCATAAATATACATAATTACATATAAATATCAAGAGAACAGCATTTAATTCAAAAAAGTAATTATCAAAATTCATAATTAGCATGATCAAATTATCTTAATGCTAAGATTTGATTGTAGGCCAAGTCACAATATCTATATCTATAATATATATATATATATATTTTCTTAAATTATTATTCAATTTATATTTTTGCATCAAGTATTCAAATCAATTACTCTAATTTTTTATTAACTAAAATGGGAACACATTCAACTTAATTATGACGCTTTTTTTAATTAAACTGGTAATCCATCCGTCTTCAAAAGAATGAATAAAATAAGAAATTAATATTTCTGCAATATTTTTTTGATATTTTTATATGAAAAGTGTCACTATAGATGTATAGCGACGGTTGATGAAAATCTTTGCTATAAGCTATAGAATCTATAGCGACGATTTTTATGTAAAAATATTATTTTCTGTTGTGAATTTATCAGTTTCCATAAAATACAATGTAAATATATATATTATAAAAAAAAGTAGAAGAAAATTAGTAAAAAAGTTCTTAGTGGGCCCGTAAAATTGTGTAAAATGATAAGGACCTTTATTCTTTTATATAAATATATCTCATTAAATAACATATTTATTATCTCACCTTCTTAGAGTTAAAAAAAATTATACTTTTAATCATATATTTTTTTTGGACGAACAGAGTACAACTTAGATTAATGAAATATGATTGTCCAATTTAAAATTAACATAAGATAGATATTAAAGTATACGTATACGTGCCGGTGAAGGAGTTATAGAGTCAAGGATTGATGAATAAATTAAAGTAGACAAAAGAGACACTGATGTGACAATTCTAAAATGGTCATTTGCGCACCTGTGCGCACGTTAGCAAAATTAGTTCAACAGCTGCTCAGGCTATAAACGTTAAAATAATAATAATAATAATAATAAGGCTGATTGGCACTTCTGTTCCTCCAAGTTACAACTCACTTTTAAAATCGTCCCTAAAATATTATTTTCATCAGTTAGGTCCTTAAAGTGGCATTTTATTAGCGTTTCTGTTCCTTCAATCCATTTTAACTTAAACCCGACCCATTTTGACCAAGTTGAACCCAATCCGACCAAGTTTGACCCAACTCAAAATTTTAATATTTTAAAATATAATAATATTTTTAAAATAAGTTTAAAAAAATAATTATATTTAATATTTTAAAAAAATAATATTTAATTATTTAAAATAAATTATTATTATTAAAATAATAATTATTTTATTATTTTAAAATAAAATAATTATTTTAAAATAGTTATTTTTAATATTTAAAAATAAAATATTAGTTTTTTTAAAAAATAAAAATAATATTTATATTTAATATTCTAAAATAAATATTTTTTAAAATATTTTATTTTTAATATTTTAAAAGTAAAAAATGATTTTGTAAATATTATTTTTAAAATTAATATTTACTTTTAAAATATTAAAAATAATATTTATTTTAAAATATTAAAAATAATAATTATTTTAGAATATAAAATATAATATTTATTTTAGAATATTAAAAATAATTATTTTTTTATTATTTTTTTAATAATTATTATATTTATATTTATATTTATTTTAATTTTTTAATATTTACTTTTAATATTCTAAAATAATTATTATTTTTAATAATCTAAAATAAATATTTTTAATAATTATTATTTTTGAAGGAAAAATAATATTTAATATTCTGAAATACTTATTAAAAAATTATTATTTAATAATAATTATTATTAAGATTATTTTAAGTTTTAAAATAATAATTATTAAGCTTATTTTAATTTTTAAAATAATAATTATTAAGATTATTTTAATTTTAAATATAATAATTTAAAATAATAATTATTAAGATTATTTTATGTTTTTAATATTTATTAAATTATAAATTATTTAATTTTTTTAATAATAATTTCAGAATATTAAATATTATGTTTCCTTTAAAAATAATAATTATTAAAAATATTTATTTTAGAATATTAAAAATAATAATTATTTTAGAATATTAAAAGTAAATATTAAAAAATTAAAATAAATATAAATATAATAATTATTCAAAAAAAAATTTATAAAAAAACTAAGATAATTCTTATTTTTAATATTCTAAATAAAATATTATTTTTAATATTCTAAAATAAATATTATATTTAATATTCTAAAATAATTAATATTTTTAATATTCTAAAAAAATATTATTTTTAATATTTTAAAAGTAAATATTATTTTTAAAAATAATATTTACTAAAATATTTTTTACTTTTAAAATATTAAAAATAAAAATTATTTAAAAAATATTTATTTTAGAATATTAAATATAATTATTAATTTTTTTATAAAAAAACTAATATTTTATTTTAAAATATTAAAAATAACTATTTTAAAAATAATTATTTTATTTTAAAATATTAAAACAATTATTATTTTAATAATAATAATTTATTTTAAATAATTAAATATTATTTTTTTAAAATATGAAATATTATTATTATTTTAAACTTATTTGAAAAATACTATTATATTTTAAAATATTAAAATTTTGGGTTGGGTTAAACTGGTTCGGGTTGAGTTAAACTTGGTCAAAATGGGTCCGTTTAGGTTAAAATGGGTTTGAAGTAACATAAACGCCAATAAAATGCCACTTTAAGGACCTAATTGACTGAAATGGTACTTTAGGGACGATTTTGAAAGTGGATGGCAACTTGGAGGGACAGAAGTGCCAATCAGCCTAATAATAATAATAATAATGTTAAAAATTTCAAATATTTAGTCTCAAAAATATTTTAATTGATATGTTACCATAATATGACGCCCCCAAATTCAAGTTTATATCACTAAATTTAAGTCGTCAAAATACATATTACAAACACAAATTATCTTATTTAAAATTATTAAATGTCGTCTATATTACGCCAATATTTATATCCAAATTATTATAATGTCGTATAAAATATGACAACACACATTTTAAGTTCTCGGTAAAATTATTGTCACACTATTTTTTTTGTCAATATTTTGTGAACTACTACGACTACTAACTCAGATCATCATTTCATTCTCCTGTTTTTCCCGCTAGACCTGAGTACACTCTTATTTCTTAAAATTTGTTACGAAACAAAAGGGTGAGCAAAAATAGCCCAGTAAACAATATCATTACTAAGATAAATAAATTATCAATAGTCTTCAACAGTAATTAATCAGATATTTAGAACATATGGTAAATAATATAAGTTTTTTCAGCAAATAACTGCAGCGAAATGAACAATTCATTAAAATAGTCAAATAGATTATAATGTCTATTATTCTCCTCCAATTGAAAAAAAAATTCAACATCAATATTTTTAGTTATGTAACACCATTTAACAGTTCCTCTTTGCATCCATGCCAAAGAGAAATTTTCGTCATTTGTCTGTAATACCAAATGTTATAATTATACTATTTATAATTTTTGGTCATAATCATGCCATTTAACAGTTCTTGGTCATAATCATGTCGATCAATTCATCTTTGCATTCAAACCAAAGATATTCATTTGTAACATCAATGATCATGATCATGTCAATCAACGATTCATCTTTGCACCCAGACCAAAGAGAATTTTCACCACGTGTCTTTGCCACACAGACAAAAGACACTCAACAATCATATTTTCTTTGCACTCAGGCCAAAGACATTCACAATAACTTAATCTTGATAATTAGTACAAATAACAATGATATGATGAATAGACATAAATAATCAAAATAATAAATTAAAGAATAAATATTAATAATTTTTAATTTATCTATTGTTCAAATTGTCAATATGATATCTAGAAAACTGATTAGAGTTCTTGATAAATTATAAAATTAAATAAAATATAAGGATCATAGTTTAAATATCACAATTAAAATTTAATAGGAAGATTCAAGTGAAATATTAGATAAAGTACAAACTATTAAAGATATTCTAATCATTTTCAAAAAATTTCACCATTTAATGATAAGGTTATAGAAACAAAAAATAATTTCTTATCATAAATGGAGTATGAAATAAAATAATATCCCTTACCTTAGTAGGAGGCTAGATCTGACAGTTATATAGGAGATTAACTTTAGGAATTCTTGCACTATTAGCAACACTCAGAGTATCCTTATACCAATCAAAAGAAATACTCACGATATTGTATTAGAAGAATTTTATGTTCTTGGTGTAGGTTCCCATTGTTCAACTGAGCAACCTATTTATAAGAAAATGACAACATACCACGTTTGAAAAATAATTCTTCAGTTGAAAAACTTGACATGCCAAGCTAGAAAAACAAAAGGTTGGAACAGACGACCAAAGTTGAAAGGGAAATGTTGCATAAAATTTTAATTATTGTGAGGCCTTTAACATCTTATCATATTGGTCGTTTAATTGCACATTATCATCTTTCTCTTAATTTTAAATGATATTTCCTTTTATGGTTCGATTGAAATCTTCCCGTTTAGAAGTATCGGTTGGAACATTTAATACTCAAATACTTCAATGTCTCTGATGTTGACTTTCTGAAGCTGTGTCAGCGTACTTTCTGACTTTAGGACTTGTCACATCAATCAACAACTTTACTTATTTTTTTGACAAATCGATTTCGGCCAACTAACCAGTGGACACACCTTTGATTTCTTCTTGGGATATGGTTGACACCTTGGGATCTTCTTCTCACAATGTTCCATTTGTCAGTCCTCTTGTCAGACCTGACTTGACCCTATGATCTGGTGATTTAACTATCATATGGTTGAGCTCTACGTTCTGTTTAACTTTTTGTTTTTCTCTATGTTGATAGTAGAATGATGGAGATTGTATACTTGTGCTCTGTATTATTACTACGATCATGACTTCAGCTTCTGTTCTACTATTTGATTGTTTTATGTTGTTTGAACTTGATGTTCAGACTCTATTTCATTCTCTTAATACTTTAGCAGCTCTACGAAGTTGAAACAACTTCCTGAATTAGCTGTCCCTTTTTGCTTTCAAGTGCCAGCTGCTTCTTTATGAAATCCTGATTACTCTACGATCCTGTATGAGCTTTATAACTGGGCATAGTATCTTTGCAGTTTATTCTTTATTGACTTCTTCTGGAGACTCCTTCTGGTGGGAACTATACTCAGTTATCATCAGAGTATATTCTTCTGCTATATGTTTCTTCTGTGTGATCTTCACTGTAAAACCCCAAATTATATGAATAAAGATTTAAATTTCTTTATATATTATTTTGAAATAGTAAGGTGTTAATTTGATAAATGTGATAAGTTATGGGTGAAATGTGCAAATATTTCAAAATAAGCAAGTGGTTAAAAAATATTTATTGTTGTCGGAGAATATTCGTTTGGTCGTGAAATATTCTTGTTGTCGGGGAATATTTGTACGACGGCACAGTCATTTGTGGGCCTCACGACGGAATAACTGTCGGATATAGAAAGCGACAGAAATAACTTTTTTATAAAATAACTGATGTAGTTGTTACCGTTAGTACTGTTAAATACCCGGTGGTTAAAATACAGTAATACGTGGTGTTGCACAGTAGCACAGGTATTGCACAATATTTCGAATTATTGATTCTTACGTAGGAAGGCACTTACTCAATTATTGTTACAGTAATTACTGTTCAATATTTTATATTATTGATTCAATAATTACATAATATTTTATTGGTTCAATATTTGCTACGTTGATATTTTATATCAATAATTGCTACTTTGCTATTTTATATTAGTGATTCAATAATTGTCATTGCACAATATTTTAAATTATCAAATCAATAATTCATATTATTTGAATAATATTATTAGATATCATTATTGACAATGTTTAAGGAAGTTCTGTCTAGAGAAGGGGTTGATTAATTGCGCGCCAGTAAGAAAAAATCCTTATCGGAAGGCCCCCACTTTCTTGGGAACGACCTGGTTATCATTATTGTGGTTCTGTAATATTATTTATGAATAATAATTATTAATAAATAATATTTATTCAATATGGATTTAAACGGAGGAAGTTTTCAGCAAAAGTGACAGTTATTGAGAATGGATATTTTATCTGTTCTGATAAAATAATTCATTCAAATATATTATTATAATATTATATTATAATTATGTAATGTGATAATATAATAATTTAATAGTGATGATATTTTTACAACAAATTCACGATATATGAATAAAATGAGGTGGAAAAGAGAAAATAAAATTTGGAATTCTTTTAATAATTATAAATATTTTAATATATGTATATATATATATAAATAAATAAACATGTGATGGAATTCATTATTTCAAAAATAACGGCTTTGAAATTTTGTGTGTTGAAGATTTTCAAGAGTAATGAGTGTGAAAAAATCATCCGTATGTAAGTTGGGTCATTTTTTCGTTCGAAATTTGGAAAAAAAAAATTCCAAAAAGTTGTAGAGAATTAAATTTCATATGAAATGGACATAAAGTTCGTATTTTTCTGAAAAAGGGGCTATTTATTATGAATTATTGAAGTTTCGAAACTAAATGTTTTAATATATATATATATATATATATATATATATATATTATATAAACATGTGGGACAAATTGGTGGAGGCTTTGTTGAAATCATCCTTGGTGTGCTAAGCTTTGTCAAAAGTTGGGGGCTTGAAAATCATCCGTGGGAAAAAAATTTCCAATCTTGGTGTGCCACACAATTCTTATAAATATGGTGCTTAGTTAGAAATGAAAATCACACCAGAATCAGAAAATTTTCTCTCTATAATATCGAGCGTATTTCTTGTGAGTATTTAGATACTTTGAGTGTTGATAACAGTGCAAGTTTTCGTCAGCATAATATCCGATATTCCAGTTAAAATTACTCTCTTGTTAAGGTAAAGGATGTTATTTTTTTAGTAAATGATGTTATTTTTTTTCAATATTCATAATGAATATTATTTTATTTCATATTCCATATTATGGAAGTAATAATATTTCATTTCATATTTCTAAATCTGAACTTACTACGGCAAGTATCGCTTCTATAATTTCTGAAATGATCAGAAATTTCTTGAGTTTTGCGCTTTATCTAGTATCATTTCACCGGAATAATTTTCTGAACTTTTTATGAAATTTTTAACTTTTTATGATGAGTTACTATTCACGGTAAAAAAAATATTTTTTTATCTTTGATTGTATCCAAGTTTTGAACTTCATTTTTGAATTTTGCTCCACAATTAATTATTACGGAGTATTATTGAACTTGGATAAACTAAATTACGAATTCCTAATCTTTGTCCTTTATCTCACTTGATTCGTTCTTTATATTATTTTTCATCATCCTCAGTCCTAAATGGTGTTATAACTGAATATCTTTGGCCTGTAGTGCAAAGATGAATGATTACTTGATGAATATCTTTGGCCCGTAGTGCAAAGATGGATAGGTGTTGAGATGAACATGACCAACTGGTGATACAAATGAATATATTTGGCCGTAGTGCAAAGATGAATATTTGATTCGAGATCTATATTGATTGATGTTATAGGGATAAAATATTGATGTTGGACTTTTAAATCAAATAAGATAGTAGACATCATTCTCTACTTAACTCTTCTATTGAATTGTTATTTCCGCTGCAGTTGTTGATCTAAAACTTATTGTCCATAATATTTTATCTGATTTATTGAAGGCTAACGATAATTTGTTTTTCATTATCTTAGTCATAATATTCTTTACTGGGCTAGTTGAGCTCACCCTTTTCTTCCATTGTTCACTTCAAAAAATGAAAATATCGCGGGGACTAGTCGGGAAACAGTGTGATGATCAGAGTTATATCTGTAGAAGTCCTCACTATTCTATAAAATAGTGGAACAATAATTGTAATGAATAAAGAATGAATTTGAGTGTTTATATTTCGTATCATATACGATTTGTAATGAAACTCACTGTTTGTTTGGTCGTATTTTGCACGACCGTATGTTATAAAAGATTGTATTTGGATTCTGTACCATGTATTTGGCGACTCAGAATGGGTTGAGTATTGAACCTATTTTGGGGGCGTCACAGTTGGTATTAGAGCTTAGAGATATGATCTTTGGCGGAGATCTGGGAATAGAACTAGGAGGGGAGAGACGAGTAAATCCTTCGCTAGTGTGTGTCCTACCTAAGCTTATTTGGTATTTAATTGGTCGTTTGGAACATAGGGTTAATATGTGATATGTTAATTTGTTTGATTAACCCTTGTTTTGTGACAGTATTTGAGAATGGCAGCTAAAAATCTAAACAATGGAGTGAATGAGACCGTTGAGACAACTTTAATCACCAACCAGGAGAACGTGTAACAAGAAGGCAATATTCCTTCTGGAAACGACACCACCGATCAAACGATGAACGATGGAATGTTTAGAAGCTTTTTGCAGTTCATGCAAAACCAGACGAGGGAGACTCGTGTTCATAATACAGGTGGAAATAACAACTCCCGGCTTGTTCACTGCCAAGCAATTTAAAGAGTTGGGACCACCAGAGTTTCAGGGAAAGCCAGATCCAATCAAGGCAGAAAATTGGATTAAGCAAATTACCAAGATATTTGATGTCTTGGGATGCACGGAGGAACAGAAAGTTCTATTCGCCATGTTTATGTTCCGTGGAGAGGCAGCTTATTGGTGGGAATCTATGAAGCGTACCCAGCCTGCCGCACTCAAGATGGCTTGGGAAGAGTTCCAGAAACTGTTCAATGACAAGTACTTTCCAAAAAGTATTCATCATATAAAGGAGGTAGAATTTATCAGACTAGAACAGAACAACATGACGGTGTCCCAGTACGAGGCTAAGTTCGCGGAGTTATCCCGGTTTGCACCTCATTTGGTGGAGAATGAGAAACGTATGACGTAGATGTTTCTGAAAGATTTGAAACCAGAAATTCGTCAATACCTCATTTCTCACAAATTTTCTCTATATTCGGATGTAGTAAACAGGGCCCAATTATTAGAACGAGATAATAATTATGTTCAACCAAGGGACAACAACCAAGGTTGTACCGGTGGCAGCAGTTATCGGATTAATGACAATCAGCAGGGAGGAAAGTATCATGATAGAAGCGGTAACCACTCCGGTGGTAATCGTGACCATGATAATAGAAGAAGTGAGTCAGGGGAGATTTCAAGAAATGAAGGTACAACAATGAGAACGTGAAAACATCGACAGCAGCACCAACATCAACTATTTCTAGGGGAGGAGAACGACCGCCGGTCGTATGCTATAAATACTGGCAAAAGGGACACATCAGTCCCAACTGCACATAACAATCCAAGGTGTGCTATAACTGTGTAAAGGAAGGACATATAGCTCGAGTGTGTCCTGTAGCGAAACCAAGTCCAGTGGGGGTGGAAATTCCTAAGGCAGTTCTAGACAAGTCAAAGTCGGTGGTTCCTAGAAGAGCTTTTGTCGTGACTGCCCAACAAGCAAGGAACCCGAACGAGGTTATTACGGGTATACTGATAATAAACTCTTGTGAAGTTTACATCTTATTAGATATCGGTGCTACCCATTCTTTTATTTCACCTGCTTGTGCTCAACGTTTGAACTTGACACCTGAGAAATTAGACTTTGACTTATCTATTGAAACTCCATTAGGAGAAACCTTCGTTACATCTAAAGTTTACAAATCTTGCTTGATTCAAATTGGCGCCCTCACCCTACCTGTTGATCATATATCTTTGAAAATACTTGCGTTTGATGTGATTTTAAGAATTGACTGGTCAACCACTTAGCATGCCAAAATTGATTGTTTTCGTAAGGTTGTTAGTTTTCATATTCCTAACCAATCTGTTGTGCGAATCCAAACAACCAAACCACTAAAATCAATCAATGTCATTTCAAGTCATAAAGCTATTCGCTTATTGAAAAATGGATGTCAAGATTTCTTAGCCCATGTCACTGATCTAAACCAAAATACATTAGGTTTGAATGATATTTCTGTTGTTAATGAGTTTCCTGATGTATGTCCCGAAGAACTTCCCGGTCTACCCCCATATGTGAAGTTGAATTCTTTATTGACCTTGAACCCGGTACAAAACTCGTCTCTAAAACCCCATATCGAATGGCTCCTTTTGAACTACAGGAGTTGTTGGACATCGGTTTTATTCGTCCTAGTACGTCTCCTTGGGGTTCTCCTGTTTTATTCGTAAAGAAGAAAGACAGGAGTATGCGACTTTGTATTGACTATCGGGAGTTGAACCATGTCACCATCAAGAATAGATATCCGTTACCTCATATTGATGACCTGTTCGACCAGTTACAAGATGCACAATTCTTTTCAAAGATCGATCTTCGTTCTGGATATCAGCAGTTAAAGATTAAAACTGAGGATATTCTGAAAACTGCCTTCAGAACTCGGTACGGGCATTATGAATTCTTAGTCATGTCTTTTGGATTGACTAATGCTCCTGCTGCTTTCATGGATATGATGAACCGTGTATTCAAGGAATATTTGGATCATTTTGTGGTTGTCTTTATTGATGACATCCTCATCTATTCCAAAAGCCGTGATGATCATGAGCACCACCTGAAGCTGGTACTTCAAAGGCTTCGTGATAACAAACTATATGTCAAGTTGAAGAAATGCTAGTTCTGGCTTGAGGAAGTAGCATTCCTTGGGCACGTGATATCAAAACATGGAGTATCTGTTGACCCGGCGAAGATTCAAGTGATACAAAGTTGGGAGCAACCTAAGTCGGTGACCGAAGTACGTAGCTTTCTGGGCTTAGCTGGTTATTATCGGAGATTCGTGGAAGAATTTTCTCGAATCGCTATTCCATTAACTTAGCTGACTCGAAAAGATACAAAATTTGTATGGAACGAGGAATGCGAGAAGGGATTTCAAGAGCTCAAGAGGAGACTAATTTCGGCACCTGTTCTGACGATACCATCTGGTTAGGATGAATTTGTCATTTACAACGATGCTTCGGGCAAAGGGTTAGGATGTGTTCTCATGCAACATGGGAAAGTCATAGCCTATGCCTCGCGACAACTCAAAGAATATGAGAGGAATTATCCTACTCATGATCTGGAGTTGGTAGCTGTTGTTTTCGCGTTGAAGATCTGGAGACACTACCTGTATGGGGAGAAAGTAGAGATCTATACGGATCATAAGAGCCTTAAATATTTCTTCACCCAAAAGGAACTCAACATGCGACAAAGACGTTGGCTTGAGCTGTTGAAAGATTGCGACCATACCATACAATACCATCCTGGAAAAGCGAACGTGGTAGCAGAAATGAGTGAGATGCTGTCAACACAAAGACCCATTTTGTGTAACTTACAAAGGATGGAGATAGAGTTCAAGACTCCGGGGACCTACATGATGATGTCAAATATACGCGTAGAACCAGCTTTGATTGATAAAGTTAAAGCTGCTCAAGCTACAGACCCGGAGCTGATGAAGATGAAGAAAAAGGTGCAAGAAGGTGTTATTCCAGAAGCAAGAATCGATGAAGAAGGAATACTTCGAGTCAACTCCAGACTTTGTGTTCCTAACGATTCTGATTTGATGTATAGAATCATGATGGAGGCACACAACACACCGTTTACAATCCATCCTGGAAGTACCAAAATGTATCGTGATCTTCGACATATATTTTAGTGGAGCAATATGAAGAGAGAGATCGCGGAGTTTATCTCGAGGTGTTTAACGTGTCAACGTGTTAAGGAGGAGCATCAAGTGCCAAAGGGTCCATTGCAACCACTTGAGATTCCAAAATGGAAGTGGGAACACATTACTATGGATTTCGTTACGGGTCTTCCCAAGGTTTCTCAAGGCATAGATGCAATTTGGGTTATTGTTGATAGATTAACCAAGTCTGCTCATTTCTTGCCGATATGAGAGATTTATTCCCTTGAACTTCTTGCTCGTATGTACGTGAATGAGATTGTGAGGTTGCATGTCATGCCATTATCCATAGTTTCGGATCGTGACCCAAGATTCACTTCACGATTTTGGGTCAGTTTGCAGAAAGCTATGGGCACGGATTTACGATTCAGTTCGGCATATCATCTTAAAACAGACGGGCAATCGGAAAGGACTATCCAAACTCTTGAAGATCTGTGAGACTCTGTGTTCTAGACTTCAAAGGGAGTTGGGTTAAGTACTTACCATTGATGGAATTCTCCTACAACAACAGTTATCAGGCAAGTATAGGCATGGCTCCATTCGAGGCGTTGTATGGACGAAAATGTCGTTCTCTAGTATGTTGGGACGAGGTGGGTGAAGCAACATTGTTGGGACCGGAGTTAGTACGTATGACTACGGAAAAGATTCAAATGATCCGACAACGTATACAAACCGCACAAGATCGACAAAAGAGTTATGCAGATCTTCATCGAAAGGACGTGGAATTTAATGTTGGGGATCATGTGTTGTTACGTGTTGCTCCATGGAAAGGAGTTACGAGATTCGGTAAGAGAGGAAAGCTCAATCCACGATTCATTGCCCCATTTGAGATCCTTGACTGAGTAGGAAATGTGGCCTATAGACTTGTAAAATAAAAAAAAGGAAAGAGATCTAAAATCAACCTCCCCATTACGTATTGGTACTTATCGAGTATAGAATAAATCTGCTTCTCTTTGTTCCTACGACCGTTAAGAGTAGGTAACCCTTCGAATTGTTGATTAGCATGTCTCGTGTTCATAACGTTTTTTACATATCCATGCTACGTAAATATGTGAAAGACCCAAACCACATTATCGAGTTGGAACCAGACGAGATAGCCGAAGATTTAACATACGAGGAGGTACCTGTCAAGATCTTGGATAAGAAGGAACATGTTCTACGCTCAAAGGTTATACCTCAAGTCAAAGTTTTATGGAGAAACCATGAAATTGAGAAAATGACCTGGGAGTTATAATCGGAAATGAAAGCGAGGTATCCTCACTTCTTCGACATACCAGGTATGTACGTCAATTTCGAGGACGAAATTTCATAAGGAGTGGAGGTTGTTAAACCCCAAATTTTATGAATAAAGATTTAAATTTATTTATATATTATTTTGAAATAGTAAGGTGTTGATTTGATAAATGTGATAAGTTATGGTTGAAATGTGCAAATATTTCAAAATAAGTAAGTGGTTATAAAATATTCATCGTTGTCGGAGAATATTCGTTTGGTCGTGGAATATTCTTGTTGTCAGGGAATATTCGTACGACGGCGCAGTCATTTGTGGGCCCTACAATGGAATAACAGTCGGATATAAAAAGTGACAGAAATAACCTTTTTATAAAATAACGATGTAGTTGTTACCGTTAGTACTGTTGAAATACCCGGTGGTTAAAATACAGTAATACGCGGTATTGCATAGTAGCACACGGTATTGTACAGTATTTTGAATTATTGATTCTTATGTAGGAAGGCACTTACTCAATTATTGTTACAGTAATTACTGTTCAATATTTTATATTATTAATTCAATAATTGCATAATATTTTATTGGTTCAATATTTGCTACGTTGATATTTTATATCAATAATTGCTACTTTGCTATTTTATATTAGTGATTCAATAATTGTCATTGCACAGTATTTCAAATTATCAAATCAATAACTCATATTATTTGAATAATATTATTAGATAGCATTATTGGCAATGTCTAAGGAAGTTCTGTCTAGGAATTGCGCGCCAGTAAGGAGAAATTCTTATCAGAAGGCCCCCTCTTTTCTAGGAACGACCTAGTTGTCATTATTGTGGTTCTGTAATATTATTTGTGAATAATAATTATTGACAAATATGATAAATAATATTTATTCAATGTAGATTTAAACGGAGGAAGTTTTCAGCAAAAGTGACAGTTATTGAGAATGGATATTTTATCTGTTCTGATAAAATAATTCATTCAAATATATTATTATAATATTACATTATAAGTGTGTAATGTGATAATATAATAATATAATAGTGATGATATTTTTACTAACAAATTCACGATATATGAATAAAATGAGGTGGAAAAGAGAAAATAAAATTTGGAATTCTTTTAATAATTATAGATATTTTAATATATGTATATATATATATATATATATATATATAAATAAACATGTGGTGGAATTCATTATTTCAAAAATGAAGGCTTTGAAATTTTGAGTGTGTTGAAGATTATCAAGAGTAATGAGTGTGAAAAAATCATCCGTATGTAAGTTGGTCATTTTTTCGTTCGAAGTTTGGAAAAACTTTCTTCTACTAAGTTGTAGAGAATTAAATTTCATATGGAATGGACATAAGGTTCGTATTTTTCTGATAAAGGGGCTATTTATTATGAATTATTGAAGTTTCAGAAATAAATATTTTAATATATATATATATATATTATATAAACATGTAGGACAAATTGGTGGAGGCTTTGTTGAAATCATCCTTGGTGTGCTAAGCTTTGTCAAAAGTTGGGGGCTTGAAAATCATCCGTGGGAAAATTTTTTCCAATCTTGGTGTGCCACACAATTCTTATAAATATGGTGCTTAGTTAGAAATGAAAATCACACCAGAATCAGAAAATTTTCTCTCTATAATATCGAGCGTATTTCTTGTGAGTATTTAGATACTTTGAGTGTTGATAACAGTGCAAGTTTTTGTCAGCATAATATCCGATATTCCAGTCAAAATTACTCTCCTATTAAGGTAAAAGTTGTTATTTTTCTCGTAAATGATGTTATTTCCTTTCAATATTCATAATGAATATTATTTTCTTTCATATTTCATATTATGGAAGTAATAATATTTCATTTCATATTTCTAAATCTGAACATACTACGGTAAGTATTTTGCTTCTATAATTCCTGAAATGATCAGAAATTTCTTGAGTTTTGCGCTTCCTCTAGTATCATTTTACCGGAATAATTTTCTGAACTTTTATGAAATTTTTAACTTTTCATGATGAGTTACTATTCACGAGTTACTATTTACGGTAAAAAAAAAATATTTTTTTTTTATCTTTGATTGTATCCAAGTTTTGAACTTCATTCTTGAATTTTGCTCCACAATTAATTATTACGGAGTATTAATGAACTTGGATAAACTAAATTACGAATTTCTAATCTTTGTCCTTTATCTCACTGGATTCATTCTTTATATTGTTTTTTATCATCCTCAGTCCTAAATGGTGTTATAACTGAATATCTTTGGCCTGTAGTGCAAAGATGAATGATTACCTGATGAATATCTTTGGTCCGTAGTGCAAAGATGGACAGGTGTTGAGATGAACATGACCAACTGGTGATACAAATGAATATATTTGGCCCATAGTGCCAAGATGAATATTTGATTCGAGATGTATATTGATTGATGTTATAGGGATAAAATATTGATGATGGACTTTTAAATCAAATAAGATAGTAGACATCATTCTCTACTTAACTCTTCTACTGAATTGTTATTTTTGCTGCAGTTGTTGATCTAAAATTTGTTGTCCATAATATTTTATCTGATTTATTGAAGGCTAACGATAATTTGTTTTTCATTATCTTAGTCATAATATTCTTTACTGGGCTAGTTGAGCTCACCCTTTTCTTCTATTGTTCTCTTCAGGAAATGAGAATATCGCAGGGATTAGTCGGGGAACAGTGTGATGATCAGAGTTAGATCTGTAGAAGTCCTCGCTATTCTATAAAATAGTGGGACAATAATTGTAATGAATAAGGAATGAATTTGAGTGTTTATATTTCGTATCATATACGATTTGTAATGAAACTCACAGTTTGTGTGGTAGTATTTTGCACGACCGTATGTTATAATAGATTGTATTTGGATTCTGTACCATGTAATTGCGCGCCAGTAAGGAGAAATCCTTATCGGAAAGCCCCCTCTTTTCTGAGAACGACTTGGTTGTCAATATTGTAATTCTGTAATATTAATTGTGAGTAATAAAAATTGTTGATAAATTTGATGAGTAAATATTTAATCAATTTTGATAAAAAATGAGACTTTTGTTGAAAATTAGTATTTTATCTTCTCCGATAAAATAAGTTATTAAAATATATTATTATAATATTACATTATAATAGTATAATGTGATAATATAATAGTATAATTTTTTATAATTTGAATGGTAACATTATTATAGTAAATTCATGGTATTAAAGTAAAATGAGGTAGAAGAAAGCAAATTGAATTTGAATTCTTGTGAGGTAAGCGATGATGTCATCGAAACGATGAGGTAAGCAATGATGTCATCGGAACGATGAGGTAAGCGATGATGACATAGGAACGATGAGGTAAGCGATGATGTCATAAATTATGGCGAAAAGACTATTTTATCTTTACTCTGCCAAGCCTATAAATAGAAGCTCATTTCTTCATTATTTCTCACCAATTCACTAAAGCTATAAAGAGAGAAAGTATAGAGAGAATAAGAGAGAAAGAAGAATAGTATTCTGCTATTACACTAGTGCAATATCCAAATTTTTTTAAGGTAAGGGGTATTATTTCTTTTATATTCATGAAGAGAGTTATTTTCTTTCAATACTCGTAAGGGTTGTTATTCCATTCTTTATTATTCTGTTGGAATAACCTGTCTACGCGGACTACCGCATGCATGTTGAAATCCTTTTGGTTATTCCATTCTTTATTATTCCAGTGGGAATAACCTGTCTACGTGGACTACCGCATGCCTGGTGAATAACCCCTCGTATTCATTCTTTATTAAATTGTGAAAATGATCTGTCTACGTGGACTACCGCATGACAGGTGAAAATCCATTTGCAGTGTCGTATATTGTTTTATTTCAAGTTTCTAACTCTAAACTTACTACTGTAAGAATTGCTTCTATAATTCTTGAAATGATCAGAAATTCCTTGAGTTTTGCACTTCATCTAATATCATTTCACTAGAATATTGATTTAAACTTTTTATGAAATTTTTTTCTTTTCATGACGAGTTACTATTCACGAGAAAAAAATATTTTTTTTCTTTCAAATTATCTTTGATTGTATCCATGTTTTGATCTTCATTCTTAAATTTTACTCCACAATTGATTATTATGGATTATTCTTGAACTTGGATAAACTAAATTACAAATCCCTAATCTTTGTCCTTTATCTCACTGGATTCGTTCCTTAAAATATTTTTCATCATCCTCAGTCTTAAATAGTGATACAAATGAATATCTTTAGCCTGTAGTGCAAAGATGAATGATTATTTGATGAATATCTTTGGCCTGTAGTGCAAAGATGATTATCTGATGTATATCTTTGGCCCGTAGTGCAAAGATGGACAGGTGTTGAGATGAACATGACCTTTGGTGATACAAATGAATATCTTTGGCCCGTAGTGCAAAGATGAATTGTTGATTTGAAATATTATTGATTGGTGTTACAGAGATAAAATATTGACGATGGACTTTTATATCATAGAAGATAGTGGACATCATTCTCTACTTTACTCTTCTAATGAATTGTTATTTTTACTGCAGTTGTTGATCTAAAACTTATTGTCCATAATATTTTATCTGATTTATTGAAGGCTAACGATAATTTATTCTTCATTATCTTAGTCATAATATTCTTTACTGGGCTAGTTGAGCTCACCCTTTTCTTCAATTATTTTCTTCAGAAAATGAGAATATAGTTGGGACTAGTCGGGGAATGGAGTGATGGTCCGAGATAGAGCTGTAGAAGTCCTCACAATTTTATAAAATAGCGTGTTAATAATTGTAATAAATGAGATCTGAATTTGAGCGTTTATATTTTTTAAATAATATTTGTATTAACGCTCACAGTTGTGTGGTCATATTTTGCACGACTGTATAATAGTTGAATTAGAAGATGTGTATTTGGAGTCTGTACCATGTATTTGGTAACTCAGAATGGGTTGTGTATTGAACCTATTTTGAGGGCGTCACAAGTTAGTATCAGAGCTTAGGGATATGATCTCTGGCGATGATCTGGGGAATAGAACTAAGAGGGGAGAGACGAGTAAATACTTCGCTAGTGTGTCCTACCTAAGCTATTTGGTATTTAATTGGTCAGTCGGAACATAGGGTTAATATGTGATATGTTAATTTGTTTAATTAACCCTTGTTTTATGACAGTGTTTGAGAATGACAGCTGAAAATCTAAACAATGGAGTGAATGAGACCTTTGAGACACCTTTAATCACCAACCAAGAGAACGTGTAACAGGTAGACAATATTCCTCATGTAAACAACACCACCGATCAAACGATGAATGATGGGATGTTTAGAAGTTTTTTGCAGTTCATGCAAAACTAGACGAGGGAGACTCGTGTTCAAAATACAGATGGAAATAATGGCAATTCGTGGCTTGTCACTGCCAAGCAGTTCAAAAAGTTGGGACCACCAGAGTTTTTGGGAAAGCCAGATCCAATCAAGGCGGAAACATGGGTTAAGCAAATTACCAAGATATTTGATGTCTTGGGATACACGGAGGTACAAAAGGTTCCATTCGCCACCTTTATGTTCTGTGGAGAGGCAGATTACTGGTGGAAATCTGTGAAGCGTACCCAGCCTGCCGCACTCAAGATGTCTTGGGAGGAGTTTCAGAAACTATTTAATGATAAGTACTTTTCAGAAAGTATTCGTCATATGAAGGAGGTAGAGTTTATCAAACTGGAATAGAACAACATGACTTGTGTCCCAGTACGAGGCTAAGTTCGCTGAGTTATCCCGGTTCGCATCTCATTTGGTGGATAATGAGGAACGTATGACGCGGATGTTTCTGAGAGGTTTGAAACCCGAAATTCGTCAGTACCTTATTTCTCACAAACTTTGTTTGTATTCAGATGTGGTGAACAGGGCCTAATTATTAGAACGAGATAATGATTATGTTCAACCAATGGAGAACAACCAGGGTCGTACCGGTGGCAGCAGTCATCGAAACAATAACAACCAGCGGGGAAAAAAGTATCATGACAGAAACGGTAACCACTCCGGTGGTAATCGTGGCCATGATAATAGAAAAAGTGAGTCAGGGGGAGATTTTAAGAAGAGAAGGTACAACAATGTTAACGTGAAGACGTCGACAGCAGCACCAGCATCAACAACCGTTTCTAAGGGAAGAGAACGACCACCGATCGTATACTATAAATACGGACCAGAGGGACACATCAGTCCAAACTGCACACAACAATCCAAGGTGTGCTATAAATTTGGAATGGAATGTCACATAGCTTGAGTGTGTCCTGTAGCGAAACCAAGTTCAGCTGAGATGGTGACTCCAAAGGCTGTTCTGGACAAGTCAAAGTTAGTGGTTCCTGGAAGAGCTTTTGTCGTGATTGCCCAACAAGCGATGAACCTGAATGAGGTTATCAAGGGTAAGCTAATCATAAACTCTTGCGAAGTCTATACTTTATTAGATACCGGTGCTACCCGTTCTTTTATTTCACCTGCTTGTGCTCAACGTTTAAACTTGACTTCTGAGAAATTAGACTTTAACTTATATGTTGAAACTCCGTTAGGAGAAACCTTCGTTACATCCACAGTTTACAAATCTTGTTTGATTCAAATTGGTAACCTCACCCTACCTGTTGATCTGATATCTTTGAAAATACTTGCATTTGATGTGATTTTAGGAATTGACTGGTTAACCACTTATCATGCCAAAATTGATTATTTTCGTAAGGTTGTTAGTTTTCATATTCCTAAACAACCTGTTGTGAGAATTCAAACAACCAAACCACTAAAATCAATCAATGTCATTTCAAGTCATAAAGCTATTCATTTATTGAAAAACGGATGTCAAGCTTTCTTAGCCCATGTCACTAATTAAAACCAGAATACGTCAGATTTGAATGATATTTTTGTTGTTAATGAGTTTCCAGATGTATTTCCCGAAGAACTTCCCGGTCTACCCCCAGAACATGAAGTTAAATTCTTTATTGACCTTGAACCCGGTACAAAATCCATTTCTAAAACCCCATATCGAATGGCTCCTATTGAACTTCAGGAGTTATTCGACATCGATTTTATACATTCTAGTACATCTCCTTGGGGTGCTCCTATTTTATTCGTAAAGAAGAAAGATGGGAGTATGCGACTTTGTATTAACTATCGGGAGTTGAACCATGTCACCATCAAGAAAAGGTATCCACTACCTCGCATTGATGACTTGTTCGACCAGTTTCAAGGTGCATAATTCTTTTCAAAGATCGATCTTCGTTCTGGATATCATCAGTTAAAGATTAAAACTGATGATATTTCAAAAACTGCCTTCAGAACTCGATACAGGCACTATGAATTCTTAGTCATGTCTTTTGGATTGACTAATGCTCCTGCTGCTTTCATGGATATGATGAACCGTGTATTCAAAGAATATTTGGATCAGTTCGTGGTTGTCTTTATTGATGACATCCTCATCTATTTCAAAAGCCCTGAAGATCATGAGCACCACTTGAAGCTGGTACTTCAAAGGCTTCGTGATAACAAGCTATATGCCAAGTTGAAGAAATGCGAGTTCTGGCTTGAGAAGGTAGCATTCCTTGGGCACGTGGTATCAAAACATGGAGTATCTATTGACCCGGCGAAGATTGAAGCAATACAAAGTTGGGAGCAACCTAAGTCGGTGACCGAAGTACGTAGCTTTCTGGGCTTAGCTGGTTATTATCGGAGATTCGTGGAAGGATTTTCTCGAATAGCTACTCCATTAACACAATTGACTCGAAAAGATACAAAATTCATATGGAACGAGAAATGTGAGAAGAGCTTCCAAGAGCTCAAGAGGAGACTCATTTCGGCACCTGTTCTGTCGATTCCATCTGGTTGGATGAATTTATCATCTACAACGATGCTTCGGGCAAAGGGTTAGGATGTATTCTCATGCAACATGGAAAAGCCATAGCCTATGCCTCACGATAACTCAAAGAATATGAGAGG
This sequence comes from Panax stipuleanatus, assembly GCA_020205555.1. Lineage (NCBI taxonomy): Eukaryota > Viridiplantae > Streptophyta > Magnoliopsida > Apiales > Araliaceae > Panax > Panax stipuleanatus. The sequence goes on from CM035117.1 coordinate 165,241,046, forward strand.
AATTATCCTACTCATGATTTAGAGTTGGCATCTGTCATTTTCGCGTTGAAGATCTGGAGACACTACCTGTATGGGGAGAAAGTGGAGATCTATACGGATCATAAGAGCCTTAAATATTTTTTCACCCAAAAGAAACTCAACATGCGGCAACGACTTTGGCTTGAGCTGTTGAAAGATTACGAACATACCATCCAATACCATTTTGGAAAAAGCAAACGTGGTAGCCGATGCGTTGAGTAGAAGATCATATGTGGGAACGAGTGCGATGACGTCAATACAAAGGCCCATTTTGTATGACTTACAAAGGATGGAGATAGAGTTAAAGACTCCAAGGACCCACGTGATGATGTCAAATATACGCGTAGAACCAGCTTTAATTGATAAAGTTAAATCTGCTCAGGCTACAGACCCGGAGGTGATGAAGATGAAGAAGAAGGTGCAAGAAGGTACTATTCCAGAAGCAAGAATCGATGAAGAAGGAATACTTCGAGTCAACTCTAGACTTTGTGTTCCTAACGATTCTGATTTGAAGTATAGAATCATAATGGAGGAACACAACACACCGTTTGCAATCGATCCTGGGATTACCAAAATGTATCGTGATCTTTGACATACATTTTGGTGGAGTAATATGAAGAGAGAGATCGCGGAGTTTATCTCGAGGTGTTTAACTTGTCAACGTGTCAAGGCGGAGCATCAAGTGCCAAAGGGTCCATTGCAACCACTTGAGATTCCAAAATGGAAATGGGAACACATCACCATAGATTTCGTTACAGGTCTTCCTAAGGTTTCTCAAGGCATAAATGTAATTTGGGTTATTGTCGATAAATTAACTAAGTCTGCTCATTTCTTGCCTATACGAGAGACTTATTCACTTGAACGTCTTGCTCGCATGGATATAAATGAGATTGTGAGATTGCATGGCATGCCAGTATCCATAGTTTTGGATCATGACCCAAGATTCACTTCACTATTTTGGGTCAATTTTCAAAAAGCTATGGGCACGGATTTACGATTCAGTTCGGTATATCATCCTCAAACGGACGGATAATCGGAAAGAACTATTCAAACTCTTGAAGATCTATTGAGACTCTGTGTTCTAGACTTCAAAGGAAGTTGGGATAAGTACTTAACATTGGTGGAATTCTCCTACAACAACAGTTACCATGCAAGTATAGGCATGGCTCCATTCGAGGCATTGTATGGACGAAAGTGTCGTTCTCTAGTATGTTGGAACAAGGTGGGTGAAGCAACATTGTTGGGACCAGAATTAGTACGTATGACTACGAAAAAGATTCAAATCATCCGGCAACGTATACAAACAGCACAAGATCGACAAAAGAGTTATGCTGATCTTCATCGAAGAGATATAGAATTTAATGTCGTAGATCATGTATTGGTACGTGTTGCTCCATGGAAAGGAGTTACGAGATTCAGGAAGAAGGAAAAGCTCAACCCACGATTTATTGGTCCATTTAAAATCCTTGACCGAGTAGGAACTGTGGCCTATAGACTTGCTTTACCGCCAAGCATGTCTCGTGTTCATAACGTTTTTCACATATCCATGCTTTGTAAATATGTAAAAGACCCAAACCACATTATTGAGATAGAACCAGACGAGATAGCCGAAGATTTAACGTACGAGGAGGTATTTGTCAAGATTTTGGATAAGAAGAAACATGTCCTACTCTCAAAGATTATACCTCAAGTTAAAGTTTTGTGGAGGAATCATGATATCGAGGAAATAACCTAGGAGATAGAATCGGAAATGAAAGCGAGGTATCCTCACCTTTTCAACATACCAGGTACATACGTCAATTTCGAGGACGAAATTTCATAAGGAGGAGAGGTTGTAAGACCCTAACTTTTTATGAATAAGATTTAATTTTCTTTATATATTATTTTGAAATAGTAAGGTGTTGTTTTGATAAATGTGGTAAGTTATAGGTGGAATGTGCAAATTTTACAAAGTAAGCAAGTGGTTATAAAATATTCATTGTGTCAGAAAATACTCGTTTGGTCGAGAAATATTCTTTTTGTCGGAAAATATTCGTACGACGGCGCAGTCATTGGTGGACCCCACAACGGAATAACTATCGGATATAGAAAGCGACAGAAATAATCTTTTTATAAAATAACGGTAAAACTTTTACCGTTAAACTGTTGAAATACCCAGTGATAAAAATACAGTAATACGCATTGTTGCACAGTGGCACACAGTATTGCACAGTATTTTAAATTATTGGTTCTTACGTAAGAAGTCACTTACTCAATAATTGTTACGATAATTATTGTTTAATATTTTATATTATTGATTCAATAATTGCTGCCTTGATATTTTATATTATTGATTCAATAATTGTCACAATAACCACTGCACAGTATTTCACATTATCAAATCAATAATTCATGTTATTTGAATAATATTATTAGATAGCATTATTGGCAATGTCTAGAAAGTTCTGTCTAGGAAAGGGGTTAGGTAATCTACTTGCGCGCCAGTAAGGAGAAATCCTTATCGGAAAGCCCCCTCTTTCCTAGGAACGACCTAGGTTGTCAATATTATAATTCTGTAATATTAATTGTGAGTAATAAAAATTGTTGATAAATATGATAAGTAAATATTTAATTAATTTTGATATAATGAGACTTTTGTTGAAAATTGGTATTTTATCTTCTCTGATAAAATAAATCATTCAAATATATTATTATAATATTACATTATAATAGTATAATGTGATAATATAATAGTATAATTTTTTATAATTTGAATGGTAACATTATTATAGTAAATTCATGGTATAAAAGTAAAATGAGGTGGAAGAAAGCAAATTGAATTTGAATTCTTGTGAGGTAAGTGATGATGTCATCGGAACGATGAGGTAAGCAATGATGTCATCGGAACGATGAGGTAAGCGATGATGTCATATGAACGATGAGGTAAGCGATGATGTCATAAATTATGGTAAAAAGACTATTTTACCCTTACTCTGCCAAGCCTATAAATAGAAGCTCATTTCTTCATTATTTCTCACCAATTCACTAAAGCTATAAAGAGAGAAAGTATAGAGAGAATAAGAGAGAAAGAAGAAGAGTATTCTGCTATTACACTAGTGCAGTATCCAAATTTCTATTAAGGTAAGGGGTATTATTTCTTTCGTATTCATGAAGAAAATTATTATTTTTCAATACTCGTAAGGGTTGTTATTCCATTCTTTATTATTCTGTTGGAATAACCTGTCTACGCGGACTACCGCATTCATGGTGAAATCCTTTTGGTTATTTCATTCTTTATTATTCCATAGGAATAACTTGTCTACGCTGACTACCGCATGCCTGGTGAATAATCCCTCGTATTTATTCTTTATTAAATTATGAAAATGATCTGTCTACGCAGACTACCGCATGACGGGTGAAAATCCATTTGCAGTGTCGTATATTGTTTTATTTCAGATTTCTTACTCTAAACTTACTAATGTAAGAATTGCTTCTATAATTCCTGAAATGATCAGAAATTCCTTGAGTTTTGCACTTCATCTAATATTATTTCACTAGAATATTGGTCTGAACTTTTTATGAACTTTTTATCTTTTCATGACGAGTTACTATTCACGAGTCACTATTCACGAGTTGCTATTCATGATTTTTTTTTTCTTTCGAATTATCTTTGATTTTATCCATGTTTTGATCTTCATTCTTGAATTTTGCTCCACAATTGATTATTATGGAGTATTCTTGAACATGGATAAACTAAATTACGAATCCCTAATCTTTGTCCTTTATCTTACTGGATTTGTTCCTTAAATTTTTTTTCATTATCCTCAGTCTTAAATGGTGATACAATTGAATATGTTTGGCCTGTAGTGCAAAGATGAATGATTATTTGATGAATATCTTTGGCCTGTAGTGCAAAGATGATTATCTGATGAATATTTTTGACCCGTAGTGCAAAGATGGACAGGTGTTGAGATGAACATGCCATTGGTGATACAAATGAATATCTTTGGCCCGTAGTGCAAAGATGAATTATTGATTTGAAATATTATTGATTTGTGTTATAGAGATAAAATATTGATGATGGAGTTTTATATCATAGAAGATAGTAGATATCATTCTCTACTTTACTCTTCTAATGAATTGTTATTTTTGCTGCAGTTGTTGATCTAAAACTTGTTGTCCATAATATTTTATCTGATTTATTGAAGGCTAACGATAATCTATTCTTCATTATCTTAGTCATAATATTCTTTACTGGGCTAGTTGAGCTCACCCTTTTCTTCAATTGTTCTCTTCAGGAAATGAGAATATAGTTGGGACTAGTCGGGAAATGAAGTGATGGTCCGAGATAGAGCTGTAGAAGTCCTCACTATTTTATAAAATAGTGTGTTAACAATTGTAATAAATGAGATCTGAATTTGAGCGTTTATATTTTCTACTTAATATTTGTATTAACGCTCACAGTTTGTGTGGTCGTATTTTGCACGACCGTATAATAGTTGGAATTAGAAAATGTGTATTTGGAGTCTGTACCATGTATTTAGCGACTTAGAATGGATTGTGTATTGAACTTATTTTTAGGGCGTCACATTTGTGATGATTAATACAATCCCATTAACACACAATCTATTGTGATCGTCAAAGTCATCACAAAAAACACATCACTTTAGGGATCAAATGTAAGAACGTGAATCACTTTTTACGGATAATTTATTTCATTATATTAATTGTATCAAATGATACTTGTAAGATTCGAACCCTCCCCATATTTTCAAACTAAATAACATGTATTACCGCTACACTAAAACTCAGATTATGATTATAATTTTAAAATAAAATATAAAAGAAAACATATGTGAGTTGATTTGCTAAACAAAATTAGTCCCACATAAGATTTGGTGATTGCAATGGCAGTCGCAAATACTCTATAATGATGATAAAATTAGTCATCACTGAGAACCGTCATATATTTTATTGTTCTGTGATGGATTGAAAATTCCATCACAAAATACTTTCTTTTTGTAATTGCAAATAAAAGTCGTCACAAAAATCTATCTTTTTTAATGATTGTTATGACCGCCATAAAATATTATTTTTATTAAATTATTGGTGATGACTTAAATACAATCACAAAAAGAGTATATCTATAAGTGATGGCTTAGTGCATTACAAAAAGAAAATTTATTTAGTGTGAAAATTTTGGGAATTGACATGGTCATCACAATTATAATACATTAATGGCAAAATTAGTCATCACTAAGAGTCATCATATATACTACTATTTTGTGATTACTCAAAAAGTCCATTCACAAATTATTATCTTTTGTGATTATTTTTAAAAACTGTTACAAAATTCCGTCACGTATTCTTATTTTATATATATATATATTCCATCTATTAATTCATCTCAATAAAAAATCAACTTTAGATACTGGGATTTGGAGGTATTCCTTAAACAAGAATATCATTTGAACGATATTTAAATTTCTAAGTGGCCTTTTATTGATATAAATATCGTAAAGTGGATAAATTTTAGATACCGATATTAGAGATATATTCCTTAAACAAGAATATCATTCGAACGATTTTTAAAGTTCTAAGTTATCTATCAAAAATATTTATATAATCATCAATTGTGAAACTTTAAATTTGGTCAGTTTTAGATACTGAGAGCTGAATGTATTCCTTAAACAAGAATATCATTCGAACGATTTTTACAATTTTAAGTGGCCTTATTTAATATTCACAAAATAGATATAATATATTATTATATATATTTTTGAGTTAAACAGATTTATTTGTTATATCAAGTATTATTTAATTGTCTAATCTATCATACTTGATATTTGTCATCACAAATCACAAGTATTTGAAAATAAATTTATTTATTATTAAAATACTTGTTGCATAATATAAAAGTTATTTAAACTTTTATATCATAAATTTCATTGAATATATCTGCTTAAAAAGAAACATATCAGTCATTATAAAAGTTATTTAAACTTTTATATCGAAAATCAAAGTTATATTTGTTTAACATAGAAACATTATTTATTTATAAAGGAAAAGTAAATCTTTATAAATTTGGACTAAATTATATTCGCTTATACAGAAGTATATTTGATTTAAGCTTAATTTTATATATATGCTTATTCATAAGCATTTAAACACAAATATAAAAGTTATATAAACTTTTATAACTGTGCATAAATTCACATATTTGTTTATACTGAAACATTCTTTGATCTGAGTATAAATTAATATCTGCTTACAAAGAAGCATATTTACACAAACATAAAAGTCTCTAAGCTTTTATATATGATCTTTAATTATTATTTGTTTATTTGTGAAACATTAAATATAAAAGTTCTTTAAACTTTTATATACTTGAATTAAATTTTATCTGCTTACTTTAGAAGCATATTTCTATCAAACATTTTGTAAAAAGGGAAAATGGTAGAGTTAGTTTATTTTATGTACTTGTGAGAAAGACCAATAATTTTTTGACCAAGACCAGAGTCTTAGAGAGGTCAGGTGGGAGTTAGATATCTAGTGTACTTGTGAGGTGAGGAAGAGATTGTCGTTTCAAGACCAGATCATAAAGTAGAACTAAACTCAAAGGAAAGGTGCAACTAAGCTTGAGGAAGGAGCTAGAAGCTTGTTGTCCAAGATAGTTAGTTTTGTATAGTTGAAAGTTTGTCTTTAAAACTTTGTAAAGGTTTCTCTGCCTATTGAATGAGTATTTATTACTGGGAGTAATATGATCTCAAGTCCTTGAGATGAGCTTGAGACTGGACATAAAAACCTACCCTGGATATATTTTGTGAACCAGATAAATCTCTGTGCATTGTGTGATTGAATTTTTATTGTCTTGCATATTTATTTCTAACACTGTAAATTAATTAACTAAAAATTCAAAAAGGCTTAAGATAAATTTTTAATAAGTAATAATCTATTCAACCCTTCTTCTATATTATTATTGGACTTTCAATTCAGAAGTTAAAGTAGAGACATGTTGTGTCCTAATAATGAAATAGACACAGATGGTGTCATAATAAGGAAGTAGAGACACAAATTGTGTTATAGAAATGAAATAGATACAAATGGTGTCATAATAATGAATTAAACACGGTTGGTGTCCAACCTAAGAAAGAAGAAAGAAAAGATGAAGGTCTGTATGGTTGTTTGGTGTGAATGTTATTGATGTTTAAAATAAAAAGAATATGATTTATTCCTGTTTATTTGAGCTACTTCTCAAATATTGTTCAATTGATGAAGTTTTCAAAGAATGATTATTTGATTCTTGATTTTATTGTTTATTCAACTGCTCTGACTCGCTGAGCAATTAAATGTTGATTCTTGCAAATTTTAAAACTTTTGCAGCTAGAGCAGAAAGATCTGAATGGTCAAAAGAGGTTAAACGAAAGGAACGTGTTAAGGACGAAGGATAAATTGTATAGATGTATACGATGTGTTTTAATTGTAATATTTATAATGATGTATTATTCATGAATATTATGATTTGAAAATGTAAAGGTCTTAGAACCTGAGATTAGAATGAGATATGTTGTAATAATATAACAATTACTTTATGTCGTTAAGATTATATTGAATGAATAGTACCGTGAAACACCAGACCCGAATTTGAAGGTAGACTTGGATTCGGAGGAACTACAAAGATTGTTAGAATATTATAAGTACTAAATTGGAGTCTCACATGAGATACACAATAAACCAGTGAATGAATTGTTGATTATATGAATTGTAGTCTTGACTGATTGTGACAATAATTTAATTGCACGTTAATGATAACTTCGAAGATTTAAATGGGGTAGAGTGTGATAAATTAGTGGAGCACAATAAAATACATTAATGAAGAGTTGAAAACACTAATTAATATACATATATAACTTCTCATAGATTAGCCGTTAGAAACTGTTAAGAAAAAGTTGAAACAAACACAATTATAAATTTCTTTTTTAACATCTTATATGCATGATTCTAATACTAGTAACTACATTGAATTGATGCCCTCCATTCATATTCATCATCCGACACAGTATACCACTCCCCATCAAGAAACTACATGGAATTTTTGTGTAATCTAATTTAATCAAGTTGAATCGTGTTAGTGGGTGGATTATGATTAGGTTATATGCTTGAACCACTTGGCTATTTAAAATTAGGGCAAAGTAACCACATAAAATAGAAGTTTAGTATTTATCAAAATTAAACACTTCACCTTAACACGTTATTTTTTTGTCACTTACATTAATATATACAAGGAAAATATAAACCGAGAATAACTTTGTATTTTCATGTATTAAAATTTGGAGGTACCTATACTTGTTTCATTGTTAATTTAATGGTCGTTTTTGTTGTTGCTTTCGCCGTCAATCTAGCTCTCACATTTCAGCCGATGGGGCGCCCTGTTTGGGCCAAGCCCGCCGATGGGGCGCCCTGTTTGGGCCAAGCCCAAAAATTTAGCAAAATGTACTCGTCCGCCACGGCACGGGCTTTGGGCTGCACAATTTCAGCCCAGCAAAACTGGGCCGTTTTGGCCAGGCCAGTCAACGGCCCTGCCCGCCGATGGCCCGGCCTATTTGGGGCAAGCCTGCCCGTTTGCCAGGTCTAATGTCACATTAGCAAATTATAAAATAATTATAGAATAAGTTGTGTTTCTAACATTACTCCCATTTCGTTATCCACTGCATTCCCACATATTGATTCTTTTGTAGATGTGTGGGTTTAGCTAATTCCATTCTAATTCAACAAACATTTGTGTATATATTTAAAAGTTTACTTTCTCTCTCTAGAAAATTTTTATTTTCTCTTTCTAGAACTTTTTTACTTTCTCTCTCTAGTTTTTTTTCACTTCCTCCCTTTAATTTTTTCATTCTCTTTCATTTTTTTAACCATCTCTTTAGATTTTTTTTATTTCTCTCTCTAAATTTTTTTCGCCCTCTTTCTAAAAACCTTTAACTTTCTCTCATTAATTTTTTTCACTTGGTCTCTCTTGAATTTTTTCAATTTCCCTCTCTAGCTATTTTACTTGTTCTTTCTATTTTTTTTACCCTCCCTAACAATCTAACACTTATTTTTGCTTTCTCTCTCTCTAACTTGTGTCACTTTCCCTTTCTAAAATTTGTCACTTTATGTTTCTAAAATTAAATTAATTAAATTTTTTATTAGTGTTTATTAAACTCTTAACGTAATTTAAGTAAAAAACATTTTGTTAATAATGAATACTTATTCTCCTAAAGGAATGAAATAAACCAACCAAATATAAAGAGGAAAATTCTCATTTCATTCCTTTATTTATTCTGTCCATAACATTTCATCCGAATTAAGGAATTAGAACCAAACACAACATTAATACCACTCTCAATCCTTCCCATTCTTGCTCTTAAAGCCATTTATCACTCAAATAATCCTCGCGTCCTTTGGGCTCTCTCCAAGGCCCAATATGAACTTCGTGACTACCCTTAATCCAATAACAATTATTTCAAGAGTACATACAATCTCTTTTTCAACTTATGTCTATAAATTTGTAAATATAAGCCCAAAAACTTTGGCCGAACACATCACTGACGGCCAGCCTAAATTGTTGAACATATATTGCTGCAGTAATCTATACTATACTCGCGTTTCCAAATTCCTCACGAAACTCTCCTATCGACAGAATCTCGCAAAAGCCCTAGTGCGCTCGTACAATCTCCAGCTATGGGTGAGCCTCAATTTGAATCTATTTTTATGTTTTGGTATAGATCTTCAGCTGTAAGTCACTGATTAATGGTTTCCTGCATGTTTTCCGATCTAATGTTTCTCATTTGATTTAAATTTTACTTTAATATGTGCAAAATTCGGATTATCCCTGTTTGTTTGCTAAAAAATTGATAAAAACCGGAGAATTTTACTATATTTAAAGGCTTTGCTAAAAAGGACAATTATTGTCATTGTTGGGGAAGCTTGGGAATTTATTTGAAGAACTTAAAATGACTTGGTGATATTGTTTCCACTGTTAGATAATATTGAGGAGGACATCCGTGCGTTGCAGCTTGATTCATCTGGTATTGTTTTTTGTTTTTTTATTATTTAATTATTGTTATTTCACTTACCAGTATTAATATAACTAGTGAAATATTATTGGAAAATTATACAGATTTCGAAGAAATCACTTCACATTTCTAGTACTAGTAATACTACTAATTGCTTACTATTTTTAAGTGTGATTTGTTATCACTATACTAGTGGGATGGTTGAGATAAGCTATTTATGGATATGTTTTGTACTACTGGTTTAATTTTAGCAGAAGATAAGAATGTGGTGGCTAATGCAGAAGATGGGGTGCCGGAAGAAGTTGAAAAATCTGATAGAATCGATGAAGGTAGGTGGTGTGTGTAAGTAACTTATTAGTAACCCCAAAAGGAATATATGGGTTTCTATCAATTGTCCATGGTACCAGCATTAGTAACTAGAATATACGTATATTTGGTGATTTATTCCGTGTCTCATTAATTGATTTTGTTTGGATTCGTAAGTGCTCCTCCAGCTGTCTAGTCAATTTACAGTTTCTCGAGAAAATGGTTCTTTCACCTTTATGCATTATTTTTTTTATAGATGTCTAAATATATATGAGAATGATAAATATATATGAGAATGATAAAAAGTATCATGCGAAAAGCTTTCGTTTGTGGGTGGTTACAGATTTGAGAGATGAGGTGAAAGAAAATTCCCAGCCGGTGCATTTGGTGCCAAAAGTTGCTCCGGAAGGTTAGTTAATCCCTTGTTTGTACGTGTATCTCTTTTTTTTTTTTTAAAAAAATTTTAAATTGAGCTATTGGGGATGGAGTTAGAGCTGAATTGGTTTATATTTTCCGATTTTGACACCATCTTCTGAATAAAGTTTTATAGTATAGACTGCATTGCCTCATCATAAAAAACAAAGAGATCTTGTACAAAGAGATCTTGTTTTTTCCCCTTCCCGAATTGAATCATCAATGATTTAAAGTAGATAAACAGATTGAACAAGAAACATAATCTTTTTCGCGAGATTGATTAAAAAAACTGATACAACTGAATATTTATGTTCTTATTCTTTCAAATATGATTTTATTAATTTGATGTATGGGTAGGGATTTTTGTATCTATCAGATTCAAGCCGCATGTTGCTTTCTAAATTCTACAACATCGTTTCAAACAAAGTTTTCTCTAAGTTGGAACCAGTACGGAATTGATTCAATTATGGATGCGATTCAATTATAGAATCATGAATCGTCATTTGTTCAGTTGGTACATAGACATATGAATCTTTGCCTTTTTCTTCTATACATAAATGGTAAAGATTTTCTTGACGAAATCTTAGCTATAGGATCTTTCATGGATTGCTGTCCATAATGTTATTATTATGAAGTGGCATCTTTTACTTAATGTTATTCCATATTTTTTGGGGGCACTACGTTGCTGCTGAAATGGGTGGGCATCGAGGAAGGTATGCATGTATCATGAGTTGTTCTCCATAGGACCTTTTACGATTGAGAGTCACCTTTCTATTCTATGTAAAATGAGTGCCAGAAAAAATTATTATAACTCACATGTGTAAGGGATTGTGTGTCTGTTTTCTATTTTTCTTCACTATAATTTGCCTGGGTATTGTGGTTTCTGGTTGTGTAGCTATTAGGTACTTAGGTGGTGATTGTTTACCTCTTAATATCTTTAACAATTCTACATCTGATTTCAATAGGAGGGTAAAGTTGTTTAGTAAAATTTTATTTGTCTCTTATTGTCTCTTAATCGGTGAGAGAAATATATAAATCTAAATCATTTAGAGCTGCCTCTGAATAAAAAATTTAAATCTATAGAGTTTCTATAAATATTGTACTCCCTCCATTCCAAATTTTAAGATCATTATTGAGTTTTGAAAAATATTTTTAAATTTAAAAGTCATTCAGATGTTTATATTTTTTAGTTACCAAACAACTTTTTAAGTTCAGATGCTATTTCACTCAAAGGATCTAATTTATTAAGATATATTAACCATTCAGATCTTAATTGCTCAGTTTTATTAAACACTACCTTAGTAATGCTTCAGCAATTTGTAGATTTTCTTGTTTTCTGGGGCATGGCACACCCAGAAGTATCGATGTGGGTGCTGGAAAATATTTTATTTATTTCATTGTGGAATAAGTTGTTTGAGTAGAAAAAAGTCACTTCTATGGGTTCTGCACCCTGTTTTGGAGTGAAGCAGGTCTTGTGTTTTTGCCCCTGGTTTCTGGTACTGGGTGGGTTTTGGAAGCTCTTTTAATATTCACTTCTCTTTCTGTATATAGATATTTTTTTTAAAAACCGAAGTTCTTTCAGTCTATTTGTATTAAATTTCTTGTGCTTGTATGTGCTCTTGGTTTCCAGTGATAGAAAGAGAAATCTCTGCTCCAGAGGAAACTGAAAATGAGGTTGAAGATGCTAAGAAGCGACACTTGAATGTAGTATTCATTGGCCATGTTGGTAAGTGATCTCCTTAAGTCATCAGGTTTTAAGCCTTAAAATTGTTAGTCATAAATATTTTTGTACTTATCTGAAATTCATTATAGACTACTAATAATTGCTGCTGTTGATCGTCTTGTATTTGTGCATTATATGGGGCTGTTTGTTTTATCTGTGTTGTCAGTCGACATTTCCCATGCTTCATCCTTTATCGTTGTTCGTAGTCATCTAAAACGACCAGGGGTCCAGGAGTAATCATTGAGTTAACTTCATTCCCCTATATTTGCAAGGCTCAATCAAGCGAGAAAGATTCTTCACGTAGTAATTATGCATCATGGATGCCATTTACAGTAATATATTTTATAATTTTGTAGAATGCACATTATCAATTCTGTAATATAACTTTTTCAATTGAAAATATATGAATGACTTGTAATAACTAGTGCTTCAAACATGGTTTTCAAAATCAGACCTGACCGGCGGTCAAACCGGAACCGGTCGGCCTTCCGGTCCGGTTTGAACCAATGACCCATTTTTGTTCAAATACCTGTTCAAACCCGCCTGAACCAGCGGTTGAACCGCTTGACCCAGTGAACCGATAACTGGTTCACAGTGTTTGACCGGTTCATAAAAAAAATAGATGAAGAAGCCGAAAAAAATGAAACTATCGTTGCAATTGTCTAGATCTAAAGGGAAAAGTGGAAGGACTGTAGACTCCATCATTTATCACCAATCACCCCGCTAAATCAAAATCAAACACCCAAAAAAAACAACGAAGGCGAGGCGAGACCATATATCATTGAAGAAGAAAACCAACACTTCGGGGAAGAGAAGAGAGAAAAAAAGAAGAAATAATCAATGAACCAATAAATGAAGACGTCACATTAAGCAGTCATTGGTACCTACAGTTTAGCTGTCGGCGACAGTGGTAGTGAAAATTGAAAAAACTAAGCCGATTCACTAACCCCAATTGTATACTTTGTGACTTAAAAGGGATATCTGTTAATTTAATAGAGAAATCATTGAGTTCACCTAGAGAGAGCGATAGAATCTTAAAGAGATTAGCTAGCTAGAGAAGAGAAGGATCAGATTTGATTTATGAATTTCTTATTCTCGTAATATCAGAGACATTGATAGGTTTAGACATTGTTTTCGGCGATGAACAGCTTTTCCAGATTTTTGATTCTTAGGATAATTGTATATTCACTTGTTTGCCCTTCTTTAGAAGTATTGTGTCTTAGTATGGGGTAGGGTATTTTGTCATTTTACTTTGAAAACTAAAATATAATTTTTAAGTAATATCATGATTAATATCTTTTTTTCATATAGCTTTAGTATTTATTTTAATTGTATAAAGTAAGCATTGTACAAATAGGTTTAATTTTTTTAGATAAATTGATTAATTTTACATATTTATTAATTATTATATATAATATATAATAATTAATATATTTAATTATTTATTACATATTAATGACGTCACTGGGTCAATAGCGGTTCGACCACTGGTTGGACCATTACCCTATCCACCCGGTACCTTTTTCGGTTCGACGAATGGTCCGATTCTGAGAACCTTGCAGTTCAAACTATCCTTTCTCTTGCAATGTAGTTATTGAAATCTCATAACCTTGATTAAGCTCATGATTTATTAATGATTCAACACATTTCACGATAGGGGACACTATATTTTCCCAACAAATAGGATACGATATGTTGAGAGATACTTTGAATTTTATGTATATTTTTAGTAAGTATAGATGTGTAAATAAATGTAATTGTTAATTAATCATGATAAAATCAAGCAAAATATTAAGAAACACTTGTACCATAAACATCTCCTAGTCTCATAGCAAAGAAGATTATAATATACAACTCTAAGAGATAATCATATTTAAGGAAGAAACATGTGTTCATATAAGTAGAAAAGTTAGAATCTTTATTTGATCCTTCTAATTATATAACTGATATTTAACTTAGTAGTCATGATAGAGAAAAAAAACTAAGGAAATCAGTAAAGTAGGCATATATAAATTAGAAAAGTAGTAAGGTATCAACAAACCCACAAGAAAACAAGAAGAAATTTATATATTATTTCAATATACTTATATAGATGTAATAAGTAAATTTCATATATTTAAGTGTAATGAAAATTCTCGACCCATCAATAAGTATCTAGAAGCAAGCATGCGATACATATTCAGAAGTGTCCGTGGAGTGTTTGTGTCCGACACGGATACATTGACCTCGTGAAGTGTCCATGCTTCATAGATTGGTAATGAATAGCTCGTAACTGTTTAAGTCTCTATTGATTTTCCTTATTTTCTATCGGTCGTTTGTTTAATTTAGTTATGATTTTAGTTTTGGTAAAGCAATTTATGCTTGGTTGTAGTTTCAAATTGAGGAAATTGAATTTGTAGTCACTTCCCAGTTAACCATTGATGATTGAATAAACACTAATACCCTTGTAAATACAGAACTAATTTAATACCTTTACAGCTTTGTTATTCTAAATTTTCGATCTTGCTTTACGATCGAATCCTATAATCAAGAACAAATAATTCAGCTATAATAAATGAAAAGACACTAAGACACAAAGACAGATTCATATACACAAAGACAGATTCATAGTGATATATAGAATACTCGTTTTACTAATGAAAGTAAGTTTTTAATTTTATGATACTTTTTACTGCTTTTACATTCATTCGTTATTGTTTTGGTGTTATTATATTGGGAATTCATATATTTCTCTTGGGTTGTGTTTTGGGTGCCTACAAATGGCCATATATGCATGCCCTCGTGCATGTGGATAGTCCGTATTATAGGGGAGATTTTGGTGAAATTTTTTCAGTTAGTCGGGTAACTGAACAGAGGCGTATATTTACGTATATGCAAAAAAAAATGATATGGATTTGTCCCAATGCATATGCAGACCATGCATGATGCAATGATTCATATTCCTCCCCTATGAATCTATTGTCTTTAGGCTAGTGCAGATGTCTTGGCTTGGAAATTTAATGGAAAGATGGGAGAATTTTGTATTCAGGTCAACCTTTTGATTTTGACATGATCACTGGTTCAGTAAGATTAGGTTCCTTGATGTTTCTAGAATTGTATAGGATAAAGCTGCTTTTGTGTCAAAAGATTTTTCGTTTCTGGACCGTGGGAAGGATCATTAGACAGAAACAATGAATAAGAACTGAAAATTTTCGTGGAAGAATAGCTTTAGGAGAAAAATTAGAATGGAAGTGACTGTTGGATAATGTGTATTTGAAGTTTGGGTTAGAGAGAAAAGTACAATGATATGAAAGATGGTACTGAATGGTCTGTCCAATGAACATATTAATTTGTGAATTTATGTGTTAGGGTTTCGCACAATTTATCTGCATGTGTAGCTTGATATTGTACTTGTAGTGCTTCAATAATGATTTTTGATATCGGTTGCAGATGCTGGAAAGTCCACAATCGGAGGGCAAATATTATTCCTTAGTGGACAGGTTGATGAGCGTACAATCCAAAAGTACGAGAAAGAAGCGAAGGATAAAAGTAGAGAGAGCTGGTGAGACATCATTCACTTCCTAATTTTGGGATTTTGTACTTTTTGGATGAGGAACATTAATAATGGAAATTCAGTTGCTCCAAAATGTGTTTTCTTTTTAGTGTTTGAAAATACTGTTCTTCCATTTATCATTAGTTTATTATGTCAGTGTAATAGATATTGGTTTCAAGAACAAATTATTCTAGGATTGCCTGAAAAACTACAATTGCTTTACATTATCCAATAGTAATATGCCATGTAGCTAATTTGGGAAAATATCAAGGAATTTGAATTGTATTATAACAGATTCAATATGATTAATTAACAGTTTTTTTATAGTTGATGATAGTTATACAGTCTTTCAATACAATTCAAACTCGTTCCTCGATTCACACCCATAATCTTTTTAAAAAATTCGGAGACGACCGGACAGGATAGGACACGGCTGGGACACAACGGGGTACGGCAGGACACGACTGAAGAAGGGAAAAGCAAATTAGTAGGAACTTAATAATTTATATAGTAAACTTTTTTTTTTGCTAAATAGAATTTTTATAGTTGTGATTAACTGTTTGTTTTTTTATTTGTCTCAAGATCAAAAGATTCAAGATAAAGTATTGAAACAAACATATTGATAAAAACCAACAACAAACACTATTAATAGCAATCCTATTTTTTGTGAAAATGACGTAGTCCTGTGTCGTGTATCTTGTCGCATCTGTGTCCTGTACCGTATCCGTGCTTCATATGTGTTGTCCATTCATTTGTTGCTAATTTAGTTTTGCGGATGGACTATTGTTTCATCAATCATATAGTGAGGTGCTTACCACTTACTTGCTTTTGTTGTGTTACCTGAGCTTCCTAACCTTGTTAGTTGATTATTTCTAGGTATATGGCATACATCATGGACACCAATGAAGAAGAAAGGGTTAAGGTAAACATCTTGTTTTGGCATGGATCTTGTTTTCCTTTAGGTTGTGTTCCTTTATTGGAGTTTGGTAAAAAAATGTGATTTTGAAATTACGGATAGCAATTGAGTTTCCTTTTGTTTGGGGTTATATTGTCATATATGCATTCTGTAGCGCTTTCATGATCGAAGCCTTTTTTGGGAGTTCTTTTATCTTATTTACATAGGGATTTGTGGTCTGTGCTTTATTGAGATATATGGTGACTTTTCTAGTTTTATGGCTTTGTAAATTTTAATTTCCTTTTGGGGTTTCTCCTATTGCATTGCAGTTTTCTTTTCTCGATATTTATAAATTCTTCTTCGTTTATTGATTTCTTTTTAAAGTATGTGATATCAGGATTATAATATTTTGTTCCTTACCACCCTGTCTGAGAGTTTTTTAGTTGTAGAAAAGAAAAGAAAAGAAAGTTAAAGAAGAGAAGGGAAGAGAAGAGAGAGTTTTACTTCCTTTTCCCTAGCTTTTTTCTCAAAAGTGAGAAGGATTTTTTTGACTCAAAATGCACTCACTATCCTTAGGTTTTTTTTCTTTTCTTCCCTAATTAAAACTCAAAGACAACAGTTTCCTTAGCTTTCCTTTCTTTTCTCTTCTATTAAAAACTCAAAGACACCATTTCTTTTTATTTTCCTTCACTTTCTTTTCTTTCTCTCCAATTTAAAACTCAAAGACAGGGTGTACATGCAAGAGTCTGTATGTGCATTCATATTTCTACATATATATTAATTTGAGAAATTTCAAAATGTCCATGTCATTGGTAGATGTCTGGAAAAGAGAGATTAAAAAAGTTATCTGAAATATGACAAAGGAAGTTCTATTGATAGAGATTGCTTGTTGAACTCGGTAACTCTAATGAGTGAGATGCTCATATTTCAGTCACTTGTAAATTTCTATAATTTTTTATAGCGATGGTACCAGGATAAGATGGGATATAAAGTTTATCTATCATTCTATCTGATTGAAAGAACATCCCAATGTTGTTAGGCAAAAAATATTACTTTCTAACTTGTCAAATCCTTTAAAAAGGACTACCCTTATGAACTGGTGCAATTTTGCGCTTTTTTATCTGGATAATTAAAAGTACTCCTTGTTTTCCATGTATGCTTTTCAGGTGAAACTTATGCATGCTTAAGTTCCCATCTTTATGTTTAATGCTTATTGTAGGGAATAACAGTTGAAGTTGGAAGAGCGCACTTTGAAACAGAAACGACAAGATTTACTATTCTGGATGCACCGGTACTTAGCTTTGCCTTCATATTTTTTTTATATTTTTAACCTTTATATTGTTGGCGGGACATTTAAAATTATTATAGTGGATATTTTGAATGAGCTTGAGGTATTGTAGTTATGGACACCGCCTTGGTGATGCATACCACCAAAAACACCTAGGAGACGGGAGTGATGGACTAAGTGATCAAGTTGAGATCTTAAGTTATGAGTATAGTGTTTCAATTTTGGCTTGAGAAATAACAAGAAAAAATGAAGAAGAGGGAGGGGGAGCAGAAGTGGCCCAGTATTGTGGGGGTACCTGCAGTGGCTATGGCTAAACTCACCAAGCTGGAGAAGCTGTTGAGTGTTGACCTGCTGCTAGATAAGGCCTTGTTCCAAAGTGCATTATATTCACATAATTATTTGCAGAAAATCAAAACTACAAATTGTTTTAGCACTTGATTTAATCAAGTTTTTACATTGGCATATGTTCCAGAATATAATATATATATATATATATATATATATTCATTTTATTATTCTTTTTGCGAGTAGGCCTGAATTTCAAGTGTTTTTAACTAGTTAAAATATTGTTGTTTTGAAAAAATAGTGAAAGTATGTTGATTTTGTATATTTTGAAAAGAATAAATTAAAATATGTGATTATATTTATGGATTCTATCAATGTATTAGTATGATATATTGCTAATTAAATTTTCAATTGTAAAAGTTATAGGTGGAATTTTTTATTTCTGGATCGCCACCTAGTTGGTAAGTTAGTGTCACCACCTTGCACCTTTTAGGCGTTTTGATGATGCTTTAGGTGTAACATTCACCATTTCCACCGTTTGTATCACTCTCTTAAAATAACATTTGCACAGTTTTTCTTATATATGATTATTAAATCTCTATAATCCTTCTGAGCTAGCATGTATTCTCCATTCACTTGTACATATGTACTTTGCTAGTAGTTATCGTAGACGTTGAGAATAGGATGCAGGGTATGTGCAACAAAGATGAACTGATGAGATGGGGAATCAGGAACAAGTTTTTGTCTTTACAACTGACTAACTGAGATGGTTTCTCTATACTTCTCTCATGTTAAATTGTGGCTTTTAGAGTACTCTCACCGACATACTGTTCTTAGTGTTGTCTCGTGTTAACATGTTTCACTTGATACTGTTAACCAGTAATAATGTATTATTCTGATAAGTATCTTGTGTCTCAATATCTATAAAGGATTGCACTTTAATTCTTTACAATTCTCTCTAAATTTTTGAGAAAATCTTACATTAACTCATCATTATGAACTCAATCATCATTTTCAATTTTGCTTAACTCATGTAATCCATCGCAATCATTAATAACAAATTATTTGTATCACTATTTTACTGATTAGTTTTCAATATTATATTTTTCTCTCCTTTTTCATCTTATAAATGCAATATTATTAATATAATTTTTCACAACTAAATGGCTCAACTAAAATTTGGCGTATAATGTCTTTAGATATTTGACAAGTTATGTTTAAAAGCTTTTGGCTCCTGTTTTGTATACTTAGTATATTTATAAGTTGACCTTATTTCATTCTGTTAGCAGATGTCAGTTGTTAATAGAGTATGTCAGTTGATATAGTTGTTAGTAGAGTATGACAACACCTAATGGAGCATGGGCTCCTTGTACTTGTTGAATGCTTTTTCCTTGTATAAATAAGCTTCATGTAATCTAAGAAATACAATATAGAGAAAATACACTTCTACATGGTATCAAAGCCTGATTCTTATCAGTGCTGTTCTTAATTTCCTTTTTCCTTTTTTTCCCCACTCTGTTTCGCTATCGAACAAAGAGTCGCATATAAACATTGCAAGATTAGTTTGGTTGGCAAAATTGAGGCTGTATTAGGGTTCTACACTGACAGTCGAGTCGACCGGAGGTGTCATTTCGCCGATCCCACCGCCGCACGCGTCTCCACGTGCTGTACCACTCACCGGTCGCCGACACCACGCGCTACCCTTAAACGGCGCGTGAGGCGTTTTTCGGTAGCCCTTTCCGGCGCGGCTTCTCCCACTATGGTCATTTCTCTCTCCTCCTATCTACAGTGGTCGTTTAGCATAAAACTTCCGATGTGCATAGTATTAAGTTTACTGCTTTGTTTTTTTGGCCTACTATATTTACTGTGAGTTGCCGACTATGCTTCAAAGGGACTACTATGGTTAATGCTGTGCATATATCCTATCCAACTGTTCATTGGATCCTTAAGTACAATCAGTTAGTTCCTTTGTTCACTGTGGTCACTATTAGTTCCTTGTTGGCCTACTGTATTCACTGTTTGCTTGTATTGAGCATTCGTTTGGCTTATTTGTTCACTATCTGTTTATTGAACGTACTTGTTAGCTTTATTGCACAAAATTGACCCAACTGCTTCAGAAAACCCAATTTCTCCCTTATTGTTCACTCACTGCCATTTGTTTACTGTTCGTTGCATTTTTTGGAATAACCTTGCCATTTTTTGTTGAGCCTTTTGATTATCCTTGTTGATATTTCCTTAGATAATTCTTGTGACTCCTATTACCATGGCCGAATCTAGTTCCAATAGTAATATTGATACTACAGAAACAAATAAAGGGCAGTTAATTAGAAACAATCATCTTAATTCTGTGTTGGCTCTCAGTCCTTTTAAATTGGATGGATCCAATTACCTGGCATGGTCTCAAGCATGCCGTATGTCAATTGAGGCCAATCGTATGCAATATTGCATCAATGGGACAACTACTATGCCTGCACAACCGGGGATGCCTCAAGAAGAATGGAAGTCTAATAATTCTATGGTCAAAACATGGATTTTTAATTCTATGGAACCAAATATGCGGAGTAGTTACATGTTTCTAGGCAGCTGCCTATGAACTTTGGGAGACTATTTCCCAAACTATCTCTGTTTTTGGTGATATGTCTAAGGCATATGACATTCATAAGCAAATCCGTGAGCTGGGTCAAGGGAAGAAGCCTGTTACACAGTACTTTGCAGAGATTAATGCCTTTTGGCAGGAGCTTGATCATTAACGGGGTTTTTTAGCCAAATGTACTGAGGATACCGCAGCTTATTAGAAGTTTGTTAGCGAGGATCGAATTGTTGATTTCTTGGTTGGTTTAAACATCGAGTTTGATCAAGTTCGAGCCCAACTGATTGGTCAGACACCTTTTTCATCACTGCGAGAGGCTCATGCTTGGGTCTAGCAAAAGGAAAGTAGACGTCGGGTAATGGTTCTAAATCTCCATCCTGTGGACAAATCAGCCTTGGATGCTTCGAATACTAAGCCTAGCATTCATATTCCATCTCCTATTAAGGAGTCCCTGCGATTGTGATTACTGTGGGGAAAAAAATCATACCAGGGATCGCTGCTATAAGCTTCATGGGTGTCCTAAAGGACATGGAGGACGGTCGGTCTGGTCGTGGCCGTGGATCCCAGGCCTACATATCCATTCCACCCCTTCCTGTTGACACACCCAGTATTTTTGAAACTCCTGCTGCCCTTACCCCTGAGGAGATCTCAGTTTTTCGAAATTTCTATTCCCAATCTACTCCTCTTTATGCTCCGTCAGGTATACATTCTTGTGCTTTACATGTTTCATCCACTTGTCCTAGTTGGATTATAGACACAAGTGCCACCGAGCATATGACTGGGTCATCCAACCTCTTTACTTCATACACACTTTGCTCTGGAAAAGACAAGGTTCAGATTGCTGATGGCTCCCTATCCTCTATCTCCAGGCGTGGTTCTGTCGTTTGTACTTCTTCATTAACATTATCATCCGCTCTTCATATCCCTTCATTTACTACAAATTTACTATCTGTCCAACATCTTTGCAAATCTCTACAATGTTCTGTAACATTTTTTCAACTCATTGTGTTTTTCAGGACTTGGTGACGGGGCAGTAGATTGGCAGTGTAGTGCAGTTAATGGTTTTTACTATTTAGATGTTCCCTCGTCAAAAGTGTGCTCTACTTAGGCTCTACACTCTACTCTTGACTCTCGCATAACCTCTCTCCATCAATAGCATCGACATTTGGGACATTCTTCATTTTATGTATTGGAGTCTTTATTTCCATCTTTAGTTAAACAATGTAACAAAACTCAGTTTTTGTGTGAACTATGTGAATTAGGTAAAAACAAACGGTCTACTTATACTGTCATTCATAGTAGACACTCTGAGCCTGTTGCTATTATATATTCTGATGTATGGGGACCCTCTCGTGTTGTTTCTCGTTCTGGTTTTAGATGGTTTGTTAGCTTCATTGATTGTCATTCTCGTGTCATTTGGATTTATCTTCTATGATCAAAAAATGAGGTGTTTGATTGTTTTCAGGATTTTCACAAAATGATTCAAACTCAATTTAACGCTAAAGTCAGGATTCTTCACAGTGATAATGGTCGTGAATATAGTAATAATACTGTGTTTGCATCTTACCTCTCTCAGCATGATATCATCCTTCAAACCTCGTGTCAGAACTCCATAACAAAATAGGTGTGGCGGAAAGAAAAAATCGACACTTACTAGAGGTTGCACGATCTCTTATGTTTACCATGGACACCCCTAAATTTCTATGGGGAGATTGCAGTTTTGACTGCTGCATTTCTTATAAACCGCCTTCCTTCTAGGGTTATTGGGAACAAAAGTCCCATCTCTTTTATCCGACACCCGACCAGTCCTTCTCCTTCGCCTCGAGTTTTTGGTTGTGTTATGTTCATGATAAATCTCCCACTCGGGGAAAATTAGATCCCAAAGCCCTTAGGTGTGTGTTCATTGGATATTCTCCAACACAAAAAGGTTATAAATGTTATCATCCTGCTTCTCACAAAGTCTTTGTCACCCGGGATGTAACTTTTTGGGAATTAGAACCTTTTTATTCTTCTATCCCTTCTCCTCAGGGGGAGAATATTGTTGATGAGGAGGAAGCTTTCCTCTGAGGACTGGTATTCCAAGCCCTATTTTTCCTGTTCCTATTGTTGTTCTTGATAATTCTACACAGGGGAGAGTTACAAAGTGCTAGACAGCCTGAGCCTGAGTTGAGGACCTATGCTCGAAAAGGCAAGCATAAGGTCACCATTTCTGCACCACTACACCAACCTTGCTCCGAACCTAGTCAGAATAATGCTAATGGTGAGAATCCTAATCTTGTTCTTCAGATGATACCGATATTCCTATTGCTCTTAGAAAACGGGTTAGAGCTTGTACTCAACATTCTATTTCTAATTTCTAATTTCTTAGCCTATAATAAATTATCTGCATCCTACCTCTCCTTTGTTTCCTCTTGTCTTCAATATCTGTTTCTTAGGGGTGGAAAGAAGCAATGAGAATGGAAAACAAGCTATGATTGAGGAGATGAATGCCCTGAAGAAGAATGATACATGAAAACTAGTTACTCTTCCTTATGGAAAAAAACTAGTTGGATGCAAGTGAGTATATACAGTCAGACAAAATTCTGATGGGACAGTTGAGAGACTCAAAACCAGACTAGTTGCAAAAGGGTACACTCAATCCCATGAGATTAATTAGCTAGGAGACATTTGCTCCTGTAGTAAAGATGAACTTGTTCGTACCATAATCTCATGTGCAACAAACTTCGGCTGGAATCTTCAGCAATTAGACATAAAGAATGCATTCCTTCACGGTAACTTGGAGGAAGTATACATGGGCATACCTCCTTGGTTTTGCTTCATCCATCACTGTGGGTAAGGTTTGTAAGCTACGAAAGGCTTTGTATGGTCTGAAGCAATCTCCTAGAGCTTGGTTTGGTAGACTCCACAGAGCAATGATAAGGTTTGGGTACAAGTCGAGCAGATCATACTCTTTTTGTCAAACAAATAAAGGGTAAGATTACCATTCTTATTGTTTATGTTGACGACATTGTGGTGACGGGATAATAAAGAAGAGATTGTTAATCTCAAAGCAAGACTAGCCTAGAGAGTTTGAGATCAAAGATCTTGGTCCTTTGAAATATTTTCTTGGTATTGAAGTTGCGAGATCTTCCAGTGAGATCTTTCTATTTCAAAGAAAGTATGTTCTCGACTTGTTAACTGAAACTTGACTTGTTATGATGTAAGCCTGTTGATTCTCCTATTGAAGTTAATCATCATATAGAAGGAGGCACGGGACCTACGGTTGATAGAGAAAGGTATCAACGTTTGGTGGGACGATTGATATACCTCTCTCATACTAGACCTGACATATCTTATGCTGTGGGAATAGTGAGTCAGTATGATCCTAGATATTGTCACATGAAAACTGTTTATAGAATTCTGAGATATCTTAAGTCTGCTCCTGGAAAAGGATTATTGTTTGCACCATATGGTCATATGAGAGTTGAAATTTTTTCCGACTTAGATTGGGTTGGCTCTATTGAGGATCGTCGTTCTACATCAGGATACTGTTCATTTGTTGGAGGTAATCTTATTACTTGGCGTAGTAAGAAACAGTCTGTGATGGCAAGATCTAGTGCTGAGGCTTGAATATCGACCTATCGTCTTGGGTATATGTGAACTAATGTGTCTTCGAACTTTGCTAGAAGATTTAGGGTGTTACAACTAAAGGGCCTATGCAATTATTTTGTGATAATAAGACATCCATTAGTATTGCAAACGACCCAGTACATCACGATAGAACGAAGCACATTGAGATTGATAGGCACTTCATCAAAGAAAAGTTAATCAGGTGGTCTTATTTGCTTACATTTTATAAAACAGATCATCAGCTAGCTGATATTCTGACTAAAGGTCTTAGTAGTAAGATGTTTCATCCATTGTGTTTCAAGTTAGGTATGCGAGATATCTATACACCAATTTGAGGGTAAGCTGTTAGCAGATGTCATGTCATGTCAGTTGTTAGTAGAGTATGTCAGTTGATATAGTTGTTAGTAGAGTATGGCATCACCTAATGGAGCATGGGCTACTTGTTGAATACTTTTTCCTTGTATAAATAAGCTTCATGTAATCTAAGAAATACAATATAGAGAAAATACACTTCTACAGATACTATTCCTTCTGTTATTGTACAACTAAATACTTGAATTGCCCTTCAAGTGAGAATTATATTCGGAAGGAATCTTTGACTGTTATATAAAAGTACTAATTTGACATCTCAATCTTTCTAGATTATAATATATACAAAGAAATAGCGATTTTTCTTTTTGAGTTATTTTTTTTATTACTATCACGAGCTAACTTTTCCCTTTATCTTTTGAATATGTATTTCATTTGTAAAATTTTTTTTTTCATCTCATAGCCTGTCCATCATATGGATTCTGTGCTAGTTAAGATTCTGAATAGATCAAGTTGGTTTTGTGAAGGGTTTTAATATGGTTCAGTTTAGTTCCTGCTGATAATATGTCCTACTATTCTTTTATGATTATGTATGCCTTTTTGAACCT
Source organism: Panax stipuleanatus (assembly GCA_020205555.1). Taxonomy (NCBI): domain Eukaryota; kingdom Viridiplantae; phylum Streptophyta; class Magnoliopsida; order Apiales; family Araliaceae; genus Panax; species Panax stipuleanatus. Next base: position 165,266,660 of record CM035117.1, read on the forward strand.
TGATTTGAATAATTGATAATGACCATTATATATAATTTCATTTATTCTTCAGGGTCACAAAAGTTATGTACCTAATATGATTAGTGGGGCATCTCAAGCTGATACAGGCGTGCTGGTAGGTTACTGCTGCAATGCATTTTCTTAATCCTGCATTGGACTAGCATGAGTTGTGGATTTGGTTTCTGAGATCCATCTGGTATTCAGGTAATATCTGCACGAAAAGGAGAATTTGAAACTGGATATGAGAGAGGTGGGCAGACTCGTGAACATGTCCAACTTGCAAAAACTCTGGGTGTCTCTAAGCTGCTTGTTGTTGTGAATAAAATGGATGATCCTACAGTGAACTGGTCAAAAGAGAGGTGCTTGACCAATTTTCTGGTTTTTGTGTTTAAATTCCAAAAAACCCTTTTGCATTTTACTAATGCTGATTTATTTTCCTAGGTATACCGAAATTGAGTCAAAAATGATACCATTCTTGAAGTCTTCAGGTTACAATGTGAAGAAAGGTAACTGAATATTAAATTTCTGATTTGGATTACTTCAATTTTTTCTATCTCCTCATTTGTTTGCTACTGAATGTCTCTAATTAGATATTTAATCTTGTGCCTTTGACTTTTGACGTGTATCAACTCTTGCTTATAATTTGTAAGTTGTAATAACTTGTTTTAATAGTATGCTATCCTGAAAGAGATGTTCTGGAGAGTTGTTTAGAAGCACATTTTGGATATAAAGCGGCAGTGTATATATTTGTAAGGTAGAAGAGGCAAGGAGGGCGAAGCATCCTCCAAACTTAACAAAAAATTAAAGTATGAAGTCCTATTGTAGGATGGCCCTCAATCCCTACATAAATCTGTTAAAGCAGCTCCCACTAAAGTGCCAATTGCTTCAGCTTCTAAGTGTTGATTGCTAGAAATATGACTTTTGTCATGGTTTAATTGCTTAATTTGTTTAGTTAGGATTTTAAGATGTGTTTCCAAGAAGTGTTCTAAAAATTCCCGCCTAGGCCCCGCCTAGGCGCTAGGCTCCCCCATGGCGCCCCGCATATGCGCTAGGCCCCCTCCTGGCGTCTCGCTTAGGCACTAGGTTCCCCTGGCGCCTCGCCTAGACCTAAGGCGGGAAAAAAATTCCTCTAGGAAATTAGGCGGGACCTAGGCGGAGAGGTTTTTTATTTTAATAACTATCCAAACCAGATTTTAATATATTTATTTTTCTAATGATTTATCATATTCATAATGCATTTTGTAGCATATCAAATCACAACAAGAAGTGAGCAAGATCAAGTTAAAATGGATAATTTTATTATAGTTGTAATTTTTTGAACTTGTATCAACTTCAAATTATATAAATGATGATACATTTGTAATATTTAGTTTAATTCAATATAATTCTTAAATTTATATTTAGTTTCTTAAGTTTTAATATTGAAATGAATTCTTGAAATTTTAAATTTTATTATTTAATAGCAATCTTGTTTATGAATAAAACTAATACGTTAAATATATGTTTGAATTTTGAACAATTACACGTTTGTGTTTGAACTTTGACATTGACAATATGAATATGTGTTTGAACTTTAAGTAAAGACCTTTATTATCTTTATTATAGATTTTTTTGTTTTATATTATTATTTTGTTTGGATAAATATAAGATAAAATATTAAAATTGACTTGAAATAAAAAATCCCGCCTATGCCCGCTTAGGCTCCCTAGGTGCTAGGCCCTCCCTGGCCGCCCGCCTCCCGCCTAGCGCCTTTTAGAACATTGTTTCCAGGTAAGTTCAACCTTGTTGTATATAAGGGGCGGTTCAATGGTGTATGACAGACTTGTGATTTGTTGGATGCGGTGCAAATGAGGAAACAATTGACAATAAATAAGAGTTAGCCCCTCACCATATCATGTGGTCCATTTAGAGAGCACAATAGAAGATGCTTTATTTTCAGAGGTTGCTTGTAAAATGTCAGACCACTTAAGCATTTAAGCAGCGTTGTGTTAATTATTTGGCATGTAGCCTAAGCTATTGTGATTTCATTAATCTAGCTTCCTTGGTTCTCATCTCATAGTAGACATATCCTTAGTTGCATACCAAGTGTATCCAATCTTTAGTTCTCAAGAAGTAATACAATGACATACTCTTTAAGGATAGGCTTTCAAAATGTAGATCAAATTCTAGTGACAGTTCTAGATCTCTCAGAGAAATCCCAAGTTTAGGAGTTTGAGGTTCTAGATTTTAGATGTGAATCAAACTTATGGTATAGTTCTAGATTGCTCTTAGTGATCTCAATAGTAAGAATGAAGGTTCTAGGTTTCAAATGCAAATCAATCTCTAGTTCTCAGTCGCTCAAGTTTTCAAGTTTAAGAAAGGAGGTTCAGTTAGGATGTTAGAATTTGCAAAATAATGGTCAAAGGTTTGTTCAAATCTTTCTTGGATTTTTTGGACTTGTTGTAATACCTTTTAATGTTTTTATTGGAAAAACTAGTGAAAAGTGTTTTAGTAACGTTTTATGCGTCATATACGAGCATATAATTAATTATTTGTTTCTGATAAATAAATCAAATATATATAAAATTAACACCAAAGGGAAACAATCCATTGCAGAAAGTGCCAGAACAATGATTTTAGCTGTCTTAAGATTTGGTTAAGAATTAATTGACGGAATATGGTAATAAGAGACACTCAAAGACTTGTAGTTTGAGATAGGGTGTGCACTTGAGCTTCAAAGATATTTATTGTTTCTATTTCATAAATAGATATTCATTTAAATTTCAAACCTAACATGTTCTCATCTTTAGAAAATTTAGAAAAAATGGAAATAAAGATCAAGGACAGTTTGGAAAGTGGAAACATGATGTGCCCCCCCTTCTCTTTCTTGGTCTCTGTCAGAATAGATATGGCGTAGTTCCAAAAAAGAAAATGCATTAAACATATGCCAAAGGTGTTTTTGTTTTAGAGAAAGTGGGCATCAAAATTGAGGGTCAATCCATGGGCATAAGGTGTCAGTATATTGGTTTTGAACATTAGATTTCAATTTAAAATTTTCAAAGTGCTTCAAATATAGATTGTGAGGGTTTATGGATTTATTACTGTATATCTGGTCTCTTGATTGTGCTGGAATAGTGTTGGCACCTTGGTGATTTCTCAAACTGCGTGACAATTTTGATCCTTACTTGGGCAAATGAGCATATGAGTTGAGAGTGGCTGTTCACACTCAAAGGGGAGTTGTAGGGACTCACATGTGAAAGATGGAATTTTTTAGTTCATGTGAGATGGTGTAAATCCCTCATTAACGAGGTAAGGCCTCATGTGTTACGCTGTACTAGAATCTCACTACCCCCGGTAATGACATTACTGGTAATGAAATTCTCGATGTCTTTTTGTTCAAACGGTTTGGGTATTTCTAGAATGTTGTTCAGGAATCTTATCTTAGTTTTATGATACTTAGACTTAGCTTTCCATGTTATACTATTAATTCATAGAGGGTGTGGAGTAAGAGATTAACATCTTGAGAAAGGAATGAGATACCAATTCCATATAGGAATCTCATTTATAGGTGAATGAGATTACTACCAACAAATATACATACCAAATGTCAGAATTCGTCAAAATAAGAATGATTCCCACCCTCTATTCCAGCGTACTAATCGAAACCTAGAAGGTCTTCGTTGTTGTGCTTGTTCTCCCAAAAGAATTTTATCTTGGGTATATTTTTTATTATGTATCTTTTTTGCTTGTATACACAATGTCATAGATGGGGTTGCACCTTCTCTTTTCGGTTCTTTTTTTTAGTTACTAACTCACATCCCAATTCTAAGTGACCTTTCAATTTGGGGATTTTCCTGTTCAATTGAACTTAATACCTTTTTGGATATGCTATTATGCTAAATTTTTTAAAAAGTGAGACTTTGTAGTAGAAAGCAATTAATGTTTTTGTCAAGTACTTCTTGAAATATATGGCTAGTGGAAAGGGTCACTTAAATGGAGCCAGATGGAATTAGATTGAAAAAAGGTTAATGAGAAACAATTACATATTGGTGCAGATACATATGATTTTAATTTGTATGAATTTTTATGAAAACAAAAACAGGTAATACATATAATTATAGGTATGTGTATATAATTTGGATAAGGTTCTTGTCCATCTATACTGTGTTTTTTATGTAATCTACTAATCTTCAGTCATACTGAATTTAACCTACTTAACCTGCAGCTGGTAATTTATTGAGTATGCGAAAGTTAACTTCATAGTTAATCTACCGAAAAGAGAGGAGATACAAGAAAAATGGAATCCATTATCTAACCACACCCCCCTTGAAAATTATATTGTAATCCAAATTACTTAATTAATTTCCTGGGAATGTTTGTTTGATGCCTGATGATCACTTGCTTTTAGATCTAATTTATGCTTTCATTTTTGCAGATGTTCAATTTCTTCCAATATCTGGGCTTCTTGGTTCAAATATGCAGACAAGATTGGACAAAAGTGTATGTCCATGGTGGGATGGTGCATGCCTATTTGAAGCCCTTGATGCTATTGAAGTTCCGCCTCGTGACCCTAAAGGTCCATTTAGGTACAATAGAACCTTAATCTTTCAAGCTCTATACCAATTCTCATTTCACATTCATTCCTCTATCTTTCTCTCTCTCTCTCTCTCTCTCTCTCTATATATATATATATATATATATATATATATATATATATATATATATATATTTATGTAACTGTGTATGTGTGTGTGCATATAGAGTTAGGTTGTTTGATAACTTCTTTCTGTATTTCTCCCTTAAACTTCGAATCTATTTTCTTATGATGTTTTCTTGCTTATCGAGTTTATATATTCTGTTCGTAGTTTCATTGTGGTCACCTAAAATATCGAATGGTGATGAGGAATCCTTTTATCATATTTCAGTTGGAAAGCCCTGGTATTTGCAAGACTAATTTGCTTTAATAAGCAATTTTTTTGGTAATCATTGAGACTGTTTTGATGTTTTTGCTTATTTGGTTCTCTCTTTTTGGAGCTAGGAGTGATTAGAGGTTTTTTCAAGTGTTTCCTTCTATAATTCTTGTATCAGTTGTACTTGTTAGTTTGTTGGCTATCTATTTATTTACTTTTATTTTCTTATTTTGTAGGCTGCCCATTATTGACAAATTTAAAGATATGGGTACTGTTGTTATGGGCAAGGTAGAATCTGGTAGCGTACGCGAGGGTGATGGCTTGTTGATCATGCCAAACAAGGTGCTCCTTTGGGCTCTTATTTATAATTTGAATTTGTCATGTATTTATTCGTCTTTGTGACGATTGGAGTTTGTCCACATTGATCCTCAGGCACATGTGAAAGTTCTTGCTATATATGTGGATGAGGATAAAGTTAGGCATGCTGGACCTGGTGAGAACTTACGGATCAGATTATCTGGCATTGAAGAAGAGGACATACTGTCTGGTTTCGTCTTGTCTAGTATTGGTACACTTTATCTAATATTTATGCTATTTTTTCTTTGTGTGTAAAATTTGGTAGAGTTTCTATTACTTCTTACTGAATAAAAAAATTCATTGATATGAATAAGATATACACGATTGAAGTATAAATTTTAGCAGTCAAGTAAATTTAATTTGGGTGTGGCTGTGGATTCAATTGGTTAAGTGTTGTACTCTCTTTTGTCTAAGATGTCTTGGAAAATCTTGAAGATAAGTTAGGCAAGTTAAAAGATGGAGACTATCATCATCATCAACAAAATATTACAAGAATCGCTACCCTTAAATTTGTTTTTAAAAAATTATTTTAATAATAAAAAAATACTAGAGACAAAAATAATTGAATCAACTGAGATAGCGTGGACCTGCAAATTCTTGTTATTACCTTTTATGTGACATTTCACTAGTTAGGACCAAATATCCGAGTAGTAGCTTCCTAGATGCAATATTTGCTGAATGTCGATCTATATAGGGTTTTGCTGCCAATACTACAGATTTCGCTTGGCCAAAAATTATATTTCTTTTTTGTTTCATTGATTTTCATAATTGTATAGTCTGATTTAATTGCCCAATAGGCTGTTCTAGTACTTCTAAAATATCAAAGTAGTTCTGTCTGCTTTGTTTTGTATTATTTTAACGGTCTTCTTGGATGTTATGCCATTTTCTAAGTTAATGAGGGTCATAGAGAGTAGATTTAGGGATGTTCTTTGCTATTACTTCCCGAGGCATCTAAAATGCCTCTCTTTGTTTCTATATTGCTCTATTTGCTGTTTCTCTATGCAACGCATTCTTCGGTCCCACTACTTCGTATCGTGACTTCTAATAAATTGTTTTTTGCTTTTATTTGCAGCTAGGCCAATACCTGCTGTAAACGTGTTTGTTGCCCAGTTGCAGTTCCTGGAGTTACTTGATAATGTACTTCCAGGCTTAGACTTTATTTCTTTTAATCTCTTCTCTCTTTCTCCTGTTGCTTTCTCTGTTTGTTCCACTCTTATTTGTATTTCTTATTGTAAATTTATGTAATCAAATCCAATGCATTGTTATTGCAGGCAATTTTTACTGCTGGCTACAAGGCTGTATTGCATATTCATTCTGTTGTTGAGGAATGTGAGATTGTTGAGCTGATGCAGCAGATTGACTTAAAGACAAGAAAACCTATGAAAAAGAAAGTTCTTTTTGTGAAGAATGGTGCTATTGTGGTGTGCCGCATTCAGGTGCTTTTTGCTTTTGCTGAGGATATCTCTAGTCTGAAGAATCCTCTTACTTCTATTCCTTAATTCTGCATGTATGCCAATTTTCTTCATGTCATCGGCTAGGTGTGTCTCATTCTCTGTCCCAAAAAGAGTCCTACTCGTTGACTCTTTTACAAATATTAAGGTTTCCAAGGACACGAATAAATTTTTTTATCAACAATTTCTTTCCAAAAATAAAATTTTGACTTTAAGGTTCAGAGTTGAAAAAATAGGGCTAATGACAAAACTGTCCCCCAAGTTTTTGGACGAAAATCAATTTGATACTCAAAGTTTGGGAATCTTCAATCAATACCTCTAAGTATTTTAATATAACAAATGTGTTCTCTTTTGGCTGGACCGACCAATTTTTCGCTGGAATATGGTTTGACTACTTTTTTTTGTACTTTGACCTTCTCAATACATTTGGCTTGTATTTGACTTGTATTAATAGGTATTTTCTCAAATAATGTTATTATTTACTTTGTTCATTTCCCCCAACATTTAAAATTAAAAAAAAATAAGATCTTGACATTATTTATAAAATCAATGACAATAAATAATAAATTAAATATAAATAAAATTTTCTTTTGAGTGACACATTACCTCCATTTACAAATAAAATATTTTCATGAAATCTTTAAATACAAAATAAATAAAAAAAATTATAAAAAAATCAGTATTAAAATCATAGTCTCTTTAAAGGAGAAACTAAAATAAAAACAAATTAAATAAATAAAACATCAATGGTAAGAAGACAAAATTAAAAACAAGATCATAACTTATAAAATAAGCAATTACAAAATAACAACAAAATCAAAAAATCAAATAGATTCTCTCTTTTTTTTGGCATCTTTTTTTCTTCTTTATCGAACTTCTCTCTCTTCTCTCTCTCTCTCTCCCCTCTACCTCCGCTTCTCATTTTCTCTCTCCTCTCTCCTCTCTCCTCTCTCCTCTCTCTTCTCTCTCTCCTCTTCATGGGCCTTCTCTCTTCCTCCATTGTGTTTAATTAATTGGTCTTTTAATGTTTTATTTTAAATTGTAATAATTTTTTGCAGTGTATATACTTGTATAAAATTATAATACATGTATGCCTACATCTAAAACGTATAATACATAAAAAAAAAAAAAAAAATTGACACGTGGCAATCTCGGGCGAAAAATTGGTCGTTTGGCCAAAAGGGAACACATTTGTTGTTTTAAAATACTTAGATATATTGATTGAAGATTCCCAAACTTTGAGTATCAAATTGATTTTCGTCCAAACTTGGGGGATAGTTTTGTTATTAGCCCAAAAATTAATCACATCTCGTGTCTAAATTTTATCTACGCAAAACCTAATTTTCATTAAAGTACTCTTTTTCTAGATGGAAAGAGTAGTTTCATATTAAGAGAAGTTCTATAGCTTATTCTTTCCTTTTATTTTCCTTATTATTTCATTATTTTCTGTGCTCTATATTATATCTCAATATTGGTAGGGGTGCAAATTAGGACTGAGAACAGGGGGTCGGAGCCGACCTGACCCCTTTAAAACTGAAACAATACTAACCCCTTTTGTATAGGGTTGGGCTGGGCAGTGTTCTGAACCTTGAATCAGACCAGTCCTGAACTTGAGCGAACGGGTTCGTCCCACAATATTAGCCTTTTTTCTTTCTTTCTATTTTAGTCTATTCTTACCTTCAAAATTACCAGGTCAAACCAGCATCTAAGATCAAGGGTATGGGTAGGCCCAGCCTCTTTCTCAATAACTGCCTAAACTAGCATAATGGAACACCCTGCTCAGCTATATCCCTAATTGTAATCAATCCTAACCCTTCCAAACACGTACATATAACAGACACATACTCTAAATGAAAATTCAAGCTGCCATCTTGGAGTTAGATGAGGGTTGATTCCTGTTGCCACTCTGTTTTCTCCATTCTTTAGTTTTGTTTAATGGTTTTATTATCTTACAATGTAGAAATGTAAAGTTCTTTGTTGATAATATCTCGTTTGATGATTTTTCCTTGGAAAACATTTCCCAGGTGAATAATATGATATGTATTGAGAAGTTCTCCGATTTTCCACAACTTGGACGGTTCACTCTCCGTACTGAAGGTGACAAAACTGATTTCCATTAATTTGTTGATCCGACTAGTTCTTAACCACCCCCCCCCCCCGCTTCCCTAAACACCTCATGCCCAATAGAATGTAAAACCTGTTGAAAACCAAAAAAAAATGAAAGAATGCGTCTTCACAATGATCTCACCATTTTTACAGGAAAAACAGTTGCAGTTGGGAAAGTTACTGATCTTTCTTCAGCAAGTAGTAGCTCGTAAACAATTTTGGCTTATGAGGTAAAATGTTAATGACTCAATTACCTCTGCTATATGGTCTGTGGTGTAACATTTAAAAATTAGTTTGGGGGTTATTTGTGGATTTCAATTTTTAGTTATTTCCATTCCGTTTAAGCTTATTAGTGGTAAATTCGCAACCAGTTATGCTTGATCTCTTTTACTCCCAGTAAGTCATAAGGTAAAAGGTATTGAAAGGAGAACAGAAAATTAGCAGATTAACTCATGAGTCGGGGCATTAAAGCCTCAGAAGGTGTGCCATATTGACAATGCCTTGTCTCATGCAGATATGTTACACTTTAAGATCTAGACTTTCATGAAGAATATTTTAACTGTGCCCTGCACCTCGGGCTTAGGCCCAAAAGATGCTCACCTTTTTGAATGCACCTCCCCGCATAAAAGTGCACCTCGCCTTGCTCCTAGTCATACACTTTTTTGCGCCTTTAACGACTACGGGTTTGACCAAGTTTCTTGATTTGGCCCAATGTGTGCAGTCAATCAAGCACAGCGTCAATTTTTGTTCCTGCTAGCTTGCTTAACGCATATGCTAGACTTCATTTTGTTTCTCATGGTGTTGTGTTTATTTCAGGCAGACAGAGTCATCAGTACAAATATTTTTGGGCACAAATTAGCGGTTTATCAAAGGGGTTTTCTTCTGACGGCATCACTTGGAACAGAATGCATTCCTCTGATTCTGATATAGCATGACAGATCTCCATGTTGTATTGTCCCGATGGTTGGCTAATGTTGCTAGTGGCAACACTTTTGCTACTATTTTCAGAGGTTTTGATGTTTTGATTACTTGATTGGTGGGGTAGTGTAGTACCTGTTTTCGTGGCCCCATCTTAAATTATTATACGATCATAATTGCTAGTTTTTCTGTTAGATATTACTTCAAGATACCGGTTATATGAGAAGTTTTTTATGTGCTGAAATCATACTATTGTTGGCATAATAATTATCCGGCGTAGCTTTTGTGTATGCGACAATTGGTTTGTAAATTAGAATGTTTTTTTTGGCTTGGAAATTTGAATGAATGTTTGGTCTTGTTTTACCTTGCCTCTTTCCGAAGCAAGGTTTTGTGGCGATTGTTCTGATATGGGTGTTGTTTATGGTTGAGTTCTGCAATGTATTGTGAAAGTTAACGTTGTTCTTGTTCAGAGGTAGGCAGAATTGTTTGAATATTAGGCTCAGGGTAAGTAGAGATGTGTCAACATGATTTGATTGTTTTCTTTAAAAAAATGAATCAATAGTCTGTGATTTTTTCATGACTCGAAAACAAAAAACAAAAAATTCAATCAACTACATTACAAGAATGAGCTAATCAATATTATTGGACTATTTATTGAATTTTTTAATAATAAAATTTTTATAAATTTGCAATCAAATAAGTAAGGTTTTAGTTGGTTACCGGAAAACAAATTGAATATGCAATTGGAATTAACATATACAATATTATGATTACTCATTAAATTTTTAAAAATTAAAATATCAAGTTTCATAAAATAAACAAAAAATAAAAAAATTAAATAAGGGTTTAAGTTGGTTACCTGGATATAAATGTATCATTCAATTAGAATAACATATATAATATTATGCTCCAATTATACGAACTTATAATTATAATAAATTTAATAATGAATACATTTTCAAATTTTGAGGTAAACCTTATAAATTTTTCAAACCTTAGGGGGTCGTGGCTCTCTTCAGTCCTATGCTAATTTCGTCCCGGGGAACGTGGATGTAAAAGACTGGAAAGTTGGTTTCTCGTTAGTTACCATGGAAATTAGTGGAGGAACAAATATGAGCAAAAGATGTAAAATTAGTGGAGGAACAAATACTATTGAAAATAAAAAGAACGGTCATGATTAAAAATTAAAAATCAAAATTCGTTACTATTAGTAGCGGATGGTAAAAAAAATATACTTTGCATCCGCTATTAATAGCAGCAGACTTTATCGGAATGTGTTTGACTTTACTCATAAATATTTAGAATTTATTAATCAGATTTAGGGCTTATAAATCAGATTTTAGGATTTATTAATCAGAGTTTAGAATTTACAATTATGTACTTAATTCCTGGTTAATAAACCCGCTTAATAAATCCTAAGCCCTTATTAACAAGTCAAAACACTTATTCCGATTAACGTAGGCTATGTGTTTTTTTCACCGTCCACTACTGTTAATAGAGAATATCAAATTTTAATTTTTAATTATGACCGTTCTTTCTTGTTTTAAATGGTACATATGGTGCATAACAAATATATGTTATTACCATATCTATATATACTTCTGTTGAAAATATGAATTAATGGTTACTGGCTAGTGGTTACTACCTTAAGATAATCATTTACCATAAACCAAATCCTCCAAATGACATGATAAGGATAAATGATCTACATTCTAAGTGATTTATATATATATATATAAAATAAAAAGATAAACTAATAATAAGATCATTAACAGTATTAAGATTAAGATCATTAATAGTATTAAGATTAAGATCATTAACAATATTGAGATAAAGTAAATAAAAAGATAAAGATTATCTGGTGAAATGAAATTAGATTATTTCATTATTATCTACAATTTCCTCCCAACTCCTTATAAATACATGCACTAATTACACCATCAAATTCACTACTCAAAACAAAATTATTTAGAGAGAGAAAATTATTTAGAGAGAGAAAAAGGGAGAAGCATGAAGATCTCAGTTGCTCTTCTTGTTCTTGTGTTCGTTTTCTCCATGGCCTTGCTCATTCCTCAAGGCCAAGCCCGCAATGCCCGAGAGCTCATTAGAGGGCCCACTAAGAACCAACCGTTTGTGGGCCCAGACTGCATTAAGGCCAAGTTGGGCCTGTCCATTTGTGTGAAGGAAAAGTTTTTGTCACCTTGGTTCCACGAGCCCACTGAAGATAAGTGTTGTAATGAGATTGCAGATCTCCATAAGAAGTGCCCTTCAATAATTTCTGATTTTGATGATAGGTTTATTCCCGTCTTCATCAAAGATGCTTGTTCTGCTTCCGGCCCATCTGCACCCGGCCCATCTGGATGAAGAAATAGTTATTTAGATTTTTTTTTAGTAGTTTAGGTCTAGTAGTGAAATTAATTAGTGGGATATTTCGATTTTGTTTTAGTAGTATAGGTTTTTAGTGAAATTAATTAGTGGAATTAGGCTTAGCATTTTGAGCATATTTTTTTTATGTTTTTATTGAAATGAATAAATGTAGTTATATTTTCTTTTAATTGCTATGGTAGTTCTTTTATTTAATTGTTACTCCCTAATTTGATTCATAAAAATAAGCCCATTACAAAAAATTTAATTTTTTCACTCCACAAAAATAGTTCGTTACAAAATTTTGTAATTTTTTTTATTCTTTATCCTTGTTTATCGCTAATTATTAAATGTTTAGTTTGATAATGATGACATGACAATAAAATTATGACGGATATTTCTAATTAATGTATTGGGATCAAGATCCTTTCCATTTCAAATAAAATAGAGAGAATCCGGAACTAATTTAGCACTATTATAAATTATTTTATTTCATGTTTAATCTTATTGATTATTATGATAATTATTTGTTAATAATAATAATAATAATAAATAATTATTAAAAAAATCAATGAAGGACATAACAAAATACTCATAATAATAATAATAATAATATATTAGTGTTATATTAAATTAAGAGAATTGATATTTCTACAAGACCTCACTCACATGAATGTGGGTCCCGTTGAAAATATTAATTTTAATTTTTCTTGTGAAAATATCAAATCCCTAAATTAAAACACTATTAATAATAAATGGTCACTTTGTTATGTCTCTCATTGGTTTTTAAACGAGATGACTAGAGTTAAGTTAGTGATTTTTAAATAAGGTGGTTAGAGTTAAGTGAGTGACTTTTAAATGAGATGACAATTTCTAGACCTTATATCTAATAATTTTAAATTTAAACATTAAAATGGAGATTTTTCATTTTCAATTAAAATAGAGAGGATCCGGATCCAATGTATTGGATCATTTTAAACTATCATAAAAAAATACAACTCTTTTTTAAAACAAAAGAACGTGAAAAATAAGACTTTTTCGAAACCGAGGGAATAGTATTACCAGTTGCGTGATTATTACCTTCAAAATTGACTTTCTTTATTGAGAGCCTTCGGCTTGAGTTCGATTCCCCACCCCACGCCACCCCAATTAAAAAAAAATACTTTCTTTCTCATTGTTGTTGTTGGATGCATTCCCACGCCCCCCCCCCCCCCCCCCCCCCTCTCCCTGCTCCTCCCCCTCTCCCTCTCTCTTTGGTCCTTTTTCTTTTCCGATTAAGAATTAATAGTGTAAAAAAAAGAATTAATAGTGTAAAAAAGTAAGTTTCGAAGTTGTACACTAGGTCCCATTTCGAAGATTGTAGATAAAAGTTTATATTCTTATTTAAGGATTTTAAAAATATTAAATTTTATGTTTGGAACTTAGAATCTTGAAAATTTTGACAAAAGAAAATAATAAGTGTAATATATATATATATATTTTAAATTATTTAAAACTTTAGCATTATACTATATGACTACTATTAGTTTGGGTTTCGGTTAGTTCTCACAGAAAATAAATGAAGAACGAAAAATAAAAGGCATACGGTATATTTAGGTTCATCAAGAACGAAAAATAAAAGACATTCGATATATTTAGGGTTCATCAAAATGTGGCTAATCATATTTGTCTGATGTATTTATTAGATATCATACACACTTTATAATGATTCACACAACAAACAATACATATCAATCTACCAATCAAATTCAAATTCACCAACAAACAGTCTAAAACCATTGCCACTGTCATATGACTAATGGAAAAAAAATCATTGTTTTCCCTCTAAGATATTAAAGTTTGTATGAGGGCATATATATTTAAACATATTTTTTCTAAAACTAAAATTTGAATAAATTTATTTTTATTGAAGTATTCAATGGACAATTTTAATTGGGTGACGTGGAGCATGTGGACAGTTGAGCTTTGCACATGAATGGTGCAAGCTTTGATATCATACTGAAACATTCAACTCAAATTCAACTAACAATGAGTGGAGTAGTCTCTGAAGTTATATATTGAATCTTCAGGTCTTAATTGTCTGATGTAGAACTTTATATCTCAACAATTATATATATCAATATGAAACAAAATTAACTTACTGTATCGAAATAAATAAGGAAAAACTTTATGCAGACATGAATACTTTACAATTTCACCTATTTGTGTTTTTACACGTTTGTTTATGTTGGAGAAGAAATAGACATTAGGTTAGAAGAATAAATATGTAATTTAGCAAAATAAAAGAAGGGTAAAATGAACATTATAGTTGGTCAAACTAACTTATTAAAAATTACTTATAAGTCATTTTTAAATAAGGTAGAAATTGTTACTTATTAATAATAACTTATAAGTCAAAAAATAAGTTAAAAATTAAATTATTGTCAAACACTACAAAATGATTTATAAATTGATTTGAACAAGTTATATCTTCTATATATTTTGTGATTCTCAGGGATGGACCACAAAATGATTCCCGGGAACCTCCCTTAATTGGACCACTCTTTGAGTATGGACAGTGGGGAATATATTAAATTAATTTGCAGTGCAATGTAAGGTTCCTCCGAAACAAAACAATATTATGTACTTTTGGGACCATCCATATATATATATATATACACGGTCAAGATTTTAAGCTTATTATTTATCCAACATACTTTGCTTACCCTCCTTTAGCAACGGATCGGATGACTGTTCGGTCTGTCGCTATATATACAACTGTCGTCTATATGTTGTCCGTCGTTATATGTTTTACGTCGCTAAAAGCTAAGACGATGGTTGTATATATAGTGATAGACCGAACCGTCGTCCGATCCGTCGCTAAAAGGAAATAAGCAAGGTATGTTAATAAAAGATAAGCTTAAGATCCGGACGTGTATATATATATTTCATCAATCAAGTCTTGTACATGCATGTATTGTGATGATCAAGCTGCTTTACACACTGCAGCAAACCTAGTTTTTCACGAGCGAACAAAACATATTGAGAATTGAGATTGACTGTCACGTGGTCTAAGAAAAAATGCCAAGTGAATTGGTCCAGTCTATAAAGATATCTAGTACTCATAAAAAAAAGATCAATTCTGATTTAAGCAAATTAACCAGTTTGCTTAAATATTTAATCAAGCTTTAGTTTGTATATTATGTATTTGTAATTAATATTTATTTAGAATATTATTATGAGATAATAATATATATCTAGATAAATATTGAAGTCAAAAGAGAAATGCTTTAAGATTCATTCTTAGGTGCTGTCAGAATACCTCTTAATTCACCTGCCTCTGATTCAGTCAGAGACAAATCTTATTTGGTAATTTTTTTTGTCTCTTAATCGTTAAGACAAAAACTCAAATATTAACTATTAAGTGCTGTCTCTTAATAGTTTATTTAAAATTTATGAACAAAAATAGTCTCAATAAATATTGTACTATTTCAATTTCAAATTTTAATGTCATTCAAATAATTTTTTTAAATAACTCAGAGAGTTAAAATGAAAAAATAATGTCATTTAAATGTTTTACACTTTTTAGTTATCAAACAGTTTTTTTATTTTTAGATTAAGATGTTATTTCATTCTAATGATCTAATTTATTAATATGCATTAATCATTTAGATCTTAATTACTCAGTTTTATCAAACACTACTTTAGTCTAATATGGAGCAGGTTCATAAGACATGGTGAGGATTAATGTTATTATATATATCATTGATTAGAAACGTGTTTGATACTTTTATCTATTAGAAAATACACTAAATTTCGTATTCTCTCTTTCAGCTTAGAAAAAATACAATTAATTAGGATTTTTTTTTCCAAAAGGGTTCTTTAACATAAAATCATAGGAGGGAAGATCTTGAGGATACTAGGAGACCATACGGATTTTGTGAAATATCAAGCAACTTCAAAGAGTTTGAAGAAATTTGAAAACACGTTAATTCAACTAAGCACTTTCGTACCTATTTTCGGACCAAGATCATCTTTCTTTATTAACCGATATTTCTTTATTATATATTACATACGGTTTATATCTTATGTTTTTAATATTTATTTATACACATAAACCATAATATATATATATATATATATATATATATTATGGAGATTTATATAAACATAATAAATTACCATATAATGAATGATGAATAATGTACTTTTATTAATAAATAAAATTTTTACATAAATAAATAAATAGATAAATAAGAATTTTAATAGCAAAAATCTAACAATGTATACTAATAATCAGTATATATATATATATGGGCGGATCAATGACACTAAATTTTTTACACACTTTTTTTATTCTTGGATTTGAACACTTTTCATGGCTAAGATTAAAGCTGATTTTTAATTTATACACTCTATTCTTTGTATAACAACCTATATGAATGCATATATTATCATAATATTGGTGATAACTAACCAAAACTTTAATATAATTTTATACAAATGTTGTGGAAGCAAGTATGTATATCTAAGCAATTTTAGTTAGTTATCATCAATATTATGATAATATCAAAGCAATTTTTGGATATATATATATATATATTGTTGGGTCTCCAACTTTTAGATTTATTTTGATGATAACAATAATTAGTAAATAAATTAATTAAAATGGTAGAATCCTCTCTATAGGATTTATATTATTTATTTTGACCAAAAATATTTTCAGAGATTCCTATTTAAAAAATAATTTTTTAAAACTCTTTATGGGCAAAAACTATTTCTAATTATATATATATTTAAAGTATATTATATATGTAAAAGTATATATATATATATATATATATATACAAAATTGATCAGGTCCGGACTCCCGGACCTGATCAAATCCGGACCTTCTTTTTTTTTTTTTTTTTTTGCTTTTTTTTTTAAAATAGCTAATAAAAAATGTATAATATTTTATGGAACTGGAATTTTTTCATAATACAGTGTTTTAGGTGTGATTTGGATACTTATAACAAAATAAGTCTGTACAGTCTGTATAACCTGTGTTGTTATATGTATCCAAATCACACCTAAAACACTGTATTATGAAAAAATTCCAGTTCCATAAAATATTATACATTTTTTATTAGTTATTTTTAAAAAAAAAAGCAAAAAAAAAAAAAAAAAAAAATTGGTCCGGATTTTCCGGACCTGATCCGGCCTGTATATATATATGTTAAGTATATATTTGTGTGTGCATAGAGGTATGTGCATGAATTGGTGTGTGTATGTGTGTGTGCCGAACACTTGTGTGTGTTGGCATGGAAGTGTGTGCCTAACTTATTTGTTGGGCATGTGTGCATGTGTTGGAGTATGAGTGTGCTGAACTTGGATTAGTGTATGCATGGGAGTGAAAATTAAAAATGCAATGCTTGTATGAGTGTTTGTGCCGTAAGCATGTTTGCTGCAAAGAACAAACTTCTAAGACTTATGCCTTTGTTTCAATTGTTGGGCACAAAACTAATCATTACAAGTGGTGACTCACATGTGCATGACATAAATTGTTGGGCCATTTCAAATTGCTTATATATATCTGACCAAAAAAATTTAATCCGAACCCCTCATTTTTTAAACACACAATTCTTTCAAATTTAAAAATAATTTTCAAAATTACAGTTATGCCCTAACCTCAAAAATATTTTATAATCTTATTGAATTAATTATATATGTGTGTGTATGGCTTGAGACATTCATTTTGGGACCAGCCTTATTCATTCATGTATGTGCTGAGATATATTATGTGAGAATTCATGCATTAATAATAAGCTTTGACCGAATGGAACTTGGAAATGGGCATTAAACAAATTGGGCATTTATTGTGGAACAAAACAAATTTTTTCAACCAAGAATTATGAAAATTCGGATATGGCATGTTACCAACTTGAGATGTTAAGATCGTGTGATATATTTGAGATATGCTGAGATTGTATATTGACCGAATTTTTGAGTGGCAATGATGAAGTTTGAAATTAAGGCATGTGTGCATTAAATGTGTAAATATATATATATATATATATATTTATGTGCATTAAATATGTTATATATATATATGTATAATTTCGTGTGTGTATATATATATGATCATAAATGTGTGTATATATATATGTGTGCATTAAATAGCTATATGTATATATATATATGATAAACCGTGTGTGTGTATATATATAGGAATTTCTTAACATGTAAGCACACAGTTGAAGAGAATATTCTCTTGAATTGTGTGCATATTTTCTTGAACTTTGTGTAAATGCAGAAATCAAGGGAATATGCACACAGTTCAAGAAAATATTTTTCTTGAACTGTGTGCTTAACATATGCCCTTAGAGCACATGTTAAGAAGATCCATATATATATGCAGTGTATTAAATATGATATATATATATATATATATATATATATATATATATATATATATATATATGGATAATAAATGCACATGTGTATGTATGATGCATGTATGCATCAAAGAGAAAATGAATGACAAATGCTTTAATGTAGAAAGAAACTTTCGCCCAAAAATTGATGAGCAAACATTTGTAGCATTAAGTATAGTAGTATTAAGCATTTAATACAAATTGAATTGGCAAGTGGTGCCTTACATATTTCGGATGAAAAGCTAGCTTGGCAATCCGTGCGAAACATTTTGATAAATTAATCTGAACCTTATATTTTAATCAAATTGTTTTTAACCGTTGATTTTACCAAATGACTACTTTGCCCCAAGCTTATAACCTCCTATAAATAGGAAGCTTATTCTTCAAATTTTCTTTACCAATTTACAAATCAAGAAAAGCTTATACTCCTCTTACATACTCTCTCTCTCTAAGAAGCTTTCTCTTTCTTCTTATCAAAGTTCTAATCATTTGAGAAGAGAAAATTGGTCTTAGCATATTGAGATAAGTTGTTTGATTTACATTATTTGAATTATCTCTTGCTTATTTATATTTATAGATATACGAATATAGATTGTTATACACAATTTTATATATCTATATTTCATCTATTTATCAAAGAAAAAATGTACTTAATCTGACGTCGCAAGGCTACGGAGATACACCTCTACGGAGAGAAATTCGAACCGTACGATTCCTTATAGTCTTAAATAACTTTTTATTGATATTATTTATATAAATATCATAAATAGATATGACACTTGATAGTTCAAAACGACATTGTGATATTCCTCCAAAAAGAGTGAACTATCCGAACTGAATTTGAAAATCGTAGTGATCTATTGAAAGTATTTATATAAATATCAATTATGAAAATTATAAATATTGTCATACTTAGACGTCGAAGGCTACAGGAGATATTCCTCTTAATGAGGGATTCACACCGTACGATTCCTTATAGTACTAAGTGACTTTGTTTATAATCAATCACATAATAGATAAAATATAAAATATATATTAACTGAGTTAAACAAGTATATTTGTTATATCAAGTTGTGCTTAACTAATTAAATTGTTATACTTGATAATTATTGCTTAAATTGATTTATTCTTTTAAATACAAATACTTGAACACAAAGCCATTCATATACTACTTATCAGAAAATATCTGAGTTAAACAAACATATTTGTTATATCAAGTATTGCTTAACTGATTTATTTATTATACTTGATATCTATCATCACAAGTATTTGATCATAAATTCATTTATCCATAAAATACTTGTTGTAAGACCCCAAATTTTATGAATAAGAATTAATTTTCTTTATATATTATTTTGAAATAGTAAGGTGTTGATTTGATAAATGTGATAAGTTATGGGTGAAATGTGCAAAGTTTACAAAATAAGCAAGTGTTATAAAATATTCGTTGTGTCGGGGAATATTCGTTTGGTCGAGAAATATTCTTTTGTCGGAGAATATTCGTACGATAGCGCAGTCATTGGTGGACCCCACAACGGAATGAATGTCGGATATAAAAAGCGACAGAGTAACCTTTTTATAAAAATAATGGCAAAACTGTTACCGTTAGTACTGTTGAAATACCCGATAGTTAAAATACAGTAATACGTGGTGTTGCACAATAGCACACGGTATTGCACAGTATTTTAAATTATTGATTCTTACATAAGAAGGCACTTACTCAATTATTGTTACAGTAATAACTGTTCAATATTTTATATTATTGATTCAAAAATTGCATAATATTTTATTGGTTCAATATTTGCTACGTTGATATTTTATATCAATAAGTGCTACTTTGCTATTTTATATTATTGATTCAATAATTGTCATTGCACATTATTTCAAATTATCAAATCAATAATTCATATTATTTGAATAATATTATTAGATAGCATTATTGGCAATGTCTAAGGAAGTTCTGTCTAGAAAAAGGGTTGATTAATTGCGCGCCAGTAAGAAGAAATTCTTATCGGAAGACCCCCTTTTTCCTGGGAACGACCTGGTTGTCAATATTGTAGTTCTGTAAATTTATTTGTGAATAATTAATTTTTGATATATATGATAAGAAAATATTTATTCAATGTGGATTTAAACGGAGAAATTTTTAACATGTGACATTTGTTGAAACTTGGTATTTTATCTCTTTTTCGATAAAATAATTCATTCAAATATATTGTTATAATATTACATTATAGTAGTATGATGTGATTATATAATAGTATGATTTTTATAATTAGAATGGTAACATTATTATAGTAAATTTATGGTATAAAAGTTAAACGAGGTGAAAGAGTGCAAATTGAATTTGAACTCTTATGATGCAAACAATGATATCATCGGAGCGATGAGGTAGGCAAGGATGTCATCGGAGCGATGAGGTAAGCAATGATATCATAGGATCAATGATGTAAGCGATGATGTCATAAATTATGACGAAAAGACTATTTTACCCTTACTCTGTCGAGCCTATAAATAAAAACTCATTTCTTCATTATTTCTCACCAATTCACTAAAGCTATAGAGAGAGAAAGTATAGAGAGAATAAGAGAAAAAGAAAAAGAGTATTCTGTTATTACACTAGTACAGTCTCCAAATTTTTAAGGTAAGGGGTATTATTTCTTTCGTATTCATGAAGAGAGTTATTTTCTTTCAATACTCGTAAGGGTTGTTATTCCATTTCTTATTATTTTGTTGGAATAACCTGTCTACGCAGAGTACCGCATGCATGGTGAAATCCTGTTGTTATTTCATTCTTTATTATTCTGTGCGAATAACCTGTTTACGCGGACTACCGCATGCCAGGTGAATAACCATTCGTATTCAGTTGTTATTAAATTATGAAAATAATCTGTCTTAGCGGACTACCGCTTGACGGATGAAAATCCAATTACAGTTTCGTATATAGTTTCATTTCAGATTCCTAACTCTAAACTTACTACGGTAAGTATTGCTTCTATAATTCCTGAAATGATCAGAAATTCCTTGAGTTTTGCGCTTCATCTAATATCATTTCACTGGAATATTGGTCTGAACTTTCTTGTGAACTTTTTATCTTTTCAATATCGAGTTACTATTCACCAGTTACTATTCACAGAGTACTATTCACGGTAAAAAAATTATTTTTTTTCTTCTTCTAAATCATCTTTGATTGGATCCAGGTTTTGATCTTCATTCTTGAACTCTGGATAAATTCTCTAATATTTGTCATTTATCTCACTGAATTCGTTATTCGTATTGTTTTCATATTCTTCAGTCCTAAATTGTGATATAACTGAATATCTTTGGCCTGTAGTGCAAAGATGAATGATTACCTGATGAATATCTTTGGCCCGTAGTGCAAATATGGACATGTGTTGAGATGAATATGACCAACTGGTGATACAAATGAATATCTTTGGCCGTAGTGCAAAAGATGAATATTTGATTCGAGATATATATTGATTGATGTTACAGGGATAAAATATTGATGATGGACTTTTAAATCAGAAAAGATAGTAGACATCATTATCTACTTAACTTTTCTATTGAATTGTTATTTTCGCTGCGAATATTGATCTAAAACTTGTTGTCCATAATACTTTAACTGATTTGTTGAAGACTAACGATAATTTATTTTTCATTATCTTAGTCATAATATTCTTTACTGGGCTAGTTGAGCTCACCCTTTTCTTCTATTGTTCTCTTCAGGAATAGAGAATATCGCGGGTACTAGTCGGGGAATGGAGTGATGGTCCGAGTTAGAGCTGTAGAAGTCCTCACTATTTTTTTAAATAGTGTGATAATAAATATAATGAGGACTTAGTTTGAATGTTTATATTTTTTACATGTCTGTATTGACACTCACAGTTGCGTGGTCGTATTTTGCACGACCTTATGTTATAAAAGATTGTATTTGAATTCTGTACTATGTATTTGGCGACTCAGAATGGGTTGGTATTGAACCTATTTTGGGGGCGTCACACTTGTTGCATAATATAAAAGTTATTTAAACTTTTATATCACAAACTTAAGTGAATATATCTACTTAAATAGAAGCATATTTGATTCAAAGCTTAAAACAACTTATTTGTTTACTCAGAAGCTTTTTCACTCTAAATATAAAAGTAATTTAAACTTTTGTATTTGAACTTAAAGTGACATTTCTTTAATCCATAAAGAATAATAGTTCTTTATTAATTTTGCATTAAACTATATATTTGCTTATACAGAAACATTTTGGAGCTAAAGTTAAAATTGACATATTTGCTTATTCAAGAAACGTTTTTCACACAAAGTATAAAAGTTTAAACTTTTATAACAGTGCATAATTTACATATTTGCTTATACAGAAGCATGTTTGAGCTAAAGCTAAAATTGACATATTTGCTTATTCAAGAAGCATTTTGCACACAAAATATAAAAGTAACTTAAATTTTTATAACAGTGCATAAATTTATATATTTGCTTACACAGAAGTATTATTTTATTAAACCATAAATTATTATCTGCTTACAAAGAAGCATATTTTCTCAAGTATAAAAGTCTTTGAACTTTTATAAATATATATGATCTTTAAATTGCTATCTGCTTATTTGAGAAACATTCATTTGTACTAAATTTTATCTGCTTATTTGAGAAGCATTTCGTTGTAAATTCTATTAAACACTTAGAAAAAAGGAAAAATGTTAGAGTTAGTTTATTTTATGTACTTGTGAGAAAGACGAGTAATTCTTCTACCAAGACCAGAGTCTTAAAGAGGTCAGCTGGGAGTTGGGTCTCTAGTGAACTTGTGAGGTGGGGAAGAGACTGTTGTTTCAAGACCAGATCATAGAATAGAACTGAACTCAAAAGAAAATATAACTAAGCTTGAGGAGGGAGCTGGGAGCTTGCTGTCCAAGATAGGTAGTTGTGAATAGTTGAAAGTTTGTCTACAAAACTTTGTAAAAGCTTCTCCGCCTGTTGAAGGAGTATTTATTACTGATAGTAATAGGATCTCAAGTTCTGAAGAGGAGCTTGAGACTGGATGTAGCAGCATACCCTGGATGTATGTTGTGAACCAGACAAATCTCTGTGCATTGTGTGATTGATTTTTTACTGTCTTGCATATTAATTTCTAACACTGCAAATTAATTATCTAAAAATTCAAAAAGGCCTAAGACAATTTTTTAATCTGTAATAATCTATTCAACCCTCCTTCTAGATTATTATTGGACTTTCATATATATATATATATATATATATATATATATACACACACACACACACGTTTAGATCAATCACTAAATTGTAGTCTTTTCGTACCAAAATTAGATATACAATTTAATTTTTGAGGTCAAACGACAACGACATACTAAAACTTCAAATATTGATGTGAATTTATTTAATTGTAGTTGATACAATTATTATTATAATTAAATATTATATAATAAAAACTATTAAGCATAAAATTTATTTCATATCCTAAACTTTTATGAGTCATATTAATTTAAAGTTTAAATATACATTCGTTAATTAACCTCAAAATACAAGTTATATCTCTATGTAATACAATAACAAAATTCCATCCAAAATCATTGTCTCTGGCAAGTTGTGTCGCGTCCTTGTCGTCAGTGCTGATAAAAATATCTGACTCATATATATTCATCTGAAACCATATCTTGACTCAAAAGGCTAACTTATTAAGTTTATGGTCCATTAAAATATTATATGTCCTCAATCTTTTACCTTTTGTTTTGATGCGAGACTTTACTATCACGCGGTGCCTCAACAAGTGCTACCGGAGTATGGGACATTCCAATTGAATAATTAATTTGATTTTAGCTCATGCTTGTGCTGTAGATCTCTACCGAACTAATTATAAGGTAGAAATATGTGTTTTTAGTGCCTTATAATTAATTCGGTAGATATTTATAGTACAAGCATGAGCTAAAATGAAATTACGTGTAGCTTGTAATGCACCATCTTCATGGATCTTGCTTAAAGCTGTCTGGTCCGTAGGCATCCACATATGTAAATCAACACACAGACTATTTTGTTAACTGCAAAATAAATTAATAATTAATTAAAAATGCCTCATATATAACAGAGTTTTAAATAAATGTTTAATTCCTCCAGCTCGTTTTAATGGAGGACTGATCGATCTCAACTGATAATTAATCAGTTAGAAGAACGTTAAATCGTTCTGAAAAATTATACCAATCGATCAAGAAATTAAACTAGGAAATAAAAAATAAAAAATAAAAAATAAAAAAAATAAATGGAAGGCTAGCTTACATAATCTGCATGTTTGTCACATAGAAGATATAATTTGAATCTTCCAGAGCTTGCGTTGCATGGTGGGAATTAAAGTTAATCAATCATATATAGGTATATTTATATATGGTCTGTTTGGTTCAAGAATTGTAATGAGAATGAGAATAAGAATAGAATGAAATGAACATATATATATATATATGTTGGGATTGATTCATACTTCTGCGGGTTCGACGAATGGTCACTACGACTACTTAGTTGGGGGTCTGGCTCACCGGTGAGCGAGCGACTGTCCAGCTCGTCGGTGAGCTGGCGGAGTTGCAAGGGTGCAGCGCCCCTTGGAAGCCAAGCGCAAAGTGCAATTGGGCTTGTGGATTTATTAGTAGTCCGGTCTTGAATTTTGCTAATGTATTGTGCCTCATGTGTTTGGGCTCATGTTATAACAGCTAAGGTTTTTTTAGTTACTATAAAAATATTATTTGATGTGTGAATCATTGTAGAGTGTGTGAGGCATCTAATGAATACATCAGACAAGCAGGACTAGCCAAATTGATGAACCTGAGTATATCGTGTGTTCTTATTTTTTCGTCTTTTATATAATATCTGTGTAATTGCAATATTATTCGATCTTAAATTCTAACAATATATATATACATACATATATATATATACGGTCCGAATTTTAGGCTCACCCAACTAAAAGCTCACCCAAGCTCACCCCCTTTAGCGACAGACCGGGCGACGGTTTGGTCCGTCGCTATATATACAATCGTCATCTTAGCTTTTAGCGACGGACAACATATAGCGAAGGACAACATATAGACGACATTTGTATATATAGCGACGGACCAAACCGTCGTCCTGTCCGTCGCGAAAGGGGATGAGCTGAATGAATTTTTAGTTGGATAAACCTAAGATCCTTATCGTGTGTATATATATATATATATATATATTATAAAAATACAGGCCGGTTCAGAGATGGACGGATTAAAAACAAGTTAAATTATTAGTTTTTAAAATATTTAATTTAATCATAAGAACTAATAAAACTCACTTGCTCAAAGGATTAATATTAGTCATTTAGCTCCTAAACACATTCATTATTGTAAATAGTTAAGCCCAATATCCCTCTACACCAAAATCAACCCACAGACAAAACTCTCCAAATGGCAAGCATATCAACAGAAAAGATTTTTTCAAATTGGCATGAACACTAACCAAGTACAAACATCTCATAAGCACTACATTTGGATATTTGAAGATGAAGAAGACAACTCACTTGGGTGGTCAGAAACTGGTGTGATGACTGTCGGTGAGGTGATGTTCTCCACTTCTTCTCATTTAACTTCTATTTTTCGGCGAACTTTAGGCTTAGATCTGGGCTATTGCTTTTTTTCTTTTTCTTTTTCTTTTTCTTGTGGATTGACGACAGATCTAGGTTGTTGTTTTTCTTCCTTCTTCCCCTCTTTTTCTTAGTCATTTCTAGTGGATCTGATTTTAGATGTTCTCAACTTATGGTGGGTTAGTTTTCAGATCTGAGTTTGGGGTAAAATGATGGTTTTGAGGTTTGATTTTTCTTTGATGTTGATGCCGCAATGGTGGTTATGAAGGTAGTAATGGAAGATTGGGACATGACAACCATGAACCATGTATCTGGATGATGGTTTTGAGGTTTGGTTTTATCATTTTTCTTATACTTGGTTCTAGTGTTTTTTTTTTGTTTTTATACGGTCATTTAATATATTTTAATATTTAATACGCTAAATGCGTATTTTTCTATAGTCACACCATATAAAAACAATCGGTTTCAATCGGGTTGTCGGTCGGGTCAAGTATTTTAACTAATTTCCGTCGAAAAATAATTTTGGGGTCTATATTGTATGCAATTAGGTAATTAATGTAGTAATTTGTAAACTCAATTACTTTGAGAGTCGAATTATGAATTTGATGATATTTAGCAGAACAAACTGAAGGATAAGCCTTAATTTCTTATTTATTTAAGTTCGAATCGGTCTAACTCGCTAACCAACTGCCGGTTTGTTGGGTCAAGCAGTTCAACCGTCGGTTCACTGAGTTTGAGCTGGGTTTGACCAAAAATAGATCTCTGATTCAGAATCCATCGGTTCTGATATTTACCGATTCGACCGTCAGTCCAGTCCGAGTTTAAAAACCTTGCGTTATAGTATAGTAATAGTAATATGTAGGTTTGACTGACGTTATAGTATAGTAATAGTAATACGGTTAGACTTAGGGGGTGTTTGATAAAAATTGAATGAATCTGAATCTGAATTTGAATGAGCTGAATGTGAATGAAAAAAATTATTTGATAATTAACATGTCTGAAACATTTGAATAATATAATTTTATTATTTTACCCCTCTGAAAAAATTCAAAGTTGTTGTAAATTTATTTAATATTACTTAATAAAATAGTTAATATATATATTTTAATTTTTTTTACTTTATTCAGCTGCTCATTCAGCCATTCAGCTAAAAAAATCTGACTTAGTCATTCAGCTCAATCATCTGACCGATTCAGTCATTCAAACAATTTTTTTTCAAAACAAATGCACTTAATAGCTGACCTATTCAGCCATTCAATTATTCAGATGTCAGTTCTAAACAAACAGCCTCTTAGACTGACTGCATGTGGTGCACACGAAATATTCAAAAGGGAATTGATATTTCCACAAGAGAAATTGATATTTTCACAAGACTTCCCTCACATGAATAGTAAACAAGACCCACATCCATATAAGTAAAATCTTGTGAAAATATCAATTTTCTCTATTCAAAATTGTTGTTGGTACTGGGAGAACAAAGTTGTGGGCTTGTAGTTATCTATCTCTAGAATATGTATTTTGTCTCATTTTTTCCTTTAAATTTATTGAATATAGACATAAAATATTTCATGCTTGTGTCAGTCCTCCACAACTTGATTTCGTACGTCACCACGAAACCTAATATAACAATTATGTAAGGAATGATTAAATTATTATTTCTGTTACATGAGAAATGTTTCATTTACTAATTTTATTTTTTTATTTATTTAGAAAAGAGTCATTTTATTTGATGGTAATATAAAAATAACATAATGTTTTTAAATTTGTTATTATATTTTCATTTCATTATTACTAAATTAAGAAGCCACCGTTTTACGGTTAAATATGAAACAAAACATATTCTTGATATTTACAAAATTTGTAATCGAGATTTATGTTTTTTTTATATCTTTTTGTGAAACATAGACCATAATCTAAGAACACTTGTTTTTTTGCTTGGACACCAAGATTAAAATCGAGCAATTTGTTCTATAACCAAATACAATACAAATTATAATTCATTTTCCATTTGTCGAATATTGACTTGTGCTGTCATTTTATCTTCTTCTAACAATTCCATACACAGATGACACGACCTCAATTCGATTTGGGTCTAATGTAAAGTGAGATTGCTCAAGAACTGGGGTCGTCCATGATTTTTTTTTTTTTTTATAATTAAGCATATAATCACAATTACAATACAATCGGTTATGGGAATTTTTTTTTCCACATGAGAAATTTGATATTCTCATTAACATAAGTACGAGTCCAATTTACTATTCACGCGAGAAAAGTTTTACGGAAATATTAATTTTTCTTATGAAAATACCAATTCTCTAAATTATTCACAGTGTAATAAATTACATTAATCAGTTAAACCTCTCATGAAATAAGAATAAATTCACACAAAGGTGAAAATTGAATAGAGATCTAAATGTTACAAGAGTTTAGTCTTAGTCTCTTAATCATCAAGTTAAAATCTTATTGAGAAAAAACATTCTTAGTATTAATTATGTAATTCACTACTACTTATATGAATCTATTTGTACTTGTACTGATCTTCTTTCAATTGTGGAAATATTTTGAAAAAATAGAAAAAACATGGTAAAGTTAACATTGAGTTGTAAGTAAATAGTGGGGATGAAATTAGGAAAATAGATAAAAGGAAAGAGTTCAACTAACCCCAACAGTTAGCGCAGTAGTTTAAATGAGTAGATTCGGACGTCTTAGGTTCAAATACTACTAGCTCTAATTTATCAAGTCAATAAAATGGTCATGGGGTCACAGAGATGCGGGCGTAAGTCCGTATGAAAAGCAGCCTGACTTGAGATGGGGAGATTAGTCGGACTGCGAATCGAATACTCCACATTATCAAACAAAAAAAGAAAGAAAATAAGAAAGAAATGGTCAAACCAGCAATATAGACATTTTAAAAATATTAAAATAACCTAGACACTCGCAACTATAGTTTAGCTTTAAAAAAATAAGGCAATTGAAAGAACCCCCCACGCCCCCCCACCACCCCTCGCCCACGCCGCCCACCCCCCGCACCAAAACTCGTATTTCCCTCGTATCGTATGAACCATGGTGTATGTCCCCTTACTTCCAAGTAGTACACATCTTGAAGAAGGCAAAGTTTGAATTTTGTAATTGTTTTGGAGACCAGTTCCAGTTGCTCACAAACAATAACGACTTCAAATCTCCTCCGGGTAAGATGCTAACTTTTTCAGTCGATTTTGATTTTGCGCTAAAGGCCATTAACTGTTCGACATAATGCTCAAGTGATTTTTTTTTTCTTAATTAGAAGCTCAGTTTGGTTAAATTAACGACGGATTCTTGGAAACTAGAGAAATAGAGTTAATCCAAATCAATTAAAAGCATGTACGTGAGAATTAAATCTGTTTTGTTAGGGAGAGAAAGAATGAGATATACAGTGGTTTCCCCCCTAATCTGGCATTTTGCAAGGCCTATAGTTTGAGAAAGTATAGATAGTATCAACTTATTAGTGGGTTCTGAATTTGGAATACCACTAGGCAGTAGTAAAATTAGGCACGCATATGAGCTTGATGTTTACATTTGTTATTTAGGGTATTATTGAGGGAGATGAAGATAAAATTTTGGTTTTGCAAGAACTTTAGTTGTCAAACTAATGTATTTTCGGTATGCATTGTCTTCAAGGTTACGCAAATGGAGAAAGTAACATCCATTGCACGAGCACCAACGAGGGAATGTTTAAGAGCAATTGAAATCTACGAAAATTATAATTACAGAAATTTGAAATTTTAATGGATCTATGAACAATTTATTCTCAAAATTTTAGATTTTCTACATCTTCAAATTTGAAACTTATGTGTTCCACTGTAGAGTGGCATTCTGAATTTATGTGATGTGTATGTTTTGAAACTCATAGTCTTATCAGAGACAATACCCAACCCAAAGGGAAAGAAATTTAAGGCTAGCGTTGGGCTAGGTCTTGCGGGTTGGATCTATTCCATTATGGAGTAGGACTCTTCCTATAGGTAGCTTCAGTATACGTGTGTTGTACTACTTTGATTAGGGCATATTTACACTTTACAGATATTGGGTGTAATTTGGGGATGAGGGTTTAGAGATACGTTCTTTTAATTGTGAGTTTTCTACATAGTTCTTGTACTTCTCACTTCTCAGAGTCAGTATAGTGGATTAATATCTTTCTCGACCGTGGACGCAGGACAAAAGCTGTACCAGATAATTATTGTTGGTGTTCTCTATTTTGTTTCCTGCTTTCAATGTTTGTTTAGAGGAATTATTTTTAATTGTCATAATATATAGAATTATGATAATAACTTGCGTTCCATAAGTTAAATGTGAATTTACTGTAATTAGATACATGCTAGTACTTATATTATTGTATCATATTACAAATTCATGTAAATATTTGACGTGTTTGGTTCATGAAGTACTGGTGACGATAACAAAATGAGCATTGTACCTAAGGAGACAGTTGAGGTCATAGCACAAAGCGTTGGAATTAATAATTTGTCTCCAGATGCCGCACTTGCTCTTGCTCCTGATGTGGAATATCGTATGCGTGAGATAATGCAGGTACATCAATTTTCTGTTCACAAGAAATGACCTTCTTAGCTGTTTTGTTATCTTATATGAAGTAGTGACAAGTTATTAAATAACTTGTCAGATCAAATTCCTTGTTTCAATGCTGATGCTATACAAGTCAACTAGACTTTGGATTTTGTGTGCATCACTTACTTTAAAGCCTTATCTTTCACTTATCAGAAATGAAAAGAATAGAAAAGACTTTTGAAGTATGTTATGGACACAACCAGTAACATATTGCTGTCTGAAGTTGTACTGTTACTGTATAAGATCTGGATATTAAAACTATAAGTTGTTATATTATATAAAGACAAATATATTGGCAAGCACTATCAATCTTTTATCTATTTCATTTTCTTCTTTGGACTCTTAGCAAAACAGCATAATATTAAATGCACAATTTTCATTTCATAATCCTCGAAGCAATCTCATAGACTTATGAAAAATATTAGCAATGTTGAGCTATCAGGATAAGTATGATAAGTAATATATTCTACTATTGCTGGTATTCTTTTATAAAACAATCTAGTTGGTACAACATACATGCGGTTTATACCACTAGATAAGAACTGAACATTGAAGTTTCTTATTGGATGAAAAATACATGACAGCTATCCTATTACCTTTCATAATCTTTCATTTTGAGTAAACATAATACAAACTACAGAAATCTGTCCAAACTTGCCAAGCTTATTGTTCTTATCCATCTGATAATATTAAGTAGAAATTTCAGTCAAAGTTTCATATAAAGAGAAATAGGAATATTAATTCCATATCAATTTGATGCCTGTTAGCTACGTATTATGATTCTCTAAATTAATATTAAGATTTAAGAAACCAATACATTTCTAGGAGAAGTTTGACGAGACTTGACCTAGCCAATGCTGGGGTGGGTTGGCAGTTGGCTTCCTAACCACTAGTCTGAACCAATGGTGTCAAGCTTCCTCTTAGGATTATTTTGCTCAATGCTAATAATACAAGTTGGTTGTTCCTTTGTTTTCTGGACACATACATTATGGCCTTCTAACAAGGCAACGAGATGATTGACAAAATAGCTCTTTGAGTAGTACAAGAATAGAAGTTACAGGACACACTTCCATTGTATCTGTTTCTGATCAGATAAAATATACTTATTGGGCATGAAGAGCTGTCATTTGCTCTTGAACTGCTGTTTAATAAGGTGAAGCTGAATGAGAATGGTGTTTTATTTACCTTGAATGAGTGTTGTGTTGTATTTACTGGAATAGTTTATTCAGAAATGGGATGCCGAGAATTTTTTTTACCCCTCTGTAGGTTGATGCTTAGAACTTCTTCCTAAGGAGGAAAAATTGTGTAGTATATTTTAGTAAAATAAGAAAATTAACGACCTAATGGAACTTCTTGTTTTGAAACTGCAGGAGGCAATCAAATGCATGCACCATTCTAAAAGAACTATATTGATGACTGATGACGTAGATAGTGCACTTAACTTAAGAAATGTTGAGGTGAATTTCAAATAATTGAATTTTATCTTTTGGTGTTTCCTTTATTATGTTTTGTTGCTCTATGTCTAATATTCGTTTGGGACTTTGACCTTAAGATTTATCGGAGAATCATCTAGAAATGGTTTCATGCAGACCTTACTGTAAACAGAGG
Source organism: Panax stipuleanatus (assembly GCA_020205555.1). NCBI lineage: Eukaryota > Viridiplantae > Streptophyta > Magnoliopsida > Apiales > Araliaceae > Panax > Panax stipuleanatus. The sequence continues at coordinate 165,298,962 of CM035117.1, forward strand.
ATTTGGAATTCCAATGATTCTATCCTTTTGTTTTGTTAGTCTTTATAGGTTATTGAGTAATTGTTTGAGTAAACCTTGAATGAACCCCTCGAAAGCTTGATGCAAATAAACGATTTTTTGTTCTACGTCTCCGAGCTATGTATCCACATCTAAATCTGGTCATTTAATAAATGAAACTTTGACGAATAACTAACAGATTTCCTTTCTTTCACATGAGTTTTTTTTAAATTAACTTATGCATTATAGTAAGTAGTTCACCTCTTTGGTAGAGTGAAAGATTAACTTTATTGTGTTACTATGTGGTGTTTGGTTAAACATGAGACTCTAATACAAGCATATTTTGCAGATTTTTTACCCACCCTTGGCTTTATTGGAATAGACTGGCTTCTTATTTTCATTATTTAACGATTAGTTCCCATTGATAAATTATGAGAAGTTGGGATCAAATGCATGTTCATTATTTCATGTATCTTGCTTGAATGTTACATGCTTGAGCAGAAAAGGCTAGATGTTAATTTTATCGCTTCTCAATGCATGGAAAAGAGCATAAAAAAAGTATATCTGTTGTACTTAAAAGACTTGATATGTGTAAAAGTTTTGGAAACTTTTTCTTGACTTTTATAAAACATATCTTCGGAACCCGGTTTTGAATGATATTTTATCTCAGCCAGTATATGGTTTTGCCTCTGGTGATCCTTTGCGGTTCAGAAGAGCGCTTGGGCACAAGGATTTGTTTTACATTGATGACAAAGATGTGGATTTTAAAGATGTAAGAAAGTTCGATTTTGCAAACTGTATAAATAGTTGGAGCAATCTTCCATGTTCCCTTATCTTTTCTCCATTTATTTGATTCATAGGTGATTGAAGCTCCTCTGCCAAAAGCACCATTGGATACTTCAATTGCTTGTCACTGGCTGGCTATTGAAGGTGTACAGCCTGCTATTCCAGAAAATGCTACAGTTAAAGGTCTGGTCTGTCTTTAATGTTAAGGACAAAAAAAAAATGTTTTCCTGTAGTTCAAATCTGAATGCAATACGATTTCAGCTCACACATCACCAAAGCAGCTAGTTTTTTAGTTTTTTTATTTATATATTTATTATAACCTTTAGCAAATAGCAAGTCCTACAAGCATGCTAATGAATTCTAGCACCTTTGAAATCCTTATTTGTATAATGGAATGGCATGCAGTTATTAGTTAAGTTGATCATATAATGAGACACGATAAACTTTTAGCTTGAAATATTTATGATAATTGTATCTATACCATGTGAAATTTAACCTGTCAACTCGGGGATTTACTTCACTATATTAGTTCGTAGTCCTGAATAAATGATTCCCTCTGATCTTCAGGCCTCATTTTTATATATCTCACTTTTGTAAAACCCCATTCTGTTGCCTTAACTATCAGCTGTAATGGTGAAGCAGCCTTTTGAATTTATTTCTCATTTGCAGCTATTACTGCTCCTGAGACGATAAAAGCTGAGCAAAAAGATGATGAACTGCCTGTCGATATTAGATTACCTGTAAAACATGTTTTGTCTAGAGAGCTTCAGGTATATGATTTTATTGTTTCTCCTCTAATAGTTTTGTATTTTTCTTCATACTAGTATTATGCTGACGTCACCTTTTCTGTTGCAGTTATACTTTAATAAAATTACTGAGCTCACATTAAGTAGGTCTGATTCGGTTCTTTTCAAAGAGGCCTTAATGAGTTTGGCCACCGACTCAGGACTGCATCCTCTAATTCCTTACTTCACATGCTTTATTGCAGATGAGGTATTTTTCAGCTACCTTTTTAATTAAAGCAAGTGATTTTTTTTGTCCTTTTATTGCTCATACCAAGTCTTCTATTTCCGCTGATGTTAGGTTGCACGTGATTTGACTGATTTCAATCTGCTGTTTGCTTTAATGCGTGTTGTTTGGAGTCTTCTCAAGAATCCTAACATACATATAGAACCTTATGTAAGTTGCATGTTGATTCATTTGGTTTGTATGGTAATGCTGACAAGTTTGGAAATAGACTTGGTATATCTATTATACCTAGATCACGATTCGATACAGTATGTGGACCAAGCGATGGTTTATCTAATGGGTCATTCTTTCCCTTCTCAGCTACACCAATTGATGCCATCGGTTGTGACCTGTCTTGTTGCAAAAAGATTAGGAAATCGGTTAGCAGACAACCACTGGGAACTGAGAGACTTTACGGCAAACCTCGTCGCCTCTATATGTAAAAGGTGAGACTTGTAATTTGTTTTATTTTGTTTTACCATGGGAAATGATTGCTTTATTTCTGTAGGATGAACCAATGTTAATCTCATATGGAAACATGTTTTCAGTTTACTTATTTCGAAAGGCAGATAAATTAGTTGTAAATGAGCTTCTGTCATCGAGTAGATTGTTAGAATGAAGCTTCTGACATGCCAAGGCTTTAGATACTTTGTAATCTGTCTCCTAAATTCCTTTGGTGGTTGGGCCATGGGTTTATCGCTTCGTACACTATGATTTATTTATTAATCAACCTCATTCAAATTCTATTTCTACCGTCCCGTGTGATCCCCAATAATGGATTTTGGTCATTATAATTTTAAACAGTGGATTGCTTGAACTTTTCTATAGAATGTCGAAGAGTATATTGTATGATAACTATTCAGGTGATTACCTCTGATTTTTTAATTTGTATTCTAGAAATTGTCAGTATATACTTTGTCTGATGCTAGAAATTGGAAAATATTGTTTTTGTGAAATAGAGAAAGAAAGATTTCTTAAATTTACCTTTCATTGTTATTCAATCACTACTTTTAGCAATTCATAGACATTGATTTGTTGTTCTATACTTCTATTTAAACAATAAATTTGTTATATATTAGGCCACTTCTAGCTTGATATAGAGTTACATTTTAGATACTTCCAAGAGTATATTACACAAACCATTGGTCTGCTTTTCTGTGAGAGAGACTTGTAATTAGAAAGATAGGATATGCAAATACCTGGAATAGTTTGAATATTGCGTTTGATTTATATATAATAATAATAATAATTTATATGTATGCATGATTATTACTCGGATCTTATTTGTATAATATACATTTTGTTTCTTCAAAAAATTGTACTTTCTTTACATGGAAGAATGGCATGTCTACAATCAAGGTTTGTTTGTCATGTTTTGACAAGCGGCAAGAAGTGTTATACATGTGTTTAATGTGAGAAGTTTTACCTTGGGGAGTATCGGATATATATCCTAGAGTCTCTGAGAAGTATAAACATTCCATACATTTTTGGCAAGGGCACATTTCAAATTTTGATGTTTCTTGCTTTCTACTATTCTTCTCCTCAGTTTAACAATATTTTTTTGCAGGTTTGGGCATGTTTATAATAGTCTCCAAACACGTCTCACTAAAACTTTGCTCCATGCATTTTTGGATCCAAAACGAGCAATGACTCAACATTATGGTGCCGTCCAAGGGTTAGCGGCACTTGGACCTAATGTGGTATTTTCTGCTTTCAAATCCTAGCTCCAGTATTCTTCTTCTTTTTTATGTTTTGTTTTGTCCTCTTCTTCATTAGTAACTTATTAATATCTCAGACACATTGATTAATTGTTCAAATGAATCAAACGAAAGGAAATAAGAGCTGACGGAGAGCAAGAGAATAAAGATGGCCTTTATAGTTTTCTTTCATGTTTAGTGATAAGATATCTATTATAAGCACCCAAAACTCGATAGACTTTTTTCTTTATCATTATACTGTGCTCCGAGTAGATCCAACATTGAATAAGATAGTAGGAGTATTTACAGTTAAAGTTGCTTTCTTATTGTTCTTCCACTAAACCTCGCCAGCTTTGACTACGTAGTTTATGACTTGAATGGTTGATGGACATCTTCTATAGGCTTTCTCCACAATTTTTTTCCTTCTCATTTTTCCACAATCAACTTGCAGAATAAGGATAAATTCCTTCTTTTCTTCCTTTTGAAGTCAAATGCAGAGTAGAAAAGGGAAAGTCTTTGCCATCGTCGCACATACAGATTTCTTATACCTTGTTTTCTAGTATTTGACTTTTCCATGGTATTTTTTTGTTGCAACCTCTGACACTGCATTTGGGCAGGTTCGCCGCCTTATACTTCCAAATCTTGAGACCTATCTAAAACTTCTTGAAGCAGAGATGCTTTTTGAGAAGCAAAAGAATGAATTGAAAAGGCATGAAGCTTGGCGTGTTTATGGGGCCTTGCTGGTTAGTAAATTGTAGAAACAGACGCTTATGGTATGGCTTGTCACAATATGTGATTGTGCTTGTTGTAACAAGGCCTTTCCATTTTCAGCGTGCTGCAGGTCAAAGCATGTATGATAAACTCAAGATGTTTCCGCCTTTAACATACCCTCCCGCGCATACTGTCTGGAGGACCAATGCAAGGGTTATTACAAGAAGTCCAACAAGTACGTTCTACGAGCATTCCTTTTGGTTTCATTAATAATCTTTTCTCGTCCCATGTATATTCAACCAAACAATATAATCGGATTTTTTTAAAAGTAAAATAGCTTGAAGTATTCGGTTGATGTGATTGGGTAGCAATATAATATGAATATCGTCTCATTATAAACATTTGTTCGTAGTAGATTGTATTTGTTGTCTGACCCCGATTCCATCTTTATAATCAAAGATAAACGCAAGGCAAGTGTGGAAGACTTGGGGCAGCAGCCTCCCTCGAAGAAAATTGCTAATGATGGCACAACAATAGTTACCCCGTCAGATAACTCGTTGCTGACTGACATGCAAGTAGAAACAAGGGTTCCTGCTTCTTTGGGCGTTTCTGATGCAAGTCCTTCGCCGTCATCATCACAGATCCTTAGCGAGAGTGAGAAAGGCAGCAGAGGAAGAAGAGATAGGGGTGAAAGCGAAGCTTTAAGGAGGAGGGCTGTCCTCAACCAAGCTTGGAAGGATGATTTGAAATCTGGGCAGCTTTTGGTATCATTGTGTGAACTGTTTGGTGAAAGAATTTTCTCCTTCATTCCAACTCCAGAGTTGTCTTTGTTTCTGTAACAATTTGGGAAAAACAAATGCTTGAGTTTATGTTATAAATCTCTGATACACATAAATACATGAATTTAATGTATGGTGGTGTTTCATGGCTTGGGATTCTGGGAGACTCTGATTTTGGAATGTTCCCAGAAAATTATGCCTTATACTCCCTCCGTCATTTAAGATAAGTCGTTTTAGAGTACTGTAAGTATTAGAGAAATGATTGTATAAAATTAAATATAATATCAATTGTCCATATTGTCTTTGTATTGGAAAAAGAGAATGTTATTTATTGGGACAAAAAATAATGAGAGAACCAAAATTATATTTATTACTTGGGGTAATATTGAAAACTAAACAATTAATATTTACTTTGAAATTTTCAAACGATTTATATTAAGGGACAAAAACACTTTTCTAAAACGACTTATATAAATGGACGGAGGGAGTATAATGCATACATTCGGATACAAACTCTCCATCACCATCCGATTTTTGCTAGGTTAATTAATTCAAGAAAATTTAATCAGTCACAAAATAAATCAGAGTCCGGAAATTAAATGATCAAGGACAACATATATTTATTTATTTCAGAAGACATCACATTTTTATCAAGTACAAATAAAAATGAACACAACCGTAACCTGGGGATCTAACCCTGGCTAGGGCATGCATGCATGAGTGGGAAAATGACACTTGCATGCACTTTATTTTATATTTTGGATAATATAATTTTCCATGTTTTACTTTAATTTATCAAAAAATAAAAATAAAAAGAGTTAGATGGCGTCAGGCGGCGCGGGCGGTGGCATGGAACGTGATGGTGGAATAAGGTCGGTCAGTCGTTAACGGTGGCGGATTCATTAAGGGGCAGCATAGGCAGCTGCCCTGTTAGATTTTTTTTATAAGTATAGTAGTAGGGACAAATATGTAAATGAATAAATTTATTTTATAAGTATAGTAGTAGGGACAAATATGTAAATGAATAAATTTAAGAGGATAAATTAATGGAAGAGTTTAACTTGGAGGGGTCAAAAAAAATTCATTCATATTCTAAATATAAGAACGGACAAATATAGATTCATTCTACTTATGTCTTCTAAATTGTATCTAAATATTTTTTATTTAATTTTTTTTAGTTTAGATTATGAATATTTATTGTAATTTATAAATATTATTATGATTAGTTAATATTATAATTAATTCAAGTTTTCTTTATTTAATTTTAACAAAAAATTAATTAAAATCCGTTCCTGCCGGAAAAAATTTCTGGAACTGCCCTTAATCATCAAATAGAGGGAGAAGATAGATTGAAGATTATTTTTAAAATGAACTATTGAGTAAGAAAAATTAATTGACAAGTAATTAAAAGAAGTTTTCAAACATGCATGATAGTAAAAAAGTAAACATGCACTAGTTTTTAAAAGTACGTAGCACAGATATGGAGAAACTAATTAATGCATGATAACTCTTAAAGGATGCCATGTCATCTTCTCCGTGTATGCGATTCTGTGTGTATATACATGCACATCCAAAAAATTATGACTTAAATGTAATATTGATATTAACTTAATTTTTTAAGTAAAGACAAATTTTTTTCATATTTTTTGACGTGGAACTAAAGTGTTAGATATGTCATGTTTGTTTAGGCTTTTGGTACTGACGGAGAGAATTTTGTTGAATTAATATGAATGAGTTGTGTTGCTGAATTATTTCCTCTGTTCCTAAAAGATTGTCGTTTAAAGTTAATGGACACAGATTAAACAATGTAATTAATACCTAGCGAAAATACTATACTACCCTTATTAATTGTCTCAACCAATTATTCTTTTCCCAATGTTTTTTATTCAATTCAACCAATTACTACTTGGATTATAGCATTGAATTGAATAAGAATCATTGGGAAAGGAAGAAAGCTTTAAATAGGAGAAAGCTTTAAATAAGGGTAAAGTAGAAAAAAAATAGCTAATGTGTATTGATAAACTCAAAACGATAATCTTTTTAGAACAAAAATTACTTCCTAAAATGACAATCTTTTAAGAAGAGAGGGAGTAATATTATTGTTTCAATAGAGTCCACATCATTAATTTTGACTTTAAAAATAATTTAGACGATCAAACTTGGTCAGCTAAAGTTTGTTAAAAACAAGATTAAAATAATTTTTCTCTTGACTTTGATGTTTAATTGAAAATATTTGAACTTGGCTGTGTAAAATAGAAAATAAGTGTAAATTCGTTGAGAGACTCGAGAGGAACCTATTTTGAGTCACAATTAAAGAAATGCATTGGGAGAAGAATAGGTTAAAGGATTTTGTAAACTCAACTATTTTGCCTCTTAATTAAACACACGTGGTGATATTCATATGATTGGCTAATTTTGACCAAAATTAATTAAGAGAGGAGAATTTTGCAAAAAAAGTTGAAACATTAATTACTATGACATTGCAAAAATTAAAACATTAATGCCTATATATTGCGCTCAATTTAATGCAAATATATATGAGGGGACAATTTTATAATTTGACCGTAATTATTTGATGATAAAATGGTCAAGTAGCGAATAAAAAAAATTCTCCATAATCTCCAACTAAATCCACTTATTAATTTCTCCATTCCAACCATAATTTATAAATTAAAATACTCCCTCCGTCCCTTAATATAAGACGTTTTAAAGAAGTTTTTTGGCCCTTAATATATGACGTTTTAGATTTCCAAGTAAGCATTAATTGCTTAGTTTCCAATATTACTCCAAGTATTAAGTATAACTTTGGTTCTCTCACTATTTTTTGACCAATAAATAACAATCTCTTTTTTCAATATAAGGACAATATAGACATTTGATATTATATTTAATGCTATACAATCATTTCTTTAATACTTGTGCACAACTCTAAAAGTCTTATATTAAGAGACGGAGAGAGTAGCAAACAAAGACATGAGGGTAACCCAATATATAAACTAAAGTATCTTAATAGCAACTCAACATATTAAACTCAAATGGAACATTAATTAATTGCCTCCAAAATCATAATCCTACCTAACAAAAATCTTTAGGAATTCCAAAATCATACTAATCCAACACAACTACCTAACAAAAATCTTTAGAAATTGTTTAAAACTCCAACAAGACATGCATGGTAGCTCCTGGAACTCCAAGCAGCTTAGCATTGATCAAGCATATAGAGTGAGTCAATGACTTAAGGCTGATGACCAAGAAAGTTTGAAGTCCCTGCGCTCCAAGGGCCTCTAGTCTGGTTATAGATGGCCATGAAATGCTGTCACATGTATTAATTATCAGGTTAGCCATGCATGCCAATATGATAATTAGGGTGAGTCTTAAAGTCAAAAAATACATAACATATTTGTATATTTGGCTTAAATACTACTCTAAATCTTTAAGTTTTTCGCTTTTTACGACTTAAAACCTAATGTTTGAACTCGAAGACATTAAATTGTTTTTACATTTCTATGAATATATAAAACCTTTTGGCAGCCAAATTTCCAATGTCTTACTGGAGTAAGTGAATTATATATTGCACGCCAGTGGCTAGAAGGTCTAATTAATTTATAGAAATTTAAAGGCAATAACAACATTCAATGTCTTAAAATTAAAATACAAGGGTTTCAGTGGTAAAAAAACAATAAACTTAAAAGTTGAACGTATATTTAATTTACTGTGTATTTTCAATTCAAAATACTTGCTAGCTAGAAGGATTACGTACCTCCTCAGAGAGGAAATTCTCATAATCAAAGGCTTTTTGTTGAAGTCTCATCAAGTTATGATTTAGTTGTGGATGCAGCCCAGAGAAGAAGTTATTATGAGGAAGCCCCTGAGAATTATTATCTGAAATAAAATCAAACAATTCCTGTTTCTGATTTGTCGAAATGCCAGCTGCAGCACTGCAAAGTCGGATAAAACGTCAACATTTTATTTTGATTCTCACTATTTACTGAAAAAATTAAAGCAAAACTACCCCATTGTGTTTGTACTCTTGTGATGTTTTAACCTTTGAGTTTAACTAATTAGCAAATCCATACCTTAACGTACAATTATCAGTTCAAAATTATACCTTATAATTAATATGGTACTTTGTGTCGATATGGTACTTGATTTTACAATATACAAACCGCTACTTCGTAGTACAACAAAATCACACATTTTAAGGCATAATTAGTAGTGCAAAACTGAGCCAAAAGGTATAGTTTTGCACAAAAAATTATACCACGAGATAGCTATTTGCTATATTATAAACTCGGGTTTCATATCTTCACAAAAATATAAACTCGGTATAATAATTAGCATTTTAATCAAAGTAATAATTAAGGAAATTGCCTTAATTTGAAATCCCAAACTACTCTTAACACAAGACTTCTAACCTGGAAGAGTGAGGCACAAACGGCTGGCTAACAAAAGGTTGGTACACCAAGTGATCAGGTTGTACTGATTCATCCACATTTTCTCCACTTTCTTTATCCATGTTATTGTTGTTAACTGCAGGAGAGAGATTGTTAGGAGCGTCTATAATTTCTTCGCTCGCTTGCAAATCCGACTGAGCATCACTTGATGATTCTCCATTTGAAATAGGAATCCTCCCAAATTTTTCTGTATTAGCTCTTCTACGGCGTGCCTTTGGCACAACTCCCCAGGTTCCATTTCTATATTTCTGAGACAATAATATGCAAATGAGGGCAAATATTTAATTAAATAACAAAACACAAAAAGAAAAAAATAAATTAAAGTAAATTTTTTGGGAAATTTGTTTGCAAGATATTCTACATAGATCTTTAGGAAATGCAATTAATTTATTGTTAAGTGATCTTTAAAAGTTATGATCTTCATCTTTTGAGAATTTGATGTGATTGTAGTTGTGGTTATTAGCAAATGTAGTGGAGAACAAAGGGAAATAGTAAATAAGAGAGTTTAAGCAAATCATATATGCAATAGATTAGTTGAGTAATGCCAGAGACACAAACTATTCTACAAATATTTTACAAACTGTTGATGTGGCATACTTCACATCAGCATATTGATCAACAAATTGCTTCAATGTAGCCTTCGACCCCACGTAAAAAGCTGATGTGGAGTATAACACATCAACAGTTTATAAAATATTTGTAGAATAGTTTGTGTCTTTAGCATTATTCATATTAAATATGATAAAGTTCAAAATACTTTGTAAATTTGATCGAAACGAACCTGCAGATGGCTAGCGACTTGTATCCTTGTTAGCCCTGGCACATTCATAAGTTCTTGAATCTTTATCGGGAAACAACCTATTTATAGAATGCATATATAAACATGTAAAAAATTAGAATGTCATTGGGAAACAAATTTGTTTCGAACAAGGTTACCAAGGAACTAATATCGTTCCACATTTCGAATCGTAGTACGGGAACATTAATTGATACCTTTTGTATTTGTATATATTCACATATAGGTAACATTTCATGTACTCGATTTCGTTCTGTGTACTGAATCGATTCACGTTCCTAGTAACCCTTTTTTTAAATATATAGAGAAAGAAGTATACTTCCATCACGAAGCTCATTGACTGCATCCAGGAACTTAGCATGAAGTTCATCACTCCACTTGATACAAGTCTTCTTGTTTGTCTTGGAGCCTTTCTTTGCCGATTTATTAGCCTTTTCAAGTTTATCCCTTGCTACATATTGCTGTATGTACCGTAGCGTTTCGACAGTTATGGGATTCATGAGGAATTTCAGTGCCCCATTCTCAATTGCCTTCATTGGCAACATCGTGTCAAAATCATCCTTGGTAGACATCACTTCAAGCAAAAATACATTTGGAATTAGTACATGCATGCATATATATAATTAAGGACTCTTGATATTATTGCCCAAGCAATTAACATTATGGCTGCAGAGCAAATATACATTTAATAACACTTTTGTAGTTATTTCAACGACACTTATCTGACAGTATCATTTTTGATCTGACAACATTATAGCTACTATTGAATATATTTCAAACTTCGAATCATTTCCAATGAATATGTTTCACACGATATAAGACAACTAAAATAGATGGTAGAGTATGAAATTACAGGGGCGAAGCTATAGCTAGACTGGAGGGGGCCACGGCCCCCCCCTCAATGTTTGAAACATGATATAAGTCCTCCAATGTTTGAAACATGATATAAATTCCTCCAATATTTGAAATATGATATAAATCCTCTCAATGGCTTTGCAACAGTTAAAATAAAGGAGTCCCATCTCTATAGCAGAATTTGAAATTGTGAAAACATAACACGTTGAAGAAGATTATAATGGTGCCACTTCTTTATAGAAGATTAGTGCTGATGATATGGATGGATCAAAACCGAAACTCAAGCCTCTGAACTAGGACAAAGTACGAGCAACCTAAGATAGAGCTACAGTGTGGGACTAACTACAACCCTCAGATTTGCCTCCCTCAAGTTTGAATCCTGACTTCGCCCTTATAAAAATAGTAGTGCTGTTATATATAATGACAAAATTATATCGATATTAGATAGTGATGTATGTGGATACAAGGATTCATATATTATTATTTTATTTTTACTTTTAATTTCACGTCAGTCGCAATTTACATTTGACATGAAATTAATAGACATATCATTTTCTTTCAATTAGTACCACTTTACACACAGTAAACCGCATGTAACTATACTGATAAATTTGTCTTTTTTTTAAATCTTAATGGACACCACTAAAGTATACATTTTAGGTTAAGGCAGTTTTATGTATATTTTATATTTAGACATTTTTTTGTGGATAAAATATATTATATATATTGAAGACATGTTTTTGAAGACGGATGGAGTACTTACGTATTGTTGGGACGTTCTTATCAACGGCCATATGGAGAAGCTCAAACACATCCAAATCAGCTAACTCTGCATCAGCAAGGATAATATCAACTTTGTGCTTCTTTTTTAATATTTTCGACATTGCTTGATATGCAAGTTTAACTCCTGTAACTGCAATGTCAATAAGCAAGGAAGCCAGTAATGGAGCTAGTAACCAAAAGTCATAATGCAATAATTTATAGAAACTCTCAAGAGAACACTCAATTCATATGCTAAACTAGATATCATTCAAATTAAAATAATTTATAATTAAATAATTAATTACTTTGAGAGGAAAAAGAAAAATCCATACACCCATTTGCTCAAATAGAAAATTCTATTTGACATTAACTCTGCCAAATTGTCAGTATTTGTTATCTTAATCTCTATGTGTATCTCTCATATGTATATGGATAGTATGTACTCCCTCCCTCTCATAATAAGTGATGTTTTAGAGTTGGACACAACCATTAAGGAAATAATTGTATAATATTAAATATAGTATCATTTGTCTATAATACCCTTTGTGTTATTAAGGAGAGAGAGAGAGAGTTAAAAGCATCTGGATATTGAAGTAGGAGTAATGAGGGGTAATTTTAAAAATATTGTAATTAATACTCCTAGATTTTCTAAAACATCAAATAATTTGAGACAAATAAAATCACTTAAAACATCACTTATTATGGCACGGAGGGAGTATATAAATGCAGCTGAGGAATGTCAACAATTATTAAGATACATTTAATGACAATAATAAACACATACAAAAACACACAAGTAATAATATAGTAAAGCATACTTGGAGATACAGTGAGTTAATTGACTTTTTGGTTACTGTATTAAGGGTCGATTTTCATTATGGTTATTGAATTTTTTTTTTGTTATAAACGTATTACTATACTACTCCATCCATTCCCAAATATGTGTTGTTTAAGGTTTTTGCAAAGGAATTAAGGAAGTTAAAACTCCTAAAATTATTCATTAAAATTACTATGTATTACCAAAAATACCCTTGCATAGATAAATGAAAAAGCTAAATTGTAGATGATAAAGATGAGAGAGACATATTGTTAGATGATAGAGAAAATATAGGAATTAAAGAGTGTATGGGTAAGATATTAAAAGAGAGAAAAAATAGCTTTGGAAAAATAGGAGAGAATTAAAGAGAGTATTAAATGTTTAGGGGTAATTAAGAAAATAATGTAACCAATTCTTCTAGAAATCCTAGAACGTCATATATTTAGGAACAAAAGAATTAACCTAAAACGCCAGTTATTAAAGAATGGAAAGAATAAAAAAAATAATTACAAAATGGTCATTTTATAACGTTCCGTCCAAAAAAATAATTAACGGTTGCTTAGGTGACTAACGTCTATGATGATGTGGACATTAGGGTCAACTTATTTTTTGTAATAAAAAATAATTAAAATTATATGCTTACCTAAAAAAAATTAAAATTTTAAAATATTCTTAAACAAATAAAAAGCACAAATTAAAGCCAAAGTATCATTATTTAAATAAAAAAACAAAAAGAAAAGAAAAACACACACACAAAACACATCTTCATCTTCCCCGACCAATTAAAACCATAACAACCTCCTCCATCCCAGCACAACAACTGATAATCCATCAGAAATAATGGTGCTCTGCACCTTACATCAATTACTCGAACACTCCCCGTCATAAATTTTCTCCTTCCTCGCAGAGCCGATCTGAGTTTTCTAAGCCCAGGGCAAATTTTCTCAAGTGTGCCCCTTTATACAAATTAAACAAAAAAATAAATAAATTAGTCAACTAATTAATTTTATTAAAATTATAAGAATTTACAAAAGATAAGAAAGAACACTTTGGGGCCTCCTTAAAGGATCAGGATGAGTCTCCATTTAAAGGTTGAGATTTAAAATTATTGGATCTAAGACCTAAAAGTTGTCATCTCATTAAAAGCTACTAACCTAACTCTAACAACCTCATTTAAAAGCCACTAACACTCTAGTCACCTCATTTAAAATCTATTAATCTAACTCTTGCCATTAATTTAATATATTACTAATATATTAAATTAATCTATTAATATTATTATTATTATTATTATTATGAGTACTTTGTTATGTCTCTCATTGTTTTTTTAATACTTATTTTTAAAATTCATGTAATTTTTTAATAGAATAACCGGTATTAAAAGAACATGTAAATTTATGTAGCATAATTTTTTTTGTCCTTCATAACCTTAACATGATAAAGTGCTCAGCTCCACTCAATAAATATTTAGACAAAATAGGTACATAATTTTCGCACCAAAAAAAGAGAGAAGAAAACATAATACAAAATAATAATAATAATAATAAAAAGTTATTATTAAAAAACAATGAGGAACACAACAAAGTGCTCATAATAATAATAATAATAATAATAATAATATTTAAGTGCAAGCATATATATTTCCACAAAATCATGCATTCTGCTATGTTTTTTGAGTTTTTGGGCAGAAATAAAAGAAGAAGAAAAGAATGCACACCCAAATAATAAATACTGTGCGTTATTTATTTGAATACATTGCTTTTAATATACACACATGAATTATGTATAACATCACAATATATAATGTGTGCAACAGCAACTATTATATGTATGTATTAACACTGTAATCAAATTCTCCTTCACATTTTTTTAGTTCGTTCCAAAATTAGATATACATTTATATTTTACAATTATAAAGTGACATAACATTCCTAATTTGTCATTATATTTTACTATTGTTTTCAATATTAAACAACCACGGTAGAATTCTTAACTAATATCAAGGTTATATGATGTCTAGATGATTTGTTAAATGAAGGATAACTATATGTTGTGAAACTCAGTATAAAATATTAAAATTAAAATCTTTCTTGTCTCTAAATTCTGCTATTTCTCCCTCTATATTTCTAATCAGTAACAAATGGCAATAGAATTTTCTACTTATGTGACTGCATGGACAGAACAATTCGTTGTAGCTAAGAAGTAAATTGATCCCAAACCAGAATTAAAGCATCAATTTTGTAGTACTATATGCTTGAAAATTGCAAGATGTTTTTAATTGACAAACAGAGTAAAGTAATCCATTAATCTAACTCTAGCCATTAATTTAATATAACACTAATATATTATTATTATTATTATTATTATTATTATTATAAAACATTGAGGGACACAACAAAGTGCTAATAATAATAATAATAATAATAATAATAATAATAATTAATTTAATATATACGCATATATACACAAATTTTTGTTTTATTTTTTATTTTTTTATAAACATATATACATAAACTTATAAAAAAATTTGGCCCCCCTCAACTGTGGGCCCTAGGGCGGTAGCCCTGTGGCCCTGCCCCAGGGTCGGCTCTGCTTCCTCGTCTGTCACCATGTATCTCGTCATCGTAGTTAAATGACGGCAAGTTTCTCCTCTATTCGCTATGAAATTTGCCACAACAACCCCGTCGACAAGCACCACAACCAACGAAACAAACTCTGACTCTCGATCGAGCCACTACCGTTGCCGCCGTTGGACCCATCATCTTCTTCTCGCTCTGTCATTTACCAAGTCAATGGTCCTTAATGTTCCTCCAAAACCCTAACCTTGATTTTCCTTCACTATAGCGTCAGTGTCCTAGATTTGATCAGATCTACCAACACAATTATCAATTCAATCGTGATTACTTATTTGGTGGAGATGATGTTAGAAAGGAAGGTTGTGTTGGGATAGTTCACATGAATTCTATATCGGATAAATTCAAGAGTGTAGATCGATTAATAAGTATGGTGGAGTCTCAACATAATAGGTTAACCTTTTAGGTGAGGAGGTGGTCCAACATGCTTATTGGGCCAGTCTGATGAGAATTGATGTGGGTTGTGGATGGAACAATAACACTACAAATGGTATCAAAGCTCATGGTTCGATGGGCTCAAAATATCACAAGGTGGGGAAAATAGAGTTGAATCAAGGTGGAGCATAAAAGTTTGAGTCGGGTGGAGCGGGCTCGGGAGATGGCTCTAGAAAAATACTTGAATCAGGTGGAGCACAATGGTTTGAGTCGGGTGGAGCGGGTTCGTGGATGGCTCTGGAAAAATTGCTCGGGTCCCACGTGTACTCTAGCGTGATAGAGTAGTATTAGAGTCGAACGGGGAGGAGAGCTCTTGAAGGATTCAAAGAAGGTGTGCTTAAGTGGTGGAGTAGTATTAGAGTCGAATGGGGAGCTCTTGAAAAGATTCAAAAAAGGTGTGCTTAATGGTGAATACTCTAGTATGATACTTGTGATGGGTATTCAAGTGAAAGGTGGAGATTGTTGGGATAGTTCACATGAATCCCATATCGGATAAATTCAAGAGTGTAGATCGGTTAATAAGTATGGTGGAGCCTCAACCTAATAGGTTAACCTTTTAGGTGAGGAGGTGGTCCAACATGCTTATTGGGCCAGTCTGATGAGAATTGATGTGGGTTGTGGATGGAACAATAACACTACAGGTTGTTTCTATACAAATCCCAAATTAAACTCAAATTTTAACAGGTAACAATAATTTGATACAAATCTCAAATTAAACTCAAAATCTCCATATGGGTCTAAATCTACAATTCTCTCTCATCTTTCTCTCTACTTTTCTTTACCATTCTTGGGTATTCTTCTTCTTCTTCCTCGCACAACACAAATTTAATCTTCAAAGGCTGTGCAAACCAAAAATTTTAAGACTCAATTGGGATTTACTCAAAAACCCTTGATAACCTTTTTAGCACACAGTCATCCAACAACAAATTCTTCAAAACTACAGCTGGTGAGAGCCAATCCGCCATTATAATCACCACTCTCTTTAATCACTCAAAACGGTCCTTCAACATTATCTAGAATCTAGAGAGATTTTTTTTTAACTATTATGTGTTTTTGTGTGTGAGAGAGGAAGTTTGAGCAAGTTCAGAAATGGAGGGGAAAGAAAAATATGTGAAACTGGGAGCCAATAAGTTCTAAGGGGAGGTAATCGATCGTGATCGGCGATGAGAGGCAGAGGAAGAAGATATGGGGGGAATGGAATGGGGAAAAAGAGAGAATATAATCTCTTTTTTATTTATTAGAACGTGGGTCATATATTTAATGACTCACATGACATCTGTACAAAGGTTAATCAAATCAGCTTTTTTTGTTCACGTGACATGCACGGTTTAACATTTTCGTCTATTTTTTGGACGAAATGTGAAGTAATGACTTTTTTATAATTTTTTTCCGTGTATAGTAATGCATTTGTAACAAAAAGAGATTTGATAATCATAATAAAAATCGATCCCTAGTACAGTGACTAAAAAGTCAATTAACTCGAGATATAGTTTTACAAAGTGAAATTAAAGATGCAAAAGAAAGAGGAAGCTATGGATGTTCAATTTATGCAAAATTACAGAGCTTTCACTATTATAAAAGCTCAAATTTACCAGGGGTGAAATTTTATTATTCTATTTCAAAAATATAAATATTATAATAGTAGAGATGATATAAATACTTATGCCTAGAATTACAATATTTCTTTTACAACATTTCTTAATTTGGGAAGAGTCCTAAAATATGAACAAAAAGGAAAAACTTACAAGGACTTCGACAAATGGAGTTTTTACTTTATGTTTATTTGTTGTAGAAATTTTTACGGATAAATTCACAACAGAAAATAATATTTTCACATGAAAATCGTCAGTTTTCACCGTCGTTATACATTTATAGTGACTCTTTTCATGTGAAAATATCAAAAAATATTGTAAAAATATTAATTTCCATTTTCAATTTAGATAAAGTTCTTCAGGCTACAAATTAATTACTCCCACGGCTCACGTTTATGTAGTCACATTTCTTTATTTGGATAACTAAAATTATGTTGGAATACTTTATATTACGCTCAGGGATGAAGCCACGTATAGGACGCTAGGGGTCAGTTGACCCCACTGAAATATATATTTCTTTAATAATTTATGCAGAATTTTTAAAATTTGGATGTAATTAATACAGTAAATGACCCAATAAAATTTTGTTAATGTATGAGTATGGGGTCAAAATTATCATATAAGAAAATTCTAATTTAACTACCAAAATACAAAACAATCCGAAAATTTAGGTTTCGTGCTACCCCTGGACCCCAGACAAATTATGTCTGTTTTTTTGAGAAAAAGTTATTCGTATGAAATTAACCCCACTAACTTATTTTTCGAACTTTGACACTAATTACACTCGCATAAAAGAAAAAAATAAACTCTTGTGATAAAAGAAAAAAATAAACTCTTGTGAACTTCTTATGATATAGAAAAAGCGATTGCGATTGCGAAATAAAATGATATAAACTTTTTTAATTAACCTAAACTATGTGGCCAAGCAAAATTTATTAAAAAAAATTAAGAATGTGCCTAGTCTAGGACAAATATAGTTTTTAATATCAGATGAGCAAAAGTTGCAGGAGTATATATTGAAATAAAATATTATTAAAATAATTACTCCCTCCGTCTCAAATTAATTGCTCAGTTTTGATTTTTTTTAGTCAAATTGACTATTTTTAAAATTAATAATTAAGCATGTATAAATATATTTTTAACATTATAAAAATTGGTATTAGTAGTAAATTGTATATACTTTTTTTTGTTATAACCTCTTCACCTGTATTTCGGTAAAAATAATACACAAAATAATTTTAAAAAATAGTCAATTTGACTAAAAAAAATCAAAACTGAGCAATTAATTTGGGACGGAGGGAGTATATAACAAATTAAGAGACTGAGATAGAGAAATAGGCAGATAGAAACAGAAATTCTTAATATTTAGGCTTCACACATTTTTACTAAGCTCATATGAAGTTGAAATAAAATTCATCTACCTTTGTACAAACATGACTGGAGCTCCGTACGCATAGAGTTGAGGATATCGTTGTCAGAGTGCACCAACAACACATGAACTTCATCTGTAAAAGAACCACCTTGAGGACACATCTTTAAAATGGTGAAAACGCAAAGGTTGAAGGAAATGAGAGAAGAGAAGAAGAGCTAGTAGCCTAGTATTAAGGAAAAAAAAAAAGAATTAGTTTCAAGAAAACAAAGAATTAGTATAGATAGAGAGTGTGCCTAATCCTTTATATACAGGAAGAATTGTTATTTCCACAAAGTAAATTTAATATTTTCACAAGTCTTTATTAAATCCATAGATAAGAACACAATTAATGTTATCGATATTGTTATGAGTAATTCTATGTGCACAAATTGCGTGCAAATAATCCACAAGCAATACCGCCTCATGTATTGAATAATACTCCATTTGTTCTTTAATATAAGTCGTTTTAGAGTTGTGCACAAGCATTAAGGAAATAATTGAATAACATTAAATATAATATCAATTGTCTATATTGCCCTTGTATTGGAAAAAGAGAGTGTTGTTTATTGAAAAAAAAATAGTGAGAGAACTAAAGTTATATTTATTACTTGGGTTAATATTGAAACTAAGCAATTAATGCTTACTTAAAATTGTAAAACGTCTTATATTAAGGGACAAAAATACTTCTCTAAAACGTCCTATATTAAGGGACGGAGGGAGTACTAATGATGTAAAAATTAATTAATGTTATCCATAATTTAAATGATGGGACCCCATATATATATAATTGATATTTGTACAAGTAAATTTGATAGTTCCACAAGGTCCTCTTTCACGTGAGGTGGACCCCACTTTCTTTTCATGTGAAAAGAAACTTATGGAACTATCAAATTTACTTGTGAAAATATCAATTCCCTATATATATACACACTAATTCTCTCTATGTACGTAATTTGCACATAATTTGTGTACATAAAACTACGATCTATTACTATTTTTATAAGGGTCCTCTTAACATGTGCTCTTAGAGCATATGCTAAACACACAATTCAAGAGAATATTCTCTTGAACTGTGCATATTATCTTGATTTTTGCATTTGCACGAAGTTCAATGGAATATGCACACAATTCAAGAGAATATTTTTTTTGAACTGTGTGTTTAGCATATGCCCTAAAGGCACATGTTAAGAAATTCCTTTTTATATGTACAAACTGTGTACTACCACTGGTGTACAAACAATATCAACTCATGTATTGAATAATAAAAAATGATGTAAAACATTAATTAACCTTATCAATAATTTAAATTATAGGACTCAAATACTCGATCCCTTTATTTCTTTTTATTTGTCTTTTTAGAGTGAAATTTGTTCATTTTTATGTTGTTTGTAGATTTCAAGAAAGTATTAATAACTTAGTTTAATATATTATCCTTACGTAAGGTTTTTAGAACTGGACCGTTTATTAAATCGAAAAAGGTACTGAGTAGATAGATTACTAGTCTAACCAGTGGTCGAACCGTTATTTACCCAGTAACAGTGACGTCATAAATATATAAAAATATATATTATTAGTAATTAATAAAAATTTTAAAAATCTCATTTTGTATGAACTAAAACATAATAAAGATGAGTTACAATATTAATAAAAGTGGTTAATTTTAATATTAATTTTTTTTGATAAAAAAATAAATAAAAAACTGGGTCAATTAACCGGGTTTACAGGTTGGACCGGTAATCAACGGGCCAACTCGCATTTTGACCAAAATCTAGTCATTGGTTCAAACCGGATCAGAAGGCGTATCGGATCCGGTTTTTATCGGTCCGACCGCCGGTCCAGTCCGAGTAACACTGCTTACATTAAATATTAATTTGTTAATTTGTCTTGCATCTTTTTCAATGAATTTTAAATGATAATTTTGAGATTTATACTCACTTTAATCAATCACACAAAGTATTAATTGTATTTCTTAATTTTTATATTTTTTTCTTAAAAATTAATTGAAAAAAAACGAAGGAAATATTATTTTTTCTCTCTTTTTGCGCACATGCAACTGTTTGTGCTCATAAAACTATTTTACTAACCTAGTACAAAAAGTTAAACACAAACAATATCGCCCCACGTATTGAATAATAAAAGATGATATAAAACACTAACCAACATTATAATAACTTAAATGATAGGACCTACATACTAAGGTGCTGTTTGATTGGCTCTTAATGCCTCTGAATGGCTTTACCTCTGATTCGGTCAGAGGTAAATGTTGTTTGACAAAATTTTTTTTACCTCTTAATGGCTCTTAAAGGATTAGACATGAAAACTAATCTAAACCATTCAGAGCAAGGTCTGAGCGAAAAAAAAAAATTGGGACAAAAATAACCTCAATCACACCACTCCACCACACCGCCACACCACTCCACCACACCGCCACACCAGATGGAGGAGGGGACAGGGAGCAAAGGCAAGGCAGGGGAGGGGAGGCGAGGGGGCGGGGGTAGATGAAGAAGAAGGAGCAGGGGCAGGGGCGGGGGCGGGGGAGGAGGGACGACGGGGATTGGGGGGGAAGGGAGGGGGGCGGTGGCGGATGGGGGAGGGGAGGGGAGGGGGAGGGGGGGCAGGGGAGGGGAGGAGGGCCGGCGGGGATCGGGGATGGGGGATGGGGGAGGGGGGAGGGGGGAGGGGGGAAGAAGAAGAGCAGGGAGGGACGGGGAGGGGAGGGACGGGGGAGGGGAGGGGGCGGCGGCGGATGGGGGGAGTGGAGGGGGAGCAGGGGCAGGGGAGGGGAGGGGCCGGCGGGGATGGGGGAGGGGAGGGGAGGGAGGCGGGGTAGATGAAGAAGAAGGAGCAGGGGCGGGGGCGGGGGCGGGTGCGGGGGAGGAGGGACGACGGGGATTGGGGGGGAAGGGAAGGGGGCGGCGGCGGATGGGGGAGGGGAGGGGGAGGGGGGGCAGGGGAGGGGAGGAGGGCCGGCGGGGATGGGGGATGGGGGAGGGGGAAGAAGAAGAGCAGGGAGGGATGGGGGAGGGGAGGGGAGGGGAGGGGAGGGGGCGGCGGCGGATGGGGGGCAGTGGAGGGGGAGCAGGGGCAGGGGAGGGGAGGGGCCGGCGGGGATGGGGGAGGGGAGGGGAGGGGAGGGGAGGGAGGCGGGGTAGATGAAGAAGAAGGAGCATTGCTTTTCTTTTTCTTTTTTTTTTTTTATTTTATAATTTGTTTAGAAGGTTAAAATGGTAAAATACTTTTATTCAGATATTTTGAAAAAAATAATAATCAAACAATATTTTTTCATTCAGATACAATTCTATTCAGATACTCTATATTATTCAGACGTCTAAACTGTTCAGGTCTTAACACTCAATTTTATCAAACACCACCTAACTCTTACGAGAAACAACTTACACAACAATAGTGTGTCAAATACTAATAATTAGTTGATTATCCACGCAATATATATATCGGTAGATCCAATGGTTATTACCAATTGTAGTCATACAAATCATTTAGTATTAATTATTTACATCCTTTCAAAAAAAAATAAATATTTTTTACATGATATTTGGTAACTTATAAGCACTTAAACTTATTTATAATCAAATTTTTTATATAAAAAAAGGCATTTGGTTACATGATTTTAAAAATGCTTATAATAACTTTTTATTGAAATTTGAGATTCTGATTATTTTCGTATATTAATAATCTATCTCTATTTATTTTAGTAATTCCATCTATTACCCATATTTGCTTTTTAATTTGTTTTAAATAATTTACACTTAAAATAAGTGATAAGCAAATATTTTTATACCAAACACATTTTACTTTTTATTAATTTAATTGCTTGGTTTTTTTACCAAACATAAACTACTTTTTTAAAATCAATTATAAGCAAAAATAATAATCATACTCACTAATCACATTTTTTTATTAAGCAATCCCAAACATACTCTTCAAATCATTATATATCGTTAATTACATGGTCCTATTGTTTTTTTTTGGGTGAAGATGGGTCTGGACCGTCTGGTGTTGCAGTATGTGCAAAAGAGTAACTCGATCGTGCACATAAAGTTATTCATTTTAATTAGCATACAATGGTTCTTCTTGAATTTCTGTAACAAAACACACAATATATATATATATATATATATATATATATATATATATATATATATATATATATATATATATATATATATATATAACATTACTCAGTGGCGGAACCAGAACGAATTTATAGGGGGAGTCAAAATATATCAATAAAAAAAAAATTATTGACGGCGGAGCAAGGAAGCAGCAGCGGCCGCCGGATTTTCGACTGACAAAGATGAGCCTATGCTCAAACTATCTGGTATTGTTGTTGATGATGATGATGATGCCAATAGAAAACATTGTAACAGAAAAAGGAACAAAAAAAGAGCAGCAGCAGTACCCATGAATTTCATTGCAATCAATGCACCATATGACTATTGTGATTGGCGGAGCTATTTGAGAGCAACCCTTAGCAACTGCTCCCGCCCTTCCCGGAATTTCAAGCTAAGATTGAGATCGTTGCTCCCCTGCTCCAGATGAAGATACACACCACCTGCTCGATGAAATGGTTGAGTGAAGAGCAGTGGCGGAGGGTACATGAAAACGCACCACCTGCTCCAGATGAAGATACACACCACCTGATCGTTGCTCCCCTGCTCCAGATGAAGATACACACCACCTGCTCGATGAAATGGTTGAGTGAAGAGCAGTGGCGGAGGGTACATGAAAACGCACTACCCTCACTCTGCATGAAAACGCATCTCTCCACAAAGGAAACTTCTCCTTCGCCACGGGCGCTGGCAGCCTACCAGGGTCAAATACTCAGATGCCCCTCCCCCCGCCCGGTCGCCCTTCCTAGTTCCGCCTCTGCGTCGGCAGCCTACCAGGGTCAGATGACCCCCCGCCCCCTAGTCCCGCCTCTGACATTACTAGAAATAATTGGAAAAAAATAATAATATCTGCTAAAAGAAGCAAAACTTAGCCATTTTGAGTCAAGTCAATTTTGGCTCAGATTATATTAACCGATAAAAACATGCACGTCCATTTTTAGTCATATATAATAAAATTTTCTTGATTAAACATCTATCCAAGACTGTTATGGGAGCAGGCCTGATTTCACCAACAAGAAAAGTTTGGGGCAAGTTAGTTTGTATGGTTTTCTTCTGTCCAATTTCCTTTTTGAACTGAGATTAGCCTGAGAAACATGTAAGAAGACATTGTGAATGCTGGCTGTAGGGGGCAACTGAAACTTATAGGCCACTTTCCCAATCTTCTGCAACTCAGGATATGGTCCATAGTATTTAGTTGCTAGCTTGAAATTCTCTCTGGTGGCCAAAGAAATTTGCCTATAAGGCTGTAACTTCAGCTAGACTTCATCTCCTACTTGGAACTCCCTCCCAGTCCTCTTCTTATCAGCATAACTTCATTCTCTCTTGTGCTTTAACAAGATTTCCTTTTAGCAGTTGTTGTATAACTTCTCTATCCTTAACAAATTCCTTCACCACATGTGTTGGGGTATGATTATTTGGGTTATGGTCCACTTCAGGGGCAGATCTGTATATGGGGCAGCATAGGCAGCTGCCCCTGCTGGAATTTTTTTATAGGTATAGATGCATGATAGATATGTAAATTAATAAATTCAAGGGGCAAATTAATGTAAGAGTTAAATTTGGAGGAGGCAAATTGAACTCTTAGTTTTAAGGCTTGGATTTTTTGTATAGTTTTTTGTTTTGAATGTTCATCAGCGTGTGAACTGTGAGGGATTGTTTGATTCAAGTTTGATTTTTTTTGTTTTTGATTTGGTTGACTGTGGTTACTATTTCTTTGGTCTGATTGAGTTTTTATTTTTGGGTTGTTGATATTCAATTGAAAATGAGATTATTTTGGTTGAGTAGTTTTTATCTTTTATTGTGATAGCTTACAATGATTTTGCCTTATTTTATAATGAGAAATGGGAAATGGAAAATGACCATGAGTCTTTAGTAGCCCCTCATTTCTAGTTGTTATAATTACTTTACTTCCCTGCATCTAACTAATGAACCCTATATAATTTTCGGTGTTCAGAGTATAAATTTTGTATGATTTGTTTCTCTTAGTTCAAGTAAAACTTATAAAAAGATATCAAAACTAGTTTATGTTTTGAAATTAATTCACGGTTTTGTTTGAATATAGAAAGCAAATTTGGTTTGAGACATTGAGAATTTGAGAAATCATTCAAATTGAATTATGACAAGTACTGAAGTTAGTTATTAATTGTATCTAAATGTTTTTTATTTGAAATTTGTTTTTTAGTTTGGATTATGAATATTTATTGCAATTTGTAAACATAAAATTCACGTAATTCTATAAATAAGCACAGCTAGAGGGGGCTGAATAGGTGTAAATACCCAAAGGTGATCTATAATGGTCAATTTTTAAAGTTTACGAATGTAGCTTATAAACGGACAGTCTAACCCTGTCTGTATTAGTATATGTTCTTCATCTGTTATAAACGGATAGCTAATACCTGTCTATATTAGTATAAGTTCTTCGTCTGTTATAAACGACAAAAAATACCTGTCTTTTTCAGTATAATTTAGAACACGAACTTAACCAAAATCTGCAGAATGCTAAAGTAAATAAACTGTAAATGCAGAATGAAAATCACACCAAAAAATATACGTGGTTCAACCCTTAAACCTCTAGTCTAGCAGCTTACATCCACGTCCAATACCAAAAGGTATTGTAGACTCACTTTATTAAAATAATATTCAATAATTACACAGAAAATTAAAACTCCCTGTTACAACGATGATCGATTGGACACCTCTGCCCCCTTTGCACTTTTGTAACACCTCTCACCTCTGAGACTTTGATCCCTTCGTTGAACAGACTGAATATTACAATAACAAACCCCACACCAACCTAGACTTGCACTATGTTTGCAATAGATATTATAAGATGGATTACAAGACTCTGCTATTTATCTGAGACCTAAGGAATGACACAATAACTTGAATATGACTCAGATTGTTTCAGGAAGATTGCTCTGATGAATTACAACGATGATCGATTGGACACCTCTGCCCTCTTTGCACTTCTGCAACACCTCTCACCTCTGAAGACTTTGATCCCTTCGTTGAACAGACTGAATATTACAATAACAAACCCCAAGCCAACCTAGACTTGTACTATGTTTGCAATAGATATTATAATATGGATTACAAGACTCTGCTATTTATCTGAGACCTAAGGAATGACACAATAACTTGAATATGACTCAGATTGTTTCAGGAAGATTGCTTTGATGAATTTCAGCTTTGTAGTCTTGTACTTCCTTTAGCCGAGCACACTGCATATATATATATATAGGATAGACAGGCAACGGCTAGTTCCACTAGAGATAACAGATATATGTTAGCTTGACTAATGGATAAATAATACTCAGCATAATATAGATAAGCATATAATATTTGCTGAAATAAAGGAATCAAGTAAATCAAAGAATATTACTGTGAGAGTCCATTCTCTATACTTTACTTTAGAAGCTAAAGCATGTTGCTTTAAAGATAACTCAAATTTGAATTAAATCAGACTCCAACTCCTTGATTGTTTCCAAATCGAATTTGAATTAATAACCATATACCATTATATCAACAGATAACACAAAAGATAAATCTCCCAACAATATTAATCCAAAGATATAATAGACTAATATTAAGGAATTAGAATATTAATGATAAGGTATAGAAATCAACATGTTAACCTTTATTTTGAATTAACCCTTAATTCCAATATACCTAAAATACTCCAATTCAGATTTGAATTGGTCTTCACATCAAAACATATTTAGATATAGCAGCAAGACATATATATATATATATATATATATATATATAAATAAAGATATTTCCTAACTATATCAGTTTCCATATAATACTATAACACGTGGCAAATGAAAGTAACCTGTTATTACTTCATCCTGCAGTAAAACTCTTTGGGCCACCATACAAAGTATTTATTCAATCAACCTGTTATGAAATCATCCCATGCAATAACCCATGCAATCCATTATACAATTAACATGCATAAACATATTTGACCAACATGACCCAAACATGATATAAATCATCAACTTAGCCCAATAATATCAATTTAGCCCATATATGCCTTGTCATCATTAAAGCCACAAAGTATATATATTAACAGATTTTAAATGGTATAAAGATACTTTTCTTACTAAAGTCATGTTTAGACCAGACTGTGCCTAACCTTTTTGGAAAGAAAAATTTCTAACAACTCTCTAAAAAGAAAATAATTGAACCGTTCCGTATGATAAACTCATCTGTGGTGATCTTATCACCACTATAAACACCAAAGCTCGTCATCTGTAATGACCTTACACTTAAAAGCCAACTCAAAAGAGAAGGCTTAACTAGGAGAAAAGAGTTGGGAACATTTTGTCAACAATTCGGCTACGAAACTTTTAAAACACCTGTTAGTCAACAGTCCTCACCCACCCACCTTTTGCCTTTTGCTTTTTACTTTTTGCCTATTGCCTATTGCCTATTGCTTATTGTCTATTTTCATTCTCCCACTCCTCCGTTTTTGGCTATAAAAGGCAGCAAATGAAAGGAAAACATACACCAACACAACACACAAAAATACATACTCCATCCGAGAGTTTAAGAGAAGGAGAGAGAGAGAGAGAAAAGCTTCTATTGAAGCTTAAGAAAAATATAGAGAGAGAAAGATAGTTCAAATAAATAGGTGTTTTATTTGGGTTCCATCACTTAGTTAATGTGGTGAAGTAATTTGAGTTTGTACTCAAATTAAGATATCTTTGTATTCTCTCAGTTTATTCTAGTGAATTTTTCAGATATCGTCCTGTGGTTTTTACCTCTTAGTTTTAGAGGGTTTTTTACATAAAAACTTGGTGTCTCATGGTTGGATATTTTCTACTCATTATTTCTTGCAGTGGTTATTATTGTAGTGGAATTGCAGATTTAATCTGTTTGGCATATACTGATATTTTATTAATTTAATTTATCAAAGACAACAATATTTGGGAGGTGATTTTTTCCCAACAATTGGTATCAATGATAAGGTTATTTACTCAGTTGTTATTGATAAATTTTATGGAGAAATCAGTTGGAGCCATGATTAAATTGACCTCTTCAAATTTTTCGATCTGGAAGCCCAGAATGGAGGATATCCTTTACTACAAGGATTTGTATAATCCGTTGGAGCTCAAGAGAAAGAAGCCCGCGGATAAATCTGAGGCTGATTGGAATAAAATGAATAGGAAGACTATTGATCACATCCAGCAGTAGATTGATCAAAGTGTGTTAACCATGTTTCGCAGGAGACAGATGCTCATACTCAATGGATAACACTAGAGTCTATGTACGAGAAAAAGAATGCACAAAATAAAACTTTTGTCATTCAGAAAATTATGAATCTAAAGTACAAGGATGGGAGCAGTGTGTCGGAGCATATGAGTGAGTTCCAAGGCTTGGTGAACCAGCTGTCCACCATGAAGTTGAATCTTGAATATGAGATTCAGGCTCTTTTGCTTCTCAGTTCATTGCCAAACAGCTGGGAGACTTTGCTGGTGTCTTTAAGTAATTTAGCTCCAGAAGGAAAAATGACCATGCAGATGGTCAAGGATAGTCTTCATATTGAGGAGACAAGGCGAAAGGAGCAAGACATAAATTTTGAGTCACATACTCTTGTTGCAAAGAACAGGGGCAGAAGCAATTTTAGGGGATCTCACAAAGGAGATTAAAGTCGCAGCAAAAGCAAAAATCACAGGAGCAAGTCAAAGACCAGACAAGGTGAAACGTATAGATGCTTCCATTGTAATAAGGAAGGTCATTACATGAGAAATTGCAGAATCTAGTTTGACAATCAGAAAAATGGTGAGCAAGAATAGGTTGAGGAGAAAAACACTGTAGCTATAGTCACTGAAGATGTTATGATTCTTTCATTTGGGGAAGAAGAATGCTTGTATGTTGATGATCAGAAAGTTGATTGGGTGGTTGATACTAGTGCCTCGTATCATGATACACCCAAAGGGAATTCTTCACAACTTACAAAGCTAGAGACTTTGGGTACGTGAGAATGGAAAATACTGATCAGTCCAAGATTATTGGAATTGGTGATATTTGCATTCAGATAGGTGTTGGTTGCACTGTTACCTTGAAGGATGTTAGACACGTTCCTGATTGTGTCTCAACTTGATCTCTGGCATGGCCTTGGACAGAGAAGGCTATGAGAATCACTTTGGCAGTGGAAAGTGGAAGTTTACCAAGGGCTCTATGGTGATTGCAAGAGGCCCTGCTTGTTGTTCGTTGTACAAGACTCATGTGAAGGTGTGTTCTAGTGAGTTGAATGCAGTTGAGAATGACTCTTCACCAAACTTATGGCATAAGAGGCTTGGCCACATGAGTGAGAAAGGGTTGCAATTATTAGCAAAAAAGTCACTCATTCCTTTTTGTAAAGTTATTGTTTTAAGCCCCTGTGACTATTGTTTTTGGGAAACAACATAGAGTTTCTTTTAGTAGTTCCGCCTAAAAGAAAATTAGAGTTACTAGAGAGGGTATATTCTGATGTATGTGGACCCATTGAGGTTGAGTCTTTAGGTGAAAATAAGTATTTTATTACCTTTATTGATGATGCTTCGCGAAGGTGTGAGTATTTTTGTTGAGAACAAAAGACCAGATATTCCAGCATTTTCAGAGTTTTCATGCTATGGTTGAAAGGGAGACTGAAAAATCATTGAAGTGTCTTCGTAGAGATAACGGAGGGGAATACACTTCAAAGGAGTTTGCTGAATATTGCAGTAAGCATGACATTTGATATGTGCAGACTGTTCCTGGTACTCCACAATATAATGGTGTGGCTGAGAGAATGAACCACACTATTGTTGAGAGAGTGTGATGCATGTTGAGAATGGCTAAACTGCGTAAGTCATTCTGGAGTGAAGTTGTCCGTACAACCTACTACCTGATTAATAGATCTCCATCAACACCATTGGATAGATTCCAGAAAAGATTTGGAATGATAAGAATTTGTCTTATTCTTATTTGAGGGTATTTGAGTGCAAGACTTTTGTACATATTCCCAAGGAACAAAGATCGAAGCTTGATGACAAATCTACTGCATGCGTGTTTGTTGGCTATGGAGATGCAGGGTTTGGATAACGGTTATGTGATCCAGTACAGAGGAAATTATTCAGGAGCAAAGATGTGGTGTTTCATGTGCACCAGAATTATAAGCATTTTGACAATGTTACATAGCCCAGAGATAATAGTGTTCCAGACCTCAGCGAAGTTCCATCTCCAGTACAGAATGCCACAGTTGGAGAAGGATGTCAGAATGAAGATATGACTGATACAGATTTGCACGATGGTGATGGGTCAGATGCAGAGAGTATTGATCAGGGGGAGCAACCTGATATTGAAGAACCTCATCTAAGAAGATTCACGAGAGAATATGTGCCATCAGTCAGATATCCTTCATCTGAATATCTTTTAGTTGCTGAGGAGGGGGAGCCAGAGGATTTTCAGGAAGTCAAGACTCATAAGGAGAAGAGCAATTGACTGAGAGCTATGCAGGATGAAATGGATTCTTTGCACAAGAATCACACCTATGAGTTGACTACACTTCCGAAGGACAGGAAAGCATTGAAGAACAAATGGGTGTTTAAGCTTAAGAAGAATGGTGAAAAACTAGTGAAGTACAAGGCTTGATTAGTCGTCAAGAGTTTTGCTCAAAAGCAAGGTATTGACTTCGATGAGATTTTTTCTCCAGTTGTGAAGATGACTTCTATTCGAATAGTGTTGGGATTAGTTGCTAGTATAGATCTTGAGCTTGAGCTTGAGTAGTTGGATGTAAAGACTGTTTTTCTTTATGGAGATTTGAAAGATGAAATCTACATGGAGCAGTCAGAGGGATTTGAAGTTAAAGGGAAAGAGCACTTGGTTTGCAAGTTGAAGAAAAATTTGTATGACCTAAAACAAGCCCCAAGGCAATGATACATAAAATTTGATTCATTTATAATGGATCAAGGTTACAGTAGAATAGTTGCAGATCACTTTGTGTATGTCAAGAAGTTCCCGGATGGTAACTTCGTAATTTTGTTGCTATATGTAAATGATATGTTGATAGTTCGGCAGGATGCTGATATGATTTGCAAGCTTAAGGGTGAGTTGTTCAAGTCTTTTGATATGAAGGACTTAGGGCCAGCTAAGCAGATTTTGGGCATTAAGATTGTTCGTGACAGGAAAACCAGAAGACTGTGGTTGTCACAAGAGAAGTATGTTGAGCGGGTGCTTGCAAGGTTTAACATAGGTGATGCTAAGCCAGTTAGCACACCACTGGCTAGTCATATTAAGTTGACAAAGTGCATGTGTCCTTCTACAAAGAAAAGGAGAGATGATATGGAAGCAGTTCCCTACTCATCGGCTGTAGGGAGTCTTATGTATGCTATGGTTTGTACGCGGCCAGATATTGCTCATGCAGTTGGTGTTGTGAGTATGTATTTGTCAAATCCTGGTAGAGAACATTGGGAAGCAGTTAAGTGGATTCTCAGATACTTGAAAGCTACTTCCAATTTATGTTTGGGTTTTGGTAGTACAAGTCCGGTCTTGGAGGGTTTTACAGATGTAGACATGGCAGGTTCTGAAGAGAAGAAGTCTACTTTGGGGTATTTGTTTACTTTTGTAAGGGGAGTAGTATCATGATAGTCCAAGTTACAAAAGTGTGTTACTTTGTCTACAACTGAGTCAGAATACATCGCCGCTACAGAAGCAGACAAAGAGATGTTATGGTTGAAACGGTTTCTCCAAGGGTTAGGACTGACACAAGATGAGTACGTGGTTTATTGTGATAGTGAGAGTGCAATTGTCTTGACCAAGAATGGCACATATCATAATCGGACCAAGCATATTGATGTTCGTTATCACTGGATTTGAGAAGTGATGGAAAAGAAATTGATGAAAGTCAAGAAAATTCATACCGACGAGAACCCCTCAAATATGTTGACAAAAGTTGTCACTCGCGATAAGTTGGAATTTTTCAAGGAATTGGTCAGCATGGATTCCAAGTGACGGAGTCATGGTGAATGCCTACTCTAATGGGTTCGGAAGGGGAGATTGTTAGTCAACAGTCCTCACCCACCCACCTTTTGCCTTTTGCCTATTGCCTTTCCTCTTTTCCTTCTCCCACTCCTTCGTTTTTGGCTATAAAAGGCAGCAAATGAAAGGAAAACATACACCAACACAACACACAAAAATACATACTCCATTCAAGAGTTTAAGAGAAGGAGAGAGAGAGAGAGAAAAAAACTTCTACTGAAGCTTAAGAAAAATAGAGAGAGAAAGATAGTTCAAATAAATAGATATTTTATTTGGGTTCCATCACATAGTTATTGTGGTGAAGCAATTTGAGTTTGTACTCAAATTAAGAT
The DNA here is from genome assembly GCA_020205555.1 of Panax stipuleanatus. Lineage (NCBI taxonomy): Eukaryota > Viridiplantae > Streptophyta > Magnoliopsida > Apiales > Araliaceae > Panax > Panax stipuleanatus. The sequence goes on from CM035117.1 coordinate 165,331,166, forward strand.
ATATTTGTATTCTCTCAGCTTATTCTAAGAATTTTTCAGAGATCGTCCTGTGGTTTTTACCTTTTAGTTTTAGAGGGTTTTCCACGTAAAATCTTGGTGTCTCATGGTTGGATATTTTCTACTCATTATTTCTTGCAGTGGTTATTATTGTGGTGGAACTGCGGATTTAATCTGTTTGGTATATACTGATATTTTATTGATTTAATTTATCAAATACAACAGTATTTGGGAGGTGATTTTTTCCCAACATTAACACCTTCCTCAAATTAAAATTGTTTAAAAAATTGTAACTGTTTTAAATGTTCAAAAAAGAAAAATTATAAAAGCAAACCAAATTATAAAAACTTTAATCTATCAAACACTTATAATAATAAAAATAGTACTACTACTACTACTACTACTACAACTAATAATAATAATAATAAAAATAGTAATACTAATACTAATAATAATAATAATAATAATAATAATAATAATAATAATAATAATAATAATAATAATAATAATAATAATAATAATTGTTTCAGATAAGACTAAACTGTTATGTTTAATAACATTAAAAAATGTATTAAGGTGTTTGAAATGTTGTTCTAAAGATTTAGAGAAAATTAAGAAATCATCTATGTAAACTATTGAAAAATTTGAATAAGGATTAAAAATTTCATTCATCATATTTTGAAATTCGGAAAGACCATTTTTAAGTCCGAAGGGAAAAGCGTTCCATTCATAGTGACGAAAAGGTATTGTAAAAACTGTTTTATATCCATCTTTTTCTGCAATATTTGAATCTGCAAAAAAAAACAGAAGATTTTTTATCGAAGTTTGAAAATATTTTTACTGTATTAAGTCGTTGAAGAAGATCCTTCTTGTTTGTTAATGAATAACGAATTCATTGGAGGGTTGTATTAAGAGGTTATACTTGATAACGAGACGTAGGTGAGCCTCTCTCAATTTCAAAATTATTTTGGACATAGAAGGCCGCACAACTCCCCGGAGAACGACTTTTACGAATTAGACTTTTTTACTCATAAGATCTTGAATTTCTTTTTGACAATGATTAAGTAAATCTTTATTCATTTCTATTGGTCTTACTTTTGTAGGGATCATTTATTTGTTGTTGGACTGCTGAATTTTGAAGTTGCTTTTGAATTCTTAGAGTACACAAGAAATTTCGTTTTAAAAAAAAATTAATATGTTGTTTTTTTTAAGTTGAATCAAGTTTATGGATTTTTTTGATAAAAGACAAATCTTTTAGTGTGTGAATGTCTCTTTAGGTTGGTGAATTTAGAAATTCAAAAATAATTTCTTGTTCTTTTATGTTTGTAGTTAATCCGTTATGACCAACAGTGAATGGCTAAAGAAGAGTTATGAAGGGTTGCAGTCTTGCAGACGAGCAAAAAAAAAGAAGATTGTAACAATGGCGTCTGAAAGTTTATACTCAATTTGTAATCTAGAACCGGTAGCCATTGATAAGCGTTCATTAGTTTTTTCAAAGTATTTTGTTAGAACTAGTCCTTCTTGAATACCGTTTGTATCAGCTCCAGTATCAATTAGAGCTGTAGTTTGTAGTCGAAACTCATTTTTTATAATAATTGTTATGTTTACTATCCACTTTTGTTGTACGACTTATGTTATTAATTGAAAAAACCCGTTTGACGTTGGTGGGGGTAGTGATAGGTTCATTATATTCTTCATCAGAAGAGGATTTACTTTCATGTTCTGAAAATTTCTTTTGGAGATTGTTTATAATGACAGTTGATGCTTTAATTAACTTCAGATTTTATGTTTTTAACTTCACGTTGGAGGTCTTGAATAGTTGCCTGAGTTGGTTTCAACGGTTTTTTCAAAATTTTAAATCAAAAATTCTGCTTTTATGTCATTTAAATTCTTGATGCAAGTCTTTAACAGTCATTTGTTATAATTGAGCAGGTTTATGGATTCTATGTAATATATCTGTAAGACTGTAAGTTTTGTAATTCTTGATCTTTTACTAATGATTCTTTGACTTTGAGAAGGTATTTGCATTTAAGAACTGAATCATCTATTCGTTCGATAAATTCAAATAAGATATCTTATTCTTTAATTAAAACGTATGTTACTGTAATTTGATAAATCAAAGGCGTAGTCAGAGGTAGAAAATTGTTCAATATCATCGATTCAAGGTCGTTTGATTCATCAAACTCGCTTTTAGAGTCTTCTAGGTCGAAATTAAGCATAATTTTCATAAGTTGACCTTTAATATTATCTTCAAGGTCGAGAGCAGATCCTCTGTCCCCAAATTTCCTGTCTCCCTTGTGTCCCCCAATTACATTTTGACACATGGGCTCTTATTTTAATTTTAGAGTTAATTGGTGTTAAGTAAGAGCCCATGTGTCAAAATATAAGTGAGGGACACAAGGGGGACATGGAATTTAGGGACAGAGGATCTGCTCTCTTCAAGGTCTAGACTTTGAATTTTTTTTCTTTCATATATTCTACATTTGTTACTGTAGTGGTCAGGTCTTTCACATTTCCTGAAATAACGGAAAACAGTAAATAGAATAGAAACAATCACATGAATTGAATTGAAGTACTTTGCAATCACATAAATTCAAAAAAGTTTGGGATAAATTGACTAAGCTGCAGTCACAATATTTCATAAATTTGAATAATAATAATGAGTTCCTCTAAAACACATGAAAACACCATATAAATACTAAACAGTAAGCTGAAAAACCTAATTATGCAAGGAATATTGAAATTATGAAAATATCCAAATAAACCCAAAATTAGAAAAAACTTCAGAAGGCCAAAACACACATTTCCATGCCTTTTTTGGGCTTCAAACGATATTCGTCATGGTCGAAGGCGATGAGACTTGTAGGCCTCATCGCAAGCTTCATTTTGATATATGTTTGGATCAAAAGTTATGTCCAAAACAATATCAACCCTTTTTGAACTTGAATTTTCTTCCTTTTCCTACTTGGACTCCAACTTGGATCGTGTTATTCCCCTTCACTTGTAGAAAACTCGTCTCTGAGTTGTTACTCGGCACCACATTGGGGTCTTTGTACATCGAACCATCAGTAGCGTGGAGATCATGATAAAGGTCAGCCACATTAAACGTTCGCGAAATTCTCATACTGGCAGACAAGTCTACCACATAAGCATTATCATTAATCTTCAGCAGAATAGTATAAGGAACATATTTCTTTTGTTGCAGATTGTTGTAAGTACCAACAGGAAACCGCTCCTTGCGTAAAAACACCACCACCTGATCCCTTTTCTCAAAAGTTAGTTTCGGCGATGTTTATCAGCAATCGACTTGTAATGCGCATTCGTCTTCTCAATCTTTTGCTTTACCTCCGCATGCGTAGTTTGAATTTCATCTGCCATATTGGAAGCAGCTGCACTTATGCCAGGCCCCTTAGGAAAATTTACCAAATTAAGAGTGACGGGGACAATTAGTATACACAATGGAAAATGGAGACTTCCCTGTAGCGCTACGCTCGGCACCGTTATAAGAAAATTCCACCTGTGCTAAAGCCAAATCCCAATTTTGAGGCTTCTCTCCACATATACAACGAATCAAATTTCCCAAAGTACGATTCAACGATTTCGTTTGTCCGTCAGTTTGAGGATGAGCTGTACTACTAAAATTCAAAGAGGAATCGAACCACTTCCATAAAGTCTTCCAAAAATAACTCAAAAACTTAGTATCACGATCTGAAGTGATGGACTTGGGCACACCAAGCAACCTGACGATCTCCCTAAAGAATAACTTTGCCATAGCTGGAGCATCTGAAGTTTTCTTACAAAGGGTGAAATGCGCCATCTTGGAAAAGCGGTCGACAACCACAAACACCGAATTAGCACCTCTTTGAGTTCCCTGTAAGCCAACCACAAAGTCCATCGGCAGATCTTCCCACATATTTTCAGGAACAGATAATGGTGTATAAAAATTAACCAGCATTTGATGACTGTCCTTTACTCGTTTAACACACATAACACTGTCCTGCCAATTTCTCTACATCAAGACGCAACTTGGGCCAATAATAATACTGTTTCTTTACAACAGACAAAGTCTTATCGCGTCCCAAATGTCCAGCAAGCCCATCGCCATGCAAGTCACAAATAACCTTCTCCTGTAAATAGGATATAGTAATACACAATTGGTTCTCCCGCATCAAAAACCATCTTGCAGGTAAAATCTCAACACATGTACCCCAAATACACACTATCACCAAATTTCAGAAAAATCAAGATCATGCTCGTACAACTCCTTCAAGTATTCAATGCCAATTATTTCATGACTAAGGGTAACGAGTAATAATATTCGACGACTTAAAGCATCTGCTACCTTATTTTGTACCCCATATTTATGCACCAAACGGAAAGGGAACTTCTGAAGAAACGTACACCACCGAGCATGTATGTCTGAAGTAATTCGTTTCTGACTTCCTAGATATTTCAAAGCTTCATAGTCATGATACAACATAAATTCTTTATCAATCAGGTAGTGTTCCCAATGTTTCAACGTTCAGACAACTGCAAAGAATTCTGTGTCGTACGTCGACTATTTTTGTCGAGCCGCAAACAACTTCTCACTGAAAAATGCTACTAGGTCTCTTCTCTTGGGACAAAACAACACCAATACGCAATGCACCTGAAACTAATTTATCAAAGTTCGGTAACACAGGCACATGGGCGGTACTTAATTTTTCCTTTATCTTGCAAAACTGTTATTGGTCACTTTATCCCAATTAAATTTTCCTTTCTTCAAACATTCCGTAATAGGCGCTGTAATGTTACTAAAATTTCTGATGAAATGCCTATAAAAGGTTGCCAATCAGTGGAAACTACGGACTTCACTAACTGTTTTTGGAACAGGCCAATCACGAATGACTCACCTTTTCTTCATCCATATCCCATCGGAACTAACTATGAAACCCAGAAATAGCAACTTATCTGTCATGAAGTTGCACTTCTTAAGGTTCACAAATAATTTTTATACTGCAAGACTGCTAGCACTTCACGTAATTGCAAAAGATGTTCCTCTTTGAATTTACTGCAAATCAGGATATTGTCAAAGTAAACAACAACAAATTGACCAATAAAGGGTCTCAATACCTGATTCATAACACGCATGAAAGTGTTGGGCGCATTACTCAAATCGAATGACATGACCAACCATTCAAACAAACCATCTCTAGTCTTGAAAGTTGTTTTCCATTTATCTTCTGGTCGTATGCGAATTTGATGGTATCCACTGCGCAAATCAATTTTGGAAAACACCATTGAACCATACACCTGGTCGAGCATATCATCCAACCGCGGGATTGGAAACTTGTACCCCCACTATAAGTTTGTTGATCGCCCTGCTGTCCACACATATATGCCAACTACTGTCAGCTTTAGATACCAATAAAGCAGGAACATTACATGAACTCATGCTCTCATGTATATGCCCTTTTTCTAGCAACTCTTCCACCTTTTCTCGCAATATCTCATTCTCCTTCGGACTCATTCTGTAACGAGACAAATTTAATTGGCAAACTCGCTCTAGGAATTAAATCTATTTGGTGTTGTATATCTCTCATTGGTGGAAGTTCATCCGGCATAATCTCACTGAATTCAGCCAACAAAGGCCTAACCATATTAGGTACTACAACTTCCTTTGACTTCCCTTTCATCACATTCTTCACAACCATACAAAATAAATTTGTCGTCTCCTTCATATCTTCTAGAATTTTCTTGTGGTTGTGTGATATTGTCAAGAACACCTTCCCCTCCACTTTAGAAGCTTTGGGTTGGGTATTTTTTTTTCAATGGTAACAAAGTGTACCGTACAACATCTTTCTCAATTCGGTAGATATTTTTCTCTTCCCGAATGCTTTACATTAGTGTCACACTGCCACGACCGTCCAAATAAAACATGACAAGCATCCATACCTATGATATCACAATAAAAGTATATGTATACTTGCCAATTGAAAACGGAACCTTACAACGTTTAGTTACTTTAACTTCCCCCACAGATTTAATCCAACCAATAGAGTAAGGACTAGGATGTTTCTCCATAGGTAAGTGCAACTTCTCAACGACCTCTCTACCAATAATATTTTCTTGGTTACCACTATCAATAATCAAATCAAAAGTCTTACTAAGAATGGAACACCTCGTTTGGAACAGTTTATGGCGTTAAGTTTCTTTTGTCGGTTTTGGAGACAAAAAAAGTTTTCTCAGGACATACACTTATTCTTCTGCATTATACTCGCCGCCTTCTCCCTCAACTTCACAAACATTTTCATACTATTTATCTTCGTTTTCATCATCATGGTTGACGATGTTCACAGTACGCCTCCTACAATCTGCCGATGTATGTCTCGATCCGCCACATTTATTACACATATCCCCATAATCTAAGTTTAGAATTTACCTAAATTGTTAGGCAAAAAGTGAACTACTTGGTGCCCACAACTGGAGCGCCCCCAAATCAGGGTTCCCAGAATTTCGGACCTGGTACGTTATGATACATCATTTCTATAACTATTGCGGAAGATATAAAAATAAATTGTTTATACAATAACTTTTACAACATAATTCCCAAGGTCTGTAACCTTAACTTAATACCTGTATTCAATATCCTACATGACATACAATATCATTTGTATCCTATACTATTACCATTTAAATCGTATAATAATTCCATACTGGAACTCGTCTTTGCCTTTGACTGTGTCCGAAGTTTCGTCTTTAATCTGAAATATTTATCATGATATAACAAGGGTGAGCAACAAGTTTACCCAGCAAGTTTAAATACAACAAGGATATATCATGATTGAAAGAAAGAATAATAAGCTGACAAACTTTCAATAATATAAGAATTATGAAAGAACATGAATCAATAATGCTAAATAACCAACAATGAACATGAATAAATTCAACTGAACAATATGGTAATGAAAGTGATCAGCCTTTCATACCTGATGAACATATGCAACATGCATTAAGTGCGAATCAATAATCAGTATAGATGTGAATAATCAACAATAATTATTCACGAACATGCTTTGAAAATATAACTCAATTTTGAGTTAAAGAAAACTTGCTCAATGAAAGAGTATAGGAACTTGCCTGTACTGTCAATTACTGCTACGCAATCTAGTTTAATCGCTTTATTGAAAAGACCTATCAGTTATAAGATATATCTTTCAATTAGTATAACATATCTTATAAGTAAACTATCTAACATTTAAACACATAGTCAAATATTAGATAACCTTAACACTATACATACACAAGTCTAAACCTAGCACACATCGAGTCTTTAATAATATTCAATATAGTATGCTGAGTGGTTTCCCACAAATAATTAACAAATTAGTTTCCGTCTCGTCTACACTATTTTCACAGTGAGTTAGTTCGGTTACTAATTTGTAGATACCTTCCCCATATGAAGGAGTCGTTTAGCCCAGTTACTATACATCAACCATTAAAGGTACGATTGCACTACCTTAGACTTAACACTACTGTATCATATAACTTATGAATTAACACTTAGTCTTTCATTTTATAAGTCCTTTATAATTTAGTAAGCCGAATTCCTAATCCATCAACCTAAATTCAAACTGAACTATAATCCAGCAACCTGGATTCACACAATCCCACAATCCAACAACCTGGATTCAAACTAACATCCAATCCAGCAGGCCTGGATTCAACTGACATCCAATCCAGTAACCTGGATTATCCAAAGAAATCATTCTAGCAACTTGATGGCCAATCCAGCAAATCAGATTGCAATCCAGCAACCTGATGGCCAATCTAGCAAGCTGGATTCCCCTTTTTTAACCAAATCATCTTATTATTTTTTTATCTTTTGAACACACATAAATACATGTATTCCATATACAAAAATAATTTTTCAGGAATTTTTTAATTTACTTTAGTATTTTCCAAAAATCCATTTCTAGTTAATTCCTTAAGAAATTTGCTACACCAAGCTTAACTCCAGAAATTCCCAACTCTTGGCGGGATCTTACACATGTTATCGTGAGCCTCCAGTTTAAATTTCGTGGCCATCGGAGTTATACAACTCCGGTTATAGGGATTTTTGTCAGAAAAATATAAATATTGAAATGGTCATAACTTGCTTAATTTACGTCGGAATGAGCTCATTTTTGAACACAAGCTACCTTATATCATATATTTTAATGTCCCAAAAGATTAGAATTTATTTCATAATTTAAATGGACAAAACTTCCCTTCAAAAATCCAAACAGCCTACTTTTATCGTTTTTCAGATTTTTCCTACTTTGCTAAAAACTGTCCCGGCGGAAATTTACATGGAATTTTTCAGTGATTCCACTTGAAAAAGTTAAAAGACTTGTATATATAACTTTAAAAATTGATCACACTCAAAAATTCAAAATACACTAGAAGATATGGTTGTTTAAATTTCATGTTGCGTTTTCTCAAAAATCTGATTTTCTAATCTTTGTATTTTGTAAGAAAACTTTCATGATCTATTGATTTACCAAACATTAAACATCATAAACCATCATAACACATACTAATACACCTTAAGATCAAGGATCTACCATGATCCATGATCTATTACACCAAACATACACCAAATTCAAGCAAAACTTAATTTATGCTAAGAAAATTATAATTTTCTAACTTTTTAAAACATAATTTCCTTTTTCTTGCTTTTGATCTAAATTTTGATACACCAAATGGTTAGATCTACACATAACACACTCTAGATCATGTAGATCTAGATTTTTGAAGTTCAAGAACATAAATCCAAATTTTGGTTTAAACAACTAAGAATAACTTAAATCAAAGGTGGTTTATACCTTAATCTCTCGCTAACCTTCATTGTTTTTCCAAACTAGATGTTGATCTTGGGTAATTTGAAGATCAAATCTCCTTTCTCTTCTCTTCCTCCTTCAACCAACCTCTCCCTCTCTCTCTTGTCTCTCTCTAGTATGATTTGCTAGTTAGGAAAATGAAAAAAAATAAAAGATGAAAGAGGAAGTCATTAGATTTTTAGTTTAATAAAATGTATATATATGTAATGTATATCTATATTATTCTCCAACTTCCCTCTTTCCTAATAATTGTGAGGTTGCTTGCAAGCTTAGTAATGAGTGTTGGTTGAGTTAGTGCTTGACACATAAGGGGAGTTGGTGGGGAGTTGTTGAGAGTTGGTAAATAACATGATGAGCTCACATGTAGGGGTGTAAACGAGTCGAATATCAGCGAACACCCTAATGCTCAGATTCGGCTCGACTCGAAAAAATCGAGCTCGAATTCGACTCGGATTCGATTAGAAATTTCTAATTTTGAGCCAGATTTGACTCGGATCATTACTCGGACTTACTCGGTTCGTAAGTACTCGACTCGTTTACAAAACGAGTTACTCGTGAGCCTTCAAATCGAGTTTCGAATATGAACCATTTTACTTAATACTGAACCACTACATACTAAATTGATTATTGAACTAATATTTATATATAAAAGTTTTTTACTTTTATTTATGTAAAGATATTACAAAAAATGTAATACAAATTGACAATCAATTTATTGATTTATTCAAGTACAAGTTTACACAATTTAGTACTACACTTTATAAATTATAATGATTGATACAAATATCACATATTTAGCTTGTTAGTATGGATCAGACCAATATTCGAATATGATCCATCGAGTAGGTATCGAGTATGGTTCGAGAAAAAAATGAAATACTCGAACCCTAATCTGAGCGAACACTGGTATACTCGAATTCGACTCGTGTATCATTAAACAGAAAATGAGTATGGATCAGATTCGACTCGAATCAATTTTGAATTCGAGTTTTGGATCATATTTTCGAACCGATCTAGAGTCGAGTACTGAGCTACTCTGCTCGGCTTACACCACTACTCACATGCTCTCATTTCTTCCTTGTTCCTTGTTGACTGAATTCTCCTCCCTTATCCCCAACCTTGTTTTCTTTTTATTGTTATATTTTGCTTTATAAAATGCCCAAAATGTCCCTCCTCAATTGGTTAAGCTTGGGCCATTAATGTTTGGGCTCCTTATTTATTACTTGGGCTTGCTAGTAAATAATTGGACCATATAAATTACTTTTAATTCTATCTTACCCTAATTATTCAATTAGGGTTTTTATTCCCCACACTTATAATTCAAATCCTTACTCATGTACATTTAATTACTTAACCCAATTAGACTTGCTTTAATAAAATTAATAAATTGAGATAATAAACTTAATCTCTTAGGTTAGTAAAATTTTTAAATACTAACATCCTTACATATTATAACCCTTAGGTTATTAAATTTTCATACCTAATATATATATTAGGTTACTAGAATTTATTCTTAATTCTCTTTATATGTTAAATAAATATATAAACAATACACAAAATCATATAAGTCCTTCACAAAATTTTTAAATCCATACTCTATTTCTAGTCTAGGTCTTATTATTTAACCTTTATTTAATCATTTAAGATTTTATTAATTTTATAAATTCTTGGGTTGTCACATTACAATCCACACAAAAGCACACATAATGTGTGTTTAATTTTGTGTGTGTGTGTGTGAGAGAGAGAGAGAGCTAACTAAGGAATAACCACAATATTTCACTAGCTTTAAATATCTCTTATCAATTCAATTCAAACTCTATTACGCTTCTTAAAACCATAAGATAAATTATAAGTGTATATTAAAATGCAAAAGTGGTTTTAGTGTTAATTGTTCTTATAATGATTAATAGTAATTAGCCAATTAATGTCATGTCTATATTAATTAATGTAAAACTTTAAACAAATTCGTGCTTAGAATAATTGTCTTAATTTGTTGTAAAATTAGTTCTAAAACAATTATTTAATTTTCAACCAAATTTCAGACAGAATATTCCGTCGGAAATAAGTTAATTCCGACGAAATAATTAAACTTATTTTCGACAGAATGATCTGTCAGAAATAGACATTTTTTTGTAGTGATATGGACCATGTGTGAAACACGTGTTTGTTTTTTAAATTATTTTTAACTCCTTATTTTTTTTTCTATATATAATGATTATAAAATATTTTTAGAATATCAAAAATTAGCTCACCAAGATATTTGATGTTATTTTTTTAGGGTTAAATAGAATTTTATTTATGGTTACTAAAATTTAATGTTGAATGATCAATACTAAAATGTAGGATTGAGATACAATTTGTGTTATTTATTATATATATATATATTATTGAAACATGACAAAACGTGTACTATTTGTTGATAGATATTGACTTGGGAATTATTGTTTGTGTAATTCACCATATATATAGGCCATTTTCACTCAAATTATTGCATTGGATTGTTCCCTAAATTTTGATTCGCTAATACTCTTTTTATACGAAAATGAGAGTGCTACTTAAATCTTTGTGACGCCCCCAAATCCAGGTACTTGAAACCCGAACTTGGTGCTACACGATATCATTTCTTTGAGCGGAATAATTATAATATAAATAAACAAACTTAATTTACATATCAGAGTTGTCTAATCTCAGGTACACGACTTTTAAACATTCATTACATGATAGATAATAAATAATATTGTCTTAATAAAGTCTAACTATTACACACGATACCATAAAACTTATTCTTGCAGCTTTTCTTTCCCTTTGTTTTTGCCAGAACCTTCTGGTTGATCACGCTTAGCTGAAAATATTTAATTTAAAGCAAGAATGAACATTTAATTACTCAGCAAGTAATAGCAGTTAATAAACTTTAGCTGGAAGAAATAAATATTTTCTTTGAGGTATACTTTTACAACGAATCAATAGTTGTATGAAGTCTTTCGAAATATATCTTAATAACATATCAAATCGTTTAAAAATTTTAAACGACGTAGTGACTATAAATGCTGAGTGGTCAATAGACCATGAACTTTTATTTTTCATTTTTGAAAAGGTTTAAACAGAAATTCATCTGTAAACCGCTCTGGTCTTACGGACATGTAGGATGATCAGCCCCGTTATGTCATGTATTGATCAATACTATCTGTTTGAACGATAATTCGTTCACTCTGTTCGCCTTGGGCACAAATACAATTTTCCCATTACGGGTTGTTCATACTCAGTTTGGAGTCCTAACTAAACAATTCAGTTGGACGACCTTATCATAAACAATAAGATTCAATAGTACAATTCAACTATGTCTAGCCGAGTCAAATAGCTTAGACAGTCTTTAAACCATAACTACATACCGAAATTTAATAGTATGTAACAGGATTTATCATATCAAAGGATTTCTAGTTCAAGAGTTCTTGCAGGAATATAACAGTTCATACAAGTGGGGGCACTTATATAAATAATGAGATATTAACAAATAACAAACGTATTGAATAAAATTCCACAATTGGAAAATAATTTCATAAACTAATCATGAATATCATTATGGATATGAATAATTTACAATAATTATTCATGAACATGCCTTGTATTTGATAATTTATATTGAATTGGAAACTAGCATAATATATACCTGTCTGCACGAATAACAATAGTGCTTAAGGTTTAGATACTTGTACAATGAAAGAGAATAGTTCAGAAACTTGTTCAATAAGAAATTGAGATAAGAAACTTGCTTACAAAATTCATTGCATAAAGTAAATGCAAGGGTTATGATACTTGCTCAATATAAATTTGAGTTAGGTTAAGGAACTTGCCTTGATAGCTGATTACTGCTACGTAGTATAGCTTAAGTTGTTATTTTTAATATAAAGTCCTATCATCAATAGAATTATTCTTTTAATTAGAATAATACCACTGAACACATAATACTGCTTATTTGCAGTCAGTATACAGCTTAAACACGTTGTCACATATTCATATCAGTCATTAAAACACATAAGAACGGATACCTAGTCAAACTATGTCAATTTGGTTTGAGTTCGGTATAGTTTCGGCATCCTGATTGCATTATCGGATAATTAACAACTTTATTTTTAATAAAACTTTGTTCAAGAACTTAAATATTATATTAGATAATTTAATTATCATTTATAATATTTTTTCAAACATTAAAATTATTTATTATGATTTTTCAAACGCTAATATCATTTTTAATGATTTAATTGTCAATTAATATCATTATTATCATTAATATTTAAATATTTTAAAATATTAATGATCTTCATGTCAACACTTTAAAAGTTATTTATTATAACCTGAAAATATTTTTAAAACCTTAATATTACCTTTAAATAATTTTTAAGATATTAAAATTATTTTTAAATAATTACCATTAATATTAAAATATTAATGTTAATCATATCAAAATATTAAAAGTTATTTATTATAACTTAAAATATTTTTAAAATATTTATTTCACCTTTAAATGATTTATAAAATATTTAAATCATTTTTAAATAATTTAATTAATATAATTATTTAATAACTTTATTATCATTAATATTAAAATATTAATTAAATTCTTATCAAAATATTATAAGTTATTTATTATAACTTAAAATACTTTTTAAAACTTTAATATCATTTTTAAAATATTAAAACCATTTTTAACTAATTTATTTAATATAATTATTATTAAATAAATTAGATATCATCAATAAATTAAAATATTAATGAAATTTATGTCAAAATATTAAAAGTTAAATTTTATAACTTAAAAATAATTTTTAAAACTTTATTATAAATTTCTAATATTTATTTTCTATTTATTCTATAATTTTCGTCCAAAGTTGGGGTCTTCTACGGAAACGCTTGTAGACGGAAATCTACAAATTCGATTTAAGCCCACTTGGTATCGTTAGAACCGTGACTTCCCGAACTACGTTTTTGGCTCAAGAAACTTCCACTTTGGCCAGGTATAGCATCCTTGAAAACAGGCCACTACCGACTGACCATAACATAGTTTTGCAAACATTTTCAGTTTTGAGGTCTTTTACGGAAACAGTTGTAACACGAGATCCCCAACTCCGATTGAGGCCCAATCGGACTCGTTGGATCCGTATCTTCTTGAACTATAGTTTTCATATATCAAACACCCATTTTGGTTCTGTTTTGGTTCCGAAAAAATGGACAGAAGTGGCAGGGTCAGTGTGGTATGTTCAACAGTTTGTGTAGTTTGGGAATAAAATCATAACTTGTTCATTTCTTAACATTTTTGAGTGATTCCAAAGGGGTTTTGTCTTTAACTCATGTATCTAGCATGCCAATAAAAGAAAATCACAAATATCACTTGTAGATCTCAAGATGAACATGCTATAGCACACTAGTTAACCAAAAATTTCATAAAAATCTACATAGCTTTATTTTTCCAAACTTTTTCACATAAACCCATACAAAACCACAAGTTTCACTTATGAAACTCAAGATCGAGCATCCTAACATGTTTTAAACCATTTACCTTATGAACCCAAAGAATCTAACATAAAAATATATATAGCATACAAAAGAAAGCACTAAACTTGAATTTTTTTCAATTTCTTACCTTTTCTTCTTGAAATCTTTCTTGATCCTTCAAAGTAGCTTATGAAATTAAGATGTATGAAGATTCAAGATCTTCTCTTTCCACCCTATGGCTGCCGAAAATTTCAGCCCCCTTTCTCTCTCTTTTTGTTTTTATTTTTGTTAGAAGAAGCTTGGAAATAAGAGAGGAAATGAGAGAGAGAAGTGAAGAATGCTTGTTTTTGTTAATTGTTTATAGATAGCAAGTATACAATGTATCAATCTACCAATACTTGCCTTCTTAGCCTTGGTTAACTTGTTGAGGTGAGTAAATAAGGTGGCTTCATTCTTGGTTTGACACATAAGGAGGGTTGTTGGGAGTAGGTAGAATATAAACAACAATTTGGACAAGCTTAGCAAATTTTATTTTCTCTCCCAAAAATACCCTTAAATGGCCGGCTACTTCACCCAATTCCCTTCCACATTGGATTTATTTTATTTGCCAAATTAATCTTAAGCAAATGACTACAATGCCCTTCTTCACGTGGGTTAAACTTGAGCCATTCTTTTAATTTTTTTGGACTTCTAATTTATTTATTTGGGCTATGTAAACTAACATGACCCAAAACTTAAATTTTATTTTATCCTAATTAGTTACTTAGGGTTTCCATTCCACTTAACATTGATCATAGATCACATAATATACATACTTTCATTTAAATACAAACACATTCAATTACTATGTTTAATATTTAAACAAAATAAATAAATAAATTCTTAACATATATTCATACAATTATGTTAATTATTATACTTGTATATATAATTCATAATCATATCTTGTATTAATATACTTACATATATTTGGAGACAAATATAATTAATAATTATATTTAATATCCAAATTCCTTAAGAAAATAATTTCTTATTATTCACCACATAAATATACTTTCATTTTAAATACAATTATATAATAATTGTATAAATTTTGAAATTTTATAACATAGATCAAAATTAGGGTTTTGATCTATAATGACACTTTACCTAATATATCCCATTATTAATTAAGTTAAAATAATTAACTTAATTAATCTTGATTAATTCATATAATAAAATAATTATTATAATAATTCTATAAATCATTTCTTATATTATTGAAATAATATATTAGTCATATTTTCATGAAAATTAAATAATAAAATATTTTTACTACAAAATTAATTTATTATAAGAATATAATTTATAATAATCAACAATTCTTTTATCGAAAAATTAATTCGAAATCATTCATGTAATAAATAAATATATATTTATCACATATATACATATTCTTTACCTTGCACATATTTCCACATTTATTTTGAAAAACATAATATATATATATAAAAAAAAGTATACGCAAATTTTTTTATTTAATTATATAAAAATATTGGGTTATTACAATCTTGATCAAAGCAAAAGTATGTATTAATTCGAGATTTTATTTTCTTATTATGGACTCCTTAAAGTGGCTAGTTTTGTCTAGAACTTCACTCAATTATTGTTAATATTTTTGTTGCTTTCCGCCAAACCTACGTACAAATTAATCCTCTTTGGAGGGTTGCTTATATAAGGATAATG
Organism: Panax stipuleanatus; assembly: GCA_020205555.1. Taxonomy (NCBI): domain Eukaryota; kingdom Viridiplantae; phylum Streptophyta; class Magnoliopsida; order Apiales; family Araliaceae; genus Panax; species Panax stipuleanatus. The sequence goes on from CM035117.1 coordinate 165,347,239, forward strand.
AAGACATAAATAGATATCATAACCGGATATTGTATATGTATGTTTGTGTATATATTTATATACACAAATAAATTATCAGATGATCAATAGGAAAAACAATTTGATTTGGCTTTGATATGGACCTCCACCAAAATGTACGTGAGCTTTGTTTTTGAGAAAGTTGATTTCATCAACTATGAAAAGATTGTTCCTTACATTTTAATGAAATTGTTGTACATGGTACTATATACAATTGGATATAGGACCAGCCTTTAGCAGTCCGTCGCTAATATATATTGAATGTTTTCTTGTTTTTAAACCTTTTCCCTTTTATATTTTTTACAATATGAAATAAACATAATCTAGTTGAATTGTGTCGCACTTTCATTGAACTTCATGGACTTTGGAGTTATATAATTAGTTTTATACAAGATACCATAAGTTTTATTAGTATATCACACTCATGCATGCATGGAAAATGGTGGTAGAATCAGACTATTCAAAATATCGGACCCTCAAAATTAAATATTCTAGCAAAGATTGGAAAAGGTTTTAGGCAATGATGGGACACTTATTATCATAAGTATTTCCTTACTATCATTTCTATTTCTATACAATTTTTATTTAATTAGTGTTCTATAATAATTCAAATTCTTACCATTAATAATATCTAATTATATGTCCTTGTTTTTTTTTTTTTGTATTATTAAATACTTAAAAGTATATAAGGATGACGGTTAGAGTTAAAGTAAAATTTATTATTACATAAATAGATGGATATATAAGTATATGAATAAACAATTTATCTATTATTTTAATTATGCGAGCATATGAATAATTATTGTAGAATTTTTAAATCTATTTAGCTTTTTATTAATAACTAATTACTTATGCAATTTTATTATTAGTTAAAAAGACAGCTTTAGAAATAACCATCTTCTAATGAATATCATCTTACACAATATTAATTATTAGAGAATTGTTATTTCTACAAGTAAAATTTGATATTTTCACAAGTTCTTTCTCACAAGAATGTGGGACCCATTTACTATTTATGTGAGAGATAACTTGTGAAAATATTATTATTATTATTTGTATAATACAATACAATCACCAACAATATGCATGGTTCCATTATAAAACTTAAAAATAAAAATAATTGCTCTATCTAATAAAATATATTTACAAATAATAATAATAATATTTTTTGGGTCTTAACACTTGCAAATGACAGATAAAATGAAATAAAAATTTTCACTCTAAAAAAGATTAAAAACTAAAAGAACCGAGGAAGCTGTATTAATAACTTCTAAATCCTTAATACTCTTATTACTATTTAGGCACACCTATATTAATGCATGCAATAAATAGCAAATCTGAATTTTAACACAAGATATTTATGTAATTAATACCAAAAAGTAACCAAACCCTTGTGTAATGAACACCAATTAACCAAATCCGTGAGTATATATATATGTCCCTAGGAGAGCTCCATTTTCACAATTAATCCAACAAGTATAGTTGATAGCTTATCATATACTTATTGGTTGATAGAATCAAACACCACAAAAATTATGGAAAAGCTTTCAGTAAAAATAATTTTCTTTGGTTTCCTGCTAGTAACCGTCTCCGGTTCCGGTACGTTAATCTCTCTCTTAAACCCTGTTTATATACAAAATATTAATTGTCTCTGCTATGTTTGTCTCTATATATTTCAATCTTTGCATACAGTGGCGGAACCAGAACATTCTTAGGGGCTCAAAATACATCAAAAAAATTATTTATTGATACTAGAAATATTTATCAGCTGGTTTCATGCAGATTTGCAGATGTCAAAGGCATATAAATGTAAATCTGTGAACGATTGCATACCTCACTGCGGCGAGGGAGTAGTTGCAGATTGTGCAGTTGATGGCTTTTGTTCATGCTTGGATGATAGGCACTACTCTATTAAAGAGGGTGCAACTGGATGGCCGTGCAAGACTGATCATGATTGCGAAAAGAAGTGTCCTTCTATCTGCTTCTCACGCAGATGTGTAATGGATACTTGCGTCTGTTTTTGTTAGTTGTGCTAAAAATTAATTAATTAATTGGAGCAAGGTATTAATAAAATTACGCATGGTTCTAAATTTCAAACACAAATTTGATTACAATCATCTTTAAATTATTTTTTTTGATGTATGGTTATATCTATGGGTAATTAATTTATAGGTGGCAAATTAAACATTTTTCTTTTTTTTTTGGGTTTGGCAAAAAATAATTTCATTTAAAACTGAATAATTACATTATGATTTATGTGACAAAAGTCCAAAAAATACTCTGAAAACCCTTATTCCTCTACCTACTATTCTCTACTCTCTATTCTAAATAATCATCCTCATAATTATTAGTCTTCTAATAATATATGAAAACAAGAGTGTCCACCCATACAAAAATATGTGTAAACCAATAAAATGTAGCCTTTTAGGAGTTTGAAAACCTCCAGACTTCAACAATAATCCTCAGTTATAATCAGAAGTCAAAATAACTCAAATTTCTCTCGATCGCGTGGGCTCACGTGCGCCTGTCCACAAGCCAAGTGCCGCGGCTTCCAGTTCTTGTATGTCGAGGCTTCCTCAAGCACTGCGGCTCCCTCATATTGCCAGTCGCGGCTCCCAACTCCCTGTTCGCTTCCTTTGATTTCCTCAGTCATTCATTGCACTTATGTCCTGTTTGGAGTGGCTAATCCTTCGCCAAATGGTGTTTAATCACCTGTAACTAAGTTAAGGCTAACTTACAACATTTTGCAACATTTACACTAAAACACGTTGGAATCCATTATTATCATAAACTTACTAAAATGCAATAACATAATACTAAAACCCTCAAGAATAAGCAAAATAATTCAGTTAAAACTACTCAATTTATAGATGTAAAATCCATTCATCATTAGTGTAATTTGAGTATGTTATATACTGAGTGTTCATATATGTTAACTTAATTGAATGTTTGGAGATAATAAGCTTGACTGTTGAATTTGTTAGTTAATATTAGTATTGGAATTGGTAATGGTATATGAATTGTCTTATTTGCTATTTTTGACGGAATTCCCAATTCTATCAGAATTATGCATTTGCAAAATTTATGGGCCCAACATGTATTTGTGTATTATTTAATTAGTTTTCCAATTTTAAAATAAATTAAGTAGCATTTACGTAGTTTCTTACTATTAAAATCAATTAATTGATATAAATAATTAAATAATTAATGAAAATAAATTAAAGTTAATTTAATAATATAGTATAATGAAATAAAAAATAAATTTAAAAAAATAAAATAAAAATGCAAGCAATAACTTAAATCATATCTAATAAATAAATTTAATATTTACTTAAATTTAATAAAATAAAAATAATTTTAAAAAAAGATTATATAATATAATGTAATACAAAATAAAATATAAAATAAAAATAAATTTAATTTAATTTAATAAAAAAATTAAAAATTAGATAATGAAATAAAATAAATTTAATAAAATAAAATAAATTTAAGTGAATATACTTTAAATTAATTAATTTAATTTAATAAAACAAAATAAAATTATTTAAAATCTTTATAATATAATGTCCCAAAATAAAATAAAATCAAAGCTAATAAAATAAATTAACAAAAATTAAAATAACATAACTTAAAATAAATTAAATTATAGCTAACTAAAATATTAACATTAAATAAAATAATAAACTAAGTAGCATTTACTTAGTTATCTACAATTAAATAAACTAAATAAGTAGTCTGTAAATTCAATAAATATATTTAATTAAGTAATATACGATAAAATAAAATAAAATAAAATAAATTATAGCTAAATAAATTAACAGAAAATAATTGAAATAAACTAAGTAGCATTTGCTTAGTTTTTCATAATTAAAATAAAATAGGTACTATATGTATATATACATACATATATATATATATATATACATACTATTCTTTGGAACTTAGAAATCCATTTGACGATTAGGAGTGAATGTCGAATAATAGTCATTATATTAAAATAATAGTTATCATAAACTGAGTAGCATTTACTTAGTTTATCATTGGACAAATAAACTAAGTAGCATTTGCATAGTTTTCTATAATTATAATAAATTGCATATATACATGTTCATATATATAGTATAGTTTGAAACTTAGAAATCCGTTTGACATTCACCCATTAGGAGTGAATGTCGAATAGTCCCCAGTTTGGGACTGTTACGGGATGTTATGTCTCTCACTTAGACCAGTGTCAATTCACAGGGTACATTTTTTCCTTGTTTTGAGGATTTTTCACCTGGTGTCTCTACATGTTCTCTGAGTGCATACTTAAACTAATTTGTCTTGGTCTATTTCGTGTACTTAGAGACCATGGGAAGGTGCTGCTAAAATTTTCTTAAAACAGAAGAAACGTGCTCAAGATTGGCACTAATGAGGAGACGTATTAGGAATGGGATAGAAGCCTAACCCCTATATAGTGGAGATATTAGGAAAATATAATTCATGCATGGACCACATACATGAATATCCCTGATCTAAATGTGTCTTTTATTCAGTTAAAGATGACAGCCAACCGGAGTTAGATGTATCATAGGATACCCATTAATGGGAGGGGATTAGTGGATGCTTACCGTGAAGGGGTGTGAATTTTTTTGGACAAAGCCATAGAACATGTTGATGATCTGAACAAAAAGTTCAGATGCCCGTGTGGCAAGTGTAAAAATCTGATCTGCAAGAAAGCCGACGAGATTAAATTTGACTTATGTTCTCATGGCTTTGTGGATGGGTATTCCGTATGGATTCATTACGGGGAATCGCCTGAGTTGAGGAAACTTTCAAATAGTGTAGACCAACCAGTTCACGGGGATTCAAACGTCAATAACTATGATGTCATGGAGATGTTGGTCAATGCTTATAGGCCTAACAATATAAATTGGGCTGAAAACGAGCATTCTTCAAATATTTTTATTACATTTATTTCACCTTTAAATGATTTATAAAACATTTAAATTATTTTTAAATAATTTAGTTATTATAATTATTAAATAACTTTATTATCATTAATATTAAATTATTAATAAAATTCTTATCAAAATATTATAAGTTATTTATTATAACTTAAAATACTTTTTAAAACTTTAATATCATTTGATTTTTAAATATTAAAATTATTTTTAACTGATTTATTTAATATAATTATTAAATAAATTTATTATCATTAATATTAAATTATTAATGATATTTATCTCAAAATATTAAAAGTCATTTATTATAACTTAAAATATTTTTTAATACTTTAATATTATTTAAAATGATTTTTAATATATTAAAATCATTTTTAACTAATTTATTTAATATAATTATTAAATAAATTAAATATCATTAATATTTAATTAAATTAAAATATTAATGAAATTTATGTCAAAATATTAAAAGTTAATTTTTATAACTTAAAATAATTTTTAAAATAATTTTATGAATTTTTAATAATTAATTTTTATTTTTTTTCTATTTATTTTAATTAATATAATTAATTTTAATTTAAAACCGTCGCAAAAGGACTATCGCGACGGAAAGTGTCGCCTTAGGTGTTCTTGAGCCTCAAGAACATTCAAACTCAGTGTTCAAGTTACCTACTTTGACCACTTATAACTCTTTGATTTGGATATTTTTTAGGTTGGTAATTTGGTTAGTGTTATATTATTGATGTAATACTACAACCACAATCAAGTTTCATGGCTATCCTACATCACAACTAGAAGTTATAAGCAATCAAAGTAGCTGTCAGAGGCTGTTCTTCATTTTTTGGGCATCGCAGAAACTCAAAGTCATGGTCGGTCAACGCACTTTGACCTTAAATAACTTTGATTCTGTTATTAATCTAGGTGTTATAATGACATGATTGTGTAGTCCATATGTCAGACTACAAATACCAAACACTAACATGGTCCAAAACATTAACAATAGCAAGATCCGAGGTTTGCAAAATGGTTGTCAGAAACTGTTCAACACTTAAAAAATTTCTGGGTTTTCCAGAAATTAAAAATCTGACCGGTCAATCATGTTTGACCACTTATATCTTGAGATCTAGACATGGTATGGACTTGATTCCACTTCCAGTCTCCTCTCCTCATGGCATAGAAAAAGTTTATAACATCAAACACACATAACATCTAACACAAAAAGATCTATGAGCTCTGACATATGGCTGTCAGACAACATTTTAAAGTTTTTTCCAGATTTTTGAAATCTTTAATTTCATTCATCTAGTTGTTATGGATCCGCAATATAACAACCCAGATCATCAATACACATAACATACCACATATTCTAACACTTAATCACAACATCCAACTTAGCATACAAGATTAAATTTTTGGTTAGGGTGTTATACCTTTTTTGAATGATTTTTGATTTTCACCTTCTGATCTTGATGTTGGATTGCTATGGAATGATATTGAATGATATTTGGGACAAGTTAAAGAGAGAATTTATTGGCTTGGATAGATAGAGGATGTCTAGGCTTGTTAGTGCATGAAATGTAATGTTTCTTTACTTTTTCTTTCTTTTGAAATCCTAATCCTTTCACTATAAGAAATAAGCCTAATTCCGACGGAATATTCCCTCGGAAATAAGGCTATTCCGTCGGAACTAGCTTATTTCCGAGGGAATATTCCGTCAAATTTACCGTCGTAACTAACCTCGTCAGAGATAAATTCCGTCATACATTCCGTCGATCTTTTATATCTTCGACGAAATTATCTCCGACGGTCATTCCGTCGGTCAAAAGTTATCTTCGACGGAGTTATTTCCGACGCATTAATTCCGTCGGAGATAACTTTTTTATGGCCGACCGAAAACTTCACTCGAAAATACGTTAAATTCGATGAAAATTTTAAAATAAAAAATAAATTATAAAGGATTATAAATATACTATATTCGACAAAATGTTCCCTCGTAAATAACATAATTCCGACGGAAAATAAAAAAAATAAAAAAATTAGGAATTAGCCTGGCCTATATTTTTGACAAAAATTCAGTCGGAATTTCCTTATTCCGTCGAAATTAAGGAGTTTTTTTTAAGAATAATTTTTTTGAAAATGCAAAATCCAGGTATTTAAACCCATATATGTACCTGTAACCTGTTTTATCCCAATACAGCCAGACACCAATATATTTCACATTCAATAACAAATGTAATTCTAAAAACCTGTACCAATTTGCAACAACAAACGTAATTCTAAAAACTGGTACCAATTCACAACAACCAACGTAATTCTAAAAACCTAAACATGTACCAATTCTCAACAACAAACGTAATCGACTAACTGAAAACAAATAAACTTCAACAACGATAAAGAATATTCTACAAATGAATGAATACAACGTAATCTCATTATACAGACGCAACTATAAAAACTACGTACAATATGTACAAATGTTCTACAAATGAATAACATAAATACGTACTAATAAACTAGAATAAATAACATAAAATGAACTATAATCTAGTAGTATCATCATCGAACGGAGGTGGACGATGCCTGTCTGGTGTATGAAAATCTCTGTCGTCCACCTCGTCGTCATCGTCAAACCGCTCGTCATCGCCGCCAGCCTGCTCGCCATCGTCACTCTGTTGAAAAAATTATAAATAAAAATCATTAGTCCGTATATACGTGAGAATTAACAAGCTAGCTTTAAATGAAAATAATATAAACAATAAGAATACCTGAGTAGGCGGGGGAGGACGAAAAGCCTCCTCCAAGAGGGTAATCACCATCCGGAGCATCTCGCTGCTGAAAGCGTCGAATTGCTCTCTCGGTAATCCCGTACTCTCTGCGGAGGCCCCTGCTATAACCTCCTGAGCAACCTGGTGAAGACGAGAACTAGAAGGCAACTGCTGAGGGCGAAAGGCCGGATCGGTACGGAATCGATCCGACACGGCCCCTATCAGCCTCTGGAAGATCTCGTCATCCAAGCCAGCGCCCGTATGAGATGGTCCGACATGTGCTCTGAGACGCTGGCGCTGGCTGAAGCCTACAAAAATAGACGAATTCCATTACTAATAATAATTTATATAATGTGATAAATTCTGATAAATTCGTGAAATATAAAAAATATTATTACCTCCAGGGAGTGTATATGCAGGTATCCTCGGCAGACCCAACACTCGATATCTGCCGGTACTACTAGTAGGGGGATCCTGAGACGCGACCCATAGTCTCAGCTCCTCATCCCGATCTAATACAATATCGGGAAGGGGAGTGGCGGAGTCTGACGGCTCAAAACCCCTCCTAACAGCATCTAGCTCAGCTATACGATCGTCCCGAAGCCTCTGAAATCGGTCCTGTAATTTACTTTTTATAAGTGTGTTAATTATATCATTTTATTTACGATTGAATATTACTAAAAGCTAAATAGTAAGATGAGTTTTACCCATATAGCCACAGCTGCCTGAGACAAAACACGCTCGTCCTTGGGTCCCAAAACTCTAGAATGGTGGGATCTCGGCCCAAGGACCTACTCAAGACCTAATAAAAATATTCATGAAACATGTATTAAGTATTTGTGTAAGAACTTGATAACTAAACAACAAAATACAGCACACTTACCGTCTTCGCCTCCTCAAACGACTGAGAACCTGTGGTGTGTATTATGCGGAGCTGACCACGGTTCTTCTTCGCCTGCTCAGACTTCTTCTTGAAGTCATCAGCAGCCCAGTGTGCGCACATAGCCTCCCAGGCTAAATCGAAGACTATGCGAGGCTGATGAGATCTGATGGTGGTCCCGGGCTGGTCCTCAACTGCCCGGGCTGCCCTATGTCGCATTTCATACAGCCATCCAGAGTAATTCTTAGCGACATGTGATATAATCACATCGTCGCCAGTTGTCTGAGAGATACTCGGGTCAAATCTATAATAAACGTATAACAAAAGTTTAAAAATTATAAACAATTGATTTCGTCATCCTAATACAACTATGTACTAATTAATATAATATGTTTAACTTACGTGAAACTCCCGTAAGACAGTCTGCATAAAAGTGGGATCGAACCGCGCATACTGGCTAAACCGCATACACCCAGTCGGGAGGTGCGTCAAACAGATGGCGTGTAGGGTGTGCTTAGCCACCGGATCTAGTATACTACATAAAAAATTGTATTTTGCAATAATATGTGTTATGTGAATTGTGTTTTGCAATAACTGACATAAATATTAACAATATATTAACACTTACTGTCCAGAAGCAACATCCACCGGTACAATATGTGGAACTGCTGGCGGACGACCTAAGAGCCCGAGGTTCGTCCCTCGGTGTCGTCGACGAGGTACATCTGTAATAATTGTATTTAACTGAGTCAATAAACATAAACTAATGCAGTTTGAGATATATTTAAATCCTAGTTAAGATACCTTACTAGCTCCTGAAGACGAGCCGTCAGCATGGCTACCGTCTCCTGTACCTGATCGCCCACCACCTCGGCGACCTCCACCACTATGTCTAGCCATGAATATCTTACTGCAATATCCAAAGTGGTAAATTATGAATATGTAAGGTTTAACAATATGATATTTACTAATATGAATGCTAATTTTCAATTACTTACGCCATCAAACCCATCAGAATCAACATGTATATCAGTCACGGATTCAGTATCTTCCTCATCCTCAGTTTCGAGATCAGTTTTGTCATCAATATCATCATCGACGACTACATAATCACTCACGACGACGTTTTCCTCGACATCCTCATCGTCAGGTACGTCAATGACATCAGTATCCATCACATCTTCAACATTGAACACTACGGCCAAAGGGTTGCTAACATCTTCTTGCAACGCCTCATCTATACCAAACATGTTCTCAGCATCAAATGAACGTGTTTTAGTTGTGACTACTGTGTACCAGGGGCTTCGAGTATTTACGACATTAGGAGCGTAATACACTTGAGTCGCTTGACTTGCTAACACGAACACGTCATCAGACTTTAACACCGACTTGATATCTATAGTTGTGATTCTATTACGATCAACTTTAACCCCCTTTTCAGTATCAAACCAACTACACTTAAATGTAACTACCTTTTTACCCCTGTGATAATTGAGCACAACCACATCCTGTAAACGTCCATAGTAATTTGACTCAGAATCTTGGTGGCAACTTCCCAATACCACAACCCCAGAATTGACTGATGTGAGTTCATTCAAGTCATCGACCCTAAATCTGAACCCATTCACGATGCATCCGGGAAAAGAACTAATAACTTTGTACGGTCCTCGGATGACATCTATAAAACGCTCAGAATTGTTCTCTTCTTCAACCCGTTGCTTAAACCACTGTTGGAAATTAACATTAGTGAATGTTTCCAACTCTGCTGCAGTAAAAGCTAGGTTAGAAGCATACGCTTCCTCTTCGAATGAACTGCGTAAATAGTAAAATGTCTTTAATATATAGATGACTACACTTATAAATTGCACTAAATATCGCAAATAATTGTTCATACCTGATGTATCTAGATACTTCGGGCATATTTAGAAGCACGTATGTAGATACAATCTTCAACTCTTTGTCGCTTAAGAAAGTCTGCGTCTCATGGCCAAGAGGCTTAGCCGGATATGTGAATACAGCTAACTCATCATCAGTAGGAGACAATGGACCAACGACCTCATTTATACTTAAACGATTGTGCTTCGTTGAGACAACATCGTCAAAATACAATGAACAGAAGTTGACAAGTTCTTCCTCCGTATAGCGTTCAGCAATAGAACCCACGAGCTTTGTTCTTCACCTTTTGTTTTAATCGGCGCATATACCTAAGACAAATACGTATGAGTATTATTAATATGATGAGCAACATAAAGCAATTTGTAATTTATATTACCTCTCAAAAGGATACATCCACCGATATTGCACCGGTCCTCCAAGTTTGAGTTCATACTGTAAATGAATAGGCAGATGTTCCATCGAGTCAAAGAATCCTGGAGGAAAGATCATTTCGAGCTTGCAAATGGTACTAACAATATTTTTCTCCATCTGCTCCACATCAGTGTACTTAATTACAGTTGAGCAAAGATCTTGAAAGAAATTTAAAAGTTCGGTCAATGCATCCAAAACTTTTCTGGGTAACATCTCACGAAATGCAATTGGGATCAACTTCTGCATGAATACATGACAATCGTGACTCTTGAATCCAGAAATTTTCAATTGCTCGACCTTACAACAACGTGTTATGTTCGACGTGTATCCATCTGGAAGCTTCAACCCACTAACCCACTTACACACGTCTTCAAATTGTTACTTAGTAAGACAATATGGAGCTTTAGGTTTCGTATTGTTAGGGCGAAGCCATAATTCTGGCCTAATGTTCAATGCCTCCAAATCTTTTCGAGCGCTGTCATTGTCTTTGGTTTTACCACTCGCATCTAGCACAGTGTAAAACAAGTTCTCAAAAACATTCTTTTCGGTATGCATGACATCTATACAATGCCGAACTGAAAGTGTGCCCCAATACGGCAACTCAAACCATATGGGCGAGTGTGTCTAATTATGAGTCTTCCCGTACCCGGCTGCTCTCAATTTACTATTCTCTTTCCCCGACAAAGGAAAATCAAGCTGGTTCAACCATCCCAAGACCTCACTTCCCGACAGTCGACCAACAACCCCCTTCTTCTCTGTCTTTCTGTTGAACTGTGCAGACATCTTTCTATAATTGTGATCAAGAGGCAAGAATCTACGAGCAGTTCCAAAGAAAGTACATTTCCGCCCATGCTGCAACTTATTACCTTGTACATCCCCCATACACACTGGACATGATAGCTTCCCGTGGGTTGACCAACCACTAACCATCCCAAGAGCCGGAAAGTCAGTGATAGTCCATAACAGGGCTACCTTCATCACAAAATTCTCGTTTTTCAATTTATCATAAGTCTGGACCCCCGTCTCCCACAACATCTTTAGTTTATCTACTAACAGTCGAAGGTACACGTTAATGTCTTTTGTAGGACTTTTATCCCCTGGTATGAGTAAAGTCAAGAACAAGTACGGATCCCTCATGCACATCGACGGTGGAAGATTATAAGCGACTATAATCACTGGCCAAACTGAGTACGGCTGACTAAAATTATTGAAAGGGCAAAAGCAATCAGTAGCCATGCCAAGCCTAACATTTCTAACTTCTTCCGCAAACTCAGGATAATTTGCATCAAATCTCTTCCATTCATCTCCATCCGCTGGGTGAGTCAGCTGACCAGGCACGACATCCCTTGTTCGATGCCAACTCATATGTTGAGCCGTATGAGACGACATGAACAGCCGCTGAAGCCTCGGCGCAAGAGGAAAGTACCGTAAGATCTTCCTGGGAACATGTTTCTCCTTCCCCCCACGTTTTGTCACCTTATAGCGCGGAAAGCTGCATATATCACACTGTCCCTTATCTCTGTCCTCCCCATAGTATAACATGCAATCCTGCTCACAAGCATCAATTTTCTGATACCCCATATTTAACCCTTTGACCATCTTCTTCACTTCGTAATAATTTGCAGGAAGAGTATGATCCTTGGGTAAGAACTTTCCAACAATAGCAAGCAAATCTTTGAAACCTCCCTCACTACAGTCGTGCTCATTCTTGTAGTGTAAAAGCATCGTCACTGCAGAAAGCTTGGTGTCCGTATCATTTCCCGGATACAACGAGACCCCAGATTCAGATAGCAACTTGTAAAAGGTAGCAGCTGTATCATTTGGCACTTGCTTAGCACTGCTTGAAGAAGGCTCATTTTCAGCCCAGTCAATATTAGTAGGGACATACGCATCGACCAACATCTCCACCGGATCATAGTTTTCGGCGTATGAATCTCGTAGGAATCTATCCGCTCAGCTGATTCCCCATGATGAGTCCATACAAAGTACCCATCCACAAATCCATGGGAAAATAAGTCGAATTTAATCTCGTCAACTTTCTTCCAGATCAGGTTTTTACACTTGACACACGGGCAGCGCATCTTTCCGTTCGAATTATCAACATGATCTATTGCTTTATTTAAGAAATCTGACACCCCATCACGATAAGCTGATACTAATCCCCTCCCATCACTGCGTATCCTACGGTACATCCAACTCCGGTCGGCTGATATTTTTAACTGCACAGACCACGGATTTAGTACAGAGATGTTCATGCATGTGGTCCATGCATGAATGAATGTCAAGCGGGTTTCATTACAGGGATGTTCATGCATGTGGTCCATGTATGAATTAGAGTATTTTCCTATTACGACAGCTCTATAGGAAAGGGGTAATTCAGGCTTCTATCCCGTTCCTGGATGCGTCTCTTCACTAGTGCCAACACGTTATGCACGTTTCTTTTGTTTTAAGAAAATTTCGACAGCACCTCCCCATGGTCTCCAAGTACACGAAATAGATTAATCTAAGTATGTACTCGAAGAACATGTAGAGATAACAACCGAAAAGTCCTCAAAACAACAAAAACGTGTCGTTTCGTATTGGCACCGGCCTAAGTGAAAGACATAACATCCAGTAACAATCCCAAATTGGGGACTATTCGACATTCACTCCTACTGAGTGAATGTCAAACGGGTTTCTAAGTTGACACCTCCAAAAGCATGTATGTCTTCATCAAGATACAGATACATAGGTTATCAATGAATTTTACAGACAAAGAAGCATGATTTTCCTGTAAAATTCATTGTTAGCCTACGCAAAGGGAAATAGATGAAGACATGCTTTGGATTCAAAGCTCCACATAGATGCTTTCTTTGTGATGGAACTGAAATGTCTACACTTCAACCTTAACACTGAAAGTCAATGTGAATAAGTCATATTGAATTTATTGAATATTGCGGCAAACTAAGCAAGTGCTACATAGTTTATTTTGCCAATGAAAAACTAAGTAAGTGCTACTTAGTTTATTGAATATTGCATCCCAACTAAGCAAATGCTACTTAGTTATTAATTGTATTTAATTGTATTTTATTGAATATTGCGGCAAACTAAGCAAGTGTTACTTAGTTTATTTTGCCAATAAAAAACTAAGTAAGTGCTACTTAGTTTATTGAATATTGCATCACAACTAAGCAAATGCTACTTAGTTATTAATTGTATTTAATTGTATTTAGTTTTATTAGTTATTATCTATTATTTATTTATTATTTAGTATTTAGTATTTATTATTAATTAGTTATAAATAATAATTAATTATTATTTAGTATTTAGTATTCAGTATTTATTATTATTTGTTATTTATTATTTATTATTTATTATTATTTATTATTAATTAGTTATTATCTATTATTTATTTATTATTATTTATTATTTATTATTTATTATTTATCTTTAATTATTTATTTATTATTTATTATTAGTTAGTTATTTATCTATTATTTATTTATTATTTATTAATTATTATTTATTATTAATTATTAATTGCTATTTATTATTTAGTATTTATTATTATTTGTTATTTATTATTTATTATTAATTAGTTATTATCTATTTTTTATTTATTATTAATTATTAATTATTATTTATTATTTATTATTTATTATCAATTATTATTTATTACTTATTACTTAGTACTTATTACTTATTATTATTTATTATTTATTATTAATTAGTTATTATCTATTAGTTATTAATTATTATTTATTATTTATTATTTATTATTTATTATCAATTATTATTTATTACTTAGTACTTATTACTTATTACTTATTATTATTTATTATCTATTATTTATTATTAATTATTAATTAGTTATTAACTATTATTTATTAATTATTAATTATTAATTATTAATTATTATTATTATTATTATTATTATTTATTATTTATTATTATTAATTATTAATTATTAATTACTAATTATTATTTATTATTAATTATTTATTATTAATTAATTATTATCTATTATCTATTATTTATTGTTTATTAATTATTAATTATTAATTATTATCAATTATTATTTATTACTTATTACTTAGTACTTATTACTTATTATTTATTTATTATTTGTTATTATTTATTATTAATTAGTTATTATCTATTATTTATTAATTATTATTATTTATTATTTATTATTTATTATTTGTTATCTATTATCTATTAATTATTAATTATTAATTAATATTAATTATTAATTAATGTTAATTATTAATTAATAATTATTAATAATTATTATTTATTATTAATTAGTTATTATCTATAATTTATTAATTATTAATTATTAATTACTAATTATTATTTATTATTAATTAGTTATTATCTATTATCTATTATTTATTTATTATTATTATTAATTATTAATTATTAATTATTATTATTTATTACTTATTACTTATTACTTATTACTTATTATTATTTATTATTAATTATTAATTATACTGGCAGGGCCCGCAAATTTTGCAAATGAAAATTCTGACAGAAATTCTGTCGGGAATTCCGTCGGAAATATCATATATCACATTCTTATACAGCCCAAATTGCAGTATCAAACCTAAATTGCAGAAAACTAATTAGAACAAACCCAAATTGCAGTAAATGAACATGTTGAATCATTCTTAAACAAAAACCAATTAGGACAAACCCAAATTGCAGTAATTATCAACCCAAATTGCAGCAAATCAATATCCAATAATAGCAGTAAATGAGCTTCAACCCAAACTGCAGCATATCAAATCCAATTTCAAATCAAGATACAATTATTAAACAAAGTTCAGGAAATTTCAGAGATTCTACAAAATATACATACATTCTCAATATCCGATTGTCCCAACAGATTGTTCCCAATTTCAATTTCAATCTCAATTTCAGATTGTTCCTAATTAAGTAATGAAGCAACAGAAATTAACCCTAACAAAACCCTAACTAATCAATGAAAAATACTTACAACTGTTAGTGAGTAATGAGAGATACGACCGGTAGGCAGGAAAAGGGAGGAGGCGGCAGCTCGGAGAAGGGAGGAGGAAGCGGCAGCTCGGAGAAGGAAGGAAGCGACGGCAGCTTGGAGAAGGGAGGAGGAGGAGACAGCTCGGAGAAGGGAGGAGGCGGCGGCACAGGGAGGAGGCAGGGGGTGTAGGGGCTGGGTCGGGGGGAGTTGGTGGGGGGACCGGAGGAAGTGGAAGGGGGTGGTGGCCGACTGGTGCTGGAGGAGGCAGGTGCGGCTGGTGGTGGTGGCCGGGAAGAGAAGGAAGAGAGAGAGAGAGAGTAGAGAGAGAGAGTGAATAGGAAATGAGTGAGATACTGGAGAAGAAGATGGCTAATTAGGTTTTAATCCTTATTTCCAACGGAATGCCAGTCGAAATTAATTCCCTCGGAAATAACGTATTTACGACGGACGATTCCGTCGATATTGTCTATATTTCGTCGAGTTTATATTTAGCGCAGGCGGAAAATCTGGCGCCAGCAAAGTATCTACTATTCCGACGGAATTCCGTCATAAATATATTATTTTCGAGGGAATTATCTCCGACGAAAATTTCCGTCGTAAATATAGTAACTTCGACTTAATATATTTCGTCGAGGATATTTCTGTCAGAAATAGTTAGTTTTCTTGTAGTGTTTTATCCAATGAATCTGATCTGCTAGGTGTCAATTGATGGCTGAGATATTTGATTTAGAGCACATGTGTGTTGAGTCATGGATCATGGAAGGATTTGCAAGCCACCTTAATAAAATAACCTTAAAAAAAATATTTTAGTAAACTAACTTTTGCCTTTAAGGGTATTCTTGTCCAATGAGCTTGAATCTAGGGTTTAATCAATTGATTTTAACCCCTTATGTTTATCCAATAATTGTTGGGTTACTAGGAAACGAATAAAATTTCAATTAGGGTTTACTAATTTAAAAATTAAGGTTTAATAGGAAATTAGGATTTTCAATATAAAATTAGGGTTTTAAACCAAAATTAGGGTTTCATGATTTAATTAGGGTTCCCTATTTATAAATTAGGGTTTCCTAATCGCTTCCCTTAATCACATAACATTGATCAAAGATCGCACAATGATCATATTTACATACATTCGATTATCAATATAATTAATACTTATATTTAATAATTGAATAATATAAATATATTTTCCTTTTAAATACAATTAAAACAATAATTGTATTTAATCCTTAAAATTCATAATCATAGCTTGTATTAACATACTTATATATATTTGGAGACAAATATAATTAATAATTATATTCAATATTCAAATTCCTTAAGAAAATAATTTCTTATTATGCATCCCATAAATATACTTTCATTTAAAATACAATTATATAATAATTGTATAAATTTTGAAATTTAATAACATAGATCAAAATTAGGATTTTGATCTATAATGATACTTTACCTAGTATATCCCATTATTAATTAAGTTAAAATACTTAACTTAATTAATCTTGATTAATTCACATAATAAAATAATTATTATAATAATTCTAAGAATCCTTACTTATATTATTTAAATAATATATTATTCATATTTTCATGGAAAAATAAATAGTAAAATATTTTTACTACAAAATTAATTTATTATAATAATATAATTTATAATAACTAACAATTCCTTTCTTGAAAAATTTATTTAAAATCATTCGTGCAATAAATAATTATATATTTATCACATATATGCTTATTCTTTACCTTGCACGTATTCCCACATATTATCTTTGATAAAAAAAAATTATACGTAAAATTTCTTATTTAATTATATAAAAATATTGGGTTATTACATTCACCCTCCTTATAAGGATTCCTTCCCCGGAATCACCGTTTCAAAACTTATACACCCAAGGGTAAATAATATACATATTCATTGCAAGTAGATCTAGATCTGATTCGATCGAACTGTTCTTTAACTATTCAGCATAAAACTTGTTTATCTGATTAAACGGAATCTGATTTCTAATAGAACTCAAATCCCTCCTTCAAAATTCCTTAATAAAACGATCTATTATTTATAAGAAAACCATATATAAGAAAACAAAAATTTATGCGAATAATACCTGGAATTCCATCCCCGGCTGCTACCGTATCTTGAACAGTAATATTGAAGGTCCTCGCAGTTGGCTTGTTTGTCGGAGTTGGATACGTGATCGCCAACTTTCCATTGCTTTTTCCAGCATTCGCATTTCCCCCATCTGCATTTCTTTTCGGACAATCCTTTGCCATATGCTCAGTTAATCCGCAGATGAAACAACCACTTTTCTTTCTTGGATTGGGGCAATTAGGAGAGATATGTCCCTCCTGCCCGCACTTGTAGCACACAAACTTTCCCCTGAGACACTCACCTTAGTGACTCTTCCCACAATTTCCACATGGTTCCACCTTCTTCCTTATTCCTCCCTGACTATTACCAGTACTTCCCGAATTTGTCCACTTTCTTTTCCCACTTATACTTCCACTATTTCCTTCCACCTTAACTTTTCCTTCAATCCTACCCTTATTCTTCTTTTCCTTGTTGTAGAGACTCATGGCCTCACTTCCTCCTTCAGCAATGATAGCCTTTTCCAATAATGTTCCAAAAGAATTAATCTGCAGCACTGCAACCTTGTTGTAGATCCAGGGTTTCAGACCATGTTCGAACCTTCGTGCCTACCTTGCTTTAGTGTTCACCTGTTGTGGAGCGAACCTAGCTAATTCGTTAAACTTAGCGGCGTATTCTAAGACGGTCATATTTTCTTATTTCAATTCCAGAAATTTAACTTCCAGCCTGTCCTGCATACTGGACGAGAAGTAATTCTCGTTGAACAGTTCTTTGGACCTTGTTTATGTGACCACTTCTGCTCTGGCTGGAGTTTGATTAGCCTCCCACCAGAAGTTCGCTTCCCCTTTCAACATGTATGTAGCAAAAGCTGTCATTTTTCTCCTCCGCTACCCTAGCAATAACAAACGCTTTTTCTATTTCCTTTACCCAAGTTTGGGCTTCTATAGGGTCAGTCGTTCCTTTGAATTCAGGCAGTCCTACTGCCTTGAAGTCTTTGAAGTTCGCCAATTGATTTCCTTGAGGATTTCCTGCTGCTGGTGCTCGATTTTGCATGGCTTGTGCCAACATATTCGCAAAATCTTGCATAGGGTTTGCTTGACCTCCTGCATTGTTAACAAAATCTTCCACCCTTCGGGTTCGTGGTTCTCTTCTTGGCGGCATTATCTAGTTAAACAAAATCTTAAAGTTATTATCTTATCATTCATATACCATCATTAATGGTATCATAAAAGATAGAATATAAAATTCTAAATTTAGACCAATTCAGCTTGCTGGATTCCCAAATTCAGCTTGCTGGATTAATAAATTGTCATTTAATCAACATACCAACTTGACATATAATAATATCATAACATTTATATTCATATTCAAACAGTACATAGTACTTTTCATTACACAATACAGACTGCCATAGTCAGTTACTATCCCTTAATGACAACAAAAGTCGGGATTCAACATGATACTTACGTAAAAGTAAATATTTCACACCTATACATACTATATATAATCCTATTTTACTTATCCTATTCATTCCCTACGCCTTCCCTAGATCCTGGACAAGCTTTTGCCTGATGACCTATCAACCCACAGACAAAACATACGCATTGTTTCGGATTAGGGCAATGAGATGAGATATGTCCTTCACGTTCATAATTATAGCATACATTCTGTCCTTTCATATATACGCCTTCATGTTTCCGATTACAGTTCGCACACTTTCCTACTTTCTTGAAGTTCCCTTGATTAAAATCAGAATTTCCTAAATCACGGTCATTCATTTTTCTTTTCCCTTTCTGGCTTGGAGCTGCACACGATTTTCTGCATTTGGCTCCCATCTGTTCAATTTGAACCTTCAACTTATCTTGTTCTTCCATTATTTCGATTAATGCCTTTTGCAACTGGTTGTTTAGTAGCCTTTCCACTTCCAACAACCTTTCCAAACATAACAGCTTGTTCTTTAGATTCTGCAGTTTCGTTGATGCTTGGCCAGCTCCAACCTCAGTGTCTGAATCACTATCTGTCAATAACACTGTTTCTAGTTGTGGTTCTATGTTTTCTAAAATGATGACTTCATCTTGGTTTCTTTCCGGCGGAGTGATTTGCTCCTTTTTTATGACATGTGAGTCTTCTAATCCTTTCCTTCCTGACATCTATACACAAATTGTCTTGATTAGTACATAATATATACACATAACAAATAATAGTTATATAAGTCATGGTCGGTCAAAGTCACGGTCGGTCAACGAACTTTGACCTTAAATAACTTTGATTCTATTATTAATCTAGGTGTGCTAATGGCATGATTGTGTAGTCCATATGTCAGACTACAAATACCAAACACTAACATGGTCCAAAACATTAACAATAGCAAGATCCGAGGTTTGCAAAATGTTTGTCAGAAACTGTTTAACACTTAGAAAATTTCTGGGTTTTCCAGAAATTAAAAATCTAATCGGTCAACCATGTTTGACCACTTATATCTTGAGATCTAGACATGGTATGGACTTGATTCCACTTCTAGTCTCCTCTCCTCATGGCATAAAACAAGTTTATAACATCAAACACACATAACATCTAACACAAAAAGATCTATGAGCTCTGACATATGGCTGTCAGACAACATTTTAAAGTTTTTTCCAGATTTTTGAAATCTTCAATTTCATGCATCTAGTTGTTATGGACCCACAATATAACAACCCCAGATCATCAATACACATAACATACCACATATTCTAACACTTAATCACAACATCCAACTTAGCATACAAGATTAAATTTTTGGTTAGGGTGTTATACCTTTCTTGAATGATTTTTGATTTTCACCTTCTGATCTTGATGTTGGATTGCTATGGAATGATATTAAATGATATTTGGGACAAGTTAGAGAGAGAATTTCGTGGCTTGGATAGAGAGAGGATGTCTAGGCTTGTTAGTGCATGAAATGTAATGTTTCTTTACTTTTTCCTTCTTTTGAAATCCTAATCCTTTGATCCAATGAATCTAATCTGCTAGGTGTCAATTGATGGCTGAGATATTTGATTTAGAGCACATGTGTGTTGAGTCATGGATCATGGAAGGATTTGCAAGCCACCTTAATAAAATAACCTTAAAAAAAATATTTTAGTAAACTAACTTTTGCCTTTAAGGGTATTCTTGTCCATTGAGCTTGAATCTAGGGTTTAATCAATTGATTTTAACCCCTTATGTTTATCCAATAATTGTTGGGTTACAGAAAATTAACTAGGAATCGAATAAAATTTCAATTAGGGTTTACTAATTTAAAAATTAAGGTTTAATAGGAAATTTGGATTTTTAATATAAAATTAGGGTTTTAAACCTAAATTAGGGTTTCATGATTTAATTAGGGTTCCCTATTTATAAATTAGGGTTTCCTAATCGCTTCCCTTAATCACATAACATTGATCAAAGATCGCACAATGATCATATTTACATACATTCGATTATCAATATAATTAATACTTATATTTAATAATTGAATAATATAAATATATTTTCCTTTTAAATACAATTAAAACAATAATTGTATTTAATCCTTAAAATTCATAATCATAGCTTGTATTAACATACTTACATATATTTGGAGACAAATATAATTAATAATTATATTCAATATCCAAATTCCTTAAGAAAATAATTTCTTATTATTCATCCCATAAATATTCTTTCATTTTAAATATAATTATATAATAATTGTATAAATTCTGAAATTTAATAACATAGATCAAAATTAGAGTTTTGATCTATAATGATACCTTACCTAGTATATCCCATTATTAATTAAGTTAAAATACTTAACTTAATTAATCTTGATTAATTCATATAATAAAATAATTATTATAATAATTCTAAGAATCCTTTCTTATATTATTTAAATAATATATTATTCATATTTTCATGGAAAAATAAATAGTAAAATATTTTTACTACAAAATTAATTTATTATAATAATATAATTTATAATAATTAACAATTCATTTCTTGAAAAAATTATTTAAAATCATTCATGCAATAAATAATTATAAATTTATCACACATATGCTTATTCTTTACCTTGCACATATTCTCACATATTATCTTTGAGAAAAAAAAATTATACGTAAAATTTTTTATTTAATTATATAAAAATATTGGGTTATTACAATAACTCCTAAGGGCTTACTTATTCGAATAACAAAGACCACAAAGGTAACTAGTCAAGTGAATTAACCATGATGATAGCTATACACCTCCCCTTTTATTATTATTCTAATAATATATTTTTTTCATTAAAAGGAGTGTATATATATATATATATATATATATATATATATATTAAGCTCACTACTCATCAGTCAATATACTAATAGTAAGTTAACATTTTATTGCTCAGCCTCTCAAAACCATCATTCCCCCCAAACTAGGAACAATTGACTACCCCTACTTCAACAATACTGAGATATAACTCTACGTTTGATTCTTCTAACACTACTTAAGGTTTCTACCAATAATCTTCCAAAGGTACACTACTCGCAGTGGGGTTTAATGTGCAAAATATAGGGATCATACTACACAAAATTGATTTCTAACCCAATATCCAGCTATACATGATTCAACCTTTTACTAATTTTCTAACCACTTATAATCATTTCTTATCATCGGCTTTTCAGAAATTCACTATCTTCTTTCATATATTCCTATTTTTATTTAAAATTTGCAATAAAATACCTTCCTATTCATGCAACTACGAAAAAAACATGTAAAACAAATCAACTAAATAAAACAATGAAAAAAAAACCATCCATGCAACAAATAATTATAAATAAGTCTTACTTAAACCAAATCAACCCATGAAAAATAAATCTTAAACACCATGGCCTTAAACCAATACCCCCAAACTTAAATATTACATTGCCCGCAATGTAATACTTATATATTTTCCTGGGAAATTTCATTTATCCTCGCATTCGTGGTCGTTGAAAGTTCAATAATAATCTAGAAAAGAGGTTGAATTGATTATTACTGTTTAAAAATTTATCTTAGGCCTGTTTGAATTTTTAGTTAATTAATTTGCAGAGTTAAAATTAATATGCAAGACAATAAAAATTCAATTACACAATGCACAAAGATTTTTCTGATGGTTCACAATGTATTTCCCAGTCATGTTGCTACGTCTAGTCTCAAGCTCCTCTGCAGGACTTGAGATCGTATTACTATCAGTAATAAATACTCATTCAACAGGCGGAGAAGCTTTTACAAAGTTTTATAGACAAACTTCCAACTATTCTTAACTAACTATCTTGGACATGCAGCATGCTCCCAACTCCCTCCTCAAAGCTTAGTTGTACCTTCTTTTGAGTTCAGTTCTATTCTATGATCTGGTCTTGAAACGACATTCCTATGACACCCCCAAATTCGGGTACTTCATTTTCACATGATTTGGTGTTCACTTTCTAAATATAACATACATCTACCCAATAATAAATAATTGCAAAATAAATTACAACCTTTATAAATACTTAAAATCTTCCTTATCAAAAGGATTACAACTTTTCAAAACAAATCCTACGGTTTAATCTAACCTTGACATAAACATTAATGCGGAAAATAAAAACATCATATAAAATCTTATTACATTTTCAAAATAAAACAAGTCTTCACTTGTTCAGCTTTGCTTTACCTTTACTAGTTGACGGAGCGTCAACACTTTCAACCTTAGCTGCAATGGTTATTTAATATGAAAGAGTGAGCAAACAACAGCTCACTGGAATACAACTGTGACGCCCCCAAAATAGGTTCAATACCAACCCATTCTGAGTTGCCATTCTGAGTTCCCAAAATAGGTTCAATACCATACAACTATGAATTTCAATGCAAATCGTATATAATACGAAATATAAACATTCAAATTCATTCCTTATTCATTACAATTATTTTCCACTATTTTATAAAATAGTGAGGACTTCTACAGATCTAACTCTGATTATCACACTGTTCCCCGACTAGTCCCCGCAACATTCTCATTCCCTGATGAGGACAATAGATGAAAAGGGTGAGCTCAACTAGCCCAATAAAGAATATTATGAACAAGATAATAGAAAATAAATTATCGTTAGTCTTCAACAATTCAGATAAAATATAATGGACAACAAGTTTTAGATCAATATTTGCAGCGAAAATAACAATTCATTAGAAGAGTTAAGTAGAGAATGAAGTTTACTATCTTCTATGATTTAAAAGTCCATCATTAATATTTTATCCCTGTAACATCAATCAATATACATCTCGAACCAAATATTCATCTTTGCACTACAGCCAAAGATATTTATTTGTATCACCAGTTGGTCATGTTCATCTCAACACCTGTCCATCTTTGCACTACGGGCCAAAGATATTCATCAGGCATTCATCTTTGCACTACAGGCCAAAGATATTCATCAAATAATCATTCATCTTTGCACAACAGGCCAAAGATATTCAATTATATCACCATTTAGGACTGAGGATGATGAAAAATAATACGAATAACGAATCTAGTGAAATAAAGGACAAATATTAGGGATTCGTAATTTAGTTTATCCAAGTTCAATAATACTCCGTAATAATCAATTGTGGAGTAAAATTCAAGAATGAAGATCAAAACTTGGATCCAATCAAAGAAAAAAAAATATTTTTTTACCGTGAATAGTAACTCGTGAATAGTAACTCGACATGAAAATATAAAAATTTCACGAGAAAGTTCAGAAAATTATTCCGGTGAAATGATACTAGATGAAGCGCAAAATTCAAGAAATTTTTGATCATTTTAGAAATTATAGAAGCAATACTTACCGTGGTAAGTTCAGATTTAGGAATATGAAATGAAATATTATTACTTCCATAATATGGAATATGAAAGAAAATAATATTCTTTATGAATATTGAAAGACAATAACATCATTTACTCAAAAAATAATATCCCTTACCTTAACAGGAGAGTAGTTTTGACTGAAATATCGGATATTATGCTGACAAAAACTTGCACTGTCATCAACACTCAAAGTATCTAAATACTCACAAGAAATACACTCGATATTATAGAGAGAAAATTTTCTGATTCTGGTGTGATTTTCATTTCTAACTAAGCATTCTATTTATAGAAAAATGCCAGAACACCAAAGCAGACTTTTTGCTACCAGCGGCTTCTCACACACACCACTTTAGAATTTGAAAAATCAGCATTTACCAAGTAAATGACAAAAGTGGGGCCCACCATTTTATTTAAAAAAATATTTATTTTTCGAAACTTCAATAATTCATAATAAATAACCCTTTTATCAGAAAAATACGAATCTTATGTCCTTTTCATATGAAATTTAATTCTCTACAACTTTGTAGAAGGAAGTTTTTCCAAATTCTGAACGTAAAATGGCCGAAATCCACAAACGGATGATTTCCACACTAAAATACTGATAAAACACTTCAACATTAATTCCTTCTTTTATATCCACAAAAATAAATATTTTCTTATCATATAAATCAATAGTTAATTATTCATAAATAATATTATAGAACTACAATATTGACAACCGGGTCGTTCCCAGAAAAGAGGGGGCCTTCCGATAAGTATTTCTCCTTACTGACGCGCAATTAATCAACCTTTTTCCTAGACAAAACTTCCTTAGACATTGCCAATAATTCTATCTAATAATATTATTCAAATAATATGAATTATTGATTTCATAATTTCAAATACTGTGTAATGACAATTATTGAATCACTAATAAAATAGTAAGTAGCAATTATTGATATAAAATATCAACATAGTAAATATTGAATCAATAAAATATTATGCAATTATTGAATCAATAATATAAAATATTGAATAGTAATTACTATAACAATAATTGAGTAAGTGTCTTCCTACGTAAGAATCAATAATTCAAAATACTGTGCAATATTGTGTGCTACTATGCAACACCGCGTATTACTGTAATCTAACTACCGGGTATTTTAACAGTACTAATGATAACAACTACGCCGTTATTTTATAAAAAGGTTATTTCTGTCGCTTTCTATATCCGACAGTTATTCCGTTGTGGGGCCGACAAAAGCCTGCGCCGTCGTACGAATATTCCCCGACAATAAGAATATTCCATGACCAAATGAATATTCCCCGAAAACAATGAATATTTTATAACCACTTGCTTATTTTTAAATATTTGTACATTTTACCGATAACTTATCACATTTATCAAATCAACACCTTACTATTTCAAAATAATATATAAAGAAAATTAAATCTTTATTCATAAAATTTGGGGTCTTACAACAAAAATAATAAAGACATAAAAGAATATCTTTAAAAAGGTTTGAATAACTTTTTCATCAACAATAAAGAATTGAATAATAATTCTTTCATCAATATTTAAAAATTCGAATATAGAATTCATCTAAAGGTCGTAAGACCTTGAACTTTTGTCCTATGTTATAATCATTTATATTTAAAATCTTTAATAGTCATTAAGACTATGGACCTTAACTCGTACTTAGGGGGATCAACCCTTCGTATCATGTATTGTGCACAAACATCTTAACGCTTCCGCGTGGTAACCTCCCCTAGTAAATAGGGTTGTTCATCTCAGTATTTGAATACAAGTCCGCACCAAAGAAAGTTTGGTTTGGATAAGCTTACAGGAAAATTTAGAATTCAACGTTCATCAACTAAAGGATAGTTGAATCAACTTACAATAATTTAGAATAATTTGTTAATAAAAGAATTAAGAACTAACTTATGCTTTAGAATTTTAATTTAAAGCATTCAAAAGATAAGCTAGACCTTGCTTGAACAATAAGTCAAGGTCACATTAGTTGAATCATGAATCTCAATTATATACTTGTCCAATTCAGAAATAAAAGGACAATCTCGAATGAAATAGATATTTAAATTCAAAACACTTGTATATCATTAACGAGTTTAGGAATAGAAAACTTGCCTCAAGCGCAAGCTACTAATTCACATAATTGGTTAACCCTCCAAGGTTAACTCATTCTGTTCAATTATTAAGTTAAGAATTAATAACCACATAATTAATTACATCACAATATCATATCACATTCTCACATAATTAACCAATTAAATAATTATGTACTCATTATAATTAAACAATCATAATTTAAACATTCAGTTTAATTATAATAAATCAAATTATAATCACATCTTATATTAACTAAATTATAATCTAAACAAATTATAATTTATAATCAATCAAACTACATCATGCATTTAGTAATTATAATTACGTAAATTATAATTAATCATGCAAATATTAAATTATAATACACAAATTATGATCTATAATTAATCATGCATTTATTAAATTATAATTACATAAATTATAATTTAAATTAACATTTACTTGATTAAAATAAATCAAATAATACTCATTATAATTAACAAAATTATAATTTAATTTAAACCTTTACTCTAATTATAATTATTCAATTTATAATAACATATTATATTTTACCAATACAATATATTAGATATCATTTAGCATTTTTAAATGTGTCTCTAACATGTTATCACATCACACATTAGGTTAACCTTCATGCTCCAAATAAAATGCACAAAAAAAATAACTCATTGTAACTTTCTGCATACCCCCCGCCGGGGCGGGGGTTTTACTCTTGACAGGCCCGCCGGGGCCGGCCCCTTGCAGGGTCGGCAGACATGCTTGCGAACTGTGCAGAGAGAAAGTCAATTTGTCTTATTTTTACACATCAAATTCTAATTTCAGTTCATACAATTCATATCAATTTATAGAAAACATAAACTTAGAGCTTCTAACATACATAAACATGCTCCTAGACACAAAATCATCTTAAGCAACGAGAATCCATGATTTAAAAACTCCAATTTGACTATTTTCATATAAACTCATATTTTCACAAAATAATTCACTGTAAATAAAATTCTCTACCAATTCAATTCACAACACATGCAATATTTTCACAATTGAAGATAACATCATAATAAATTCTAATTAGGCATATTAACACATAAGAAATCCTCAACTTTTCATTCTAAACAAACCAAAATATATAAAATCCATATGAACACCAATTTTCCATTAAAACATATTTTTAACAACGCTTTGTTTTCTGAAAATCATTTTATGGCATGAAATTCAATTATAAATACCGCATGGATACATTCTATATAAACAATTCATGATTATACAATTCCATAAAAACTTAATTTTGACAGAGAATGAGCATGAAGAACACATAAATTGAGTTCTAAAAATATATATAAGGGTAGAGGTTATAAATTACCCTTTAGCTAGTCGTTAGTGAAGAAGAAGATGATGTTTGCTTCCTTTTTGCTTTCTCAAAGCTTTCTCTTCTTCTCCCTTCTTCCTCTTCTTCTTCTCTGAGTATTCTCTCTAACTCTCTTCTCTGCTCTTTTCTTTCTTTTATTCTAACTGACTAATCTTTTAACTAACGTATATTATAGATATATATAATATACATATACATATAATATATATATATATATATATATATGTAACTTATAGTATTAATATAGCGAATAAATATTATACTAATTACTATATTAACTACTACTTAATTTATATAAGTTACAAGAATTTGAAAAGCCTAAGGCCATGTTTGGCAAAACAACTTATATTTTAAAAAATATATTTTTATTAACTAAGACATTGTTTGGGTAAAAACAGTTTAAAACAATGCAAGGGCCCTGTTTGGCAAAAGCCTTTTAAAACAAAAGTAAGGGTCTTGTTTGGTTAAAACGATTTTAAAAACTCTTTTCTTTATTTTACTAAATCCTTTTTAACACATACTTTAATGTTACACTTTAATTAATTAAATCTTTAACATTCTTATTTAATTAATTAAAATATAACATCAATTAATCATATAAAAATTGTCACATAATTATAATTATTCACTAATTATAATTCATGAAACACTCATCACATAATTTATCTAATTTAATTATCTCAATTAAATTAGAACTATACTATAAAATCAATACACATCAATTAAATTAAATATTACTCTTAATTAAATCATTCCACAAAATCACATAATTTATTTATTTAACTCAATAAATAAATCACATAAAATATTTATTCACTCAATAAATATTAAAATTTAATATATAAAATCTAAATCGTTACAATCCCCTTCCTCACCTCACAAGTACACTAGAAACCTAACTCCTAGCTGACCTATCTAAAAATCTGGTCTTGGTCAATGATTTACTAGTCTTTCTCACATGTACATAAAATAAATTAACTTTACCCTTTTCTTTTTTATAAAGTATTTGACAGAATTTTGCTTCTAAAATAAACTTATACACTTTTAGTACAGATATATAAAAGTTTAAATAACTTTTATATTTAAGGCTTCTCAAATAAACAGATAGCAGTTAAATAACAGATATTTTAATAAAAGTTCAAAAAACTTTTATATTTGAGAAAATATGCTTCTTTGCAAGCAGATATTAATTTTATGCTTAGATCAAATAATGCTTCTATGTTAGCACATATATAATTTTATGCACTATTATAAAAGTTTAAATAACTTTTATATTTGTGTAAGAAGTGCTTCTTGAATAAGTTGGTATATAACTTTAAGCTTGATTTAAATGTGTTTCTGAATAAGCAGATAAATAACTTTTGTTCAGAGTTATAAAGATTTAATTTTTTTTATAAATAAAGAAAGTGTTTCTATGAAAAATAGATTTATCTTTAATTTCAGGTATTAAAGTTTAAATACCTTTTATATTTATACTCCTTGTTAAGCTGATAAATTCACAGATATTTGTGATATAAAACTTTAAATAACTTTTATAGTGTGCAACAAGTATTTTATGAATACGTAAATAAATGCTTAAATATTTGTAATGACAGGTATCAAGTATAATAAATTAAACAATTTAAGTAATACTTGATGTAACAAATAAATTTGTTACTCTAAAATAAATATAGTGATATATTTTATCTATCGTGTGATTATTAAATAAGGCCACTTAGAATTTCAAAACCGTTCGAATGATATCTATACAATTTTTACAATTTCTCGAATGATATCTATGCATAAGTAATGCTCGAATGATTTTTACAATTTCTATACAATTTTTATTTATTTAGTGTTCTATAATAATTCAAATTTTTGCCATTAATAATATCTAATTATGTCCTTGTTTTTTTTTTGTATTATTAAATACTTAAAAGTATATAAGGATGACCGATAGAGTTAAAGTAAAATTTATTATTACATAAATAGATGGATATATAAGTATATGAATAAACAATTTATCTATTATTTTAATTATGCGAGCATTTGAATAATTATTGTAGAATTTTTAAATCTATTTAGCTTTTTATTAATAACTAATTACTTATGCAATTTTATTATTAGTTAAAAAGCCAGCTTTAGAAATAACCATCTTCTAATGAATATCATCTTACACAATATTAATTATTAGAGAATTGTTATTTCTACAAGTAAAATTTGATATTTTCATAAGCTCTTTCTCGCAAGAATGTGGGACCCATTTACTATTTATGTGAGAGATAACTTGTGAAAATATTATTATATTATTTGTATAATACAATACAATCACCAACAATATGCATGGTTCCATTATAAAACTTAAAAATAAAAATAATTGCTCTATCTAATAAAATATATTTACAAAAAATAATAATAATATTTTTTTGGGTCTTAACACTTGCAAATGACAGATAAAATGAAATAAAAATTCACTCTAAAAAAGATTAAAAACTAAAAGAACCGAGGAAGCTGTATTAATAACTTCTAAATCCTTAATACTCTTATTACTATCTAGGCACACCTATATTAATGCATGCAATAAATAGCAAATCTGAATTTTAACACAAGATATTTATGTAATTAATACCAAAAAGTAACCAAACCCTTGTGTAATGAACACCAATTAACCAAATCCGTGAGTATATATATATGTCCCTAGGAGAGCTCCATTTTCACAATTAATCCAACAAGTATAGTTGATAGCTTATCATATACTTATTGGTTGATAGAATCAAACACCACAAAAATTATGGAAAAGCTTTCAGTAAAAATAATTTTCTTTGGTTTCCTGCTAGTAACCGTCTCCGGTTCCGGTACGTTAATCTCTCTCTTAAACCCTGTTTATATACAAAATATTAATTGTCTCTGCTATGTTTGTCTCTATATATTTCAATCTTTGCATACAGTGGCGGAACCAGAACATTCTTAGGGGCTCAAAATACATCAAAAAAATTATTTATTGATACTAGAAATATTTATCAGCTGGTTTCATGCAGATTTGCAGATGTCAAAGGCATATAAATGTAAATCTGTGAACGATTGCATACCTCACTGCGGCGAGGGAGTAGTTGCAGATTGTGCAGTTGATGGCTTTTGTTCATGCTTGGATGATAGGCACTACTCTATTAAAGAGGGTGCAACTGGATGGCCGTGCAAGACTGATCATGATTGCGAAAAGAAGTGTCCTTCTATCTGCTTCTCACGCAGATGTGTAATGGATACTTGCGTCTGTTTTTGTTAGTTGTGCTAAAAATTAATTAATTAATTGGAGCAAGGTATTAATAAAATTACGCATGGTTCTAAATTTCCAACACAAATTTGATTACAATCATCTTTAAATTATTTTTTTTGATGTATGGTTATATCTATGGGTAATTAATTTATAGGTGGCAAATTAAACATTTTTCTTTTTTTGGGTTTGGCAAAAAATAATTTCATTTAAAACTGAATAATTACATTATGATTTATGTGACAAAAGTCTAAAAAATACTCTGAAAACCCTTATTCCTCTACCTACTATTCTCTACTCTCTATTCTAAATAATCATCCCCATAATTAATAGTCTTCTAATAATATATGAAAACAAGAGTGTCCACCCATACAAAAATATGTGTAAACCAATAAAATATAGCCTTTTAGGAGTTTGAAAACCTCCAGACTTCAACAATAATCCTTAGTTATAATTAGAAGTCGAAATAACTCAAATTTCTCTCGAGCGCATGGGCTCACGTGCGCCTGTCCACAAGCCAAGCGTCGTGGCTTCCAGTTCTTGTGTGTCGAGGCTTCCTCAAGCACCGCAGCTGTGACGCCCCTAAAATAGGTTCAATACTCAACCCATTTTGAGTCACCAAATACACTCAATAACATTCAAATACAATCTTTCATATTACACGGTCGTGCAAAATACGACCGCACAACTGTGAGTGTCAATACAGACATGTAAAAAATATTAACATTTAAACTAAGTTCTCATTACATTTATTATCACACTATTTTAAATAAAAAAATAGTGAGGACTTCTACAGCTCTAACTCGGACCATCACTCCATTCTCCGACTAATACCAACGATATTCTCATTTCCTGAAGAGAACAATGGAAGAAAAGAGTGAGCTCAACTAGCCCAGTAAAGAATATTATGACTAAGATAATGAAAAACAAATTATCGTTAGCCTTTAATAAATCAGATAAAATATTATGGACAAAAAGTTTTAGATCAATATTCGCAGCGGAAATAACAATTCATTAGAAGAGTTAAGTAGAAAATGATGTCAACTATCTTCTTTGATTTAAAAATCCATCATCAATATTTTATCCCTGTAACATCAATCAATATACATCTCGAATCAAATATCCATCTTTGCACTACAAGCCAAAGATATTCATTTGTATCATCAGTTGGTCATGTTCATCTTAACACCTATCCATCTTTGTGCTACGGGCCAAAGATATTCATCAGGTAATCATTCATCTTTGCACTACAGGCCAAAGATATTCATCACGTAATTATTCATCTTTGCACTATAGGCCAAAGAGATTCAGTTATATTACCATTTAGACTTGAGGATGATGAAAAATAATACGAATAACGGATTCAGTGAGATAAAGGACAAATATTAGAGAATTTATCCAGAGTTCAAGAATGAAGATCAAAACCTAGATCCAATCAAAGATGATTTGGAAAGAAAAAAAAAATTACCATGAATAGTACCCCGTGAATAGTAACTCATGATTAGTAACTCGTGAATAGTAACTCGTAAATAGTAACTCGACATGAAAAGATAAAAATTTCACAAGAAAGTTCAGACCATTATTCCAGTGAAATAATATTAAATGAAGCGCAAAACTCAAGGAATTTCTGATCATTTCAGAAATTCTAGAAGCAATACTTACCGTAGTAAGTTTAGAGTTAGAAATCTGAAATGGAACAATATATGAAATTGCAATTGGATTTTCACCCGTCTGGTGGTAGTCTGCTCAGACAGATTATTTCCACAATTTAATAATAACTGAATACGAAGGGTTATTCACCAGGCATGCGGTAGTCCGCATAGACAGGTTATTCCCACAGAATAATAAAGAATAGAATAACAACAGGATTTCACCATGCATGCGGTAGTCCGCGTAGACAGGTTATTCCAACAGAATAATAAAGAATGGAATAACAACCCTTACGAGTATTAAAAGAAAATAACTCTCTTCATGAATATAAAAGAAATAATACCCCTTACCTTAAAATTTGGAGACTGCACTAACGTCATAGCAGAATACTCTTCTTCTTTCTCTCTTATTCTCTCTATACTTTCTCTCTCTATAGCTTTAGTGAATTGGTAAGGAATAATGAAGAAATGAGCTTCTATTTATAGGCTCGGCAGAGTAAGGGTAAAATAGTCTTTTTGCCATAATTTATGACATCATCGCTTACACTATCGATCTATGACATCATTGCTTACCTCATCGCTCCGATGACATCATTGTTTGCATCATAAGAGTTCAAATTCAATTTGCACTCTTCCACCTCGTTTAACTTTTATACCATGAATTTACTATAATAATGTTACCATTCAAATTATAAAAATCATACTATTATATAATCACATCATACTACTATAATGTAATATTATAATAATATATTTGAATGAATTATTTTATCGGTCAAGATAGAATACCAACTTTCAACAAATGTCACATGTTAAAAATTCCTCCGTTTAAATCCACATTAAATAAATATTTTCTTATCATATATATCAAAAATTAATTATTCACAAATAATATTACAGAACAACAATATTGACAACCAGGTCGTTCCCAGAAAAGAGGGGGCCTTCCGATAAGGATTTCTCCTTACTGGCGCGCAATTAATCAACCCCTTTCCTAGACAAAACTTCCTTAGACATTGCCAATAATGCTATCTAATAATATTATTCAAATAATATGAATTATTGATTTGATAATTTGAAATAATTTGCAATGACAATTATTGAATCAATAATATAAAATAGCAAAGTAGCACTTACTGATATAAAATATCAACGTAGCAAATATTGAACCAATAAAATATTATGCAATTATTGAATCAATAATATAAAATATTGAACAGTAATTACTGTAACAATAATTGAGTAAGTGCCTTCCTACGTAAGAATCAATAATTTGAAATATTGTGCAATACCGTGTGCTACCGTGCAACACCGCGTATTACTGTATTTTAACCACCGGGTATTTCAACAGTATTAACGGTAACAGTTTTACCATTATTTTTATAAAAAGGTTACTTGTGTCGCTTTCTATAACCGACATTCATTCCGTTGTGGGGTCCACCAATGACTGCGCCGTCGTACAAATATTCTCCGACAAAAAGAATATTCCTCGACCAAATGAATATTACCCGACACAACGAATATTTTATAACCACTTGCTTACTTTGTAAACTTTGCACATTTCACCCATAACTTATACCATTTATCAAATCAACATCTTACTATTTCAAAATAATATATAAAGAAAATTAAATCTTATTCATAAAATTTGGGGTCTTACAACCTCCCCTCCTTATGAAATTTCTTCCTCGAAATTGACGTACGTACCGGGTATGTCGAAAAGATGAGGATATCTCGTTTTCATTTTTGATTTTAACTCTCAGGTCATTTCTTCGATTCCAACTGTGACTCTCATGATGTTTCAACCATAGTACCTCACAATGGTACCTATTAGTTTGCCACCTCACAAAAACGGCGTCCCCTACGAAGAGTCTGGCTTCGGTTCATCCCACACAAGAAGTCACCAGCGAGAGGCACGGGGCTCTTCACACCATATAGCTCTTGATACTTTGCCTTGACACGTTGACACGTTAAACACCTCGAGATGAACTCCGCGATCTATCTCTTCATATTGCTCCACCAAAATGTATGTCGAAGACCATGATACATTTTGGTACTTTCAGGGTGGATTGCAAATGGTGTGTTATGTGCATCCATCATGATTCTATACTTCAAATCAGAGTCGTTAAGAACACAAAGTCTGGATTTTACTCGAAGTATTCCCTCTGTATCGATTCTTGCTTCTGGAATAGCACCTTCTTGCATATTCTTCTTCATATTCATCAGCTCCGGGTCTGTAGCTTGAGCAGCTTTAACTTTATCAATCAAAGCTGGTTCTACGCGTATACTTGATATCATCGCATGGGTCCCCGGAGTCTTGAACTCTATCTCCATCTTTTGTACGTCATACAAAATAGGCCTTTGTGTTGACAGCATAGCACTCGTGCCCGCATACAACCTTCTACTCAACGCGTCAGCTACCACGTTCGCTTTCCCAAAATGGTATAGAATGGAATGGTCGTAATCTTTAAATAGCTGAAGCCAACGTCGTTGTCGCATATTGAGTTCGTTCTTGGTGAAGAAATATTTAAGGCTTTAGGATGTCATCAATAATGACAACCACGAAATGATCCAAATATTTCTTAAATATTCGGTTCATCATGCCCATGAACGCAGCATGGACATTGGTCAATCCAAAAGATATAACTAGAAATTCGTAATGCGCGTATCGAGTTCTAAAGGTAGTCTTTGGAATGTCATCAGTTCTAATCTCTAACTGACGATATCCAGAACGAAGATCGATCTTTGAGAAGAATTGCACACTTTGCAACTAGTCGAACAGGTCATCAATGCGAGGTAGCGGATACCTATTCTTGATGGTGACATGATTCAACTCTCGATAGTCAATACATAGTCGCATACTACCGTCTTTCTTCTTTACGAATAAAATAGGAGCACCCCAAGGAGACGTACTAGGACGTATAAAATCGATGTCTAACAACTCATGTAGTTGGACCTTTAACTTCTGAAGTTCAATAGGAGCCATTCGATATGGGATTTTAGAAATGAATTTTGTACTGGACTCAAGGTCAATAAAGAATTCAACTTCACGTTCTGGGGGTAGGCCAGGAAGTTCTTCGGGAAATACATCAGAAAACTCATTAACAACAGAAATATCATTCAAACCTGACGTATTCTGGTTTAGATCAGTGACATGGGCTAAGAAAGCTTGACATCCATTTTTCAATAAACGAATAACTTTATGACTTGAAATAACATTGATTGATTTTAGTGGTTTGGTTGTTTGAATTCGCACAATAGGTTGGTTAGGAATATGAAAACTAACAACCTTATAAAACTAATCAATTTTGGCATGATAAGTGGTCAACCAGTCAATTCCTAAAATCACATCAAATGCAAGTATTTTCAACCACATAAGATTAACAAGTAGGGTGAGGGTACCAATTTGAATCGAGAAAGATTTGTAAACTGTAGACGTAACGAAGGTTTCTCCCAACGGAGTTTCAATAGATAAGTCAAAGTCTAATTTCTCAGAAGTCAAGTTCAAATGTTGAGCACAAGCAGGTGAAATAAAAGAATGGGTAGCTCCGATATCTAACAAGGTATAGACTTCGCAAAAGTGTACGATTAACTAACACGTGATAAATTCGTTCGGGTTCCTTGTGTTTTGGGCAGTCACGACAAACGCTCTTCCAGGAACCACCGACTTTGATTTGTCCGGGACAGCCTTTGGAATCACCACCCCCGCTGGACTTGGTTTCGCAACCGGACACTCTCTAGCTATATGTCCTTCCTTTCCACAGTTATAACATACCTTGAATTGTTATGGGTAGTTTGGACTGATGTGCCCTTCTTGCCCGCATTTATAGCATACGACCGGTAGTCGTTCTCCTCCCCTATAAATAGTTGATGCTGGTATTGTTGTCGACGTCTTCGCGTTATCATTATTGAATCTTCTCTTTTTGAAATCTCCCCCCGACTCGCTTCTTCTATTATCATGGCCACCATTACCACCGGAGTGGTTACCGCTTCTATCATGATATTTTTCTCCCCGCTGGTTGTCATTGTTCCGATGACTGCTGCCACCGGTATGACCCTGGTTATTGTCCCTTGGTTGAACATAATCATTATCTCGTTCTAATAACTGGGCCATGTTCACTACATCCGAATGTAGAGAAAATTTGTGAGAAATAAGGTATTGACGAATCTCCGATTTCAAACCTCTCAGAAACATCCGCGTCATATGTTCCTCATTCTCCACCAAATGAGGTGCAAATCGGGATAACTCCGCAAATTTAGCCTCGCACTGGGACACAGTCATGTTGTTCTGTTCCAGTCTGATGAACTCTACCTCTTTCATATGACGAATACTTTCTGAAAAGTACTTGTCATTGAACAGTTTTTGGAACGCCCCCCAAGTCATCTTGAGTGCGGCAGGCTGGGTACGCTTCACAGATTTCCATCAGTAATCTGCTTCTCCACGGAACATAAAGGTGGCAAATGGAACCTTCTGTTCCTCCGTGCATCCCAAGACATCAAATATCTTGGTAATTTGCTTAATCCAATTTTCTGCCTTGATTGGATCTGGCTTTCCCTAAAACTCTGGTGGTCCCAACTCTTTAAACTTCTTGGCAGTAACAAGCCGCGAGTTGTTATTTCTACCAGTATTATGAACACGAATCTCCCTCGTCTGGTTTTGCATGAACTACAAAAAGCTTCTAAACATCCCGTCATTTATCATTTCTTCGGTAAGGTTGTTTACAGGAGGAATATAGCCTTCCTGTTGCACGTAATCCTCGTTGGTGATTAAAGATGTCTCAACGGTCTCATTCACTCCATTGTTTAAATTTTCAGCTGCCATTCTCAAATACTGCCACAAAACAAGGGTTAATCAAACAAATTAACCTATCACATATTAACCCTATGTTCCAACCGACCAATTAAATAACAATTAAGCATAGGTAGGACACACTAGCGAAGGTTTTACTCGTCTCTCCCCTCCTAGTTTTATTCCCAGATCTCCGCCAGAGATCATATCCCTAAGCTCGGATACCAATTGAGACGCCCCCAAAATAGGTTCAATACTCAACCCATTTTGAGTCGCCAAATGCACTCAATAAAATTCAAATACAATCTTTCATATCACACGGTCGTGCAAAATACGACCACACAACTGTGAGTGTCAATACAGACATGTAGAAAATATTAACATTCAAACTAAGTCCTCATTACATTTATTATCACACTATTTTAAATAAAAAAATAGTGAGGACTTCTACAGCTCTAACTCTGACCATCACTCCATTCCCCGACTAGTACCTACGATATTCTCATTTCCTGAAAAGAACAATGGAAGAAAAGGGTGAGCTCAACTAGCCCAGTAAAGAATATTATGACTAACATAATGAAAACAAAATTATCGTTAGCCTTCAATAAATCAGATAAAATATTATGGACAACAAGTTTTAGATCGATATTCGAAGCGAAAATAACAATTCATTAGAAGAGTTAAGTAGAGAATGATGTCTACTATTTTCTTTGATTTAAAAGTCCATCATCAATATTTTATCCCTGTAACATCAATCAATATACATCTCGAATCAAATATCCATCTTTGCACTACGGGCCAAAGATATTCATTTGTATCATCAGTTGGTCATGTTCATCTCAACACCTGTCCATCTTTGCACTACGGGCCAAAGATATTCATTAGGTAATCATTCATCTTTGCACTACAAGTCAAAGATATTCATCACGTAATTATAGATTCATTGTATCAAAATATATAGATTAAAGAGAGAAAATGCTTACTTTATTTTTCATATGAACCTAGACCATTCTCTCTCTAAAATCCAAAAATGTAGAGTGAGAGTGAGTAAAAAGTTAAATCAATATCATGTGTTAGCTTGCCAAGAACAAACATTAAGGATCAGATTCAAAGATTGGGCTTTAAAAGGTATAAAACCCTAAAACTTCTAAATCTTGTAATTTATGTTAGATGATATGATTTGTTGTTTTAAGTTGTGTATTAGGGTGTTATTTAGTTATCTAGGTTGTTACATCATAGATCCATAACATCTAGATGCACGAAAATGAGTTTTTAGAAACTGATCATGAACCCTAAAATTTTGGTCTAACAGTCTAATGTCATAGATCTCTCTGTGTTAGATGTTTAGTGTGTTTGATGTTATAGATCTGTTCTCTGTCATGAGGAGAGTAAACTGGAAGTGGAATCAACTACATACCATGTCTAGATCTCCAGATATAAGTGGTCAAACAGGGTTGACCTATCATAAAAATCGAATTCTGGGTAACCCAGATTTTCCAGAAAACTCTGACAACCATTTTGCAGGTCTTAGATCTTGCTGTGTTTAAGTTGTTATGCCATGTTAGTGTTTGATTTGTGTAGATTGGCATGTGTACTATCGATCCATGCCTCTAGAATCCTTAGATCCTACACAGAATCAAAGAAAATGGTGGTCAAAGTAGGGTTGACCAACTGCCGGATGAAGATTCTGGGTAACCCAGAAATCTTCAAAGACCGATTCGTGACCAGTACTTTGATCGGCTTAGATCTCTTATCTGTGGTGTTTTTAGGTTGATCTAATGTTGTGTTATGGTTCCTTGACATACCTAGTACATGACAGAACCAAGTAATCACACAAACTGAGCCTGGAACTTAAGGATTCAAAGGCTCAAAGTAAGACCCACGAACTGTTCTTCTTTTACGGGTAACCCAGAAATGAAGAACAGTCTCTGGCAGCCACTTTAATGGCTTAGATCTCTCTGTTGTGTTATGATTTCGCCGTGGAACTTGTTTAGGGTTGTAGTACTACATCAGTACTACAACATTAACACAATAGACAACCCACATAACATCAAAATCATAAAATTTGAACTGGTCAAAGTAGTACCCTGCAAACTGGGCATGAATGTTCTGAGTTTGGCCAAGAACACCTATAGCGACTGTTTTGTCGCTATAGACCCCTTTAGTGACAGTTTTTATAAAAATTAATTATTTAATTTAAATAATTAGAATAAAATGATTAATAATTATGAAAAATTCATAATTAATTTGTAAAAAATTATTTTAAAGCATAAAAATTAATTTTTAATAATCTGAGATATATTTCATTAATATTTTAATATTTTTAAATATTAATGATATTTAGTTTATTTAATAATTATATTAAATAAATTACTTAAAAATGATTTTAATACTTTAGAAATCATTTGAAATTATATTAAAGTGTTAGAAAATATTTTAAGTTATTTTGAATGACTTTTAATATTTTGTGATGTATTTCATTAATAATTTAATATTAATGATAATTAAATTACTTAATAAATGTATTAAAAAAATTATTGAAAAATAGTTTTAATGATTTAAAAATCATATAAAAATAATTTAAAGGTTATAAAAATATTTTAAGTTATAAATTATAACTTTTGATATTTTGTCATAAAATACATTAATATTTTTAATATTAATGGCAGTTATTTAATAATGGATTTAAATGTTTTAAATCATTCAAATGTGATATTAAGGTATTAAAAATACTTTGAGATATTATAAATAACTATAATATTATGACATGAATTTCATCAATATTTGATATTAAATAAATATTAATGGAATATCATGGTATTTAAATATGATATTAATGATTGAAAAATCATGATAAATGGTAATAATTATTTGAAAATTATTATGAGCTTGTGAAAAATATTTTCACGGAATTAATAAATTATCTAAGATAATATTAAAGCGTTTAAGTAGAGTCTTATTGATATTAGGCTCGATAATTGTCCGACTAGGCCGTCGGGATAACGAAATAGTACCGAACTCAACTCAGACTGAAATAGTTTGGCTTGATACTGGGTCTTATGTGTTTTATTGACTGTTAGGAATATGTGATAATGTGTTTAGGTTATTTTATAACTGTAATTAATAGTATTAACTGTGATGATATTATTCTAATTTGGAGATCGATATTATTAATATTAGGTCCTCAGATAAAGCTAAATAGATTGCGTAGCAGTAGTCGGCGATAAAGGCAAGTTTTCTTGAACTATTCTTTCATATAGTGATTAATCATTGTTGATTATATCACGTCTATGATTTATTGATTCACACGTTGTGCATGTTGCATATGTTCATCAGGTATGAAAGGCTGATCACCTTCATTACCAGTTGGTCCAGTCGATTTATTCATGTTCATTATTGAATATTCATTTTTATTAGTCTCGGTCATTAATTCAGTTATGAAAATTGATTCATGCTATTTCACAATTGTTATATTGTTGAAAGTCAGCCAGCTTATTGTTCATTTTTTTCAATCATGATATATCTTTCTTTGAACTTAAACTTGCTGGGCAAACTAGTTGCTCACCCTTGCTATATCATGATAAACATTGCAGATTAGGACGAATACATCGAATACAAGCAAAGTCAAAGACAGTTCCAGCATTGGTTTATATATAGTATAGATAAAACTTGTAATAGTATTGTATGATAATGATATTGTATGTTGGATAGAATATGAAATTCAGGTATTAAGTTAAGGTTACAGACCTTGGGAAGTATGTGTAAAAGTTTATTGTATAAACAATTTATGTTTATATCTTTCGCAATAGTTATAGAAATGTTGTATCGTAACGTATCAGGTCTGAGGTTCTAGGTACCCGAATTTGGGGGCGTCATAATGTTAGTTCCTCTCTTAATTGCGTTCTCTTCTTCGTCGTTCCTCTGTTAATTTTCTTCTTTTCTTCGTCGGTCTAGGTGGAGAAAGAAGGAGTTGGAATTGAATCGATTTGGGAATGATTTTGGGGATAGCCCAGCTTTTGATTCCTCTATTCAATTTCTCTTCTTCGTCGGTCTATCTGATGTTGAAGGAAGAGGAGTTACAAATTATTTGGGACTAATTTTG
The DNA here is from genome assembly GCA_020205555.1 of Panax stipuleanatus. Lineage (NCBI taxonomy): Eukaryota > Viridiplantae > Streptophyta > Magnoliopsida > Apiales > Araliaceae > Panax > Panax stipuleanatus. The sequence goes on from CM035117.1 coordinate 165,389,332, forward strand.
GGGATTTAGGGATTGAGTCGGTTAAGGGATTTAGGGATTTAATCCACGTGAGTTATTTAATCGATTGCCACGTATTGCCACGTCCTTTTTCTGTTAAATGGTTAACAGACACAGATGGCAATATCACTTTTTGTAAATAACGTATAGTTCAATGAGTTGATCGTAAAAAAATTTAGTCCATTGATGCATTTATAAACCGAGGTCGAGTAGAGTGGGAAAAAGTGTATTACCCTTAAAAATGCATATATAAATACGAATGATTGAATATAAAAACTAATTATTAAATTTAAAAGTTATAAAAAATTTAATACTAAATTAAAAATAAAAAAAGAATTACATTAGTAACACTCAATTATGAGTATTCGACAAACACTCAATTATGACTATTCGACAAATGTATGTGATCTAAGTATTCGACAATTGTATGTAATTTGTTGTAATCATTCGTATTTTAAGTAAAATTTATAGTCATTCTAACAATAATAGTAAGTTAACTTGAAATTTAAAAAATATATTTTATAATTATTATATATAAAATAAATAAAAATTATAAATAATTTTATTTAAAAAGCAACATTTACTTTGCACTGACAAAATTCCATACTTTTGTCCTTTTCGTCTGCATGAGAATTCTCAATAGGTTGCATGCATTTAATGGAAAATCCAACTTTTAACACGAGATTTATGAAATTAATACCAACAAGTAGCTAAGCCCTTCTGCAATTAACACCAATTAATCAATTGTCCTGCTATTACTCCCTCCATTCTATTAGTCGGTATAACATAAATCACACCTATTAAGAATTTTATTACTGTAAAATTAATTTATAATAATTAATTCAATCCTTTAACATAGATAAGAGAAGAACACCTAGAACATACAAAAAAAAAAATATTGCATGTCTTGCTTGGAATTCATGATGAACGCAGTTGAATTGATGTCTTCTGAATGAACTAGGTACTACTCCCTTGATACCCTATATGTTGGCTCGATGGGAAACCCTCACTAACCTTTAGGTATTATGAAATCCTTAAGCGTGACCTAGTTATTAATCATATTAAACCTTATTAGTAACCCTAATAGGCCTACTCCTCACAAGCCCAAAAGGTTATTAAATAACCCACACTAGCCAACACATATTAGACTTAATTAGAGCCCATGTGTTACACTTAATTAGACCAATTGATTAGCCTAGTTTAATATATATAATTAATATTATTCCATAAAATAATATTACAATTACTTCATAATTAATATAGGTCTCAATTTTCATATTTGACCCTTTATATATGTTTTTATTAAAAAAGTTAGCTAAGAGAGAAAAAAGAGAATATTAGTGTTTTTATGGGAATAAATGTCCTTGAAAGAGGAGAGAAATTAGAAGCATCATATGATATATGTAAATAACTTTGTATCATAGATAAGAGAAAACGAAATATATTGAAACAGGAAAAAAGTCCTAAAACGACTAATATATTGTCTAGGAGTTAAGAAGAAAAGAAAATATACACTTTTACTAAATTGGTATGTTAGTATCCTTAGGACATGAATAGAAATAAATTGTGTTTAGTTATAAATTTAAGGGTAAAGCTGGTATTATGAAAATATTACTAAACCAAGTTTTCTTTTTTCTCCCAATTTTCTCAATTTTGAGAAGAAAACTTTGAGAGGAAAGTAGCCCATATTTTCTACAACTTTCATTCTTTTATCTCCTAAAAAAATTCCAAGACATCCACTATATTTTATTTTTTCCAACTTTCTTCTTCTTTCTCAACAATTCAGAGCAAGTCCAGCAAAACAGTGTGAAAGCACATTTTAATATTTTATGGCCTTTTCTCCCTATGGGAGCCAAGGCCAATGTGGTTTGTGGGTTTTAGTGCCGTTAGAAATGGGTTTGGTTATACTTCTTCCTTTATGCCTTTTTACAAGTGTTCTCCATCTGTAATCCTCCTCGTAAAGGACATCGGAGGAGCGGAGATCGGGGAGCGGGAGGGAACGCCAAAAGAATGTATATGGTCCTTTTTTCCCCCCTTTTTTTAAAGCATAAAGTTATCATCCCCAGCTCACGCGTCAACTTACACTAAGAGGCTGTTTGTTTAGGACTTAATATATTGGAATGGTTGAATCGATCAGCCATTAAATGCGTTTGTTTTGAAAAAAAAAATCATCTGAATGACTGAATCGGTCAGATGATTGAGCTGAATGGCTAAATCATATTTTTTTTTGCTTAATGGTTGAATGAGCAACTGAATAAAGTAAAAAAAATATATATATATATATTAACTATTATATTAAACAATATTAACAAATTTACAACAACTTTGAATTTTTTCAGAGGAGTAATTTAATAAAATTATGTCATTCAGATGTTTCAGACATGTTAATTATCAAACAACTGTTTTCATTCACATTCAGCTAATTCAGATTTAGATTCATTCAATTTTATCAAACACCCCCTAAATCTTTTCCCGAACAATCTTACAACTTCGATATATATAGAGTCTTGTTACGTATTTCGAATTTTTTTGGCAAAATATATTTGTGAAATACATTAATATAAAAAATTAAATATAATTAATCATATTACACATCATTTAAAAAGAGTTACCACTTATATTTATTCACGTTATTGACAATAAAAAAATCTATACATTAGGATATATTATCTTTAACACACGACTGGTACCTTGAAAGACATTTTTGAGAATAATATTAGCACTTGATTTTGGTTATATGTATATTATTGGATCCGGTTATCATGAAGTTAATTTCATGGTAAGTTGATCAATTGATCAATACATTGCTGACACGCAAAGAGAGATCACCTCTCGACCTGTGTGTCGATACTGTATTGGTCAATTGACCAAAGTTAATTTTTTGATAACCACTCCCATGTATATTTATTTATTTTTATTTGTTGCAATTATTAGTTTGAAAATAGAAAAACCAAAAATAAAAGTGCAAGTTCAAGACATAAGAAAAGTATGTTTGTATTATAAGGGGGACAAACTACACCAAGCAGTTAAACTCTGGTTGCAGTAGAATATAAAAATAATTATATAAATTAAAGATTTGTGTTAATGCGTGCGTCTACATGTTCAAGTTTATGTGTAAAAAACGTCAATTACAGGATAAAGTTAAAGTTCTCCTAGACCCCTATAACTGAAATTTATCATTCTAAAAAAAATTAATATAATTAAAACGAATTTTATACTTTCTTTCATTTGTCAACTTTAACTTGTGTCTGTTGTTGTACTCTTATTTCGAGGAGAGGAGGGGACGGGGTAGTATATTTTTTAAAACAAAATATTTTATAATTAATATAATCATTTTTAAATTATTATAATATTATATAAATATTTTACTAATTATGTAACACCCCAGTCCTATATCGAAAGATATGAGAAAAATTTGTCTTTATATAAGAAATTTAAGTTACTAACAATATATAGTATCTTCAGTCATTACTTTTTGGATGAGCATAGACCAGGAAGATACTATTGGTAAGGGTGAACCGAGTCGATTCGAGTATTGAGTTGTTCAGATTTGGTTCATAAAATTTATCGAGTTTAAAATAAGATTTGATTGAAACTCGTTTAGCTATAGGGTCTAAGTATCAATAGAAAATTATAACTTAAGAAGGTTCAATTAATTTGTCGAACATTAAAATTTATTTATATTTGAATTATTTATATTTCGAATCGAACTTTTAGTCGAACGAGTACGAATCGAGCCTGAGCTGTTTGCTCATTTTACAGCCTTAACTACAGTGGTTAAGGCCTTATTTGGATGTATTTGATTCGATTCAAACTTGAAATTTGACCCGAGATTTGTTCCGAACTCTGAATTTGACCCTGATTGTTTCATATTATATCAGACCTGACTCTCGAAAGCTCTGGTAGGGTTGTTAGAGGTGGGGACACGAAAGCTGGTGGTATTATCCCACAATGGAGAAAGGGAGGTCCGAAGATGGGGACACGAAGCCAGCTGATATTATCTCATAATGGCTATTGAGGCAAAAATCTGATGTCATAAATTTAAGTTGGGGAGTTTGTAACACCCCAGTCCAACATCGAAAGATGTGGTAAAAATTATGGCCTTTTGGGTGAGCTTGTGATAGGTTAAGATGACCCAAAAAAATAATATTGGGTCAATAATTTAAGACCTTATTTGGATGGATTTGATTTAATTCAGATTCGAGATTTGACTCGAGTTGTTTCAAATTAAATATGAAAAACAACATGTGTGGCTTGTCCCATAGTCAAGTTTAGTTATAAATACACTAATTTATCTTTTTATCATTTTTATTAAGGGGAGGAGCCACAATCATTGTTATTTGTGGGTGTTTTTTTAGCCAGCTAACATTATATTGTCCATTCTAAATTAGAATGACTGAGATTAAAAGGACTGAATTAGTATCCACAAGAAAGACTTTCTTGCGGATACTACACAAGTCTTTCTTGCGGATATTGCAACAAAGAGTAACAAAGAATTACATATATATACTAAATTACACCTGAAATTACCCTAATGCCCTGTTCATGAAAGACTCCCAATACCATCTGCAGATATTTTTTATGGATAGTTCGCAGAAAATTTTTAATATACTTTACTAGTGTGATAATCCGAAACCCTAAATGTAATATTTCAGATATTTTATAACGAACGTGCAAGTAAAAATGTAAATGAATTTAATAAAGGTATTTTTTTATATAACACATTTAATATATGCGTTAAAGTAAATGATATTTTGGAATGGAAGGAAAGGTAATATGAATGTAATGGAGATATAATTAAAAATAAATTCCATCTATAATATATATAGAGAGAGAGAGAGTAAGAGTAATGTTAAAGGCACAACTTATTCTACAACTATTTTATAATTTATTGATGTGACATATTCCACCTCAGTATATTGATGAACAAATTGTTTCAATGTAGTCTTCGGCCCCATATAAAAGCTGAGATGGGGTATGCCACATAAGTAAATTGTAGAATAAGTTGTGTCTCTAGCATTATTCATAGAGTAGAGTAATGTTAAAGACACAACTTATTCTACAACTATTTTCTAATTTGTTGATGTGGCATACTCCACCTCAGTATATTGATGAACAAATTGCTTCAACGTAGTCTTCGGTCCCATATAAAAGCTGAGGTGGGGTATGCCACATAAGTAAATTATAAAAAAGTTGTAGAATAAGTTGTGTCTCTAGCATTATACATAGAGTAGAGTAATGTTAAAGACACAACTTATTCTACAACTATTTTATAATTTGTTGATGTGGCATACTCTACCTCAGTATATTGATGAACAAATTGCTTCAATGTAGTCTTTGGCCCCATATAAAAGCTGAGGTGGGGTATGCCACATCAGTAAATTGTAAAAAAGTTATAGAATAAGTTGTGTCTCTAGCATTATTCATAGAGTAGAGTAATGTTAAAGACACAACTTATTCTACAACTATTTTATAATTTATTGATGTGGCATACTCCACCTCAGTATATTGATGAACAAATTGCTTCAATGTAGTCTTCGGCCCTATACAAAAGCTGAGGTGGGGTATTGCCACATAAATAAATTATAAAAAAGTTGTAGAATAAGTTGTGTCTCTAGCATTATTCATAGAGTATAGTAATGCTAAAGACGCAACTTATTCTACAACTATTTTATAATTTGTTGATGTGGCATACTCCACTTCAGTATATTGATGAACAAATTACTTCAATGTAGTCTTCGACCCCATATAAAAGCTGAGGTGGGGTATGCAACATAAGTAAATTATAAAAAATTTATAGAATAAGTTGTGTCTCTAGCATTATTCATAGAATAGAGTAATGCTAAAGACACAACTTATTCTATAACTATTTTATAATTTATTGATGTGGCATACTCCACCTCAGTATATTGATGAACAGATACAAACTATTCTACAAATATTTTATAAACTGCTAATGTGATGTACTCCACCTCAGCATATTGATCAACAAATTACTTTAATGTAGTCTTTGGCCTCACATAAAAAGTTGAGGTGGAGTATGTCACATCAGCAGTTTGTAAAATATTTGTAGAATAGTTTATGTCTGTAGTATTATTCATATATATATATATTAGAAAGTGAAGAATACTTTCAAAAGAAAAGGAAAAAAAAAGAAAGAAAAGAAAAGTCAAAAGATATTTGACTAAAGGAAGAAATATATATATATATATATATATATATATATATATATATATATATATATATATATATATACTAGGCCTTGTGAGAGAGAAAGAGAGGGGGGAGGCTTTGGATAAAGCTTACAAAGGAAGCTTGGTTAAAAATTTTAATTAACCATTTAATTTATAAACCTACTTAATTAATTAAGTTGGGTGATTAGAGAAATTAGTAAAGTAATATTAACTGCATTAATGGAGGGATAAGTTTATAATAACCACAAGATAAGTGGTTTAACTATAGGAAAAGAATTCAAAAAGGACTAACTTATAAAACTAGAAAAACTTTATATTATATATAGGTTTATGGGAGCAAAAATACTCCCCTATTTTTACTTCAAGACTTGACAAAGAGGGAGAGGGCAAAGGCTGTTCGATTTTGGTGGCCTAGGGCGAAAAATGAAAATGACGCATTTTCGAAACATTGTCTTCACAAAAAAAATAAGAAGTAAAAATAAATAAATAAAAAGTACAAATTGTATTCAAAAAAGTTTATTTTCGGAGCTTAAAATATAATAGTTCGACTATAACAAAATATATGAGACTTTCGAATACAACAAAATATATGAGAAGTTCGACTATAACAAAATATATAAGAATAAATTTATTGAAAGATATTTTTTCTAGTATTCCTAGAGACAAAATCTTCAATCACATGTTCAAAATTAAATTTGTCCAACATATCCTTCTCGATACATATAGTGCAAGACCCCAACTTTTATGAATAAGATTTAATTTCCTCTATATATTATTTTAAATAGTAAGGTGTTGATTCGATAAATGTGATAGTTATGAGTGATATGTGCAAATTTTACAAAATAAACAAGTTGTCATAAAATATTCATTGTGTCGGAGAATATTCGTTTGGTCGGGGAATATTCGTACGACGGCGCAATCATTGGTGGGCCTCATAACGGAAAAATGTCGGATGAAGAAAACGACAAAAAAATAAATTTGCTAAAAATTGACGGCGGAACTTTTACCGTTAACTGTTGAAATAACCGGTGATAAAAGTACAGTAATACGCGTTATTCCACAGTAGTACGCGGTATTGCACAGTATCTTTGATTATTGATTCTTACGTAAGAAATCACTCAGTATTCAATAATTGCCACAGTAGTTGTTGCATAGTATCTCAATTATTGATTCAATAATTGTTATAGTAACATCTGCATAATATTTTATATTATTAAATCAATAATTGTCACAATACAGTAACTCATATTATTTAAATGATATTATTAGATAGCATTATTAGCAATGTCTAGAAAGTTCTGTCAAGGAAAGGGTTATGTTATATAATTGCGCGGCAATAAGGATAAATTTTTTATCGGAAAGTCCCTTCTCTTCTGGGAACGATCTGGTTGTCAATATTGTGAGCTTATAATATTAATTATGAATAATTATTATGTGGTGGATATTTTTTTCAATTTTTGTTACAAATGGAGGAATTTTAGCATGAGACATTTGTTGAAAGTTTGACATATTTTTCTATGAAATCATAATTATCTTCTCCGATAAAATATTCATTCAAATATTTTATTGTAATAATATAATGTGATAATATAATATTATAATTTTAATTGTTTAATTAGTAATATTATTATAATACATATATATATATAAGCATGTGATAAAAGGAACGGAGGTGAGCAAATTGTATTTGAATGCTTTGTTTTCAAAAGCAATATAGTTATTGTCCTTTTTTTCCCAAGTTGGTTGGTTGAGAAATGCTCCTGCAATTCATTTTCGAATTAGAGGGCCCTCACCCACAAGGAAATAAAAGTTAGGAAGAGAAATAGAAGGTTAGGCAGAGAAAAGTTAGGCATGGATTTTTTTTTCCTCCGTGTTGCACTATAAAAAGGGAGGTAGGTAACCTTCATCCTAAACACACCAAAAATATACGAGTGTTCCTACTGCAATATTATGAGTATTTCTTTTGAGTATAAGAATACTTTGAGTGTAGATTATAGTGCAAGATTTTCTCAAGATAATATCTGTTATACCAGTCAAATCTAGTTTCTACTAAGGTAAATGATGTTATTTTCTTTCAATATTCGTAAAGGATATTATTTTATACTCGTAAGGGATATCATTTTCTTTCATACTCCATATTATGTAAGTGATATTATCCTAAATTTAAACTTACTATGATAAGTATTGCTTTTATAATTTCTGAAATGATTAAAAATTCCTTAAGATTTGCGCTTCATCTAATATTATTTCACTGAAATATTGGTCTGAACTTTCTGATTAAATTTTAATCTTTTCATGTCTGGGTACTATTCATCTGGGGTACTATTCATACGATACTATTCATGGGTACTATTCATACGGTAATTCATCGGTACTATTCACAACAGAATTTAATTTCCTTTTCATTGTCCAAGTTATCTTTTATGAATCTTATTCTTAAAATTAAATTCATGTTTTGATCTTCATGTTGACAATTTGGACATTCTTGAACTCTAGATAAATTAATCTCTAATATTTATCCTTGATCTCACTAGATTCATTCTTTATATCATTGTCATAATTCTCAGACTTATATTGTTGTGAAAGTTATCTTTGGCCTGTAGTGAAAAGATGAATTATTGATTGATGAATATCTTTGGCCCGTAATGCAAATATGGATAAATGTTTGGCATGATCATGACTTCCTAGTGATATAAATGAATATCTTTGGCCCGTAGTGTAAAAAAATTATTGATTTGAAATATTTATTAATTGATGTTACAGAGATAAAACATTGATGATGAACTTTTAAATCATAAAAGATAATAGACATCATGCTCTACTTGACTCTTCTAATGGATTGCTATTTTCGCTGCAGTTGTTGATCTAAAACTTGTTGTCCATTATATTTTATCTGATTTATTATTGTTGAAGGCTAAAGATAATTTATTTTTCGTTATCTTAGTCATAATATCACCAACTTACTATGATAAAATAATTCTATAAATTATTTAATATTGATAGAAAATCTTATCCACCTCCTTTACCTCAACTTAATTGTCTCTATGATAAATAACAAATATATATTAATAATATATCTATTAATCACAAAATCACATATTACATAGTTCATATTACCCTATGTAACACAATACTTCCTTCCTCATAACACACATATATATATTCAAATCCAATACATGTCTTAAGAATTTTATTTATTAAATTCTTATTATAGATAATTATTAAAAATTCAGGTTCTCACATCCTCTCTCCCTTATAAGGATTCCGTCCTCGGAATCACCGAAACCTCCTCTACTCGGTACCATTCCGAATATTACATATTCTCTTGAATAAATTTATTCATTCTCTTTTCAGAAGTTTTATTATTATAACTTTCTCAATCGCATTCTACCATTTTCTCCTTTCTAAGGAACATTCTACTTACTACATTCATCCTTCAGAAGAATAAGAATCTTCCACAATTTTTCAATAATCGGAAAGTAGTATGAATAACTCAGATTTCAGATTATGCTGAGGGGTCACACAAGACCGTGAACTCTTCCACATTTACAAATGTCTCAATACGAGTCTCCACACTGTAAACTAGAGTATTTATCAATCACAAGGACTGAAAACACCCTCTACACGTACACTAGGTGGCTACCCTATTGTACTACTACGTTGGGCCGCAACGTAGCTTGTTGAAATGACTATATGAGTCATGTTCGTGACCACTGTCTCCGAAAATAGGTTCCCGTTATAGAATTATTCAACTCAGCTTCTCAACTTCTACATCCGCACCAGAGCAATCCGGTTTGGCACAAATACACAAGAATGCTTGAATTCTATAATCACTTTTCAACAGTCGCCTAGCAAATCAATTAGCTTAGACTCTTATCAACAATTCGGACATCAATCGAAATAATTTAGTCAACTTTTCATAATTTGAAAGAAAACCAAAAATCATTTTATGACGTCAAAATGCCGCACCCACTTAATAGTACGTTGAAGATTCCGTTATTTTGTGACTTTGCCATATTACATCTTACCATAATGGGCTGACGATCTTATGATCACTTCCGACACTAGGTTCGATTGCATTGATGACTCCATCATTTACCATCCTACACCATATCAAATGATGCACATGGTCAAAATACATTTTGAAAGATTTTCAAATCATTTTTGTCTTAGCCGAAACAAATAGCTTAGACATACGAATAACGGTGTTATTTTTAAAATCCATTGGTTCAGTCACTTGACCCAATGTTTTTCTCAAGAAAACAGAAGTACAAATACTAGCACGAAGTCAATAAATTTTGAAAATCTAGCATAACTAGAAGATTCAGAAAAATCCAAATTTCTCCATTACTTTAATCTATTACTACCATCAATGCTTACTATTCCAAAACTCTTAATTCTTGATATATAATATATCTATTCCCAATACAGTTCACCAGCTTACCACACCATGGAAGTTCAGAAACTTACCACAATCATATGGGTTTAGGAACTTATCCTAGTCAGACCAAAGTCGTCCATTCGCTGAGGGGTCCCACCATACGATTATGAGTTACGAACTTGTCATAGGCATGAGTATTAAGAACTCGCACCTAATCTTAATAGTATCTAATTTAATCTTAGAAATTTCTATCTATCAAAATAAACATGAGAAAAGAATCATATTTTCACCATATGTATAATGATAGCGCGACACCAACATTCCAATGATTATCAATGTGATGCACTTAGCGTAAGCATAAAACCTCTGCCCATACAAAAGTTTGTACAACTAAGCCATCACATGAGTCCTCAATGAAAATCCAACACTTCACTCTATCTTACCCTTCACTTGCTCTTTGCTCATTACGAACTTTCTATGTTCATCATATACAACTCCTCATGAGTTCATCTCTTACCATATCATAGTACATTCTCTTATAGCATCAAGCTATACACACTTAGTCGTTATAGACTATCTATCATTTCATAACTTAATCTGATCATGTTGTGATCATCGATTTACCTTAGGGTTCTTTCCCATTATCAATAAACTCCATTCGAGTTCATTCTCATTATCTTTGTCATATTCATCTTATAGACATCGTCTTTAATATTTTTATTACCGGAGTTAGGTAACTCCTGATTCTCATTCTCTAGATACTTCAAGATTCTTCTTTGAATTTTAACGTATATATTTTAATCTTTATATTTCCCTCTCTCAGGTTATAGTCTAAGGTACACTTACTTAAGGTTTATAACCTACAGCTTTGATACCAACTTGTGACGCCCCCAAATTCGGGTCTCTTTAATACCTCGAATTCGGTGCAGTCACGATACTACTATCGTAAAACTATTACATCTTTTATTCATAACTTAAGAATAAACTTGCTTTATTACAATTTAGAATATAAATTCTTTTCATAATCAGGATCTTATATAATGACTCCAAACTTTTACAAGTTACAATCTTGGTCATTTACCATTCCTATCTTATATCATGGTCGATATTATAAAAAAATGCGGAATAACTTAAACTTTTTCAATCTTCTTTGAATATAATCTTTTATTGCTTTCATAACTTGAATCCATTACATTTCCCTGAATCAAAATATATTATGATTCACTCTATTTAAATTTCTGTATAACCGTATACATCTTAACTTGATATTCTCTATGTATTAACTAATACATCTTTACAGTACGACAAGCATTAACCCTTGTAAACAAATATCAAGTACAACTACTAGAACCTAAACATGGTTCAAACGATAATCTAAATAGCATTCTTCGTTGTGATACTATCTAACTTTATCAATCAAGAAGCACGAAATCTTTATCGTATGTCCTCAACCTGCAAAAATGGTTATTTGCAAGAGTGAACTTGACAGCTCGGCAGTTCTAACAGTTTTCATTCATCACATAGCATATAACATCATACGCAGTTCATGCATTTATAATCAGTTTATATTACTAAGCATGCTACTTCTCACATAACAAGCATTTCATCAAAGAACAACTTTCAATCTCATACATATCTCATATACAGTTTATATATAAGTTCACATCATTGCAGCATAATATAATTCAACTAACACTTATTGAATTTATATATCAAATAGGAACTGAAAGACTTGCCTGATTCGTAGTTTAACAACTACGACTTAACTGCGTAAAGATATCTGTACTTCATGTATTCCTATACAATCATACAATTATGGATTCATACATATCAGTTATACGTATCCATACTTAACTAAATGTATTCGGCATATATTTAAAACTCATAGATACATGATCTATATTGCTCTTACGTTTCTTATCGAAATCATAATTCCCGAGTTTTATATAACCATTACATTCGAACTTTCTAAGTTCACCTTTCAAAATCCTTGTCATACTTAAACTAGTCGTGCAAGGCTACTATGTTCATCATGTATTCATGTTTATAAGGTTACTAACTCAAGTTTGAAACCTAGCATGCTCATTCTATATCCACTTCAAAGTTATAGCTAATCAAATTCACGTCTCAAGGGTTAACTACAAAAGTCATAGCACCACATAACGAGATTAACAATACTTAGTAAGCATGCTCGTGCTTATACTACACATGTATACTTAATCATATAGTCTATGCTTTAGAAATTCATTTTCTTGAATATGCGTGCATAGATGAAATCCACGTTTCATCACAGGATGATCATGTCAACATGTCTATAGGCATAATGAATCCTAGTATACATGTTTTTATGGTCATAATGTAACTCACACAGTGTTTGATGCTATTACCTTTCACATTCTAAGTTTTCATAAAAATCGCACTAAGTCAACAAAGGTAACTTAGTATATGCAAAGTACCTCGTAGTCATGACTCTCATGTATTAGAACACATATATAAGCCACTTATACATGCTCAAATGATCAGAATGTAAAAGACATAAGTCTTGGTCAAGTTTGCTTTCAAAGTTCTTAAGTTTCTTATCTTTGAAATCGTCTTAACTTTAAATCAAGTATGCTAGTGTGTCTAACACTTTAGACTTAGTTCTCATATCAATATAGAGCATACGATCATGCTCTAAAAATCAGAATACACATATGGTACACTTATGTCAAGGTTCCAATTCCAAACTACAAGTTTTATTTTCAAAACCATAAGTTTTTATCAATCGTGTGTACTAACATCGTTATACTTGTTCATACTACATAAATGTACTCATATATGTGTGTTGATTTGGTTCACATGCTTGTTCTATCAAGGTACCATATGATAGCATATAACAGTTTCTAGCAGGAAAACAAAATTCAATTTCCAGGACCCTGCGCAGCTGCGCAGCTCCCAGGTATAAACCCGGCATAGCTGCGCCGGTGTCCGGCCAAACCAGAACCTGAACTGCTTCGGCAGTTTTAACAAACCCAACTCAGAAATTCAGATGAAAGTCATTCTGTACCAGCCCTATAACATAACTAACATGATTATAAGTCTAATACAACAACTATCAAACACTATCCAATCACAACTTTATGAAATTCATGCTTAATTCAAGAATCTATAACTTAGGAATTCACAAAAAAGAAGAACATGAGTATAAATGATTATACCTCTGCAATTGATGATTCTTGCTATAACAAGTCTCTCCCTCACTGATATCTTTCTCAAAACTTACTCACTATCATGCTATACTCACACTAGCCTTGCTTCGCATAATTCTCAATAAAAGAAAATGAGAGGAGAATAGGTGATATTTATAGGAAATTGAATAACCAGACATTGAAATTCTCCATTAAACCAAACCAAAGGAATACAAGATTGCACAATGGTTCATATAGATTAGGTAGAAGGTTGGTGAATCCCATCATTATCTCCACTCTCCCATGATCATTTGCTCTACAATTGATGAATTTGAGAAGGAGATAGAGTAGACTACCAATGTGGGTTCACGTGAAGAATGAAATGGGCACTCAATGTTGGACAATGCTACTAAATCTCAGCAATTTGCTTACAATTTCCACATACTAATGTTATATATATATATATATAGTCTACCACTTACTAAGGCTATATCACTTTTCATTTTATAAACACATAGGTTATAAAATATATATATATATATATATATATATATATATATATATATATATATATATACACATTCATTTCATATAACTTAGGTTATGAATGAATTATAAATGTAATCTCTAATTACAATGTATCAAGTATGGTACATATATATATATATATATATATATCAACATATACTCCATGTATATTTTATTAACACTGAATACAATTTAATTAGGCATCATTATTACTTACCATCATCACTGTTATTATAATAATTATAATAACTTATTGCATACATTATCAATTAACAATAGTTATTGATATTACTATACATCAATGTTTACCCATACATTTATTGTCACATAAACACTTACCATTATGTAACTCACATAATACAATTAATCTTACTATATAGTTTATATATATAATATAGTCACATTAATGTTGCACTACACTTTATATAACATATGCGTAACTACTATATGTTATACTCTTAATAATCACATCATTTGCACATATCAACTAGTTGAGCAATTATAATCATATTAATAATCTACTTGTTTATATATTATTATACTCAATGACAATTAATTAATTAATAAAATATTAATTAATTCATCCCTCATAAATCAATGTAATTATTAATCTCCGTAACAATTAATTATCATTTATATGATTAATTATCACAATAAATAAATATAAATCTTATTATATTTATAAATCATTTACTCGTTAATCAACATATTATCAAATAATTACTTGATACTATTATATTGTCCATATCAATAACTAATATTATAAGACAATATATCTCATTTCTCATCAATACAATTCTGATTATATTTATAATCAATTTTCTTATTATTATACTATTACTAGCCATAATAATAAATCAACATATTATTATAATAACAATTAACAATTAATATAGACTAATTATTTAATTAATAATTCCTCCATCCTTGAATTAAATAATTCATCATCGAATCTATTATCGTGCCACACAAGGCATATCTCACAAGCTCAATCTTAAGCTTATTATCACTACCACCACACTTAATATAATGTTTGTGTGACACATGCATTTTAATGCTAAGCTACCTCAATTAATTATAAGTATAACCTTTACGCTTATAATAATTAATATATACTCTATTAATTATTTAAATAATAATATCTATGATAAAATAATAACTTAAGTTATTTAATACATTAAAATAACTTAGTTTTATTTCATTAAATTAACTCTCTTGAAAATACATTAGAATTTATGTATTTTACCATAACATAAAATATTATATTTTCTTCAAATAAAGACATTCATTATCAAAAAATAATCTACTTCTTATCTCAAGATATTATTCTTAATATAATATCAAGTAATTACATGTACGGCACATGTACATATATTATATATAGAAAATAGATAATAAGTTTATTTTCTATTATAATAAATTGTTTCCATCAATTTATATAGCAAATATGTCTTAATATATTTACTATATTAATTAATCATACCTATTACCTTATACAAAAACATATAAGGTAATATTATAACATTCCCCCTTTGATTAAAATAATTCAATTTTAGAAATTATTTTAATATCCTTTATTAGAAATATATAATAATTATTTCTCTTTTTTTTCTATAAATTATCCCCAAAACAATTTCTTCAAATATTAAATATTCATATAAAGATATAATGATTTTCATCTCCCCTTAATAACGTATATATATATATATATATATATATATATATATATATATATATATATATATATTTAACGTTATTCGTACATTAGACTTTATCACATATTACCATTCTAAGTAATATATATAAAAAGTATCAACTATAATTACATATTCAACACACATATTAATTCACTCCTTTACTTAAGTAAATTAAACCCTGTACTATATCACCATAGTTAATTAAGGTTCAATACTCACATTATATTATTCCATAATATAACTCTCAACTATCAATTAACCAATATTTATTCTTATTAGTTAATTCCCTTAACTAACTCACGTTTCACTATCCAAACCCATTCACGGATAGCTTAAGTACTATCAATAACCTATATTATAAACATACTAGTTATTAGTATATATATTATTCAAGAAAAAGGCGATTATTCATTAAAAATATTTAATATCACCAACTTACTATGATAAAATAATTCTATAAATTATTTAATATCGATAGAAAATCTTATCCACCTCCTTTACCTCAACTCAATTGTCTCTATGATAAATAACAAATATATATTAATAATATATCTATTAATCACAAAATCACATATTACATAGTTCATATTACCCTATGTAACACAATACTTCCTTCCTCATAACACACACATATATATATTCAAATACAATACATGTCTTAAGAATTTTATTTATTAAATTCTTATTATAGATAATTATTGAAAATTCGGATTCTCACATACCATATATTTGGATACTCAGAATGGGTTGTGTGGACCTATTTTGGGGGCGTCACATATGGTTGCGAACCATGTTACATTAATAATTAGTAATACCTTGTAAGCAATTGAAATATTAGGAAAACAATCCAAAGTTTTACAAACTCCAGAAAATTTCAATGGCTGACTCTATTTCTCTTGGGAAAGTCACACACACATATATACTATATATAAAATATAAAAAAATTAGGACCCCCTGATCGGAGGCACAAGGCAGTCGACCCTCCCTCGCATGCTCAGGAACAGCCCTGCCAGAGAGGAGAGCTTAGCAGGGTAGAGAGAGAGAGAGAATGAAATGAGAAAAAGAAAAAGAAGGAAAACTAGAAAGGTAATTTCTAAACTAAGTTTTAATCCATAGAAATTCTTGTTAATTTCTTTATTTTGAGAAATTTGAAACCCTTACCAAGCTAAGGTAGTATGTGTGTGTCTTTAATAATATGTGATCATGGAAAGCAAATAGAGGAACCAAAAATATAAAACAAATTAACCATGTTCGGGAAAACCCTAGAAAAGGAAAATAAGGGCAGTTGTAGCCTTATTTTTGTAAATTTAATATCTCTCAAACCGTAAGGAGTTAGAAATTGATTTTTGGATATGTTATAAACATGTAAGTTAGCTATGTTTCCTATGAATTTGGAATTTTTTTATGGCTAGATTATTTATTATGATTTTTTTAAAGAGGCTGGCTAAAAAAGGAGAAAATATGATTTTTGTTGTTGTGTTGGAGTTTGAGGGCACGGCTGACCTTAAACTTCAAGAGATTGGAAACTTATATTATAGGGGAGGTGCTGCCAAAAATTGAGCTAAATCGGAGTCCTAGAGAATTAATTATGAATTAAACGGTTTCGGGTAATTAAAAACCTAAAACGATCATAACTTGCTCTCTGTAAATGACATGAACATAAAATTTTGGATTGGATTTGTACCCTCTGAGATGATATTAAGACCTCGTCCAAAATTCAAAATTTTTGGACTTAATTTCGAATTATGAGAATTATTGGAAGTTTGGACAGAAATGACTATTTAATAAATATTTAACTTAATTGAAAAATTCTAAAAAAATTACAGAAATTCTAAAATAATTATACCTAACTTAATTTGGTATAAGGTTTGGTCAAAGTAATTCTCTAAGGCCGATTGGTTATAGGGTAAGAAAATTAGAAAATGGCTAAACGTAGTTGAAGTGAACCAAAAATGGAAAATAAAATTTTTTTCGTGAAAGAGGACTGAAAATTAAGCCAGAGGGCTTGGAACTTCAGAAAAATTATATGAGGAACATCGAAATGTAAAAATGGAAAGTACACGCTATTAAAATAGGTTTTCGACCTCGGGAACAAAATTCGAGAAAAGTACCAACGATATCAGGTAAGTAAGTTGAGAATTAACAAGTTAATCTCTTATAACGTTGTAGGTAACTCAAAAGTGAGTTCGTGAGAATAATACGAGAATACAAGACTGTAAACGTAGGCTATATCAGACAAATTTTCGCACTACGTGCATTTGAATTATTGTTATTAACTGAATTTATGTTCGTTGTCATTTAATATCAAATCACTTTGATATGTGGAGCATGCATATTGTGACGCCCCCAAAATAGGTTCAATACTCAACCCATTCTGAGTTGTCAAATACATGGTACAAAATTCAAATACAATCTTTTATATCATACAGTCGTGCAAAATACGACCACATAACTGTGAGTGTCAATACAAACATGTAGAAAATATAAACACTCAAACTAAGTCCTCATTACAATTATTATCACACTATTTTATAAAAATAGTGAGGACTACTACTGCTCTAACTCGGACCATTAATCTGTCCCCCGACTAGTCCCTGCGACATTCTCATTTTCTGAAGAGAACAATGGAAGAAAAGGTGAGCTCAACTAGCTAGTAAAGAATAGTATGACTAAAATAATGGAGAATAATTTATCGTTAGTATTCAACAAATCAGACAAAATATTATGGACAACCAGTTTTAGATCAACAACTGCAGCGAAAATAACAATTCATTAGAAGAGTTAAGTAGAAAATGATGTCTACTATCTTCTATGATTTAAAAGTCCATCATCAATATTTTATCCCTGTAACATCAATCAATATACATCTCGAATCAAATATCCATCTTTGCACTACGGCCAAAGATATTCATTTGTACCACCAGTGGTCATGATCATATCAACACATGTCCATCTTTGCACTACGGGCCAAAGATATTCATCAGGTAATCATTCATCTTTGCACTACAGGCCAAAGATATTCATCAAGTAATCATTCATCTTTGCACTACAGGCCAAAGATATTCATTTGTATCACCATTTAAGTCTGAGGATGATGAAAAATATTTTAAAGAACGAATCAAGTGAGATAAAGGACAAAGATTAAGGATTCGTAATTTAGTTTATCCAAGTTCAAGAATACTCCATAATAATCATTTGTGGAGCAAAATTCAAGAATGAAGTTCAAAACATGGATCCAATCAAAGACAGGAACCATAACAGACAACTTGGACAAAGAAAAAAAAATTTAATTTTACTGTGAATAGTGTTGTATTCGTGAATAGTGCCGTATACGTGAATAGTAATCCAGACATAAAAAGGTAAAAATTTTATAATAAAATTCATACCCATATTTCTGTGAAATGATATTGAAAGAAATAACATCACTTACAAGAAAAGTAATATCCCTTACAAGAAAATAACATTCCTTACGAATACGAAAGAAATAATACCCCTTACCTTAATAGGAGATTGGATACTGCAATAGTGTAGTAGCAGAATACTCTTCTTCTTCTCTCTTATTCTCTCTCTAAAGCTTCTCTCTGTATAACTTTGTGAATTGGTGAGAAATAATGAAGAATTGAACTTCTATTTATAGAAGAACTGAAAGTGGCCCTTGGCTTTAACGAAGGCTGGTAATATTGAAAAGGCAACTACTATTTGCGAAGAGTCAAATAACTCTTGAAAAAACGAAAAGGCAAGTAACTCTTGGAAAAACGAAGAGGCAAGTAACTCTTGGAAAAACGAAGAGGCAAATAACTATTTGAGTTACTATTTGCGAAAGTGACTCTTAGCAATGTGAAGAGACAAGTGGCACTTGGATGATCTGTGGGTCCCACGGGAGAAATTAAATTCAAGTAGGAAATAAAATTGTGGGTCCCACAGACAAGCCAAACTTACAAAATGCCACATATAACCATTATTTTCTTCGAGTGTCGGCAACTTCCTCTAATTGTTATGTTACTCATCACACAATTAATCAACACTTTTTAATCCTTCTATAATTATTCACAATTAATATTATAGATTCACAATATTAACAAGCAGATCGTTCCCAGGAAAGATGGGGTTTTTCGATAAAGATTTCTCCTTATTGGCGCGTAATTAAATAACCTAACCCCTTTCCTCGACAGAACTTTCTAGACATTGCCGCTAATGCTAATCAATAATATCATTTAAATAATATGTGTGACAATTATTAAATCAATAATTATAAAATACTGTGTAATTATCACTGTAGCAATTATTAAAAGAACTACTAAGTGACTTTTTACGTAAGCATCAAAAATGAGAAATACTGTGCAATACCGTGTGCTACTGTGCAACAACGCGTATTACTATATTTTTATCACCGGATATTTCAACAGTTAACGGTAAAAGTTCCGCCGTTATCTTTAGAAAACTTATTCTTGTCGTTTTCTTCATCCGACAGTTTTCCGTTATAGGGCCTGTGACGCCCCCAGAATAGGTTCAATACTCAACCCATTTTGAGTCGCCAAATACACTCAACAAATTCAAATATAATCTTTCATATCACACGGTCATGCAAAATACGACCACACAACTGTGAGTATCAATACAGACATGTAAAAAATATTAACATTCAAACTAAGTCCTCATTATATTTATTATCACACTATGTTAAATAAAAAAAATAGTGAGGACTTCTACAGCTCTAACTCGGACGATCACTCCATTTTTCGACTAGTACCAGCGATATTCTCATTTCCTGAAGAGAACAATAGAAGAAAAGGGTGAGCTCAACTAGCCCAGTAAATAATATTATGACTAAGATAATTAAAAACAAATTATCGTTAGCCTTCAATAAATCAGATAAAATATTATGGACAACAAGTTTTAGATCAATATTCGCAGCGAAAATAACAATTCATTAGAAGAGTTAAGTAGAGAATAATGTCTACTATCTTCTTTGATTTAAAAGTTCATCATCAATATTTTATCCCTATAACATCAATTAATATACATTTCGAATCAAATATCCAACTTTGCACTACGGGCCAAAGATATTCATTTGTATCATCAGTTGGTCATGTTCATCTCAACACCTGTCCATCTTTGCACTACGGGCCAAAGATATTCATCAGGTAATCATTCATCTTTGCACTACAGGCCAAAGATATTTATCACGTAATTATTCATCTTTGCACTACAGGCCAAAGATATTCAGTTATATCACCATTTAGAACTGAGGATGATGAAAAATAATACGAATAACGGATCCAGTGAGATAAAGGACAAATATTAAAGAATTTATCCAGAGTTCAAGAATGAAGATCAAAACTTGGATCCAATCAAAGATAATTTGGAAGAAAAAAAAAATTTTTTTACCGTAAATAGTATCCCGTGAATAGTAACTCGTGAATAATAACTTGATATGAAAAGATAAAAATTTCACAAGAAAGTTCAGACCAATATTCCAGTGAAATAATATTAGATGAAGCGCAAAACAAAAGTAATATCTGATCATTTCTGAAATTATAGAAGCAATACTTACCGTAGTAAGTTTAGAGTTAGGAATCTGAAATGAAACAATATACGAAACTGCAATTGAATTTTCACCCGTCTGGCTGTAGTCCGCTCAGACAGATTATTTTCATAATTTAATAAGAACTGAATACGAAGGGTTATTCACCAGGCATGCGGTAGTCCGCGTAGACAGGTTATTCCCACAGAATAATAAAGAATAGAATAACAACAGAGTTTCACCATGCATGCGGTAGTCCGCGTAGACAGGTTATTCCAACAGAATAATAAAGAATGAAATAACAACCCTTACGAGTATTGAAATAAAATAACTCTCTTCATGAATACGAAAGAAATAATACCCCTTACCTTAAAATTTGGAGACTGCACTAGCGTAATAGTAGAATACTCTTATTCTTTCTCTCTTATTCTCTCTATACTTTCCCTCTCTATAGCTTTAGTGAATTGGTGAGAAATAATGAAGAAATGAGCTTCTATTTATAGGCTCGGCAGAGTAAGGGTAAAATAGTCTTTTGTCATAATTTATGACATCATCGCTTACATCATCGATCTATGACATCATTGCTTACCTCATCGCTCCGATGACATCATTGCTTACCTCATCGCTTCGATGACATCATTGTTTGTATCATAAGAGTTCAAATTCAATTTGCACTCTTCCACCTCGTTTAACTTTTATACCATGAATTTACTATAATAATGTTACCATTCAAATTATAAAAATCATACTATGATATAATCACATCATACTACTATAATATAATATTATAATAATATATTTGAATGAATTATTTTATCGAACAAGATAAAATACCAACTTTCAACAAATGTCACATGTTAAAAATTTCTCCGTTTAAATCCACATTGAATAAATATTTTCTTATCATATATATCAAAAATTAATTATCCACAAATAATATTACAGAACTACAATATTGACAAACAGGTCGTTCCAAGGAAAGAGGGGGCCTTCCGATAAGGATTTCTCCTTACTGGCACGCAATTAATCAACCCCTTTCCTAGACAGAACTTCCTTAGACATTGCCAATAATGCTATCTAATAATATTACTCAAATAATATGAATTATTGATTTGATAATTTGAAATAATGTGCAATGACAATTATTGAATCAATAATATAAAATATTGAACAGTAATTACTATAACAATAATTGAGTAAGTGCCTTCCTACGTAAGAATCAATAAATCGAAATACTGTGCAATACCGTGTGCTACCGTGCGATACCGCGTATTACTGTATTTTAACCACCGGGTATTTCAACAATACTAACGGTAACAGTTTTGCCGTTATTTTTATAAAAAGGTTATTTCTGTCGCTTTTTATATCCGACATTCATTCCGTTGTGGGGTCCACTGATGACTGCGCCGTCGTACGAATATTCTCCGACAAAAAGAATATTCCTCGACCAAACGAATATTCTCCGACACAACGAATATTTTATAACCACTTGCTTACTTTGTAAACTTTGCACATTTCACCCATAACTTATCACATTTATCAAATCAACACCTTTTTATTTCAAAATAATATATAAAGAAAATTAAATCTTATTTATAAAACTTGGGGTCTTACAACCTCCCCTCCTTATGAAATTTCGTCCTCAAAATTGACGTACGTACTTGGTATGCCGAAAAGGTGAGGATACCTCGTTTTCATTTCCGATTCTAACTCCCAGGTCATTTCCTCGGTATCATGGTTCCTCCACAAAACTTTAACTTGAGGTATAACCTTTGAGCGTAGAACATGTTCCTTCCTATCCAAGATCTTAACAGGTACCTCCTCGTATGTTAAATCTTCGGCTATCTCGTCTGGTTCTAACTCAATACTGTGGTTTGGATCTTTCACATATTTACGAAGCACAGATATGTGAAAAACGTTATGAACACGAGACAAGCTTGGAGGTAAGGCAAGTCTATAGGCCACATTTCCTACTCGGTCAAGGATCTCAAATGGACCAATGAATCGTGGGTTGAGCTTTCCTCTCTTTTCGAATCTCGTAACTCCTTTCCATGGAGCAACAGTAATAATACATGATCTCCGACATTAAATTCCACGTCTCTTCGATGAAGATCAGCATAACTCTTTTGTCGATCTTATGCAGTTTGTATACGTTGCCGGATCATTTGAATCTTTTCCGTAGTCATACGTACTAACTCCGGTCCCAATAATGGTTCTTCACCCACCTCGTCCCAG
Source organism: Panax stipuleanatus (assembly GCA_020205555.1). Classification (NCBI taxonomy): domain Eukaryota; kingdom Viridiplantae; phylum Streptophyta; class Magnoliopsida; order Apiales; family Araliaceae; genus Panax; species Panax stipuleanatus. Next base: position 165,413,055 of record CM035117.1, read on the forward strand.
CATACTGGAGAACGACATTTTCGTCCATACAACGCCTCGAATGGAGCCATGCCTATACTTTCCTGATAACTATTGTTGTAGGAGAATTCCACCAATAGTAGGTACTTATCCCAACTCCCTTTGAAGTCTAGAACACAGAGTCTCAATAGATCTTCAAGAGTTTGGATAGTCCTTTCCGATTGCTCGTCCGTTTGTGGATGATATGCCGAACTAAATCGTAAATTCGTGCCCATAGCTTTCTATAAGCTGACCCAAAATTATGAAGTGAATCTTGGGTCACGGTCCGAAACTATGGATACTGGCATGCCATGCAATCTCACAATCTTATTCACGTACATACGAGCAAGACGTTCAAGGGAATAAGTCTCTCGTATCTGCAAGAAATGAGCAGACTTGGTTAATCTATCAACAATAACCCAAATCGCATCTATGCCTTGAGAAACCTTGGGAAGACCCATAACGAAATCCATGGTAATGTGTTCCCACATCCACTTTGGAATCTCAAGTGGTTGCAATGGACCCTTTGGCATTTGATGCTCTGCCTTGACATGTTGACACGTTAAACACCTCCAGATGAACTCCGCGGTCTCTCTCTTCATATTGCTCCACCAAAATGTATGTCGAAGATCACGATACATTTTGGGACTTCTAGGATGGATTGCAAATGGTGTGTTGTGTGCCTCCATCATGATTCTATACTTCAAATCAGAATCGTCAGGAACACAAAGTCTGGAGTTGACTCAAAGTATTCCTTCTTCATCAATCCTTGCTTCTGGAATAGCATCTTCTTGCACCTTCTTCCTCATATTCATCAGCTCCGGGTCTGTAGCTTGAGCAGCTTTAACTTTATCAATCAAAGCTGGTTCTACGCGTATACTTGATATCATCGCATGGGTCCCCGGAGTCTTGAACTCTATCTCCATCTTTTGTAAATCACACAAAATAGGCCTTGAAAGCATCACATTCGTTCCAGCATATGATCTTCTACTCAACGCATCAGCAATCACGTTCGCTTTTCCAGGATGGTATTGGATGGTATGATCGTAATCTTTCAACAGCTCAAGTCAACGTCGTTGCCGCATGTTGAGTTCCTTCTGGGTGAAGAAATACTTGAGGTTCTTATGATCCGTATAGATCTCCACTTTCTCCCCACACAGGTAGTGTCTCCAGATCTTCAACGCGAAAACGACTGCTGCCAACTCTAGATCATGAGTAGGATAATTCCTCTCATATTCCTTGAGTTATCGCGAGGCATAGGCTATGACTTTCCCATGTTGCATGAGAACACATCCTAACCCTTTGCCCGAAGCATCACTGTAAATGACAAATCCATCTGAACCAGATGGTATCGTCAGAACAGGTGCCGAAATGAGTCTCCTCTTGAGCTTTTGAAAGCTCTTCTCGCATTCCTCTTTCCATACGAATTTTGTATCTTTTCGAGTCAGCTGAGTTAATGGAGTAGCGATTCGAGAAAATCCTTCCACGAATCTCCGATAATAACCAGCTAAGCCCAGAAAGCTACGTACTTCGGTCACCGACTTCGGTTGCTCCCAACTTTGTATTGCTTCAATCTTCGCCGGGTCAATAGATACTCCACGTTTTGATACTACGTGCCCAAGGAATGCTACCTCCTCAAGCCAGAACTCGCATTTCTTCAGCTTGGCATATAGCTTGTTTTCACGAAGCCTTTGAAGTACCAGCTTCAAGTGGTGCTCATGATCTTCACGGCTTTTGGAATAGATGAGGATGTCATCAATAAAGACAACCACGAACTAATCCAAATATTCCTTGAATACACGGTTCATCATATCCATAAAAGCAGCAGGAGCATTAGTCAATCCAAAAGACATGACTAAGAATTCATAATGCCCGTATCGAGTTCTGAAAGCAGTCTTCGGAATATCCTCAGTTTTAATTTTCAGCTGATGATATCCAGAATGAAGATCGATCTTTGAAAAGAATTGTGCACCTTGCAACTGGTCGAACATGTCATCAATACGAGGTAACGGATACCTATTCTTAATGGTAACATGGTTCAACTCCCGATAGTCAATACAAAGTCGCATACTCCCGTCTTTCTTCTTTACGAATAAAACAGGAGCACCCCAAGGAGATGTACTTAGACGTATAAAACCGATGTCTAACAACTCCTGTAGTTGGACCTTTAACTCCTGAAGTTCTATAGGAGCCATTCAATATGGGATTTTAGAAATGGGTTTTATACCAGGTTCAAGGTCAATAAAGAATTCAACTTCACGTTCCGGGGGTAGACCGGGAAGTTCTTCGAGAAATACATCAGGAAACTCATTAACAACAGAAATATCATTCAAACCTGACGTATTCTGGTTTAGATCAGTGACATGGGCTAAGAAAGCTTGACTTCCGTTTTTCAATAAACAAATAGCTTTATGACTTGAAATAGCATTGATTGATTTTAGTGGTTTGGTTGTTTGAATTCGCACAATAGGTTGGTTAGGAATATGAAAACTAACAACCTTACGAAAATAATCAATTTTGGCATGATAAGTGGTCAACCAGTCAATTCCTAAAATCACATCAAATGCAAGTATTTTCAACGATATAAGATCAACAGGTAGGGTGAGAGTACCAATTTGAATTGAGCAAGATTTGTAAACTGTAGATGTAACGAAGGTTTCTCCCAACGGAGTTTCAACAGATAAGTCAAAGTCTAATTTCTCAGGTGTCAATTTTAAACGTTGAGCACAAGCAGGTGAAATAAATGAATGGGTAGCACCCGTATCTAATAAAGTGTAAACTTCGTAAGAGTTTATTATCAGCTTACCCGTAATAACCTCGTTCGGGTTCCTTGCTTGTTGGGCAGTCACGACAAAAACTCTTCCAGGAACCACTGACTTTGACTTTTCAGGGATAGCCTTTGGAGTCACCATCCCTGCTGGACTTGGTTTCGCTACAGGACACACTCAAGCTATGTGCCCTTCCTTTCCACAGTTATAACACAACTTGGACTGTTGTGTGCAGTTGGGACTGATGTATCCCTCTTGCCCGCATTTATAGCATACGACCGGCGGTCGTTCTCCTCCCCTAGAAACAGTTGATGTTGGTGCTGCTGTCGATGCTTTCACATTCTCATTGTTGTACCTTCTCTTCTTGAAATCTCCCCCTGACTCACTTCTTCTATTATCATGGCCACGATTACCACCGGAGTGGTTACCGCTTCTGGCATGATACTTTCCTCCCTGCTGGTTGTCATTGTTCCGATGACTGCTGCCACCAGTACGACCTTGGTTGTTGTCCCTTGGTTGAACATAATCATTATCTCGTTCTAATAACTGGGCCCTGTTCATTACATCCGAATATAGAGAAAATTTGTGAGAAATGAGGTATTGACGAATCTCGGGTTTCAAACCTCTCAGAAACATCCGCGTCATACGTTCCTCATTCTCCACCAAATGAGGTGCAAACCGGGATAACTCCGCGAATTTAGCCTCATACTGGGACACAGTCATGTTGTTCTGTTCCAGTCTAATGAACTCTACCTCTTTCATGTGATGAATACTTTCTGGAAAGTACTTGTCATTGAATAGTTTCTGGAACGCCCCCCAAGTCATCTTGAGTGCGGTAGGCTGGGTACGTTTCACAGATTCTCACCAGTAATCTGCTTCTCCACGGAACATAAAGGTGGCAAATGGAACCTTCTGTTCCTCCGTGCATCCCAAGACATCAAATATCTTGGTAATTTGCTTAATCCAATTTCCTGCCTTGATTGGATCTGGCTTTCCCTGAAACTCTGGTGGTCCCAACTCTTTAAACTGCTTGGCAGTGATAAGCCGCGAGTTGTTATTTCCACCAGTATTATGAACACGAGTCTCCCTCGTCTGGTTTTGCATGAACTGCAAAAAGCTTCTAAACATCCCGTCATTTATCATTTCTTCGGTAGGATTGTTTACAGGAGGAATATAGCCTTCCTGTTGCACGTTCTCCTCATTGGTGATTAAAGGTGTCTCAACGGTTTCATTCACTCCATTGTTTAGATTTTCAGCTGTCATTCTCAAATACTGCCACAAAACAAGGGTTAATCAAACAAATTAACATATCACATATTAATCCTATATTCCAACCGACCAATTAAATAACAATTAAGCTTAGGTAAGACACACTAGCGAAGGTTTTACTCGTCTCTCCCCTCCAAGTTCTTATTCCCAGATCTCCGCCAAAGATCATATCCCTAAGCTCTGATACCAACTGTGACGCCCCCAAAATAGGTTCAATACTCAACCCATTTTGAGTATCCAAATACACTCAACAAAATTCAAATATTATCTTTCATATCACATGGTCGTGCAAAATACGACCACACAACTGTGAGTGTCAATACAGACATGTAGAAAATATTAACATTCAAACTAAGTTCTCATTACATTTATTATCACACTAATTTAAATAAAAAAATAGTGAGGACTTCTACAGCTCTAACTCGGACCATCACTCCATTTCCCGACTATTACCCGCGATATTCTCATTTCCTGAAGAGAACTATGGAAGAAAAGGGTGAGCTCAACTAGCCCAGTAAAGAATATTATGACTAAGATAATGAAAAATAAATTATCGTTAGCCTTCAATAAATCAGATAAAATATTATGGACAATAAGTTTTAGATCAATATTCGCAGCGGAAATAACAATTCATTAGAAGAGTTAAGTAGAGAATGATGTCTACTATCTTCTTTGATTTAAAAGTCCATCATCAATATTTTATCCCTATAACATCAATCAATATACATCTCGAATCAAATATCCATCTTTGCACTACGGGCCAAAGATATTCATTTGTATCATCAGTTGGTCATGTTCATCTCAACACCTGTCCATCTTTGCACTACGGGCCAAAGATATTCATCAGGTAATCATTCATCTTTGCACTACAGGCCAAAGATATTCATCACGTAATTATTCATCTTTGCACTACAGGCCAAAGATATTCAGTTATATCACCATTTAGAACTGAGGATGATGAAAAATAATACGAATAACGGATCCAGTGAGATAAAGGACAAATATTAGAGAATTTATCCAGAGTTCAAGAATGAAGATCAAAACTTGGATCCAATCAAAGATGATTTGGAAGAAAAAAAATATTTTTTTTTACCGTGAACAGTACCCCGTGAATAGTAACTCGTGAATAGTAACTCGATATGAAAAGATAAAAATTTTACAAAAAAGTTCAGACCAATATTTCAGTGAAATAATATTAGATGAAGCGTAAAAATCAAGTAATATCTGATCATTTCTGAAATTATAGAAGCAATACTTACCGTAGTAAGTTTAGAGTTAGGAATCTGAAATGAAACAATATACGAAACTGCAATTGAATTTTCACCCGTCTGGCGGTAGTCCGCTCAGACAGATTATTTTCACAATTTAAGAACAACTGAATACGAAGGGTTATTCACCAGGCATGCGGTAGTACGCGTAGACAGGTTATTCCCACAGAATAATAAAGAATAGAATAACAACAGAGTTTCACCATGCATGCGGTAGTCCGCGTAGACAGGTTATTCCAACAGAATAATAAAGAATGAAATAACAACCCTTACGAGTATTGAAAGAAAATAACTCTCTTCATGAATACGAAAGAAATAATACCCCTTACCTTAAAATTTAGAGACTGCACTAGCGTAATAGTAGAATACTCTTCTTCTTTCTCTCTTATTCTCTCTATACTTTCTCTCTCTATAGCTTTAGTGAATTGGTGAAAAATAATGAAGAAACGAGCTTCTATTTATAGGCTCGGCAGAGTAAGGGTAAAATAGTCTTTTGTCATAATTTATGACATCATCGCTTACATCATCGATCTATGACATCATTGCTTACCTCATCGCTTCGATAACATCATTGCTTACCTCATCGCTCCGATGACATAATTGTTTGTATCATAAGAGTTCAAATTCAATTTGCACTCTTCCACCTCGTTTAACTTTTATACCATGAATTTACTATAATAATGTTACCATTCAAATTATAAAAATCATACTATGATATAATCACATCATACTACTATAATATAATATTATAATAATATATTTGAATGAATTATTTTATCGGACAAGATAAAATACCAACTTTCAACAAATGTCACATGTTAAAAATTTCTCCGTTTAAATCCACATTGAATAAATATTTTCTTATCATATATATCAAAAATTAATTATTCATAAATAATATTACAGAACTAAAATATTTATATCAGGTCGTTCCCAAGAAAGAGGGGGCATTCCGATAAGGATTTCTCCTTACTGGTGCGCAATTAATCAACCCCTTTCCTAGACAGAACTTCCTTAGACATTGCCAATAATGTTATCTAATAATATTATTCAAATAATATGAATTATTGATTTGATAATTTGAAATAATGTGCAATGACAATTATTGAATCAATAATATAAAATATTGAACAGTAATTACTGTAACAATAATTGAGTAAGTGCTTTCCTACATAAGAATCAATAATTCAAAATACTATGCAATACCGTGTGCTACCGTGCAACACCGCGTATTACTGTATTTTAACCACCGGGTATTTCAACAATACTAACGGCAACAATTTTGCCGTTATTTTTATAAAAAGGTTATTTCTGTCGCTTTCTATATCCGACATTCATTCCGTTGTGGGGTCCACCAATGACTGCGCCGTCGTACGAATATTCTCCGACAAAAAGAATATTCCTTGAAACGAATATTCCCCGACACAACGAATATTTTATAACCACTTGCTTACTTTGTAAACTTTGCACATTTCACCCATAACTTATCACATTTATCAAATAAACACCTTTTTATTTTAAAATAATATATAAAGAAAATTAAATCTTATTCATAAAATTTGGGGTCTTACAGGGCCCACCAATGATTGCGCCGTCGTACGAATATTCTCCGACAAAAAGAATATTCCCCGATTAAACGAATATTCCCCGACACAATGAATATTTTATAACCACTTGCTTACTTTGTAAAATTTGCACATATTACCCATAACTTACCACATTTATCAAATCAACACCTTACTATTTAAAAAAATAAATAAATAAAATTAAATCTTTATTCATAAAAGTTGGGATCTTACACATATTATTTTAAAAGTTAATGCCATTTGTACTCGGTTAGACTCAATTGTTGAAGTTATTATTAATTAAGCAACTTATGTGCACATATCGGAAGTTATTATGAATTGAAAATCTGTTGAATGAAAATGTTGTTGCTCCAACCCAAATTTGTTTGGGGCAGATTCCTAATGTTACTAACTGAGATAAACAACCCTAATTTTGTATTAGAGGGGGAAAGAATGATAACCCTGCCGGCTTATTGACAATACACCGTGGAGAATGATGGTGTTTTGATGTTACGCGTAACAGAAGTGGTTTAGGTTAATCACCTAACAATACTTCATGCATAGTTCACAGTGTGTGTGACTGATGAACACTTGATAGAATTTCTTGGTCTGTGTGACCACTTGGTTATGTTAATAAAAGTAAGTTGAGAAAATGTTTAGTTTATGACACTCATTAATTCTATGTCATAAGAACTTCTTGTTGATAATGATTCACCCGGCGATGTGATTAAAGAACTTTGTTTTCCCTTGAATATGAGTTAAGAAATTATTCTATGATATTTATTCATGAATTGTTTATAAATTTTTTAAAACTATTATTTTTTGAACGTTAAAATTTGCTGAGCATTTGAATACTCACCCTTGCTATATTTAAAATTTTCAGACAAGTTAAAAAGGACCGAAGGGTCAAGTAAAGAAGGCTAGAGCAGGATTGAAGTAAATCCGAAAGGCTAGAGCAGGATTGAAGTAAATCCGAAACCGAGACCACGTTAGTAATGTAATAATATAGCTAGGTTATGTATTGTATAACCTTTATTGCAAGTATTTAAAATTAATTATGATGTAATTAAATCTTAAGTTATATGTATTGCAATTGCAATAGGAGGTTAGGATAAATAATCCCTTAATGTATGATGTGACGAGTTAACCTAGTTTGTAATAAACAGGTAAAATTATTATGTTAATGAAGTAAATTGAGACCTGCGGATGTATGAACGAAGGATTATATGAGACAATTTATAATGATGGACAAGTGATGTATTAATATTGCTTGTACTGCATTAGCGGAACCAGGGGGCGAGGGGGCATCTAACCACAAAAAAATTCTGCACACACACACACACACACACACACACACACACACATATATATATATATATATATATATATATATATATATATATATATATATATATATATATATATATATCATACATATATTAATACACACACATATACACACACACACACACACACACATATATATATATATATATGCACACATGTATATATGTATAATAATAGTAGTTTATAATATCAGTCCAAAATTTTGTACATGCGCTTCATAAATTAAAAAATAGAATAAATTTTATTTTACAATGAAATTCAAATAAAAGAACTTAAAATACAATCAAATCTAGGTCGCTACTTGAGGTTGAAGAATGATCACAAAAACCAAGTTCTTTATTTACCAAATTATTTTATACAAATATTTTATATTTTTAAACATCATGAATTTACTTCAGAGACTCTCCCTTTGTTGATTTCTTTCTGGATTAATTTTCTTTGTTCTATATAAAAAATTAATATTTTCGCATTAAAAAATAATATTTCTATATGAATCCCTCTCATGTATTTCTACATGAAATAAAAAAAATAATATTTTTACATAAATTTTGATTTTGACCAAAATTTTGAGACGTTTTCAAACTATGCAGAATCGCAAGATAAAATTACCTCCTCTCAGTCGTACAGCAGAAGCACTCCAAACATCAATAAATAATTTTTTTAGTGATGTATTTTGATCCCCTTCTAAAAACGTTCTGATTCCGCCACGGCTAGTTGTAGTATAAGCAGGTGTTGCTTAAATATGAGGATAGTGACCACCAAATTAGCTGTAACAAATACATGAATTTTGGGGCATCACAACTAGACTATTAGTTTTGGCTCCATAAAACTAACACAGAATTACTTTTGTGAGCAAGTGAAAGAAGTTCTGCATTCTATTTCCCATGAATGCATTAACCATACTTTTTCTTTGAGATTAAACAAATAAATTTCTCCAAACAACAAAAATTACACCATAAATTTGTCTAGAGTTTGATGCCTGAGAAATAAATGTTAATAAACATCCTATTTTATGTTATTACACCATAAATTTGCCCTAGAGTTGCTGGTTGTTTAGATGGATTGCAGGAGATTAACTGATTGAAAATAAGACCACAATCAACAATAACTGTAGATCACTCCCCATTTATTAATGATACTATAGATATTTCACTATTTTATTATTCAATATTATGTGATTTTGCATATCATCTATAACCAAGTTTGATTATGACAAGTCATATATATATATATATATATATATATATATATGGGTTGCATCCACAACAACCGGTTGCTGGGAGCAACCACTTTACCCTACAACCCACTCCTTGTAGTAGTTTTTGACTCAATTTATCCCCCAAGTACAGTAGACCCCGTTATAATAATGATTCCCAAACCCCATATAAAGGGGTTGCTCCCAGCAACCGGCTGTGGATGTAACCCCATATATATATATATATATATATATATATATATATATATATATATATATATATATATATATATATATATGGTCCGGATCTTAAACTCACTAAACTAAAAGCTAACTCAACTCACCCTCTTTTAGCGACGTGCCGGGCGACGATTTGGTCCGTCGTTATATATATAACCGTCGTCTTAACTTTTAGTGATGGACAACATATAGCGACGGACAACATATAGACGACAATTGTATATATAGCGATGGACGAATCGGACGCCTCGTCGCCCAATCCATCGCTAAAGGAGGTGAGTTGGGTAGATTTTTAATTGGACGAACTTAAAATTCTTATCGTGTGTATATATATATAAATATATATATTCCAATTACATATTGAAATTTATTTTGTATGACCGAGCGAGAAAACATAACAAAATTTTATGTGACAAATCCAAAAAGAAGCCCTTCCTTGCCAGGCTGCCACTATCCACTTTCTATTTCGGAGTCTTGCAGCAATTGCAAAATTGCCCTTCCCCACTTACCTTTAATACTCTCCCTCTCCTCTCCTATGGCCACTTCACCTACACTGTGTGAATGGAGGAATCTGGATATCTAGGGTTTATAAATTTTGCCTCAAAACAATAAAACCCAATCTCCTGTACTAACAATTCAATACTATGTTGATGGTTGATTCTTCGGTAGATATCAACAGCAGCAACTCATCAAGAAGAAAAATGTCAGATGTCGATCATTTACTCACTAAGAAAGTCGCCGATCGCTACCTGAAGCGTGAAGTTCTCGGTGAAGGTACCTATGGAGTCGTCTACAAAGCCATTGACACCAAGGTATGCTTAATTACTTATATCTACCGATATATAAGTGAATTTATGTTTATATTTCATGGGTTTCTTCAGTTATATTAGATTTGATTTGGGGATGTTTGTTTTCTGTGAAAACACAAATTTGGGTAATTTTAGTTGTTTTAACAATTTTTTTGGGTTCTTGATAATTCCTGTACAGTGTTAAGGTTGAATTTAAATTAGTGATACTGTAAGAAAGACCAAATTTTGTAGTGTAGGTTTTGGAGCAACACAAAATATGTTTTGATGGAGGAAAATTAAAAATAACACAAATTTTGTGTTTATGTTTATATTTCATGGGTTTCTTCATTTATATAACAATTGATTTGGGGTTATTTGTTTTCTGGGAAAACACAAATTTGGGTAATTTTAGTTGTTTTAACACTTTTTTTGGTTATTGATAATTCCTGTAGAATGTGAAGATTTACTTTAAATTAGTGATAGAGAAGAAAGCTCAAATTTTTGTAGTATGTTTCTTGAGGTAACATAAAATATGTTTTGATGGAGGAAAATTAAGAATAATGCAAATTTTAATGTTGGTACTCATTCTCTATTGCCTTTAGTTTTATTATCTAGTAGGGTTTTTAATATTTAAGATTCAACTCAACCTAGACAAAAATCTAAGAAACATAAAGTAGTGTAGTGTATTCTTTTTGCTAATATATGGAGACACTAAAAGAAACGTAGAATTTTGAGGCTTCTTGGACTCATTCTCTGATGTTGCTATTCAGTGACAAATTTAAATATCAAAATGTAGTTCAGTATTAAATACTTTCTCCGTTCCAATTATAAGATCATTATTCACTTTGAAAGTCAATTTGAGACATTTTCAAACTAAAAATTGAGACGATTTACTAGAAATTATAAAACAATAAATGTTACGATGACTAATATTGTTTAGATAGTTTAAAATATTTATCATTGTATTGACTAAAATTAAAAGGAATCCATGTAAATTTTGAGATAAAAAAATGTCTTCAGTTGACTTCAAAAAATCAATGATGATCTTATATATTGGAACAAAGAGAGTATATGTATGTATGTGCGTGTGTGTGTGTATATATATATATATATATTGCATCTGTTTCCTAACTTATTGCATGCTGGTTGAAAAAAAATTAAGAATTCAGATGAAGATGAGTCTGTACTTTTTCTTTGTTTTTCAGGGTTTTGTTTTAGAGGTTAATGACTCTACCTCATCTAATATTATGCCAGTTGCGTGGTGATATTTTTGCTTTTCTTGTATTGTTCTCTTTTTCAATAAGTGTGATAGGAGAGATTTGAGTTTGGTTTGTTACTACTTTAGTTCTGCAATTTATGTATGCTGAACAGTTTAGAATATCTGAATTGATAATGCATGGGTGAGATGTAGTTGTACCAATTCTGAGGTAGACATATTATTTAAGATGACAAACAATCTGAAACCTTTTGAAGATTAACTAACATTGTTGATGCATTATGTGGTATAATGAAGTTTTGCAAACTATCTCACATTTCCACTATTAATTGTAAGCGGCTTTTGTTTTTTCAATTTGGCCCATCAATTATTAATGTTTAAGTTGTGCAGACAGGACAAACAGTGGCGATTAAGAAAATTCGCCTTGGTAAACAGAAGGAAGGGGTGAATTTCACTGCCCTTAGGGAAATTAAATTGCTGAAGGAGCTTAAGGATCCAAATATAATTGAGTTGATTGATGCCTTCCCTCATAAGGGAAATTTGCATCTTGTTTTTGAGTTCATGGAAACTGATCTTGAGGCTGTTATTCGTGATAGAAATATCTTCCTTTCGCCGGCTGATATAAAGTCGTACCTTCAGATGACTTTGAAAGGGCTTGCTTTTTGCCACAAGAAATGGGTCTTGCATAGGTAAATATTGAACTGAGTCTCACTCTTTTAGCCGACACCTGCTGGGTTCTCTTTTGACTGTCTACAGCTTGTTCTTTGCAGGGACATGAAACCAAATAACTTGTTGATAGGACCTGCTGGACAGCTTAAACTTGCAGATTTTGGTTTAGCACGTATATTTGGGAGCCCAGATCGAAGGTTTACTCATCAGGTAAATAATGAAATGGGGAGGCTAATTTATGGCATCCGTACCTTTTCCTCATGAAAGAAGCTAAATGAGTGCCAAACATGTAACTATATTTGGCTGTGTAGATGTTGTTGGTCCACCGGTTGTTGCATTTCGGCATGAATAAGCGTTTGTTATGGTTGTTTATACCTACGTAAATTAGAATATTAATACTCTATTTATAATCTTGAACCTATTCTCGTTTTAAATTATAATTTAGCATTTTAGCTACAAATTTTAATGGGAAAAATGGGAATGTACTTCCTTCAATTACTCGTGAGTAGAATGGAGCACTATGCTCACCCAAAAAGAGGCTGAAACAGATATTTTTGATATCTGAATTAATTTTACCATTGATGCCTTAAAGGGATCGGTAAAGGCAATTTACTGTATGCAATCAAAGAAGTTTATTAGTGTTTTTTTGGATTATCGTATATATCACACACTTCTTCTTTTTTTTCCATTTTTTTAATTCTTTATTGCAGTCATTTCATGGTACTATGTAAAGAAAATTTAATTTGTAGCAATTATTTTTCTTGTTATTCATGGTTAGGTATTTGCACGATGGTATAGAGCTCCTGAGCTATTGTTTGGTGCAAAGCAATATGGTCCTGGGGTGGATGTATGGGCTGCAGCTTGTATATTTGCTGAGCTCCTATTACGCAGGCCTTTCTTGCAGGTGAACTTGAATATTACGAATTATTATTATTTTTTTATATTTTTTATTTCTCACTTGTGTGCTTCAGATCATCTACACTTTATTTTTATTATTGTCATTCTCTAATGACACTAGATTTTCTACGGTTTGGTTTACTTGTTTCTCTAAGATTTTCTCTCACCAAGGTTTCCATTGTCACATTTATACTTATATGTAAATTAAAACTTCCCTTGCTAATGAAGCATGCTATTATGGCTTTGGATAGATGCAAGATGTCTGTATCAGATGCATGTTGATACTACTAGTCCAGTAGTCCTTATTGGATACTTTTTACAACATTTTTGACATGTTCATATTATGAAATTTGAATTATTCATTTTCTAACATGTTTTCAGTACTTCTTGGGACACTTCTTCATATAGTAGAACAATGATTGTTAAATAAACAAGAATAATATCATTTCAAGCGAAAGGAACTTAAGATACAGATTTGATGAATACATTTTTAATCAGTAGTAAAATATATTTCCTGCTTGACATATTTTTTGGGGTATCCTATTCTATGTTTTTAAAGAAGTGGCATATCATTGTATAGATGGCTACGACAAAATAGATGAACTTGTTCCTAGTTATATTGGGCAAAGTGGTTTGATTATGAAATGTTAAGTTATCATAGCGGCGTATTTTTTCAGAATTAATGAATGAACAGGGTGCGCAAATCAAGTTGGGGTGTTTGTTTCATAATATGTTGTTTATGTTGTTCGATAGCTTTGTGTGATATTGATTACCTTGGGCCATTTCCATTACTTGATGTACATTGCTTTCTTTCTTCCAATTTTGATATTCATTTACGTGAAACAAATCTTATGTAGAATTAGTTATGGCTCTTTAGATGCTTTACATTTTCTTCTGGTATGAGGATTCATTTCTGAATTGAATGCAGTGGCTAATGTTTTTCTTTTTGTCTGGGCAACGTTTATATGCTACTAATCTATACTCCAAATATCCCCCCCCCCAAAAAAAAAAATATGGTTTAATCCAATAACTTTGCATTTATTGATCTTAGCTGCACTAGTTATGGTCTTGCATTTAGTTTCCTTGCTTGATAATGACACTCTTGTTTTAATTAGACTTTATTATCCGTTTTCCAAACAATAAATTGGTTGATTTGACATGTTTTTAGGGTAACAGTGACATTGATCAGTTGGGAAAAATCTTTGGGGCGTTTGGGACACCAAAGCCCACCCAGTGGCCTGATATGATCTACCTTCCTGATTACGTCGAGTATCAGTTTGTCCCTGGACAGCCTCTACGTACGTTGTTTCCAATGGCTAGCGATGATGCTTTGGATCTGTTATCAAAGATGTTCATGTATGACCCAAAATCTCGAATTTCAGCGCAGCAGGCATTAGAGCATAGGTATGTTCATTGCAAAACTTAAATATAGTTAAAAGTTAGCGAGTCTTATCTCTTTTTTTCCCTTTAGGTATTTCTCTTCTGGACCTCTCCCCACTGAACCAGCTTCCCTTCCGAGACCACCAAAGAAGGAATCTCTTAATTCTAAGGTTTCAGATTTCAATCCACACGATGGTCCTACTGTCTTGTCACCTCCCAGAAAGTCAAGAAGAGTGATGCCACATCGTGAAGGATTTGAAGGAAATGCACATCAAATCGATAAGGTTGATGATCATGGAAATGAAATCAGACAAGGTGGGGGCGAGAGGAGTGGACATGCTCCTATGTCATTAGATTTTTCTATCTTCGGAGCAAAGCCACCAACCAGACCAACAATTAACAGGTAAAAACAAAATCGATATTATGCTCTATATTTAATAACACTTCTAGGCATTTATGGTCCTTAAACTGTTATTTGTGTTCTTCTGGCCAAGGTGATAATAATCTTCAGTCAGAAGAACTGTACTTCACTGTTATATTGAAATGAAAGTAAGAGAATTTCTCTTTAAACGTAGTTGTGTCTGTGTGTACTGTGTAGTCAATTTAATTTGAATAGTGTGGCCAAGACATCTCATGAATTTGCACGCTTATAGATAGTAAAATGTTTGCTCAGTAAGAAAGGTAATAAGGTACTCCATGTGTTGAAAGGAGAGCCCCTTTTTCCTTTTTTGGCCGTCTTAAAATGAAAGTTCCATTTCCCTTTCATATCTAACAAGCCTGCGTAATGTGGTTGGACTAGCATAAAGGTTTTGGAAGTGCATACCAAATAGATCAACAAGAGTTTAATTTTATTTAGAAGTCGTTTTCATATTTTTCTTAGAGAGTATTAATTTTAATTAATGATGCCATTAACTGTAGTAGTAGTTTAATTTTATTTAGAAGTCGTTTTCATATTTTTCTTAGAGAGTATTAATTTTAATTAATGATGCCATTAACTGTAGTAGTAGAAGTGTTATTGGTTTATTATATCAAGGGATGTATTCCCCTGTTTTGAGGGCAGCGAAATAATGAGAGTTACATGACTATATTGATTGTATTCTTCTTCCCCCTTTTCCCCCAAGTCCTTCATCAGTCCTAAATTCCATTCCCATCAACTTTCTCTCTCCGTTTTAAGAGTCTCAAGGCCAGATCCCGTTATATGACTCTTCATCATGTAATTTTTGTTGTTCATTTTTTGCAATTTTACCTATTTTGCAGATTAATTACTGAAAGAAATCTGTGCTGATTTTGTTTGGTCTTTCTCCTTCCAGATTTTTATCGTTTCTTTTTCCAAAAGAAAACTGGCCGAATCCAACCAAAATAACTGAAGCCACTAAAACTGCCCCATATGATCTACTTCAGTGGGAGCATTTTGAAAAGCGATCATGTCCGTTTCAGTTCTAATTTCTCCCCCCACCCCACCTTCTCTATCTCAATCTGACAGTTTGCACCCCCTGAGCTTGTGTACCAAGAGTTTACCAAATATTTTTGTCCAAGTGAAAAAAATTGGACAGGTTCATCTTATAGTATGTTAAAATTTGAGTTCGATAGAGGAGACTGTATATACTATTTGGGTGAAAATGTGTAGAAGATCTAGTCTATTATCTATCTAAAAATATACTTAAATTAGGAATAAGAAAACAGAAGCAAGTTCGTTTGTTCTCTAGTGGAAAGTGTTGAGTTTTTCAGTGTCTGGTACTTGTAAGAATTCAGAAGTACCTGCACCTAAAAGATACTTAAGAATACACAATTGTATATTGTTTGATGTGGTGCTCTTTATTCATGGTTCTCAAATTGTGGTGTTGGTAATGGTGTTGTTTTTGAAAGCTAATAGTAATAGGCAATTACTGTGACTAGGATCTTTCAGTTTTGATGTCAATCAATCTTGAAGGTCCCTTTATCCCAATACATCTGATTGGGTATTGATATCGGAAGTGCAGGATTTAATCTTTTGATCATTTATCTACATATTTATTTACTTACCAATTTCTTTTTGTTTTTTTTCCCTTTTAGTGCTGATAAAACACATTTAAAGAGGAAACTAGACCTTGAATTTCTAGCACCTGAAGAACAATAATTTACCTACACCTGTTCAAGCATATGCCATTTTTATGGAGGATGCAAAATTTCCTTTACCGAGGTATGAGCTCTAGTTCTCTAAATACAAACTGTTTTGTCGCGTAAAGTTTTGGGTGCTTTTAATCCAAAATTAAATTTGGGGTGCAAATCAATTTTGAGCCTAAAGTAGGGGGCAAACTGTAATTTAGTCTATTGTTACCTGCCTAGTGCCTAGTACTTATTTGCTTTAGCTAATTCTATCTGCATCTTTGCTCGCAGTCCTCTGAAGACGTAGGTTAACAGTATATCTTGGGATTGAAGCTGCCGACCCAAAACATTTTTAAAGGAATAAAAAAGTCGATTGCCCAGAATCTTTGTGAAGAAAGTGAGTAATTTCTTTCGGCACTCTTCTGGTAATATGGAAGCCACCACAGCCCATGAAAGTTGAGACATTTTTTTAAGAAGTTGCTTGTATTAATTAATTAATCCTGAAAATAGTTTATTCGTGATTTTGATAATTAAATTTTGAAATCTGATTTTGTATGTAACTCGAGTGAGTGTTGTAGCAAAGGCTATTCTTATAATACGAGTGTTACGAGGTTTTACTGAATATTACGATGATTTGGGAATTGTTTTATTTTTCCAGAATATTTGTCAAGGGATTGTAATGTTGCACATTTGTGCTCGACTGATCATCTCGTTTGCATGGTATATGAAGTAGTGTTCTAAAAATTGCTAGCGCGGTCGAGGGCACGCACTTGTGTTGCGTAGGAGTTTTCCCGGGCCGTGTTTTTAGGGCTTTTAAATTTGGATTGCGATTAACGTGGAATTTTAAATAGTAAGATAAAAGTAATATTGTGTGAGCAATGAGTCCTTCCTTTATTCTTCCTATTCTATGTATATACACATTTGTCTGTGTCTATGTAGTATTATTTTTTATTGTATATATTTGTATCTATTGTATAAAGCATTTACAAGATGCATGCAATGGGGTGCTAATTAATTTAAAATTAAAATTATGAATATATTTCTAAAACTTTATTATTGTTTTATTATTTATATTATTAATATTTGTTAGAAATATAGTGAGAGAATTAAAATTATATTTAATACTTCAGGTAATATTATTATTGATATTTATTGGGCAAAAAATAGTGAGAACTAAAATTATATTTAATACTTGGGGTAATATTAAAAATTAAGTAATTAATGCTTACTTGAAATTCTGAAGCGACTTATATTAAGTAATAAAAATATTTTTCTAAAACGATTTATATTACGGAAGGAGTATTATGTTTTATTGTATATATTTGTATCTATTGTATCAAGCATTTACTAGATGCATGCAATGGGGTGCTAATTAATTTAAAATTAAAATTATGAATATATTTTTAAAACGATGACTTTTTTTTATTATTATTTATATTCTTAACATTTGTTAGAAATATAATAGTGGTGATATAATATAGATTCTATCAACATAACTAATGTCATGCTAAGAATTTCATGTTAATTTCTAGCTTAAAAGTTACTAAAATGTATCCCTAACTTTATAACAAACTAAAATGGAAAGTATTCTATATATGTCAACAATTAAACTCATTATTCCTTTCGGTATTAAATACCTCCAAGTATGGAAAGTATTCTTCCGTTATTTAATATAAGTCGTTTTAAAGTTGTGCATAAATATTAAAAAAATGATGGTAAAACATTAAATATAATATCAATTGTCTATATTGTTCTTGTATTGAAAAAAGAGAGTGTTATTTATTGGATAGAGAATAGTGAGAGAATCAAAATTATATTTAATACTTAAGCAATTAATACCTACTAGAAATTCTCAAACGATTTATATTAAGAGACAAAAATATTTCTTTAAAACGATTTATATAAGGGAGGGAGTAATACATCTTGTCGATAATTTAAATAGTAGGACTTGCTTACCACTTTTTTCTTGTTTGTGCACTACTGTTTGTACACATAGAACTACTCTATCATATTTCGGGAGGGAGCATTAAGTTGTTTAGTCATATCTGGAGACATAAAGATGAATTTAATATCTTACCAAACGTCAAAACATATAAATACCCCATTGTAGTTGAATAATGCTACTATCACATAAAACAAGCAACATCACTCTCACATAATAATGAGGTGGCAGTATGTGATTTGCTGTTAAGTTAAGTGGGTCATGTCAACAACAAATCACATACTGGCACGCAGGAGTATGTGAGCGTTATGTAATTATTTTATGTGATAATAGCATGACTCATTGTAGTTATCCTATTGTAAGCATTACTCTACTAACCTTTTAAAAAATGGAATTGGCCCACTGAACTTTTTAAAAAAATTTAATTGGATCATTCCGTTCAATTTTTGCTAACGAACGTCAAATAATCTAGCCAATTTTCCTACGTGGCTTTTTATAAAAAAAATCAATAATCGTAATTTTCTAGCTGGCTTTAAAAAAAATACAAACCCAAAGTAATCAGTAAAGCTTCATTTCACTCAAATTAATCAAGTTGCCATGTCCCCAAATGAGAGTCAAGTTCTACCTCGCTAATTAATCACCATTGTGTTGGAATTAAGTCACGCAAAATAAATAAGAACACTTAAGAAAGAAAAACAACACAATATTTTAAAGTGATTTGGTCCTCAATGACCTAATATACAAAACCAACTTCAATATATTAATCTCAACGGTACAATTTTTTGCACGGAATAAAAGTTGAAACACCCCTCCCCCCCCCCCCCCCCCCCCCACTCACACAACAACCCAAGACCCAATTACATCATCTCTCAACTCTCTAGAATGTTACTACCTCTTAGTTGTGCTCTACCTTTCTCTAAACGCAAGACTCTATTTATAGAGTATCTATAACTCTAATTAGGACACTCTCACATAATAAATATACCTACTACAAATAGGACTAATTCCAAAATAGTATTCCTACCAAAAGTAAGATTCTTTCTCATAATAGGACACCCGTTAAAAATAGGACAACTTTCTTTCCATAACAACAATTCTTTTCTGAATAGGATTCGAGGAGTTACCTAACACATTGATACTATAGTCACCGAACTCCAAGCTTGCCGGAAAAGAAAGAAACCCCACCATCAACCTTTTATTGACCCAAATTAACGCAGAACGAAAAGTACAAAGAATTTATCAGTGCAAATTCTAAGAACACAAACTGGAATCCACTAGAAAATAATATAATATCAATTGTAAAAGATAATAATTATAAATGAATAAGTGTTTTCAACCCACAAACCTGGTTTTATAGCTAAAGAATCCCTATAATTATGGAAATAAACTCCTAATAGGTAACTAATTATTATGGAAATAAATCCTAATAGGTAACAACTCAATTACGTAATATCATAAAAGATTTGTTTCCTACTAAAAAATTATTATCATACAAAAACAAACCCTATCTAAAATAAGAATTATTAAAAATAATAATATTCAAGCTAATCCGATATTCCCGAAGTCATGTCGCCATTCCCGAAGTCATGGCGCCATTTTCAAACCCAAAGACCTCTCCCGAAGTCGAACGTTCCTACATGAAATCTACTGTTCCGAAGGGAAGCCACACTTAACTCCCGACCCCCGAAGTCAACCGAACTCAGCATTATTGCCTTCAGAAATTAGTGTCTTCGGGAATTAATGTCATTTCTTCGGACTAGTATTTTTCCCAATTTTTGTCCTACATTAGTCTTTTCCACCTGTGAAGAACTTGACCTCGAGTTATATTTTGGATTAAACAGAACATCTTCACAAAACTCATAATGATCAGATACATTGAAAATACGAGAGATGTTCATATCGGCAGGCAAGTCAAATACTTCAGCATTCTTCTCCTCCAATCGAGCTTTCACTTAAGCTTGAACTTAAATACCAAAACATAAATTATATCGAATTTTGGCAGATTACTCTTCCCGTGTCATTCCCCTTTTCTTAGAGAAAATTCGACCTCTAAGTTTAAAATGAAGTAATATCAAGGCCTAACCGCTAGACATTCACAATCTTCTTTGTACCATATAGTCACGATATTGTTTCTCAAAGAAAATTTTTGTAAATAATTCTAAAATAATTAAAGTCTTCATATTAACCTGTACTTGCAACAAATGATTAGGAACGATGAAATTGAAAATTTTCAAATTATCGAACACATGATTATGAAAAATCTCATGATCAATCTCAATTTTTACGATGTCTGTATCTTTATGTTGCGTCGACTCTAAATCATGATCCTCCACAACCACTAAGATTGATTCGTCTTTAACAACAACCGCCTCTTCAACTACCTCCTTTGTGTATTCCACGCTTTCCACTAAAAGGGACGAAGTACATGTCTAAGAAATAGGATTGATGACGCTAAAGCTTTCTTGAAGATTCTCCATGCAGGCTATCAAATTCTTGCGACACCTCCTAACTTCATTAATCATAAAAGAAATCTCCCTACTTTGACGTTCTTCTCTCACTCTTCTTTTCTCAACTTGATACTGATATTTCAACTTGTTAAGTCTATATCGTGCTTCTTCTAATTCCTCCAAAAGATTATCATATCGGGGCAACAAGTTTTTACAATGACTAACATAAATCTCATAATCAAACCAATCACATTCACTCTTAAGAAAGTCAATATAATTCAATAGTTGTTCAATTCTTGCCTTTGTAACTTTAGACATCTTCACTACCAAATTTTTATTTTTTTTATAAATAGAAAATTAAAAGATAGATTCGACTAGTTTTACCTAGTCCCCACAATGAACGAACGGTTGCTCGTAATTCCTCGCCTAAGCAGTTTCGAACGTCATCATTCTCCTTCACATCGACATTGGAGTGGGATGTTTCACACGTGTTCAACAACCATCAATCCGCAGGCTAGAAACCTTGCTCTGATACCAATTAACGCAGAACGAAAAGCACAAAAAATTTACCAGCGTAAATTCTAACACAAACTGGAATCCACCAGAAAATAATACAATATCAATTGTAAAAGATAATAATTATCAATGAATAATTATTTTCAACCCACAAACTGGGTTTTATAGCTAAAGAATCCCTATAATTATAGAAATAAACTCCTAATAGGTAACTAATTATTATGGAAAGAAATTCTAATAGGTAACAACTCAATTATGTAATATCATAAAAGATTTGTTTCCTACAAAAAACACTATTGCCATACAAAAACAAATCCTATCTAAAATAAGAATTATTAAAAATAATAATATTCAAGCCAATCCGATATTCCCGAAGTCATGTTGCCATTTCCGAAGTCATGTCGCCATTCTCGAATCTAAAGACCTCTCCCGAAGTCTAGCGTTCCTACATGAAATCTACTGTTCCGAAGGGAAGTTGCACTTAACTCTCGACCCCGAAGTCAACTAAACTCAGCATTATTGCCTTCGAAAATTAGTGTCTTCGGGAATTAATGTCGTTTCTTTGGACCAGCATTTTCCCCAGTTTTTGTCCTACATCACAAATGAAGATCAAAAATAGAAAAAAGAAGAAGAACACGCACCCATGAGCAAAAAACTTGAGTTGAATCAATTTACAATAACAACAAAATCTGCTCGGAATCCAACACCATGGCTCTGAAACTAAATCTGTCGGCCTTCCAATCTCTCTAAGTTTCATCTTTTGGCCTCCCCAAATGGCCCATCTCAGATCTGTGATTTTCATGACTTCTACTCTTCGCAGTTCTCATTTGTGAGTTTCCTTTTGTTAGTTCGTTTCATTTTGCGTTTTTAGCTTGTGGGTATGGTTAAATTTGGGGTTTTAGCTATGTAATTAATCTACGTTGTTAGCTAATTGCATTGGAATTTTACAATGATTCTATCTTTCGAAGCATTTTCTGCTCATGAATATGATCGAATTTGGGTTTTTCCTTGTTTACTTGTGGGTATGGTCGAAATTGGGGTTTTAGCTTTGTAATTGGTGTGCGTTGTTAACTGATTGCATTGAGATTTTACAATGATTCTATCTTTCTAAGCATTTTCTGCTCATGGGTATGATCGAATTTGAAATGGAAAATCGGGGGTGTGCAACTTTAATTGGATCTGAGGTTTTTCTTGGATAATGACTGTGTATGTGGAGCTATGATTTGATCAAAGATTTGAGAATTTTCTTGGATGGTTGTCGAAGCAGATGAGAGTGCTTTGTTAGCCGAAAAGAAGAGAGAGAAAAGAAAGAAAAAATTTGGGAAAGATGAGAGAGAAAATGGTGGTCAAAGAAAACAGGGAAAAAGAAGTCCGCATTTAAAAATCCATGTGTTTTGTTCTTTTTTTTTATAAAAGCCTCGTAGGAAAATTGGCCAGATTATTTGACGTCTGTTAGCGAAATTGGACGGAATGACCCAATTAAGAAATTTTAAAAAGTTTAGTGGGTTAATTCTATTTTTTTAAAATTTAGTGGGGTAATGTTTACAAGACGACAACCACAGTGCGTTATTTGTATGTTTTGCCCACACCAAACCATAACAGCTGAAGGAACTGCAACTCTAAGAAAAATAGGAATATTTTGAAGGGCTTCCTTTGAAAACCCATTCCAAGTTTTTGAACATGATGAAGAGAATTTCACAGTAAGTGCCAAAAGCACAACATTTATCCAACAAGACAGAAATAGCCAAAGCAGCTCCTTTACTACCTAGGCCAGATTTGAACACCAAAATCCAACAAACAACAATGTGGAGCAAAGTAGTAATCCCAGAGCTTACCATCATTGGGAAAACTATATAAATTTTTATAAGAAAGTAATAACACAAGTTTGAAGCTTTGTCACTTTGTAGTATAAAAATAAAAAATGAAAATGCATCTCTAATTTTAGAACCTAGACAGTATTTTACATAATCTGAACTGAAAACATTTTTTGAAAAGATTAATTTCATACTTCTGAAAACAGTAATTACTCAATAATCGGAAGAATATGAACAACCACATGAAAAAATCATTAAGCTAAGCAGAATTGCTTTTATTGATTCTTCAGTATGCCATTCAAACAACATATATATAAGCTATTTACTTGCAAAAAACATGAGAAGTGCTTAACCTCAGAAATCTCTTGGTACATTTTATTTTCTCTTGTTCCTACAAAATATAAGCACTTTCCAACTTTGAAAAATATGGAAAAACTTATTGCATTGCTGTAACAGAGGCGATAGAGCAACCAATGGATCGCTTCCTTCCATTCCTATTTCTCCAAACTAAAACATATGAAAACGTGGAAAAAATTCTGTCTATTAGTCCGCGAACAAGAAGTTATTTGGCTCTTCAAATACAGACCTTATCGACTCAAATATGATTTGAGCTTTTGGTAATTCGTCTGCTTCATGACACTATATCCACAGGGATTGTAGAATTGTGAACTCTATCCTTAGCCTTTTTTGCCTAAACAAGAAAAACAGATGATTGTAATCAAATATGGTCAACGGCAATTTTTTAAAGGACAGATCAAAAGATGTTGAGAGGATGTTTTACCTCTTCTTTCCAGTTAATGCGTATGGTAACTATAAGAAGGAAGAACACTTGCACCACAAGTGCACATAGAATACCAAACCAGAGGCCCTAAATGAAAGAATTTTAACAAGATTACATGAAATGATTTGTGATGAAAATAAGATGAAAAGGTAAAGAAAACGATAAAAGGATTGTACACTAATTTACCTTTCCTCCTATATGTAAAGTGAAAGCAAGAAAAACTGCACAAGGAAGACCCACAAGGTAATATGATCCGAGATTGATATATGCACCGATTTTTTGCCAACCGCATCCTCTAACAACACCTAAATGAAAACAAAGGCAGTAATAAATTACCATTTAGCAGACATGCTTACCTTGTATAGTTTTTATTTATCAAAAGATTCTTGAAATATAATTGAATGAATTATAGATAACACCTGAAAGAACAGTCTGGAGACCATCGACGAAGTTTGATGTTGCAAGAATGGGCATCATGGTTGCTACATATTTAACAACTTCTACTTCATTGCTGTAAGCATATCCCCAGAAGTTGCGGATCAATATTAAAACTAGTCCTACCAAAATACCCTCAGCAACAGCCATGACAAAGACCACATAAACTGCTAACCGTGCAGTTTGTGGATGCCCTGCGCCCAGTTCATTTGAGACCCGTGTGCTATGTAGGAATGAAAAAGAATTACTTAGACCATATGAATTTATGCAGAACTGAAGTGGCACAATTTATTTGAAGAAAACCCTTAAAACTATAAATGTGAAAGAGAAAGGGAAACTTTCAAGGACCTCTGAATCATATGTTCAATTTTAAAAGGCATTTTCATTTTAAAACTTAGTACAAACAGAGGAAACAGTCAAATTAAAATTAGCATAACTGACCTTATAGAGCCACTGAGTCCAAAGGAGATCATCCAACTGTTTGCAGCTGTGTTGAGGCTGCATACGGAAAATCAACAGTAAATTATTTTTATTCAAGATTATCTCTCGGTTTTAGAAGCTTTCAACAGTTGCAGAAAGACAAATGGAAAAATCTGCTATACCCGGAAATGTTTTGCCCAAATTATCCGGAAATGCTTTAAAGGTAGTACAGTATAACCCTTTAAAGTATTTCAGGGTAATTTGGGTAAAAGTTTTCTGGGTACCATATCATTGCTCAAGCCAAAATTATGCAAGTTTGACCTTATTGAGAGTACTGAGGTCTCCAGCTGTGGATTTGGAAGAAGACCAGAAAGTAGAACCATCATTTCAAATGACCACATTTCCAAGCTGTTAAATATCATGGTTATAAACTTCAGTCAGAATATAGAAAATGATAGTAGAATCTTAATGAGTACAACAACAAACTGAATTTATATACTGTTCAATTAGTACCAAATAAACTAAGAATTTATTAAGTTGTTTATTTGTGGAGGGACAAAAAGATGTTTAATATCTTACCAGACCATAAGAGCTGAAGGAACTGCAAGTTTAACGAAAGTAGGTATATTTTGAAGGGCTTCCTTTGAAAACCCAGTCCAGGTTTTAGAACATGATGAAGAGAACTTCACATAAAGTGCCAACAGGACGACATTTATCCAGTAAGAGATAGAATTGGCCAAAGCAGCTCCTCTGCTACCTAGGCCAGATTTGAACACCAGGATCCAGCACATAAAAATGTGGAGCAAAGTCGTAATCCCCGAGCTAACCATCATTGGGAAGACTATATTTTGGGTTTGTAAAAATTTGACCTTACATTGAAGAAGGCCATATGCAAAAAGGCTGGGGATCATGAAGCGAGCATATAACCCGGCCTCTTCTGATATGGCTGGATCTTGACCCAAGGTTTTGAGAATGATGCCGGTGTTTGCCCAGATGACTGCAAGGGGTATGCTTACTAGCGAAAGAATAATCATAGCTCTCTGCATATGTATGCCTAGCATATGGTATTGCTTTGCTCCATAGGACTGGCCACAAAATGTATCCAACGCACACGACATTCCCAACTATCAAACAAAACAGATCAGATCAAGAACAGAAGAACATTATAGTCAGTTTAATAAAGGTAACACCATTTCAAACTGGAAAACTTGTTAATATGAATAGATTAATGATCTATCTGGTTGCCATGAGGAGAACTAGCTTTTAGTTACTTAAAGAACAAATACAAACCAATGTTGCTAAGAGAACTGCAGGTATTTGTGAGCAACATAAGCAATTAAGCATTATGCTCATTTATTTCCTGGTTAAGAGGACAAATAAAAATGGTTGCTTAACAGTATCAACTACAACTTTAACTATCCTTATATATTTTTCCCATATCAACTGCCATAAAACTAGCGAATGTAATCATGAAACAGGACAAGGCAGGATTGGTACTGAGACAAGGCAATGAGACCATAGCCATACATATAAAAGATACTCCCTCCCTTCCACAAAAAAGAGTCCTATTTGTAAAATTTTCAAGTATTAAAGATGCATTTCTACTCTCTGTTTACGTATAAAATTATAAATATACGTTTAGCAGTGCGGGCAATTATATTATGATCGCAAACCCGAGGATGTTGTAATTTTATACTACTACTGACAAAAAAATTGGTAAACAAGACTTTTTGTGGAATGAAGGGAGTATATAATTTGGTTTGCCAGGAGTCGAATGCCGGACTACTTGGATGAAAATTATTCTAACCGTTGGACTACAAACGCCCATGTCATTAACAATTTCTAACAACCCACCAACTTTGATCCAATTAATAACCCTATCAAATACTTCACCAAGTACCCGTATCATATGTTCCTACAAAAACATTATCAAAGAACCAAGCTTCCTAAAAACTACATCAACAAGCAAATTTGAAATAAACATTCCATTCAATTTAACAAATAAAGAACATAAGCTTGAGTAACACCTATTAAACGAAAGTACTTCCGTTGGCTTTTGAAATAGGAACAAAAGACTAGATTCAATTCCCATTACCCATCAAACCCATTTGTAAAAAAAACACAAATTAAATCCCAAATTTATCATCCCAAAAGAATTAAACAGAAACCCTACTCACCAATAAGCTAAAACCTGTGACAGAGGCAAAGGAAGTGGCCATTGAAGCACCAGAAAGAGCCAATTCTCCTAGATGACCCACAAACATGACAGAAATCAGCTGTAAACATGACTGCAACAGGTTTACACAAATCAAAGGCCCAGCCAGCCATAGCTGCTTCTTCACCTCCTCTCTAATTTCCTCCCTAGAAAACATGCCCTTTTCATTTTTTCTCACTTCTCCTAATCCATTTTGCCCAATTTCTTTAGAATCACTAGTATGTATAAATGGTGTGATTAAAGAAGATGGTTTTTCTTGGTTTTCTCTGTCCATTTTTTGTAAACTAATTTCTCCCCTTTAGAAAGAAGAGAGAATTAGACAGAAAGGAGGTATGAATGGCAGCCGGGTCCTGTTCTATTTGTAGCAATTGAATCAAATTTGACTACGTACTGAGCACTTGCTACTTGCCAGTTGCTACTTGGTAGAAATAAAACAGTAGATATATAAATTTCTACTAACCGAGAATTTGAAAGAAGGGTCCACTAACCGAGAATAGATAAAGGCTATTCATAATTCATAACTCGACAAAAATTCTATGATCTTCTGCACAAACAGAAATATGAGACAGGAATATTAGACAAGAGGTGTATTGAATTTTAATCTATTTATATTTTTATCTTATTGGAGGTCAAAACATAAATAATTAAAAATCCAATACACTCATATCCAATATTCATGTCTTATATTCCTGTCTGCTTAGATTTTTTGAAATTCTATGAATGTGACAAATATTCTTTCCTAGACAAGTAGACAATTATATTTTTATCATTTAAATAAATAATATTGTCCACCTCAATTATAACAATCAAACTTAATCGTTAACAGCAAATTGGTCTACATAAAAATAATTACTTTATGTTCATAGGTTTTTTTTAATACTAATATCAAATCCCTCACATTCTCTCTCTCTCTCAGACCCCCTTCCACAACGATTTATTTTAAAGTGATTTAAAATTAAAATATAAATTAATTTATAAGAAAAAAATATTTGGCATCAACTTGACTTATAAGTCAAAAATTAAGTTCAAACAAGTAAGAATGTGTTCGGCTCATAATGACTTATAAATTAAAATTAAATGTAAAGATTATTAAAAAGAACATTAATAAAAAGAGGTGCAAAATAGAAATTTCATTTGGTCAAACTAACTTATTTTAAAATGACTTATAAGTCATTCTAAAATAAACTATAAATACGTGTTTTTTTTATACTTAAAATCAACTTATAAATAAAAAAATAAGTCATTGCCAAACAGTGAAATATTGAACAAATAACATATAAGTTGGTTTGACCAACTTATAAGTTACTGTCGAACAAACTCTAAATATGAAAATAATCCATAACCAAGGATAGTTATAGATCCTTATCTGACCAACTAATCTCTGATCGTTCATCTATAAATTTTGTCCAACATTCACAAGTAATTTTAGTTTCTATATAAACCTATATTTGGTGTGTGACATTAATGAATACAATAGATATGCAAAATTAGTCACAATTTAATGAATTTGAGTATGTAGTGCGTTATTTATTTATTTTCCTTCGTATAATATATGTGTAATTGTGTCCTTAAATAATCTAATACTAATTGAAACAGATATGAAAATATCGCTAAATGCGTATTTGTTCTGACTGATAAAAATATTGTTAGTCTATGAAAAAATATTGTTAGTCTATGACCACAAAATCCCATTCTCACTTATGGTAATCTTACTTTTGTCCAAAAACCAAAACAAAAACAAAAACCAAATCAAAATTAAATTCTTATTTTTTTTTCTGAGAGAGAATATAAGTAATTAGTTTACCATGAATCCTGCAAACACATTAAAATTGCGAGTATTAAAAATCTGAAATATATAAACCTGTTGGGCAGTCTACTTTGACGGCAAAATTTAAAAAAGAGTAATCTTTTGACTTACTTGATCATCCGCTTGCACACTTACTTGATCCTCAAGGAAAATATTCTTATATGCCTTTCACACTAATTGTCGTCAAACGAGTCAACACAATGAATGACATTGCAAGTCATTGTTAGATAATAAGAATTTTAAAATTTATATATATATATTTATTTCAAAATGATTGCAATATATATATATATATAGTCCCCTTCAGTTGAGGGATCCCTCAAATAGTGTTATATATTATATAACACTATAATATATAACACTATTGTAATTTCAAAGCCATGCACAGTAAAAATATATGAATCAGTAAAAAAAATTATTTATTGACGCTTGAAGTGCTTCTTTCAAATTTATTTTGCCCAATTATAGTATTTCACAACATCCTATTCCAACCCTTGTCAATATTTGAGTTGCGAGTCTAATGGCTTTAAATACACACACACACACACACACACACATACACACACACACACACACACACACATATATATATATATATATATATATATATATATATATATATATATATATATATATATTTTAATTTCCCCCCGAACTTTGAGACTATTAATCAAACTTTGAAGTTTTTAATCAACTGATTAGTTACTTTTATAGATAAATTATAAATTATAATATTATATATTTAAAACTTTATATTGTGGTTCTGGTCTTTTTTGGAGACAACTGAGAGGAGCCACTCAAAGCAAGAATATGAATTAAGTTATTCTCATTTACAAAAAATTGATACCAAGGTATGATTGAGTCAGTAAAATAAATGAGTACGATATTAATTAATTAATTATCAAACAATAACATGAAATCATCAAATGCTTGTATGGTAGATTATCTACGAATAGTAAAATGAGTCATGTCTCATCCTAACTTTGCTCATATGAAATCAAACAAATGTATAACAAGTAACAAGAAATCATCAAATGTTACTAGAACAAATACATGAAATCATCAAACGCTTGGAGTGCTTCAGATTACAGGGAGCTAGGTCGTATGACCCCCTGGTTCCTGCCTCTGACACTACCCCAGTGCAAACTATACACAAGTGAGTCTAATTACATATATAACGTTACTAGATCTTACACCTTCGATTATAAAATCTGAACACTAATCGTAACATTGTGTCACTAAACAACTTAACTACAATAATACTCTGTTGTGGAGGTGGGCTCATTCTTCAACAGGCACGCGGTTAGAGCATCGGCTCCTCCCACTGCTTGCGTGTTATTATTTATGTAAGAGGAATCTTATACAACTATCAAATTCACTTGCAGAAATATATCAAATCCCTGTATAATATTTGTTGTAAATTTTAAAATGTTGACACTCTTTCTCTAATAGTCTGTCAAAATATTTTACAAGCGATTCAAAAATTAATTTTAGGCTGAGTAATAGATATGTTCCTCTTATTTGTGAAGTGGATATATATATATATGGGGTTGCATCCACAGCAATCGGTTGCTGGGAGCAACCTCTTTATCCCACTTCTTGTAGGAGCTTTTGACTC
This sequence comes from Panax stipuleanatus, assembly GCA_020205555.1. NCBI lineage: Eukaryota > Viridiplantae > Streptophyta > Magnoliopsida > Apiales > Araliaceae > Panax > Panax stipuleanatus. The sequence goes on from CM035117.1 coordinate 165,443,734, forward strand.
AATTTATCCTTCAAGTACAGTGAGCCCCATTATAATAATGATTTCCCAAACCCCATATAAAGGGGTTGCTCCCAGCAATCGGTTGCTGTGGATGCAACCTCTCTCTCTATATATATATATGGGTCTCCATCCGTGACAACCGATTGCCACGGACACTATTTCAACAACCTATGATCTTAACCCTTGATCTCGATATTGAATGTCTCAAATTAATTCAAAAGTTTCCTCTGCCGCTAAAGTCTCTAGCGGCAATAACATCCCTTGTACCGGCATAAGGAATTACCAAAAAGCCCCTCATAACCCATGCGCCGCACCGCCTGTTTCATTCATTCTTTTAATATAAAGAAAATATATGGATAGATTCATCAGTTTAAATCTTTCAAAATGGTTTACAAATACTTATTAATATGTAGTTTTGACCTAAATTATATAGTTTTAGACGAAAATTATTTAAATCGTTTAAATTATATAGTTTTAAACGAAAATAATTCTTTCATAGAAAAATATTTGACTTAATATTAATATGTTATTATTATCTTTTTTTATTTACAAAAAATCATGCAAAAATATTTTAGATGATTTTGTATGATTTTGACCTAATTTATTTTCATTTAAAATTATATATTTTTAAATTATTTTCATTTAAAACTATACAATTTAAACTATGTAATTTAAATTATATAGTTTTAAAAAAAATAAATTCAAATCGTTTAAATTAAATAGTTTTAAATGAAAATATTTTAAAACTATATAATTTAAACTATATAGTTTTAAATGAAAATAATTTAAACTTTCAGATTTAATTTGCTTTTACAAGTATATATATATATATGTAATATTTGAATTTAGATTTGATGTCCCTTTCATGTGTCATCTACTGTCACGGACCATAATATAGGTATTGATGTAAGAAAATATTTATCCATTTAAAAAATTAACTGTCAATAACTAACTACATTAAACCTTGGAACCAATTCTAATTTGCTACTCCGTCTCATTCTTTGTTTCATCTACTGTCTTATATTATATAGTATTGCGCTTTATAGTAATTTTTATTTAGTTACAGATTGACTAGCTATAAATAAATAGATAAGAATTAGGTGTCCATAGTACATAAGAATGAGAAAGCAGATGAGACACAATGTGACATAAGAATTAAACTATTTGACAACAATATGATATCGAAAGTTTTTCCCAATCAAATCTTTTGAATTCCTGAATTATTTATGTTGTTTCACAATTATTAAACAATTACCACTACAAGAAAAAGGCCTATCTGCGACCACCTATCAGCAACCGCATTCGGTTGTTGATATCAAATAGCGACCGTATGCGGTCGTTGATAGTCGTCGCACATAACCTAGTCGTTGGGACGTACATCCGCGACGGTTATTAACGACCGAAGTATCTGCGACCGCCACCCGCGATCGTAGCCGTGACCCACGTGTCATCGACTGCCAGTAGTGACCGGAGCGGTCGCTAATAGCCTGATGCGATTAGTAGTCGCTATTAGACATCAGCGACCACATGCAGTCACTGATGTCTATTTTTTAAAAAAAAATTAGTGAGTGTTATGGAATTCTCAAAAAAATCGTACATGTTTTGTACTTGCTTTATATCCAAACAGACAACAATATATATAAACCCAACATAATATAAACATAACAATAACGTCCAAAACATATATAACCCAACACAATATGAACTCCATACAACTAACCCAACACAACATAAACCAACATCCACACGCCAACATCCATACACAACACAAAAACCAACATCCATATGCCAACACATAACCCAACACAATATAAAGTATATAAACATTAATAAACCAATATGAACTGAAGAAATATGTACAAATGTAATCTTTAAGTATCATACAGCCGTCCAAAGAAAGAATCTAAAAGTACAAGGCTTAAATATCTTGAAAACAAGCCTAGGTCGTCGTCATGCATCATCGTCCAAATTAGTACGACCCTTGTAATTGAACAAAAGAGTAAAACAAGTTACATATATAGTATATATGTTGTTCCAGTATGGATCAACACAGCGCATAAATAGGCTGATCACCTACATGCCGGTAAGATATGTCGGTTTGCAAATGAAATTCTGTTAAAACAATTTCAGAAACAAAGTTTACAGTCTATATGACCGTTAATATGATATCGAAAGTTTTTCCCAATCAAATCTTTTGAATTCTTAAATTATTTATGTTGCTTCACAATTATTGAACAATTGTGGGGAATTTCTATTTTGGAAGTTGAAGGTAGAAAGGATAAAGTTTTTAGAAGGAAGTAGGTCGTAAAATACGACAAAGCGAATCCTTTAGAGGATAACCTGAAAATCTTTAATGATGAATTGTATGGGTGAATTCTGAGAAGAAGGAAATAAAATTTTGAAAGGACAATTTAAGTCCAAGAATTTTAGGACTTTTGGAGCACTAAAGGAATAGGTATAAAATAGCATCAAACTATTAATATTTGTAGATGCATGTTAGTATGTGTATTATTATGTGTTATGCGTTGTATTTTGTGAAAATAATATATTTATTTGTCACAAAATAATACCGCTAAGACGGGATCAGCATGATTGATAACGGATGGACATAAACCGAATAGGTGAGGTTCACTATTGTGATTCCGGGGACGAAATTCTTATAAGAGGGGAGGATTGTGACAACCCGAATTTTCAGAAATTATTAAAATAAGAATTTAATAAATAAAATTCTTATTATGAGATGTGTCGGGTTGAATAAAATATATATGTGTTATATATTTTGAATTATGTGACTTTGTGTGAAAAAATTAATTGAGAAATATATACATATATTGGGAAAATGAGATTTAATAGTTAAACTATTAAATCAAAGCGAACGGAATATGGAAGTAAAGAAAATCAATATTGATTAATTAAGATTAAATGGAAATTATACTATTAAATAATATAATTTGAATATCGAACCTTGGCCGGTAATGGAGTTATTACGAATTAAATTTGATAAATGACTGTAATTAATTCATTTAATTAAATGGTGAATTAATGTACAATTAAGTTAAGGTAAATGTTTAACCCATTTCAATATCAATAAGTCTAGGAGGACATGTTTATTGGACCGGATTATTGGACATTTCAATTGGACTTACTGTACAACCCTGTTCTTGTACGTGTATTCAAATTACACCTAAAACACTATATTATGTAAAAATTTCAGTTAAAATAAATATTATACATTTTTTGGTAGTCAAAAGTAAAAATTAAAAAATAAAAATTAAAAATGTCCAATAATCCGGTCCAATAAACATGTCCGTGTAGAAGGACTCTTTTAATATATCAATGGAAGAGTACTCTTCTCTCTTCCTTTCTTTTATATATTGAAAGTATAGTTAGTAATATCTGTAAATTGATAAGATGGGATGTTGTATATGCTATATGGAGTAATAAGGATGGAAAGTTTGGGCTATAGCTATGTCTAAACACCTATAAAATTTGGATTTATAAAATGTGCACCTTGCAAGCTTGATAAAATGTCTCTAAGAGGCTGTTATGCTTAAAAATTTTGAATTGGTCAATGTTGTGGGCAAGGTGTCATTTATATTTGTAATATGATATAACCCAAGTGGGTTAGGTGAATCAAATTGGGTTTAAAGGTGATTTTATGAGGATTGAATTACATGGTGAGTCAATATATCATTGAAGCAGTAAAATATTTTTTTAGAAAAGGAAAATTAGTCTGAGAGAATGGAGCCTTAAAGTGCAGAGTTCAGAATTTGTGAAGGACTATACATAATGATTACTTGTTGTAATATGGCTTATAAGATCATTTTAAAAGTTATCACCACAAGAATTCAAAAGGTACTTAGTTTAGTTGATGATAAACAGTTTGCTTTTATAAAGGAAAGGAGTATTTCTAATAACATTTTAATAATGCAATAGGTAGTAAAAAAAAATTATCATTTAAACTAGGGTTCTAGAAAGTCTAGTGTGAAAGTTGATATCATGAAAGCAATGATACAATATGTTGGGACTACTTGTTTGATGTGTTAGAGGTGGTGAAATTTCCTACTAATGTCATTAGTTGGATAAGAGAGTTGGTTACTTTTGCTAAAAAAAACTAATTTTTTTGCAGGTTAACAAAACAATGCTATGGTACTTACTATCAAGAGGAAAGGATTAGAAGACATGTGAAGAATTATATTTTCTTGAATTAGAGATTGTATAGAGCTATGTTGGGAGTTTTATTATGTGTAACTGATGGTTGTATACAATTTGAAATTTTCAATGAATGAGGAATGTTTGATTTGAAATGAAAATGTATTGTGATAATTCTCTTGTATATAATGTTATATAAGCAGAATTGTAATTACTCTGATAAAAAAGAAGTCATAAAATAATTATAATTCCAAGATCTGTAATCGTAAAGGTTGCGATTCAAAGTAAGGAATAAAAGACAAAAAGAAAAGTTTTAAATTATCTACAATTTTATCAATTATAATATTGATAACTAGAACAAAATAATCAGTTAACGCACAAGGTCAGAATTAAGTTAGTCCTAATTTTGGATTAAGTTACTTCCGATTTTGGGGTCGTTACAGTTATGTAGGTGATAAACTAATAATAGTAAAATAAAATAAAAATTGTTATATATATATATATATATATATATATATATATATATATATATATTTAAAATCTTAGTTAATGGTTTGGCGCCTATATGTATAAATTTGTGAGTATGAATTAGTTAGTTGGGCTAGTTACCAGTGTATATACATAACAAATCATATTGTTTTATTTATTTTACACATGGCTCCCTGTCATGTTTCATAACCTGCATATATGTATATAGCATGTAATTGGTTAGTTGCATATATATTAAGTTTATAAATTATAAAAAGTTTATAAAATTTCAAATTATAATAATTGATTATAAATTGAACTAAAAATAATATTAACATGCATAAGATTTGAATTAAGGGTATAAGTAAGTTAAGGATATTGTATCTTAATGATTTTTTTATTTGTTCTAAATTTATATTTAGAGTTTATTTGGCTGTTATTTTGTTATTTGCAATATCGAGGTAAGTAGTTTTTCGAACTATTTAGTGTTTTTAAATTATCATTTACTTTTATGTATAATTTACTAATTACTCAGATACCTAAATATATGGTTTCAAAAATTTTTATTTTTTATTTAAGGTTTCCATTTAAATTAAAATGTTATGTGTGACTACCCAGATTTTTTAGAAATAAAATTTAAAATAATTTAATAAATAAAATTCTTACTGTGAGGCATGTCGTGTTTGAAGTTGTAAATATATATATATATATATATATATATATATATATATATATATGTTATATATATTTATGTGATTTATGTGGTGAAAATATGTATATATAAGTGTGAATTAATATATACATATGTTTGGAACGAAAGAGTTAATAATTAACTAAACTATTGAATTAGTTAGCTTGAGTTAATTACGAAGTGAAATATATATGGAAGTGAAGAAAATTAATTAATTAATATTAATTAATTCAGATTATATTAAATTGATTAACTTATATTAGTTGATCAATAAATATTAAATGTAGTAAAATATTAAGTTTTACAAAACAATGTATTTGTTAATGTAATAATTAAATAAGAAATTATTTAATTATATGAGGAATTAATTTGTATTATGTAATGTTGGTTATGGCAAAAGTAAATATGCCAATTGAATGTAAATCAACTTAATTATTTGATTAATGAATAATATATATATATATATATATATATATATATAATAAATTGTTTAAAAATAATTTATGGAAGGAAGCAAGAAGATTTAATTATAAAGTTATTAATGGAATAAATATTTTGATGGAGATTATTATGGAAAAAATTTACTTGGTGTAAACGTGTTAATTAAATATATGTGGGAAATATGTATATTTATGTGCATGAATGTGATAATTTAATTGGTTAGTATTTTAGCTAATCCAATTAAATGAGTTTAATAGACTTCTTTTTTTAAAAATTCTGTATGCTTTACTATTAAGAGAATATTCCAGAAATATTCATTCATTAGATTTGTGATCAAATTTTATCAAGTGTCCTTTAGTGTTTAGAATAAAGCATTTACTCCCAAAGACGCGAAAATAATTTATTTTTGGATTTATTTTATAATAAAGCTCGTAGGGAGTTTTTAGCAAAATTTGTCTTAATAAAACTCTGTTTAAAATGTAACAGGATGTTGCCACAGCTTCAGCCCAAAAATATTTTGAAAAAAGATATTCATTTAACATAGTATTAGTCATTTATTGTAAAGTTCGATTTTTTCTTACAACCACAATATTTGATTGTGGTGTATAAGGGGTAGAGAAGTTGTGACTTATACCGTGCTCATCACAGAACATAATTAAATCAGAATTGTCAAATTCTCTTCCTTGATCAGAACGAATATAAACAATAGAGCTTCTCTGTTGATTCTGAATTTTCTTATATAAAGCAGAGAAAGAATTTATAGCTTCATTTTTAAATTTTAGAAAATCAATCCATGTAAATCGAGAATAATCGTCAACTAGAACTATAATGTATACAGTGTGACGCCCCCAGAATAGGTCCATTCAACCCAACCCATTCTGAGTCGCCAAATACATGGTACAGAATTCAAATACAAACTTTATATCATACGGTCGTGCAAAATACGACCACACAACTGTGAGTCTCAATACAAATATGTAGAAAATATTAAGATTCAAACTAAGTCCTCATTACAATTATTATCACACTATTTATCAGAAATAGTGAGGACTACTACTGCTCTAACTCGGACCATCACTCTGTCCCCCGACTAGTCCCCGCAACATTCTCATTTCCTGAAGAGGACAACAGATGAAAAGGGTGAGCTCAACTAGCTCAGTAAAGAATATTATGACTAAGATAATGGAAAATAAATTATCGTTAGCCTTCAATAAATCAGATAAAATATAATGGACAACCAATCTTAGATCAATATTCGCAGCGGAAATAACAAATCATTAGAAGAGTTAAGCAGAGAATCAAGTCTACTATCTTCTATGATTTAAAAGTCCATCATCAATATTTTATCCCTGTAACATCAATCAATATACATCTCGAATCAATATTCATCTTTGCACTACAGGCCAAAGATATTCATTTGTATCATCAGTGGTCATATTCATCTCAACACCTGTCATCTTTGCACTACAGGCCAAAGATATTCATCAGATAATCATTCATCTTTGCTCTACAGGCCAAAGATATTCATCAAGTAATCATTCATCTTTTAGGACTGAGGATGATGAAAAATATTTTAAAGAACGAATCCAGTGAGATAAAAGACAAAGATTAGGGATTCGTCATTTAGTTTATCCAAATCAAAAATACCTCGTAATAATCAATTATGGAGCAAAATTCAAGAATAGAGCTCAAAACTTGGATACAATCAAAGATAATAACCTTAACAAGCAATTTGGACAAATATAAGAAAATTTAGTTTTTCCGTGAATAGTGCCGTATACGTGAATAGTGCCGTATACGTGAATAGTAATCCCGACGGAAAAAGTAAGAATTTCAACATAAAATCCATGACAATATTTTTGTATAATGATATTGAAAAGAATAACATCATTTACGAAAGAAAATAACATCCCTTACCTCAAAAGAACAGTATCTCTGACTGGAATATCGGATATAATACCGAAGAAAACTTGCGCTGAATACTAATACTCAAAGTATTGAAATACTTACAAAAATACGCTCGATATTATAGAGAGAGAAAACTTCTGATTCTGGTGTGATTTTCAATTCTAACCTAAGCACCCTATTTATAGGAAAAGCTTAGGATGCCAAAGGAGACTAAAATAATAAAATAATATTATTATTTTTTTAAAACCTCCAGCCGCCGGCTGCTACCAAAAAAAGCCATCAGCCATTTTTTCCAACCAAAAGTGGGTCCCACCCTTTATAATATATATATATTTTCCGAAACTTCAATAATTCATAACAAATAGCCCATTCGTCAGAAAAATACAAATTCTATGTTCTTTCATAGGAAATTTAATTCTCTACAACTTTGCAGAAGGAAGTTTTTCCAAATTCCAAACATAAATTATCCGAAATTCAAAAACAGATGATTTCTCACAGCAAAATATTGATAAAAACTCATCAGCGCCAATTCCTTCTTTAATATCCACAAAATAAATATTTCCTTATCATATAAATCAATAATTAATTATTCACAAATAATATTATAGAACTACAATATTAACAACCAGGTCGTTCCCAGGACAGAGGGGGCCTTCCGATAAGGACTTCTCCTTACTGGCGCGCAATTAAATAACCCCTCCTAGACAGAACTTCCTTAGACATTGTCAATAATGCTATCTAATAATATTATTCAAATAATATGAATTATTGAGTTGATAACGTGAAATACTGTGCAACGACAATTATTGAATCAATACTACAAAATATCAACTGTAGTCATTATTGAATCAATCCTATAAAATGGCAACGTAGCAATTATTGAGTCAATAAAATATCAATGTAACAATTATTGAGTCAATAATATAAAATATCAACGTAGCAATTATTGAGTCAATAATATAAAATATTGAACAGTAATTACTGTAACAATAATTGAGTAATGGCTTCTCACGTAAGACTCAATAATTCGAAATACTGTGCAATACCGTGTGCTACTATGCAACACCGTGTATCACTGTATTTTAACCACCGGGTATTTCAACAGTACTAACGGTAACAACCACGCCGTTATTTTGTAAAAAGTTATTTCTGTCGCTTTCTATATCCGACAGTTATTCCGTTGTGGGGGCCCACAAATAGCTGCGCCGTCGTACGAATATTCCCCGACAACAAGAATATTTCACGACCAAACGAATATTTCCCGACAACAAGAATATTTTATAACCACTTGCTCATTTTAAAAATGTTTGCACATTTCACCCATAACTTTCATATTTATCAAATCAACACCTTACTGTTTCGAAATAATATAAAGAAAATTAAATCTTTATTCATAAAAGTTGGGGTCTTACATACAGCACCACCCATGCTATGTTTAGGAATAGGTCCTACTAGGTCCATATGCAAGAGTTCTAAGAGTCGAGAGGTTGACACTGTGAGTTTAGGTTTATGAGATGTATGAATTTGTTTTCTCAGTTTACAGGCTTCACATATATAGTCTTTTAAAAACTTTAGTTTTGAAAAACCACAAACATGTTCTTTAATTAGATGAAATGTTATTGATTAGTTTCATGCTGATGTGTTTTATTCTACGATGTTAAAGTCATGGATCATCATTTACAGACACAAGCCAAATGTTATCTAGGTGAGAATACATATCTAGGTCACATGTGTACACATTTTGATTTCTAGGTCAGAACAAAACTAGTTTACCAGTTTGATCAAATATAGAGCAATTATGTAAATTGAAAGATATTTTAAAACCACTATTACATAGTTGACTAATAGATAAAAGATTATACACAAGTCCTGTGATTAATTAAACGTTAGAGATTGTTATGTGGTTATTAACAACACTTCCAATTCTAATTATTTTACCTTTATTGTTATCTCCAAGGTTTGTAGCTTGCAAATTTTTTAATTTTGATTTGACACCAGTCATATGTCTTGAACAACCACTATCGAGATACATTTTACTTTTATTCAAATCAGCTGCAAGACATACCTGCAATATATATATATATATATATATATATATATATATATATATATACTAATTTCAAAAATTGTTAACCTTTAATATGAAGGGTCTTTTGGGTAAGTTTTTCATTTTTTACAAGGAACATTTTTATTTTTCTATACAAAATTAGGTATATGATAATTAACTTTAGTAGAGATAAGCACTCTATGAGTGACAGGACTATAAGATGTATGATAATAATTTTTATGAAACTTTTTTCATGTAATAGTTGGTGCAGTGTATGTTCCTTTGGAAACCCAGATCATTTTTCCTTTATAGTTTCCATTTCGAGCATTACACATATAAAAGGAATGACCATTTCTTTTACAGTAAAAGCATTTAGTAAAAGGAGAAGCATGGCTTTCTTTTTCTTTGTTTTTAACATGATAAAGTCTTTTATCTTTTGTTTTCTCGATTCTCCAATATATCCTACTCCTTTATTAAATTCACATCTTTGTTGATTTAGCTAGCATGATATCAAGATTTTCTTTCCCTTTTGTAAATTTAAGAACTATGATATTTAGATCGTCACCTTCTTAAGTTAAAATATTAATTTGATCTATTAAAGAATTATATTTTTCTATCTCTGTTTTTAGATATGAATTCTCAATCTTGAGATTTTTAATATCTTCATTTAACACTTGATCATGTATTTGAGTATCTTCATTAATTATAGCAAATGTTGAATTTTCGACTTTAAGATTTTCAATAGAAATGATAAGTGTTGAATTTTCTATTTCGAGATCCTTGTTTATTTTTCTAAATTTTTCTAACTCTTCTTTTAATAAATTATTTTCTAGTTTTTCTTCATTTAAACTTTCATTAGCTATGATTACATTTGAATTTTCTATTTCAAGATTTTTGTTTATTTTTCTTAATTTTTTTAATTCTTCTTTTAATAAGAAATCATTTTCTATTTTTTCCTTATTTAAAATTTCATTAGTTATGATTAAACTTGAATTTTCTATTTCAAGATTTTTTTAGGTTTAATTAATTTTTCTAAAGATATTTTTAATTTAATAAAATCTTCTTTAATTATTCATTATTTTCATATAAAAAATTATAAGCTTCTTGTAATTCATAATATTCTTCATTTATATTATCTAATTATGTGTGGCAAATGAAGTACTAGGTAATTGATGTTAAGAATTTACCTCAGATCTTGGTGATGAATCATTGTCTACCATTAAACAAAGATTTGTAATTTTTTCGGTTTGTTCGGCAGTTTCTTCTTCGTCACTTAGATCTCAGCCTTCCTTAGCTACTAAAACTTTGTTGTTAACTAGTTTTGGACAATCCTTTTCGAAGTGTCCAGGGTGATTGCATTCAAAACATTTCCAAAGTTGTTGTTTGCATTGAAATTTCTTCCTTGTGCTTTTGGCTTGAATATTTATTTGCTTTTGAAGTTGTTGAAGTTGTCATTTGTTTTCATAAAACCTTTGCCATATTTTTTGGCTTTGCTTTGAATTACTCTCCTGAGTTATTTGGATAATAGAGAAACTTGATTATTATATAGACTCAGGAGTTCTTCATTTAGTTCTTCATCATCACTTTCTTGATCTACAAGTAGAGCTTTGAAAGTAATTCATTTCTTCTTCAGATATGTGTCTGATCTGGCTTTTTCGACTAACATGTCGACTTCAGGGGCACAAAGATTTTCAATAAAGTTGTCAAGAGGATATGCAGTTAGATCTTGTATTTCTTTGATTGTTGTAACCTTCATTTTCCAAATGGATGGAAAGGCTTTGAGAATTCTTCTGTTTTTATCATTAGTTGTATTTGTTTTCCCTAGTTGTTCCTGTTCATCAATGATTATGAAAAAACGTGTTTTCATATCAATGATCTTATCACCTTCTTCAAGCTTGAAACTTTCATATTCTTGGATTAAAGCATCTTTTTTGGTTAATACATGTTCCACTCATGAAGCTATTTCCATAACCTCTTTATCTTCAGTGGTGAATTCATCAATATATTTCTCAACTATATTTTCTCCTACAATTTTGTTTAGAACTTTTACACCTCGTTATATTGCAAACCAAAATTTGATTCCTTGTGACTAGGCATAGATTTTAAATCTGTTCTTCTAGGTGGAAAAGTTTGTTCCATCAAATAGTGGAGGCCTGGACATTGACAGTCCTTTTCCACAGCCAGTAGCAGTGTAGGCCATAGATGGATATACTCTTAGGTATACTTGTATTTACTCAACAAACAAGTTAAAGAGCACTGTTGTGATACCAATTGAAAGTTCAATAATAATCTAGAAGGGGGGTTGAATAGATTATTACAGATTAAAAATTTAAATTAGGCCTTTTTGAATTTTTAGATAATTAATATGCAGTTTTAAAAATTAATATGCAAAACAATAAAAATTCAATCACACAATGCACAGAGATTTGTCTAGTTCACAACATACATCACTGGTATGTTGCTACGTCCAGTCTCAAGCTCCTCTCCAGGATTTGAGATCCTATTACTTCATGTAATAAAAACTCCTTCAATTGGCGGAGAAGCCTTTACAAATTTTTATAGAATAATTTACAACTATTTTCAACTAACTATCTTGGAAAGCAAGCTCACATCTCCCTCCTCAAGCTTCGTTGTATCTTTCTTACAAGTTCAATTTTATTCTATGATCTGGTCTTGAAACCACAGTCTCTTCCTCACGTCACAAGTTCACTAGAAACCAAACTCCCAGCTGACCTCTCTAAGACTCTGGTCTTGGTCGAAGAATTACTTGTCTTTCTCACAGGTACATAAAATAAACTAACTCAATCATTTTTCCTTTTACAAAAGTTTTTGACAAAGATATGCTTCTAAAATAAGCAGATAGTAATTAGAGATCAAGTAATTATATAAAAGTTCAATTACCTTTATATATGTTAAATGTGCTTCTATGTAAGCAGATGTAAATTTATACCACGTTGTAAAAGTTTATGTAACTTTTATACTTACGTAAATATGCTTCTTGATTAAGCAAATCGATTCATTTTAGTTTAGCTCAAAAATGCTTCTATATAAGCATATATATAGTTTATTGAAATTTTATAAAAAAAAAATTATTCTTTATAATAAAGAGTGTGTTTCTATGGATTAAACAAATTATAACTTTAATTTTAGATATTATCCAACAAGTATTCTATGAATGAATTTATGTTTAAATACTTGTTATTAACAGTTATCAAGTATAATGAATAAATCAGTTAAAAATACTTGATATAATAAATATATTTGTTTAACTCAAAGAATATATAATAATATAATTTATCTATTATGTGAATAAAATTATAAATAAGGCCACTTAGGATTTTAAAAGGCCGTTTGAATAATTCACACTGTCATTTGCTCAAGAGTGAATAAATTCAAATTGTATATGTATCTAAGTACTCACCAAATTTATAGTTTCACAATCTGTATTTGTATAAATAATTTCGATAAATCACTTAAGATTTAAAATACCTTTAAGATAATTTACACTCTTATCGAAATGTATTCGTACCCCAATGTTTGATCTACTTTACAATATTTATATAAATAACTTGTATCTTATAAAAGGCTACTTAGGACTTTGAAAACTTGTTCGGCTAATTCCCCTCACTTAAGAGAAATATCTCTCCGATATAATCTCGGTGTCTAAGTACTGACTTTTTATATGATAAATAGATGAAATATAGATATGTATAATTGTGTATAATAATTTATATTTGTATATCTATAAATCTTAATAAGCAAGAGATAATACAAATAATATCAAATCAAATAACTTATCTCAAATACTTAGACCAATTTCCTCTTCTCAAATGATTAGAACTTTGATAAGAAGAGAGAAAACTTTTTAGAGAGAAAGAATATGTAGGCAAGGAGAGTAAACTTTTCTTTGTAAATGAATTGGTTAAATGAAAGTGATTGAAAAGCCTCCTATTTATAGTTTTTTTGAGCTTAGGGCATAGATATAATTTTAATGTTTTATTTAAAATCAATGGCTCAGATTTGTTTGATCAAAAATGAAGGGCTTGGATGAAGCAAAAGAATTCTCTCGTGGATTGCCTAACAAATTAATGCCACAAATTCCGTTTTTAGCCCATTAAATAAGTTAATTACTTTTTGCATTTATTAAGCACATTTATATATATCCTAATCAAGCCTTTAAAACCCTATGCTTAGTTAAACTATCCCATTTTCCTTTAAATGAATTATTTTTCCACAATTTATTTTCAATAATAAGTATATAATAATATATCCAAATAAACTACTATTCCACAATTTATTTTTCGATCAAAACAAATAAATATAATATATATTTTCTCATTTCCTTGTTCCCTTCTTATAAATTATTTTCAACAATTATTATAAATAACCATATTGCACAACATTTATTTACTTATGCAATCCAATATCACATAATAAGAATTTTATTAATTTAAATTCCTATTTAAATATTTTTTGAAAACTCGAATTGTCACAGTGAGACATTGTAATAATTAGTAATTACATTTATGTCATTATTATGTTAGATAAGTAGTACCGTGGAACACCATATTCAAGGTTTAAATTAAAGGTGCCTGAATTTGGGGGCATCACATTGTAAGTATGGTTGTAAATATATAGAACTGTTAACGCCAAGATCCGTCCATGCGCTCCAATCACACAAGCGCGTCAAATCCTGCATAGAAACGGGTAAACACCAAAAGCTTGACGGCTTGGGCCACCGGGGGATAGCTCCGGTGCGAGAATAAGTACAGGCTGAATTAGGTTAACAATGAGGCTTAATACTCTAGTGCTAGAAAATAATAATAATGTATGTGTGTACCTTAGAATGAAACGTAACCTTATACTTATAGAGATCTCACCACCTTCACAGAGTCCTTTTCCACGTAGAATAGGATTCCTCATTATGTATAATTCCTTAATGGGATCAATTAAAATCTCTTTGAAAAAAGGTCGTTGGATTGAATCCTAACTTCCCTTTACATAAATGGAGAGTCAATTATAATCAATGATTCCTTAAAATATTCCAACTTCCATAATAGGAGCCCATTTCGGGTACGCCACCACTTATGGGCTTTGACCTACTGAACAGTTCAGACCTAAAATTCCACACCCCAACATTGCCCCCCAGTTTTCTATTATATAAGCAGTATATAACAGAAGACTGGTAGACAAAGCCTAAAAAATTATCGATATCAAAACCCAACATAATAACCGAAATTAAGCCTCACTATCACAGACCGTTGCATACTTCTTGATTGGTTATTGTGGGATGAATGTTTAAATGGTGGATCATGGTGGATCCTATGTTATAAGGGAGGATATGAAGGAGTATATATTCTTGTTATACGTTTTATGTATGAAGAATCATGAAAACACCAAAGCTTTCTAAAGAATCCTAATCGATGAAAAACTGAAAATTTTCAGAAACGGAACATGAAATTTTAGCAAGCATAACTCCTAGCCTAATTCGAATTTTTGAGTGTGGTCAAGTTCTAGAATTAGATATGGAAGTCCCCTAACACCTCCAATTGGAATTTCCGGATTATACCTTGTAGATTTTTGTGGGGACAAATTCTACCAAAATAGTCCAGAACTGAAAAATTGGAAAACCCTATTGTGCAGTCCCTTCCGTGCCCCTGTTTGGGCCACTTAAACAAATATATTCAGGCCTTTTGGGAGATGAAAATATATGATATAACGTAGCTCCTGTCCAAAGATGAGCTTATTCCGACTTAAATCGAAGGATTTATGGCAATTTTAATTTTAGGGTTTTAACGACAGAAACAACTATAACTTGAGTTCTATAACTCTGATGGCTATAAAATTTAAAAGCGGAAGTTCACTTTAATATGTCTAAGATTCTGACAAGATTTTGGAATTTTTGGAGTTGATCACGATATAGTTAATTTTACTAAGTTACGAACTAAAATGGGATTTTGAAAAATACTTGATTAAAACGAAAAATTCCAGAAAATTTATTTTTGTGGTAGGAATATATGTAAATATGTTGGTCGAGAAAAGAAAAAAAATAATAAAATGATTAAGGAGGCTTAATGGGGTAATTAGACTTCCAACGAATTAAAAACTATTAATTACCAGCAAGTCGGGAATTACCAAAATAATTCATACTAACTGGAATTTGTTAAGATGCGACGTATGAGTCTATGTAGATGATAATGGCATATTATTATGAAATATTATATGTATGATGAGAAAGAACATTGTGTTTGGATTAAGTCGGAAGGGTGGTTAGCGAGTTAGGTTAGAATAATCACCGTCGGTAAGCCTTAAAAGGTGACGATTACCTTTACTAAGCAAATTCATATGAATGTTGTAGGTAAATATTTGTAAAAGATTATTCGCATACTCAAGGAAGAGATACTAAGTCAGGCAAGTCTTTCAGTTCCTATGCTCAGTATCAACTTGACTTGATTATATGTAATCATTATTGCGATGTGAATGAGATCTTTATGAATATGATAAATTATATATTATGTTCTATGAATTGTGAAAGTCAATTCATGACTAAGTTGATTGAGTTATGGAACTCAATCTTTATGTGGTATGTGAAAAGCTGGATGTATGAAATTGTATTGTTTAGAATTATGAGGCATCTATGATATGCATAATAGAATGTTTATGACATATAAACTGAGCATGAAATTTTGTGCTATGTGAAGCATGAAAATTGTTGGATTTGTTAAGTTGTCGAGCTCAATCTTGCAAAAAATAAACTTTTTGTAGGATAAGGATTCAAAGCAATATTATCTGTCATCTGGACAATGAAGATCAGAACTAGTGCAAGGGAATAAATTTTGTTTAGCTAAAAATTGATTTGAACCATGCTAATGGTTTTCAATATATGTAGTTAGCAATTATGTGAAACTCTGATATATTCTATAAATAAAGAATATTTTTTCTGATTGTGTTGTAATGATTGCTTTATAAAATAAAGTGATATAGTAATATTATTATACAAGAAAGAATTGGTATGGAGAATGGAGTTATATATACCCATATTATTCTGATAAGATGAATTGTGAAATAAATATGATTCTCAAATAAATATAATCGTAAAGGTTGCGATTCAGGGAGCGAATGAGAGAAATATAGAAAAGTTTTAAATTATCCGCAATTTTATCAATTATAATATTGATAACCAGAACAAGATAGTCGCTAACACACAAGATCGGGATTAAATTAGTCCTGATTTTGGATTAAATTAGTCCCAATTTTGGGGTCGTTACACTCACTCTAAATCCCAGGGTCTCAAACCTTTAAATCTTCATCACATGATAATGTATATAATAATTATTACAATACTTCTAACTATTACAAATAGTTCGCACTGTCTTCTACCCGTTCATTTTTTCCATTCCTTTATCCTTACCGGAACCTTCAGTCCGCTCTTGGCACTTTGAAAATATTTAATTTAAAGTAAGGATGAGCTACAAAGCTCAGCAAGTATAAACAGTTGAATAAACATCAAAATCAAGAATCATGATACCATTTCTACAACTGAACAATAGTTGTAAAAGCATTTCGAATAAATAGCTAGGAATAGTAATAATAAATTCCTTTTTATTTGACATTTTTGAAACAAAATACTGAGCGGTCAAAAGTCCTTGAACTTTTTGTTTTTGTTTTCGTAAAGGTTCAACAGTAATTCAACTATGAACCATCTGACTCACGGGCACGTTAGGTGATCAGCCCAGTGTACCATATGTTGAACAACGCTCTAGCTAAACGACTATATGCATTTGTTTGACAACACTTGTCCCGACGATCTGACGTTCACCCGTCGTACGCTCAACTCCAGCCCTTCGAAAGCCCAAGTGACATGCTCATGCGTAGGCTTAGCACTCCCTTACCATGTTCATAATACTTACTAACCATATTTCACTTGTCATAATGTTCGCATTTCGGAACTTAAAATATTCACTTTTATTAACGCGAACGTCCGACGTCGGAGTGCACTTGTGTGCTTCAGATTATCTACACTTTATTTTTATTATTGCCATTCTCTAATGACACTAAATTTTCTACGGTTTGGTTTACTTGTTTCTCTAAGATTTTCTCTCACCAAGGGTTTCCCTTGTCACATTTATACATTGATACTACTAGTCCAGTAGTCCTTTTTGGATACTTTTTAGTTTTTACAACATTTTTGGCATGTTCATTTATGAAATTTGAATTATTCACCAAGGTTTTTCAGTACTTCTTGGACACTTCTTTATATAGTAGAACAATGGTTGTTAAATAAACAAGAATAATATCATTTCAAGCGAAAGAAAGTTAAGATACAGATTTGAGGAATATATTTTTAATCGGTAGTAAAATATATGTCTAGCTTAACATATTTCATGGTCCTATGTCATTAGATTTTTCTATCTTCGGAGCAAAGCCACCAACCAGACCAACAATTAACAGGCAAAAACAAAATGGATATTATGCTCATATTTAATTACACTTCTAGGCATTTATGGTCCTTAAACTGTTATTTGTGTTCTTCTGGCCAAGGTGATAATAATCTTCAGTCAGAAGAACTGTGCTTCACTGTTATATTGAAATGAAAGTAAGAGAGTTTCCCTTTAAACGTAGTTGTGTCAGCGTGTAGCAGTGTTATCAAGTAGGCGTCCAGTCAGTACATGGCTCAAAGGCGTCTGGGCGACTTGGTGGGAGGGGAGAAGGCGAGCGCTAAGATCATGACATGGACGACTATATGGCTAAGCGGTCTACTTGGACAGATCGGGTATGAATCAACCCGAAGTTTAACTAAGTTAAAAAAGGGTAAACTTCACTGATCTTAAACCTAATCGATCGCGACTTCGGAAGAGCAGAGAGAGAGAAATAGGAATGGATCGCTTCCTTCCATTCCTATTTCTCCAAACTAAAACATATGAAAACAGGGGGAAAAAGTTGTTTATTAGTCCGCGAACAAGAAGTTCTTTGAGCTTTTGGTAATTCGTCTGCTTCATGACACTAGATCCACAGGGATTGTAGAATTGTAAACTCTATCCTTAGCCTTTTTTGCCTAAACAAGAAAAACAGATGATTGTAATCAGATCAAGGGCAATTTTTTAAGGGACAGATCAAAAGATGTTGAGAGGATGTTTTACCTCTTCTTTCCAGTTAATGCGTATGGCAACTATAAGAAGGAAGAACACTTGCACCACAAGTGCACATAGAATACCAAACCAGAGGCCCTAAATGAAAGAATTTTAACAAGATTACATGAAATGATTTGTGATGAAAATAAGATGAAAAGGTAAAGAAAACGATAAAAGGATTGTACACTAATTTACCTTTCCTCCTATATGTAAAGTGAAAGCAAGAAAAACTGCGCAAGGAAGACCCACAAGGTAATATGATCCGAGATTGATATATGCACCGATTTTTTGCCAACCGCATCCTCTAACAACACCTAAATGAAAACAAAGGCAGTAATAAATTACCATTTAGCAGACATGCTTACCTTGTATAGTTTTTATTTATCAAAAGATTCTTGAAATATAATTGAATGAATTATAGATAAGACCTGAAAGAACACTCTGGAGACCATAGACGAAGTTTGATGTTGCAAGAATGGGCATCATGGTTGCTAAATATTTAACAACTTCTACTTCATTGCTGTAAGCATATCCACAGAAGCTGCGGATCAATATTAAAGCTAGTCCTACCAAAATACCCTCAACAACAGCCATGACAAAGACCACATAAACTGCTAACCGTGCAGTTTGTGGATGCCCTGCGCCCAGTTCATTTGAGACCCGTGTGCTATGTAGGAATGAAACAGAATTAGTTAGACCATATGAATTTATGCAGAACTGAAGTAGCACAATTTATTTGAAGAAAACCCTTAAAACTATAAATGTGAAAGAGAAATGGAAACTTTCAAGGACCTCTGAATCATATGTTCAATTTTAATAGGCATTTTCATTTTAAAACTTAGTACGAACAGAGGGAACAGCCAAATTAAATTTAGCATAACTGACCTTATAGAGCCACTGAGTCCAAAGGGGATCATCCAACAGTTAGCAGCTGTGCTGAGGCTGCATATGGAAAATCAACAGTAAATTATTTTTATTCAAGATTATCTCTCGGTTGTAGAAGCTTTCAACAGCTGCAGAAAGAAAAATGGAAAAATCTGCTATACCCGGAAATGTTTTACCCAAATTATCCGGAAACGCTTTAAAGGTAGTACAGTATAACCCTTTAAAGTATTTCCGGGTAATTTGGGTAAAAGTTTTCCGGGTACCATATCATTGCTCAAGCCAAAATTATGCAAGTTTGACCTTATTGAGAGTACTGAAATCTCCAGCTGTGGATTAGGAAGAAAACCAGAAAGTAGAACCGTCATTTCAAATGACCACAATTCCAAGCTGTTAAATATCATGGTTATATACTTCGTCAGAATATAGAAAATGATAGTAGAATCTTAGTGAGTACAATAACAAACTGAATTTATGTACCGTTCAATTAGTACCAAATAAACTAAGAATTTATTAAGTTGTTTATTTGTGGAGGGACAAAAAGATGTTTAATATCTTACCAGACCATAACAGCTGAAGGAACTGCAAGTTTAAGGAAAGTAGGGATATTTTTAAGGGCTTCCTTTGAAAACCCAGTCCAGGTTTTAGAACATGATGAAGTGAACTTCACATAAAGTGCCAACAGGACGACATTTATCCAATAAGAGATAGAATTGGCCAAAGCAGCTCCTCTGCTACCTAGGCCAGATTTGAACACCAGGATCCAGCACACAAAAATG
Organism: Panax stipuleanatus; assembly: GCA_020205555.1. Taxonomy (NCBI): domain Eukaryota; kingdom Viridiplantae; phylum Streptophyta; class Magnoliopsida; order Apiales; family Araliaceae; genus Panax; species Panax stipuleanatus. Next base: position 165,464,233 of record CM035117.1, read on the forward strand.
TGGAGCAAAGTCGTAATCCCCGAGATAACCATCATTGGCAAGACTATATTTTGGGTTTGTAAAAATTTGACCTTACATTGAAGAAGGCCATATGCAAAAAGGCTGGGGATCATGAAGCGAGCATATAACCCGGCTTCTTCTGATATGGCTGGATCTTGACCCAAGGTTTTGAGAATGATGCTGGTGTTTGCCCAGATGACTGCAAGGGGTATGCTTACTAGCGAAAGAATAATCATAGCTCTCTGCATATGTATGCCTACCATATGGTATTGCTTTGCTCCATAGGACTGGCCACAAAATGTATCCAACGCACACGACATTCCCAACTAATCAAACAAAACAGACCAGATCAAGAACAGAAGAACTTTATAGTCAGTCTAATAAAGGTAACACCATTTCAAACTGGAAAACTTGTTAATATGAATAGATTAATGATCTATCTGGTTGCCATGAGGAGAACTAGCTTTTAGTTACTTAAAGAACAAATACAAACCAATGTTGCTAAGAGAACTGCAGGTATTTGTGAGCAACATAAGCAATTAAGCATTATGCTCATTTATTTCCTGGTTAAGAGGACAAATAAAAATGGTTGCTTAACAGTATCAACTACCACTTTAACTATCCTTATATATTTTTCCCATATCAACTGCCATAAAACTAGCAAATGTAATCATAAAACAGGACAAGACAGGATTGGTACTGAGACAAGGCAACGAGACCATAGCCATACATATAAAAGATACTCCCTCCCTTCCACAAAAAAGAGTCCTATTTGTAAAATTTTCAAATATTAAAGATGCATTTCTACTCTCTGTTTACGTATAAAATTATAAATATACGTTTAGCAGTGCGGGCAATTATATTATGATCGTAAACCCCAGGTTGTAATTTTATACTACTACTAACAAAAAAATTGGTAACAAGACTTTTTGTGGAATGAAGGGAGTATATAATTTGGTTTGCCAGGAGTCGAACTAAATCACAAATTAAATCCCAAATTTATCATCCCATTTGTAAAAAAAACACAAATTAAATCCCAAATTTATCATCCCAAAAGAATTAAACAGAAACCCAACTCACCAATAAGCTAAAACCTGTGACAGATGTAAAGGAAATGGCCATTGAAGCACCAGAAAGAGCCAATTCTCCTAGATGACCCACAAACATCACAGAAATCAGCTCTAAACATGACTGCAACAGGCTTACACAAATCAAAGGCCCAGCCAGCCATAGCTGCTTCTTCACCTCCTCTCTAATTTCCTCCCTAGAAAACATACCCTTTTCATTTTTTCTCACTTCTCCTAATCCATTTTGCCCAATTTCTTCAGAATCACTAGTATGTATAAATGGTGTGATTAAAGAAGATGGTTTTTCTTGGTTTTGTCTGTCCATTTTTTGTAAACTAATTTCTCCCCTTAAGAAACAAGAGAGAATTAGACATGGAGGAGATATGAATAGCAACTAGCAAATGAATCAAATTTGACTACGGACTGAGCACATGCTACTTGTCAGTTGTTACTTGGTAGAAATAAAACAGTAGAATATATAATTTGAATGAAGGGTCCACTAACCAAGAATATATATGGTTATTCATAACTCGACAAAAATTCTGTGAACTAGACAAATATTCTTTCCTAGACAGCTATATTTTTACAGTCATACTATTATCATATAAAAATAAGACACATAATGTTCACATACACACATATAAATTATGAATCTCACGTGATATATGAGGCTCACAAATATATATATGTGAGTACGTGAGTATTATATGTCCCATTTTTATATGATAGTAGCATTATTTATATTTTTATCATTTAAATAAATAATATTGTCCCTGTTGAACATTTCTCTGTCTATGTTACTTTTATGAGATAAAGCATTTTTCCAAGTGATTCAAAAATTAATTTTAGGCTGAATAATAGATATGTTCCTCTTATTTGTTGTGATCAGTTTCAAAGAAACAACTCCATTAGTAAAGTGAACATTTTATATATATATATATATAGCAATTGTATTTTTCCACTTCAATACTTTAATTGATGACAAAGGAAGAATCTAGAACAAGCACAATTAGGTGTTACAATCATTGTAGTTGGTAACAACATTAGTTGTTTGGTTCCTTTCAAAACATGCAAGAAAGCTATGGACGGCATGCATGTTACATTAATTATAAACATTCAAAAATTGCCTAAAAAATATAAAACAATTATTTTTGGACGGCATTTTCAATCATTTCATATAACCATATCATTTCACTACAACTATATAAGCAACTAGTGTAATATAAAACAATTACACTGGTTGTTTGCCATGGACGAGGGATGTCTTCGGGATCAAGAGTCGGGAGTTCGATTTCGGTAATCTCGTCGGATTTGTCTTCAGACTATTTACTTCAGATTAGTGGCGGCTTTATGTCTTCAAAAATTTAGATATATTTTTTTATCAACATTCTTATTTTTAGATTTTAGCTTTATTTCGTCATTTATGGTAGTATTTTAATTATTAGATGGTTGTTATTCATCAGAAGTTATTATCATAAATATAGGAGGATTATTAGGAAGTTATTTTTTATTGAAAGTTTCTTACCATAGTTATAGGAATTATGTTGCGTGCTAATAAAGAAATCTTTTAGCTATAAAACCCGGTTTGTGGGTTGAATTAGAAAAAAAAAGTTTTGTTTTGATAAATATAATTTACACATTAGAGAGATTTCTCTGTGTTTAGGGTAATTTTCTTACTTCTTTTGCTTGTGAATTTCTTTTTACCCTACCCCGCATGATAATCGTTATTCTGTCCGGCGTTAAATGGTATCAGAGCATCAACATCTTCCTGGGAGTAGATTTCGTCAATTTTAATGGGTGTTGGTTGTGGTCGTCGAGGGCAGGTTCCGATTGAGGAAGTCTCGAACCGTGGTCGTAACATTCAGGACGTGATGATTGAGGATTTACAGAGATAAGTTGCAGATTTAACATAGCGTCTAACGATGCAAAATTGGGGTCGACGTAGACAGGTTCTAAATGAGGAAGTCTCGCACCTTGATCACTATCGTGGGCAAGTTCTGAATGAGGAAATCCCACACCACCTTGATCATGACGAGGAGGGTTATTACTCTTGTGGACAGATTCCGGCTGAGTAAGTCCCGAATAATTTCTCGCACGTTGATCGTGATGATGAATTTTATGATTCTAAATCCAGTTTTGATAATCATTACCACCATAGGGAGCAATTATGGGAACAACGTGGTCGAATAGATCATCGTCGAGATTTGGGCTTTAAGGAGGATATATCCAAAACTGAAGAACAATTGGAAGACCAATTAGTTGAGGAAGAAGTGGAGGAGTATGGAGAACCTATATATGATGAATATGAAGATGAAGAAAAACTTTATGATGAATATGAAGATGATGGAGAACTTTATGAAGAACCTGAATATGACAAATATAATGATGATGACGTAGACGAAAATGTGTCGTATGAAGATAGCCAAGAGACTCTAATCGTTCGTAAGAGTGTACTAACTCCCAAGGTTGATTCCGAAGATGATTGGTTAAGAACCAATATTTTCTATACAACTTGCACCGGAGCAAATAAAGTCTATAAGTTAAGCATTGACAGCGGTAGTTGTGAGAATGTAGTATCGAAAGAGGCTGTCCAAAAATTGCAGTTAAAAGCATATCGCCATCCCAAACCATATAAGTTGTCACGGTTGAATAAAGGTAATGAGATAACAGTTGACAGAAAATGCTTAGTGACATTTTCAATCTGTAAAAAATACTTTGATAACGTTTGGTGCGATATGGTGTCAATGGATGCATGCCATATGATGTTGGGTCGGACCTTGACAATATGACCGAAGTGCCATTCATGATGGTCGGAAGAATACGTACTCCCTTAGTATAAAAGGGAAGAAGGTTGTGTTGGCCCCTCGGAGGGAAGAAAGTAGTTCGGCTCGGGCAATCAGAAACCCGAACCTCTTATCCATGTCTAGATTCCTAACAGAGGCCGATCGTGAAGGTGTAATGTATGCTCTGCTCCCTTATGGGAACAACTCGACAGAAATAAACCTAGAAGGACCAGCCAATGGGCAGAAGTTGCTATCGGAGTTTGCTGATCTGATGTTCGAAGAGATTCCACCTAGACTACCACCGATGAGGGACATTCAACACCAAATAAATCTTGTTCTAGGGTCCAGTTTATCAAACAGGCAGACATACAGAATCAGTCCCAAAGAGTCTGAAGAGCTACAGAGACAGGTAGTGGAGTTAATGGAAAAGGGCTACATCCGTGAAAGTATTAGCCCATATGCGGTACCAGCACTGTTAGTGCCGAAGAAGGATGGATCCTGGCGAATGTTTATTGACAGCAGAGCAATAAACAAGATTACAGTGAAATACAAATTTCTGATACCTCACCTGGATGATATGTTAGATCAGTTGTCTGGAGCAAATTTTTTCTCAAAGATTGATCTGAAGAGTGGTTGCCATCAGATAAGAGTAAGGCCTAGAGATGAATGGAAGACGACGTTCAAAACTCAGCATGGGTTATATGAGTGGATGGTTACTCCCTTCGGCCTTTCCAATGCTCCTAGTACATTTATAAGGTTCATGCACCATGTATTGCAACCTTTCATGGGGAAGTGTGTGGTAGTCTACTTCGATGATATTTTGATTTATAGTTCGAATTGGGAGCCACACCAAGAACACCTCCAATTCACTACTAGAAAAATAAAAATACGTGATGGAACTTTGTGACAGTTTTTAAAAACAATCACAAAAGATAATAATTTGTAATGGACTTTTTAAGCAATCACAAAATAGTAGTATATATGATGGCTTTTAGTGATGATTAATTTTGCCATCAATGTATTATAATTGTGATTAGGGGTGCTCAAAATTTTCGGTTTTTTCGGTTTTTTACCGAACCGGGCGGTACCGGTACCGGCGGTACCGGTTTTTTTCGGTACCGGTTTTTTCGGTACCGGTTTTTTCGGTTTTTTAATACTTTTCGGTACCGGTACCGGTTCTTAAAATTTTAAATTCGGTAAAACCGAAAAACCGAAAAAAAAAACCGAAATTTGAAAAGGCTCTTTATTGATACAAATCATTCAATTTTAATTGATACAATTAATCCCAACTATTAAAAATGTATGCTATCTAAAATTTCTAGCATGCATGAAATTGTAAAAGTATAGATTTTTAAATAAATAAAATAAATAATACTAACACCAATAATAATAATAATAAAAAGAAATGGTAGATTACAAAAAGAAATGGTAGATTACAAAAAGAAATGTAAATTATAAAATGAAATGGTAGATTATAAAATGAAATTATATTAATATATAAAAAAAATTCTTATTTTTTAAAAAATTTATTAATATAAAAAAATTATTTAATTATTTAATTTTTGCGGTAGAACCGAAAACCGAACCGAAAAAACCGAAACCGACTTTGTACCGAACCGGTACCGAAACCGGTTTTTCGGTACCGGTACCGGTTCTTGATTTTCCGGTATTTTCGGTTCGGTACCGGTTCGGTTTTTTCGGTACCGGTTCGGTTTTTTACCGATGAGCACCCCTAATTGTGATGACCATGTCAATCACCAAATTTTTCACGCAAAATAATTTTTTTTTGTGACGCACTAAGCCATCATTTAAGGATATACCCTTTTTGTGATTGCATTTAAGTTATCACCAATATTTTAATGAAAAATAATCAAAAATATATTTTATGACGGGCATAACAATCATTAAAAAGATAGATTTTTGTGATGACTTTTATTTTCAATTACAAAAAGAAAGTATTTTGTGATAAAATTTTCAAGTCATCACAAAATAATAAAATATATGATGGCTCTCAGTGATGACTAATTTAGCCATCATTATAGAATATTTGTGACTGTCATTGCAATCACCAAATCTTATGTGGAACTAATTTGTTTAGTAAGTCAACTCACATATGTTTTCTTTTATATTTTGTTTTAAAATTATAATCATGATATGGGCTTTGGTGTAGTGGTAATATTTGTTATTTAGTTTGCAAATGAGGGAGGGTTCGAATCCTACAAATATCATTTGATACAATTAACATAGTGAAATAAATTGTGGGTAAAAAGAGATTAACGTTCTTACCTTTGATCCCTAAAGTCATATGTTTTTTTATGATGGCTTTGACAATCATAATAGATTACATGTTAACGTGATTGTATTAATCATCACAAAAGCACTAAGCGTTTGCATGATTGTCAAAACTATCACAAAAAAGCTTTCATGATGGGGGTATACAAGATGGCCTTCTTGACGGCTAAAGTCATCACAGAAACATTTTGTGATGATTTTTTGAATTTATATGATGGATTTAAGCCATCACAAAAGGTTATTTTTGATGTATTGAGAAAAGAAAGTCTGTTTATCAATCAGAAGAAGAGTTCCTACTTTACAACTTTGGTAACCTTACTTGGCTTTGTTGTTTCTACTGAAGGTGTTCATGCCGATCAGTCGAAGATAGATGCAATATTAGCCTGGCCTACATGGCAGACCCTGCATGATGTTAGAAGTTTCCATGGTTTGGCTTCTTTCTATCGCCGATTCAACAGGAACTTCAGCACATTAATTGCACCTATCACAGAGTACTTAAAAGGTAAAGTATTTAGTTGGTCTGAGGAGGCCGACATTAGTTTCAGCTGGTTAAGAAAAGGATGACCGAAGCACCCGTATCGGCATTTCCTGACTTTGAGAAAATATTTGAAGTTAATTGTGATTCATCGGGAGTCGGTATTGGTGGTGTTCTTAGTCAAGAGGGTCGACCAGTGGCTTTCTTTAGCGAAAAGTTATCAGGGTGGAAGAAGAACTACTCTACTTATGATTTGGAATTTTATACCATTGTTCAATCTCTGAAGCATTGGACACACTATCTAATACAGAGGGAGTTCATCCTCATTACTGATTATGAGGCTTTAAAGTACATTAATGGTCAGTATAAGCTAAACCGAAGGCATGCTAAATGGGTGGCGTACTTACAAAAATTCACCTTCACTTTGCGGCATCAAACAGGAAGTTTGAATCAAGTTTCCGACGCGTTAAGCCGAAGAACGTCTCTCCTTAGAACTATGCGTAACAAAGTTGTAAGAGTTTGAAGTCTTTACTGATATGTATGAAGAGGATCCTTCTTTCGAGAAGATAGCTCAGGAAGTACATTAAGATCGATGACATGACTTTATTTTTCATAAAGGGTACTTAATTCGAGGATTTTAGTTATGCATTCCAGATTGCTCGCTTCGGTAGCAGATAGTAAGCGAACTCCACAACGAGGGACACTTCGGACGAGATAAGACATTTGCCCTGATATCAGATGACTACTATTGGTCGAAGATATCCGAAGATATCCAATGATGTGGCTCATGAAAGTAGTATGCCCTCAAGCCAATTACATTTGCTGTAATAAGCATTTACTTTGTAATCTTATTCATTTAATAATAAGAAAATTTATTTTTATAAAAGACATTCTTTATCCATGTTAATTATTTGAATTAATAAATATGATAAACCCATAATTATTGAGCAATGCTTTTAGAATCATGATGTTGATCATGCTAATCATAAGATCTAAATTCTTGAAAGCTCAAAACTAAAATGTTCCTAATTGTGTGGATCACTAATGTGGGGTTACTGATTTTGGATATATTAGTGCATACTATGCTTGCTTTGTTGAAAAGAATGATTGATCTCATGATCATTTGTGTGGAGACACTAAAACAAGTATGTAGGTTCTTATTGAAGAATAAGTTCACTGAACGTGACTAATAAAAGGAACCCTAATGGAGTTTTACTTGTCTGTCAATAGGAGTTCTTAATGTGATAGTAGTATACGTAATCCTTGGAATTGAGACCATCATAGTATCTTGTATATACTGAATTATGTTTTGACATATTCCTTAATACTTTTGAGTATGTCCTAGGGTATGCTCGAATATAATAAAGTATATATGGAGATAGGTGAACGATCAACAAAGAATCTACCGCTTCTAGTGAGAAAATGTACTATGTGATTTGATAAAGTCACAGCATAGAAATCCCTAGGCAAGGTTGAATACTACATTAACTATTGTTGTGCATTTTAGAATCAAAATACATATAATCAAATAAATAAAATTTGACAGTAATTCTATGTTTTATATTTGATTGGGACATTGTATGGTAGAAGAATTGAATTGTACGGTAACTATTCACAGAATATGTTCTTTGTATTTTTTGTGATAATCTTTGTGATTAACGTTGAATTCATATTATCCGGATAGTCAAGATAGATTATTTATAAGGTGTCACTCATGATGTAGAATAAATATTATTTATTTATATTTGAATTAAAGGAGTTTAATTCATTATAAATAATATTAGCTAAAATTGTTTTAATTTATTTATTCTACTTCCGGCTTAATATTGAACCTAGATGGTCACACCACAAAAAGGGAAAAATATGATTTTAGAATTGATTGGCTTAATAATAATAAATTAAGTGTATTTAATTTATTAGTGGAATAAATTAAATAGCTTAAGATTTATAATTAAGTATTTGGAGAAATACTAATATTATAAATTAATAAGATTAATCATATTATTATTATTATTAAATTGACTAAATAATAATAATATACTATTTGGAGAAATACATATATTTATAATTAAGTATTCAGAGAAATACTAGATTATAAATATATAAGAGGAGACTTATTATTATGATTTTATTTAGTTCCTAACTAGATTGAGAATTAAATCAAAACCCTAACTTCTAAATGGTTTAGGATTAGGGTTAGTCTTTAAATAAGAGGAGTTTTATTGTGGAAAAGACTAATGCAACTCTTGCAACTTGCATCTCTCTTGCAAGCATTCTCAAAACCCTAAGTTGTTAGGATAGTGAGAATTAAGATTAGTCATCAAAGACCTAGTTGAGTCTAAAATCAAATCTTCAATTTATTACTCTTGGTGTTAACCTCTTGGGTGTTGCATACATTTTGTAACGAACTTGTGATCCGAGGATTGGAGAGATCGCGAAGGAGAAAGGATTATAATTTGAAGTCTACATCAAAACGTTGATTCTCTTCAAAGGTATATCTTTATCCTTCCTCAATTAATGATGTTTCATAAGGCTATAAATTGGGATTGCTGAAAATTTTAAATTGTTTAATTTGCACGCTTCCGTTGCGTTTACAATTAGATTGTATGCTTTGATTATGTTTCCGCAGTTCTGCAGTGGTATTAGAGGCTCCTTATGCAAATAATTAATTTTATTGATTCAATACATATGTTGATATGGGTTTAGAACTGATTTTCTGGGCAAAAAAACTGTCTACCAGATTCTGATACATAGCACGACCGTGCTAATTCAAGCCTGATTTGGAGCGCGACCGCGCCTGCTGCCAGAATCCGTTTTTGAACGTGCAGTGCGGTCGCGCCGTTTCCAAGTATAAACTGGGCACGGCCGAGCCTATCCCCAGGTTTTGAATTTTTTTTATGCTTCTTATTTGTTTCAATTAAAATAAAAGGTTTATTTCTGAATTGAAATATGATTAAAATAAAAATGTTTATTTTATATTGGAATTGGATTCTATGTTGCTAAAATAAATAAGTTTATTTTGATTTGGTTTTTGATTAAAATTAAGGAGTTTGTTTTGTTTCAAAAATAAGATTTCTAGCAAAAGTTTATTTCCCATTAAATGATATCAACATATATACTAAATGTTTATTTTATTGATGCCTATGTTGATATATATGATAATAAAGGGGATGATTATAGACCTTTGACCAATGTGATTGGATTTAATTTTAATGGATTCTTGAATGAATGTTGTTTTTATAAATGGGGTCTGCTACCTCGCCTCTCTAATATTATGATGTAAATTCTATCTCCCTCCTACGTACTTCCCCTTGACTGCTGATCAAGGTTTTTGTTTTATAAAAATAGAGTGTAATAGGATAATATAGAATTGTTCGAGAAATTGGAGACGAAGAGAAGAAGTGTTGAAGGCCCATTTGTTATGAAGCCCGGGTTGAATGTAATAGTTATATTCAATGTTTTATTTTTGCACCCTAGGTTTGAACTTTTGGTTCATAGTGGCTCCAATAAACCAAATTAGAATTAAGTCCATAATCATCCCAAGTAGAATATAGTATTTTACATATGCATGCTAATTATATAGTAAATATATTATTATACATATTGATGTATGTTTAATATGACGTGTATTTCTATATATATATTTGTATGCGCACTAATCAAGATGAGACTAATTAATAAAAAACCCTCAAAAGATAATATATTAAGTTGAATAAGTTCAAAGACATTGGAGAATGTCAAACCTAGCCTTCTAGCATTGTAAACGATAGAGTATTGAATATTTAATATGAATTTGCTGTGCACACACAAGACAAGTATTAAATATTTGAGATGTTGCTTTATTACATTGGATGTTTATAAGGAATTGAACAATACCGTTTTGTTGTGCACACACAAGGATTGTATTTTTCTCTTCACTTATATGGAAATGATAGGTTTAACTTAACTTAGATTATTTTAGTTCGGATGTGCACACACTTGACCATTATAATCTAAGAGGCAAAATTAATAAAGGAATTACATGGAGATGCAATCGACAAGAGTTTTCTAACTTTTAAATAAATATGTAGTTTTTTGTGCATACACAATACTATATATTTATTGCAATTGGATCCTTTCTCACTAAGCAGATTTTACAAAGTCACCAATACAAAATTTGTCGAACTATATATAGAGGAGGGTTATATAGTTTGAAGAAATAGTGGGAGACACCATTTTAATAAAGACCTATATTAATCTGGTGATTAATAAAAGAATACATGCTAATGTTGTTAAATTATATTCACCTGCAGAATTTTGTAAATGGCTAATTCACTATCACTGCGAAGCATACTAGATGCAAACAAATTAACCAGACCAAATTACTCGGACTGGTTAAGGAACTTGAGAATTATTCTCATAGTTGAAAAGATGGCTTATGTCCTTAACTCGCCTATACCTGCAATTGTTGCATAAGATGCCTCCGAGGAATAGTAAACTACTTTTAGAAAGTGGCAGGATGATGCACAGGTGGCTCAGTGCATCATGTTAGCATCCATGAGTAACGAGGTACATCGTCAACATGAGAAAATGGATGCACCGACTATGCTGCTGCACCATAAGGATTTTTATGGTGAGCAAAGTAGATCGGCTAGATATGAGATATCTAAAGAGCTCTTCCGATTTAGGATGACCAATGACACTACAGTGCAGACACATGTGCTAAAGATGATCAATCTGATTGAATTGCTGGGACAACTGAGTTTTATCATGGATTGTGAGTTTATCCAAGATCTGATCTTGTAGTCACTCCCGGACTCCTATTCAGAATTTGTTGTGAATTTTCACATGAACAAGCTTGATGTCAGTTTACCTGAACTGCTTAACATATTGAAAACTGCTGAGAGTCATTTTCCAATGAAGAAAGACTAAGTCTTGCTTGTAGATGATTCTTCCAGGAAGCGGAAGAGGGTCAAAGGATCTTCTAAAAATAAAAAAAATCCCAAGAAGGCAAAAGAGAAGGCGAAACCAAAGGATAGGAAAAAGATTGATGTCGATAGCAAAGGAGTTTGCTTTCACTGCAACAAGTCGGGACATTGGAAGAGAAACTGGAAGGAGTATCTTGCAGAGTAGAAGCAAAAGAAGTTTGGAGAAGCTTCAGCTTCGGCTATAGATACAGGTTTGTTCATGATTGAAATAAATCTTTCTGTAAGTCAAAATTATACTTGGGTATTGGATACCGGTTGTGGTTTTCACATATGCAATTCTTTGTAGGGACTAAGCAGAAGTAGAAAGCTGAACAAATGAGAAGTCACCATGCGTTTGGGGAATGGAACAAAGGTTATTGCATTAGCCGTATGGACTTATTGTGAGAACCCGAATTTTCAAGAATTATTAATAATAAGAATTTAGTAAATAAAATTCTTAAAGCATGAGATGTGTTCAAATAAGATTATATATGCGTTATGAGTTATGTGGTATTGTGTTGCATAGACTAATATGAACTATGCAATATGTGATTTTTAAGTTTAATAAATATATTATTATTATATATTTGTTAACAATTGTAGAGGTGAATTAGTGAAGGAGATAGATAAAATTTTCTATTGATATTAAATAATTTATAAAATTATTTTATCATAGTAAGTGGTGCCATTAAATATCTTAAATGAATAATCACCATTTTCTTGAGTATATGTACGAGTAAGTGTTAAGTCTAAGGTAGTGCTATCGTACCCTTTAATGGTTGATGTATAGGAGCTGGACTAAACGATTCTTCAGAGAGCAGGAGGTATATACGAATTAGTAACCGATCTAACTCACTGTGAAAACAGTGTAGACGAGACGGAGACTAATTTGTTGGTTGTTTGTGAAAAATTACTCAGTGTACTATATTGAATACTATTAAAGACTCGATGGGTGCTAGGTTTAGACTTGTAAATAAGTATAAGGTTAATATACGAAATTTTATAGTTAACTAACTATTAAAGGAAATAGAGTTTGAACATGAAGTTTAATCTCTAAATCATTGAAGGAGGTAGTAAAAGATATTGGTTAACTGGTATAACAAGTTAGCAATTTACACGCATGTGCAAAGTATTTAAGAACTTAGATTCTGGTTCTGCTATAGTAGAACTTGTCTGCATCTAAACTTGATGTGGCGCAGCTGCACCACTTCCAAGCCTAATACCAGCGCAGCTGCGCCGGTCTGTAGATGACTCTGTATGAGTTTGTGTAATCTGAACTTTAGGATATGAATATTAGTAATTAATATGTGCCATAATTAGTGATCAAGCTGTCCGAGAAGGGATTAAGATAGCAAAGCATGAATAGAATTAATATTAATTATGGAAATTAATTAACCTATAATAAATATTGGTTAATCAAGTTATATTATGAGAAATCGTAATTATAAGTCTTGTGTGGCAGTAATGTGATAGTAAATGGAATGAAAAGGAGTTCATTCACTTACATAAGACGGTGAATTAATATATGTGTTCAGCATAAGAAAATGAAAGGAATATGTTAATTAATATTTGATATTTTTAATATATTACATAGTATTGTAATATATAAAAGGATTAATATTTGAAAGATAAGTGAAATAATTATAAATTAATATTGATTAGAGATAGAGGTATTATATTAACATTTAAGATATGGCTAAATGTAAATATTGAAGAAGTTGTCTTGGAACAATCGAATAATTATACGAATAATGTATAATTTAAATAATTAATGGAGTAGAAATTAATTATTCTAAGGGTCATGGTTATTTTTAAATAAAGATAACATAAGTGTAAAATTTTAAATTCTAAGTGTAATGGTTATACATATTATAATTGTATAATTATTTAAGGTAGCTAAATAACTTAGTATTAAAGTGCATATGTCACACAAACTTTATATTAAAAGAATATTAAAGTGTGGTGGAAGTGATAATGAGCTTAATTAAGCTTGTGAGATATGCCTAGTGTGGCAAAGTAGTAGAATGAGCAATTCATTAAATAAATTAATGAAAGAATGATTAAACGGATTTAATTAATGTTATTATGTGAATTAATTGCTATGTGCAAGTATATATGTTATGAGAACATATAAGTAAGTATTGTAATGATAATATATCATGATCATATTATAAGATGTAATGTTAAGAATAATATTATTTTGTGAGATTATATTATTATAAGCTTGTGGACTATTAATTGCTAAATTCACATAATTATGCCTTGTGTAGCATAAATAGTAGAGTTAAATCAAAGAGAGATTTAATTGGAAGTATTAAAAGAAAGTAATGGCAAGTTAATAAATAATTAATATTAATTATCATTATAATATTTGGGTGTACTTGAGATAATAATTTTATGGAAAATGATAGGATGATAGTACCCAACTAAAATATATTAGCCCAATTAAGATATTAATTGAATTAAACCAATGTACACGAGGTACATGATTATATGTGTTGGTGTATATTTAAAGTATGGATATACTTATGTGGGTGTACATATATGTTTGTGTATATGTACCCATAACTTTATATAATGTAGCAATATTAAGCTATTAAAATGTACTTCATGAGCCAAAATTTGCTAATACGGAGAGTTAAGGGAGTTGTCCCAATATCATAGTCCCATCTCTTTCTCTCCTCGCGTGAATAACTCCATGGCCTAAGGCTATTGGTTGTAAAAACACTTCTCAGTGTAATAGCTAATCATGAATGGGGAGTTGGCTTAACAGTGAATTCCAAGAACTATACCTAACCAACCAATTATCCAATGTGTTCCTCTCATTTCTGTTGGTTTGGATTGGAAGGCAAAGACTTTGTCTGTGTAATCATTTCTCTATAAATGAAGCTCTCTCCTTCTTGTTTTCAATTGCTGAGTTTTCTGTTAACTGAGAATTGAGAGGGAGCATATCAGAGTAGTGAGAAATCTGAGAATTCGTAGGAATATTCATTCGAGCTTTAACAGAGGTATACTTCCCTTGTGTTCTTCATTTTTAAAAATTGCTAGAATTCTCTATAAATACAATTGGAGAGTGAGTGCTATTAAATTGAGTGAGCAATCTGAAGTTAGGATCAAAGGATTGCCATTCAAGCATTCAAGAGGTAGTACTTATATATACGTACTCTTCATTTCAAGATTTTGAGTTCTTAGAAATATCATGAACTACTTGCTTTTGAATCAAAATTGATGGCTAAGGATTGTTGTAACCCATAAATTGTTGTTAGATATTGATAATACAGTTAAGTACGAAAACAACGGAAGTTAAACGGACCAATTTGGTTTAGAAACGAATCCGTAGTGATGAAATTAGCTAAACATGTTAAAAAATGAAAAATTTAGTATGAACATGAATTTTGGATTAATATTTGGGTTAGTTAATGTTTATGTTAATTGTTGATTCTTTGGTATGTTGTAGTTCTATGAATTACAAATCCATAGAATCGAAAACGAAATAATTTGGATGTGTATAACTCGCGTTATGAAGATCGGAAGGAGAATTGGTCTGAAAATCGCGAAGATCAGAATCTGGGAAACCATTCTGCATCACTGGGCGCAGTTGCGCTGCCCCCAAGGCCATTTTGGGCACATCTGCGCTGCCCCCAAGGCCATTTGGGGCGCAGCTGAGCCATAACTATGTCGGACAAAACTGTTTTGACATGCTATATTAAATTATGCATAACTTCTTCATACGAACTCCGATTAAGGCGATTCAAGATGATTCGAAAAGATAACGAGTAGACCTACAACTTGGATTATTTAAGTTTTTCGATTTGAAGTCGTTACGAGGGATAAAAATGTCTATCTTTGTGACTGCTACGTATTCGAAGGCAGTCGGAGGGCGTTGGACATGCACATACGCAATTGTAGTGCTCCCGACGATAAAATATGTTA
The DNA here is from genome assembly GCA_020205555.1 of Panax stipuleanatus. Taxonomy (NCBI): domain Eukaryota; kingdom Viridiplantae; phylum Streptophyta; class Magnoliopsida; order Apiales; family Araliaceae; genus Panax; species Panax stipuleanatus. The sequence continues at coordinate 165,479,729 of CM035117.1, forward strand.
TTCTAAGTAATAAAACTTAAATATGCATTATCATAGACATGATATATAGTTAAGGTTACCTTACATATAATGGACTTCGTTAGCATGATTTAGCACGTGTTTTGAAAAGAAACTTGAAGTTTTAAAAACAAATCTTGACGAACCTTGAGTCGTTTAAGTTCTGACCTTGTAAGCATATTGATATGACTGAGTATGAGTACAAATGAGCATGAGAAGTGATTTAAAGTTGCTTTACTTATTATCAACTTACAATAGCTTAGTTGAAAACGATTTCTAAAGAAAACTTAAAACTTTGAGAACGAACTTAAAGGAACTTGTGTACTTAAAGTTCTAAATGTGATAACATACATACATGGCTTAGTTAACTATGAAATAAAGTTGCACCGAGTTGCTTTAACTTGGCCTAGAATGACTTTTAAAAGTAAACTTGAACGCTTTGCTGACTTATATCTACGAGCAGTGTGTTGCTCACATTTTGGACTTGTAGGGATTGTATGCTAGTATCTTGTAGGTCTTTAAACATGGCCTATAAATGCACACACATAATTTAACACAATATAAGTCATTGGAGCATGATTTTAAATGAGTTCAAGTGATGAACGACACTAGCTATGTGTAAATGATGTGAATACTTGCGAGCGTGCATATTACAGATTATATGACCTTCTCACATGGATAGATGGTTGATATAGTTGGCCTCGTGATTTCGTTTGGCCTTAGTTAATTAGAAATTCTAAACTAAAGTCATAACATGAGAGAAGTAAAACTTGAGTTGACCTAAGAAGAATGCTAGATCTCTTACCATATGCGTATGAGATGTATTAGTGTCCATGCATGCTAGAAAACCAAAATAGAACCAGAAAGCAAAATCTAATTCTGAACTGGTCAGGGAAGGGCGCAGCTGCGCCAATCCCAAGGCCAATTGAAGCGTAGCTGCGCTGCAGGGCAGTGTTGCCTGATTATTTTAAATATGATCTGAATCTTAAAGCATGTGTATATGAATGTCTTAAGCTATAATACTAGACTCACTTCTCAAGTGATGTTTTAAGCATACAAGCATGTAATGGTTATATATAACCCAAATTGATAATTCTATTAAGGTTTGAGAAACACAAGAATAATGTGGATCATGTATCTATGAGTTTTAAATGTGTATCGAACACATAGCTAGTCAAGTGTGTGATAAGGGTTTATGAATATTGATGTCAAGAATGTGTGACTAAGGTATACCTATACATACATAGTTATCCTAAAAGTATGATAAGAAAGTAAAATGAAAATTTTACAAACCAAGTTAGGAAAAGATGTAACCTTTATTATTACATTGAGAATGTATGGATGCATATGACTGATGGGCATGAATCCATAATTGTATAATTGTGTAGGAATACACAAAGTGCAGATAGCTATAAGCAGTTAAGTTATAGTTGATAACCTACGAGCCAGGCAAGTCTTTCAGTTCCTATTTGTTATATGAATTCGATAACTGTTAGTTGAATTATATTATTCTATGATGATGTTGATTTATATATGAAATGTATATGAGATATGTTTGAGATTGAAAGTTGATCTTTGATGATATACTTGTGAAGTTAATCTCTATACTTGTTGTGTGAGAAACAGTATGCGTAGTAAATCTAAATGATTATGAATGCATGTAACTGAGCATAATATTATATACTATGTGATGTATGAAAACTGTTAGAATTGCTGAGTTGTCGAGCTCACTCTTGCAAATAACCATTTTTGCAGGTTAAGGACTCACGGTAAAGTTACGTGCTACTTGATTGATAGAGTTCAATAGTATCGCAAGAAGATTACTATTTAGTTGAAGTTATTGTTTGAACCATGTTTAGGTTCTAGGAGATGTACATGATAGTAGTTTACAATGTTTAATACATGCTGAGTTGTAAAGTTATACTATCGATATATAGAGGATATCGGATTGAGATGTAAACATTTATACAGTAAATCGAATAGAATGAATCATAACATAATTTGATTCAAGGTTATGTAATTGATTCAAGTTATGAAATCAATAAAAGATTTTATTCAAAGGAGATTGAAAAAGTTTAAGTTATTCCGCATTTTTATAATATCGAATATGATGTAAAACAGGAATGATAAATGACCAAGATTGAAACTAATAAAAGTTTGGGGTTATTATACGGATCCTGGATATGGAAGGAGTTTATATTCTAAATTGTAATAAAGCAAAGTTATATTCTTTAAGTTATGAATAAAAGATATAATAATTGGACGATAGTAGTATCGTGGCAAACCTGATCGCGAAGTTCGTAGGGACCCGGATTTGGGGGCGTCACACTTATTGTTTAGAACCTTCAGGAAAATCAATTAATTAATAAATTGTTATTATATTTCAGTTCTTGTTAGAAACATTATTTCTATTCCATTGTTGGACAAGGAAGATTTTAATATTATAATAAAGAACAATAGTTGTTCTATTTATAATGATAATGTTTTGTGTGGAACTAGTAGATTAATTGATGGATTGTATGTACTTGACTTACATGAAAATATTTTACAAATTGAACAAACTAATAAAAGGAAAAAGGATAATGTGAATAATACTTTCGTATGGCATTGCAGACTCAGGTGATATAAATGAAACAAGACTAAATAAGTTGCATAAAGACGGGCTTTTAGAGCCATTTGATTTTGAATCATATCCAACTTGTGAATCTTGTCTCATGGGAAAGATGACTAAATCTCCATTTAGTGGACATGAAGAGAGAGTTGCAGGATTGTTAAAGTTGGTAAACACAAATGTATGTGGACATATGACAATAAATGCACGAGGAGAGTATTCATATTTCATTACTTTCACTGATGATCATTCGAGATATGGTTATGTGTATTTGATGAAATACAAGTCTGAATCATTTAATAGATTCAAAGATTTCAGAAGTGAAGTAGAGAAACAAACTGGAAAAAGTATTAAAATTCTCCAATCAGATCGAGGAGGAGAATACTTAAGCAATGAGTGTCTTTATCATCTCAAGGATAATGGTATCCTCTCACAATGGACGCCTCCTGGTACACCACAGCTTAATGGAGTATCTGAAAGGAGAAATTTTACCTTGTTGGACATGGTGCAGTCCATGATGAGTTTCACCGATCTTCCAATATCATTCTGAGGTTATGCCTTAGAGACGACTGCATATCTACTAAATAAGGTCCCCTCGAAATCCATCCCAAAGACTCCGTATGAGTTATGGACATGGAGGAAACCTAGTCTTAAGCATGTTAAGATTTGGGGATGTCCAGCTTATGTGAAAAAGTTTCAGAATGATAAGCTTGGGACAAGATCTTATAAATACAGATTTTCGGGTTATCGTAAAGAAAGTTTAGGATACTATTTTTATAATCTAACTGAGCAAAAGATGTTTATTGCCAAACACGCTACCTTCTTGGAAAAAAAGTTTATCCTCAAAGGAGCTAGTGGGAGGAAAATAGATCTTGAAGAAATTCAAGAATCATAAATCACTACAGGTCAAATGGATGAACCTGTCCAAGTAGATATACCTTCTGTACCACAGCCAACTCGTAAATCTGAAAGATTACCGAAAATACTTGAAAGGTATGGATTCATCATAGAAGATGATGGAGAGGTACACATCATAAAGGATGATGATCCAATTACATACGAAAAGGAAATTAGTATTAAATACTCAGAGAAATGACAAACCCCATGAAATCCAAAATGGACTTCATGTATGAGAACCAAGTGTGGCACTTTAGTTGCTCCACCAGAAGGTAGAGTGCCTATATGGTGCAAATGGGTCTTCAAAAGAAAGATTGAGGCAGATGGAAAGGTAGAGACCTATAAGGTCAGACTAGTGGCAAAAGGTTTCAAGCAAAGACAAGGAGTTGACTATGACGAAACCTTCTCGCCAGTTGATATGCTCAAGTCCATTCGAATTTTACTTGTGATTACAGCTTACTATAACTACGAGATCTGGAAAATGGACGTGAAACTGGTCTTCCTTAATGGGAAACTAGATGAGGATGTATATATGATACAGCCAGAGGGTTTTATTTCAAAAGTTGGAACAAATCAAGTTTGTAAGGTACAACGATCCATTTATGGATTGAGGCAAGCTTTTTACAGATGGAACATCCATTTTGATGAGACAATCAAAGAGTTTAATTTTATCAAAAATGAGGATGAACCGTGTGTGTACAAGAAGGTTAGTGGGAGCGCTGTGACATTCCTGGTATTATATGTTGATGATATACTACTGATAAGGAATGACATACCTATGCTACAATCAGTAAAGATATGGTTGTCTAAACACTTCTCCATGAAGGACTTGGGAGAATCATCCTATGTATTGGGGATAAATATCTATAGAGATAGATCTAAAAGAATGCTCGGCTTGACCCAATGAACGTACATTGAAACGATGCTAAAGAAGATTGACATGTCCGACTCCAAGAGAAGGCTCATATCGATGAGTTTTGGAGTGCATGTAACACCCCCTTTCTGAAATAGAAAGAGAGGTTACTCAAAAGACAACAAAACTAAACGAAAGCTCTATGCCACGAAAGAATAGTATTTATAACCAATAAATATCAAAAGGTCAAACCAGAATAAATGTCAAACTGGCCCAAATCAAATCTGAAATAGTTATTACAACTCCAAATAAACCATTTGACAACCTAAACAAAACATCTAAATCATTGAATCGAATGGAGCTCTCATCACACTTGCCCTTGATCCCCCTGATTACCTGCCAAAAGAAAAATACAGCATGAGCTAAATGCCCAGTACGGATATAGAATAAAAGAATAATGAAACGGAATAACTAACTCAATAAGAAGAACTGAACCGAACTTAAGCGAACAAAACCAACACAATGAAATAAAAGGCTGAATTAAATGGCTGGGTGTTATTTCATACCGAGCTCAAAATAAACCAGAAATATACCTTGCCACACAGGCAAGTCACACACATTGGACCGCGAATCCAAATGTATGTAAAATTGAAAGGTGTGTTTGGCATAAACATCACCAATCCGCAGAACAGAACAGAAAACTAGGGCCTCCCACAACAAAACACCAAATGGCCAACTCCCACCGGAGCACAAAATGGAGACGCCGTGGACTGATCACACCGCCACGGAAGGTGTCATGCCTTGGTGCCAAGAGGACGTGTCTGTGGTACCCCCACAGGTGGTTATAGCTCAGGTATACCCTACGGTATATTCTAACAAAAATACAACGTCACAACACATGCGACATAATATCAACACAAATGCGTTCTAATGTGTACATGTTAAATCGAAACAAATCATCAATACAAGGTCTCCAAAAATTTATTAACATGTACTTTACTACAAATATCGAAATAAACTCTAGACATGATACACTATTCCAAAGAGTACAAATATGAGTTCCAAATATCAACGCCAAAACGAAACTATCACATGAATTTGAGAACGAACAATCATGCGAAACAATAACTAACTTCCAAAACGAAACGCAAAATGAACAAATCAAAAATAAAAGGATTTTCGCTGAAAGAGTACAGAATTCGTACCTGGATTAATCAATGTAATACCCAAATTTATACTCCCAATATAGTTCGTTAAACTCTTTCCGTCCGAACTAGTTAAACAAAATATTGATTAACATAAGTACGTTTGCAAATAATTATTTCCATCTTTAAACCTATTATTATTATTACTATTATTATTATTATTATTATTATTATAATCTAGCCATCATTCGTTTTTTTTTTCTACTTCATGATGCACTGCATCATTACTATATATATACTACATTACCGAACTTTATATATATATATATATATATATATTATACAGTACCCTCCGTTTTCAAAGTAATAGATTAACCAATTTATATATGAAATCTTACTTAACAGGATGAATAGCTCTGAAGACTATATAATAATAATAATAATAATAATAATAATAATAATAATAAGTTCAATACATGAGTTTCAGGCAAAAGGCTTAATCAATCCATGCATTATTCATTTATTTGCTTCCTTTCTAACATCTAATACTCACGTTGATTCAGAAAAACTTTAACGTATTCAGTTGAAGCTATACACATACCTTAAACAAATATAATCGACACTGTTTTCTTCCTCAAGCTGCCGCTTCCCTTCCTTCCTTTCAATTAGTTCGTATCAGATAAAAGAAATAGTTAGGGTTTACTTATTTATTTAGTAATTAATAGCTCTTATTAATTCTCCTAATTATAATAGGTTTTAATATTACCCACAAATATAGATTAAACCCAATTAGTTTTAAGGCCCAATTAATGTAGTCTACATAATTAAATACAATTTGACCCAAACACAAGAAAAGCCCACTTAAAATATTTAAAAAAAATATTTTAAAATGTCATTTATTTATTTATTTTCTGGGTATTACAGTGCATCTCTCCAAGAAAATGTCCCAAAGACACCTGAAGAAAGAGATCGCATGAGTAAGATACCTTATACTTCGGCAATAGGGTCTATCATGTATGGGGTGATATGTACAAAACCTTATATTGCTTATGCACTTGGAGTGACAAGTAGATATCAGTCGAATCCTGGATCAGAAGAACACTGAAAAGTCGTAAAGAACATTCTAAAGTACTTAAGAAGGACTAATGATTTGTTTCTAGTGTATGGTGGGTCTGATTTGAAACTAGAGGGCTATACAGACTCATGTTTTCAGACTGACCAAGATAACAACAAATCCACCTCAGGTTATGTATTTATCCTAAATGGTGGTGCAGTGAGTTGAAAAAGTTCCAAGCAGCAAACATTTGTTGATTCAGTAACAGAAGAAAAGTGTGACAACCCAAATTTTCGGGTAATATTAAAATTAGAATTAAATAAATAAAATTTTTATTAGATGATATGTTGTGTGATATTGTATCGCATAAGTGAAATACGTGCTAAGCAATATATGATGTTGTGTATAATAAATATATTAGTATTATATATTTATTATATGTAAGTAAATTGTAGGGACAATTATTAAAGGAAATGAGATGTGTAAAAAAATTAAAATAATTTATAATATTAAATTATTTTAATTTGGTAGATTGGTGGCATTAAATATACTTAGTGTATAACCACCATTTTATTGAAAAAATCATATATTATATTATTGAGTGTAATGTATACATGTTTTTAATGTAGTAAATATATTATTATATTTATTACAGTTAAATTTTTGAAAACAATTTATAGAGTGGAGAAGAAAATAATTAGTTTAAGTATACAAAAATTATTGTATACTTTAAATAAAGGATATTAAAATAAATTCTATCATTAAATTATTTTAATAAAGAGATAATATTATTTTAATTATATATGTAAATAAATTTATATAAATAATTTATATTGTGAGAAAATAAATTTATTATTTATTTTCTATATGTGATGTGAGTACATGCGCATTACATGGAATATTTGTAAGGTGGTAAATATAAATATATATTTTATATATATATATATATATATATATATATTTATTATACGAGGAAACTAAATATTTGAGAATATTTTGTGTAACGAATTAAAGGAGGTGGTTTAAGTATATAATATTCATATATATTTTATTCAAGAGAATTAGAATAAATTCTCATATGAATTATTTTAATAAAGAAAGGATGTTATATTAATTATAATATCTTAAGAAAGTAAATAACTTCTTAATTGAATTTATGTTAATGAGGCAAGGGTATTATGTTTATTATAATATCTTGCATATACAAATAATGATATTTGCATGGGTTATTATGTGTTGCATATTTATTTTAGTATTTATAAAATAAATATGTAATAATAATCTAGTATGTTATGTTTTATTTTGGGAATATGTAATGGATATAACAAGATGAGTTGTATAAATTATATGATTCTTAATGGTTAAAAATATTATATGTGAGTGAGTTAGTAACTTAATTATTTAAATCTAGTTACTAACTATTGGATAATTTATTTATTCAATGAAGGAATTAAAAGCATAATTGAGTGGTTTAGTTAATTAAGCAAATGAGATAATTCCTAATTTATCCTAACTACTATGGCAAGATTGGTTTCCAAGTTATTTCCTTTCTTTTCTTTGTCGTGAGAGGAGGAGAAGGAGAGGTGTGAAGGTTACTCAATAAATAATCTTGGGCACTAAGTTTTGACTTAAGAAAATTTTAGAAAGTCTTCCTCATCTCCTCTCTATATCTGAAGCTCTCCCTCTCCTTAATTGCTTGGAATCTAAATTTTTTTTAAGTGTGGTAAAGTGAAGGAACCATGAATTTTGGGAGAGCTTAGCTAATTGCGATTAAAGATTAAGATATACTAGAGGATATCAAGCTTGGATTAATTGAAGTTATGAAGCATAAGGTATAATTCCTTATTTAATTTTGATTTTAATCAAAGTTATATGAATATGTAATTTTCAATTGCTAAACTTGAGATTTTTGGAAGTTTAGTAGGTTATGATATAATTCTTAATGGAATTTCTTTGAAGTAAATCAATTTTTGATTTATGTACATGCAATATGGAGTTGAAATTGATTTTTAATCAAAAGGAAGCAAAAAATGAGTTTTATTAGTAAGCTTTAGTTTACTAAAAATTATTTTAGTTTGATTCTATGCTTGGATTGGGTATGGAATCATGAAGTTAGAGACTTGGTGGTTAGGATGGGTTGTGGAATGATATAAGAAAGAAAATTATGTTATACCCGCAAAAAAATTGCCACGAAATCGAATAGAAATAATAACGCACATATTATGTTCGTTAAATGGATTTAAAGAGTATGATTAAAATATTGGAATTTAACAGAGCCAATACCTTGGACGAGTCTTAATATGTTTAATAAGACTTATTTGTAAAGCGACTGGGATTGGAACGAGTCGGGGTGAGTTTTGGATGTCAAAGCGAGAAAATGAAAATTTCGAAAAAACTAGTGGACTGCTGACCCTAAAAGAAATATTCAGGGTTAGATAGATTGTTCAGAAAATTCTGGGCTTTTGGGAATGTATAGTGCACTGAATAAGCTTTCCATAGACTCTAGAACAGACTAATTCTGACTTTGGAGCAAAGAGTTATGACCGTTCAAAGTAGTCGCATCGAATTTGTCCAAAATCTGGAAATTCTATTCTAATCAGTCCCTTGTATGAATTTTCTGGAAATCTGTGTTTAGAATTTGAAAATGGCCAAAGAATAAAAGTTAAAGCCTCGGAAGCTATCTTCACGTGAGCTCAAGAATCGCTCAAAAATGTTTTGAAACGAAAAAGCTATGACTGTTTTAGCGAGAGAGGGTAAAGCTGAAACGAAATTGAAATATGTTATGGACGTACACTTTTGGCACTCTGTTTGAGCTATCTAACGAACCCGAAATGGGAGTTTCTTATTTTTTCAAAAATAGTCTCATATGATACGAAAAACATACTGAAATTTTGAAATTTGAAATTTACGAGCAAAGCGTGGGAAAATCGCAAAGTAGCTGACTTGTGAACGCACCAGTAGAACAGCACAGAGCTGTAGCCAGTGCGGCCGCGCATGCTGCCAGGCAGCTGCGCTGTGTTAGGCAGCTGCGCTTTGTTTGGCAGTTTGTTTGACATCCTTTTTGAGCGATGTTTTGAGAGGGTTTTGTGATCTGTTTTCGCAGCTTATATTTGTTTTAAAATACTATGACATGAAGTCTATAACATGCCAAAAATTTCACTGTTATCGGACTTATGGTTTGAAAATTAAAAATAGACGAATATGAATGTAAAAACTTAGAATTTGAGCGACGTCGAGCGTCAGTGGCATCGAGCTATTTTGACATTCAACGTTTCGAATCGCGTTTGGGCAAAATATTTAAGCAATATTAAATCTAATAAAGTCCCAAAAGATGAGTTTTGACTGTATGTGATATTTTATGCCATGAAACTTCCTTTTAGACATATATAATGCAATAAAAAAATATATTATAAATATGAATTTTCATATTTAAGCGAATATACGCCGTTATTGGTTTGAAAAATGGTTTTGTAACAAAACAAAAAGTGGAAAATCATTAATAGATTAAAATAATCATAAAGATGATGTAATGAAGGTTTTCGGGGTTCAAAATGGAATTTTTAAGCCAAGATTTATATATATTAAATATATAAATATATATATATATATATATATATATATATATATATATATATAGTGAAAATGTGAATATTTGCAAAATGAAAAATGCAGTAAGTGTGTTAGCTGGATAAAATATTTATAAATGAGACAATGGTCCGAGTTGACTCATGAACAAGCGAAATAATAATATAAAAATTATTTATATTAAAGAAATAATATAGTAAATTGATTTTTACTATAAAAACTATATATTAGCTGTTTAAATCTCGAATTTGCGAGTAAGAGCATAAAATATTACTAAAGTGTAATATAAATGACTTAAGTTTTAAATGTAAAATATTTACACGATAAAATGTGAGATACCTTTATTGTGCATAAAAAGGTTAAAACGAAGTAAGTTTTTAAATAAACTAGTATTCGTTTTGAGTAAGGACAAATAATATTAGTTTATATAAAATTAATAATTATTATTAATGAATAAACATGCATGTTTTGTGACATATTTAATTATCTAATATGTGTGTGCATGTAAAAATAAGAATTGTGGAGTAACGTTATATTAAATTTTGCGGTAATCTTTAATCAAGATAAGTTTTTCAGTTCTGTTATGTTTGTAGATTATGTGTGATTATGTGGTGAGTTACATACCATGCTTTATGAATTGTTAAAGTCAAAATATGACTAAGTCGATTGGGTTATGGTGTGACGCCCCCCAGAATAGGTCCATTCAACCCAACCCATTCTGAGTCACCAAATACATGGTACAGAATTCAAATACAAACTTCATATCATACGGTCGTGCAAAATACGACCACACAACTGTGAGTGTCAATACAAATATGTAAAAAATATTAAGATTCAAACTAAGTCCTCATTACAATTATTATCACACTATTTATCAAAAATAGTGAGGACTACTACTGCTCTAACTCGGACCATCACTCTGTCCCCCGACTAGTTCCCGCAACATTCTCATTTCCTGAAGAGGACAACAGATGAAAAGGGTGAGCTCAACTAGCTCAGTAAAGAATATTATGACTAAGATAATGGAAAATAAATTATCGTTAGCCTTCAATAAATCAGATAAAATATAATGGACAACCAATCTTAGATCAATATTCGCAGCGGAAATAACAATTCATTAGAAGAGTTAAGCAGAGAATCAAGTCCACTATCTTCTATGATTTAAAAGTCCATCATCAATATTTTATCCCTGTAACATCAATCAATATACATCTCGAATCAAATATTCATCTTTGCACTACAGGCCAAAGATATTCATTTGTATCATCAGTGGTCATATTCATCTCAACACCTGTCATCTTTGCACTACAGGCCAAAGATATTCATCAGGTAATCATTCATCTTTGCTCTACAGGCCAAAGATATTCATCAAGTAATCATTCATCTTTGCTCTACAGGCCAAAGATATTCAGTTACATCACCTTTTAGGACTGAGAATGATGAAAAATATTTATAAAAAAAATGAATCCAGTGAGATAAAAGACAAAGACTAAGGATTCGTATTTTAGTATATCCAATTCAAAAATACCTCGTAATAATCAATTATGGAGCAAAATTCAAGAATAGAGCTCAAAACATGGATACAATCAAAGATAGTAACCTTAACAAGCAATTTGGACAAATAGAAGAAAATTTAATTTTTTCGTGAATAGTGCCGTATACGTGAATAGTGTCGTATACGTGAATAGTAACTCCGACGGAAAAAGTAAGAATTTCAACATAAAATCCATGACAATATTTCTGTATAATGATATTGAAAAGAATAATACCATTTACGAAAGAAAATAACATCCCTTACCTCAAAAAGATAGTACCTCTGACTGGAATATCGGATATAATACCGAAGGAAACTTGCACTGAATAGCAACACTCAAAGTATTGAAATACTCACAAAAATACGCTCGATATTATAGAGAGAGAAAACTTCTGATTCTGGTGTGATTTTCAATTCTAACCTAAGCACCCTATTTATAGGAAAAGCTTAGGATGCCAAAGGAGACTAAATGAATAAAATATTATTTTTTTTCTCCAGCCGCCGGCTGCTCTCCAAAAAGCCATCAGCATATTTTTCAACCAAAAGTGGGACCCACCCATTAAAAAAATATTTATTTTCCGAAACTTCAATAATTCATAATAAATAGCCCATTTGTCAGAAAAATACAAATTCTATATCCTTCCATAGGAAATTTAATTCTCTAAAACTTTGTAGAAGGAAGTTTTTCTAAATTCCAAACATAAATTATCCGAAATCCACAACCAGATGATTTCTCACACCAAAATATTTATAAAAACTCATCAGCGCCAATTCCTTCTTTAATATCCACAAAATAAATATTTCCTTATCATATAAATCAATAATTAATTATTCACAAATAATATTATAGAACTACAATATTAACAACCAGGTCGTTCCTAGGAAAGAGGGGGCCTTCCGATAAGGACTTCTCCTTACTAGCGCGCAATTAAACAACCCCTCCTAGACAGAACTTCCTTAGACATTGTCGATAATGCTATCTAATAATATTATTCAAATAATATGAATTATTGAGTTGATAAGGTGAAATACTATGCAGTGACAATTATTGAATCAATACTACAAAATATCAACTGTAGCCATTATTGAATCAATCATAAAAAATAGCAACGTAGCAATTATTGAGTCAATAAAATATCAATGTAACAATTATTGAGTCAATAATATAAAATATCAACGTAGCAATTATTGAGTCAATAATATAAAATATTGAACAGTAATTACTGTAACAATAATTGAGTAATGGCTTCTCACGTAAGACTCAATAATTTGAAATACTGTGCAATACCGTGTGCTACTATGCAACACAGTGTATCACTGTATTTTAACCACCGGGTATTTCCACAGTACTAACAGTAACAACCGCGCCGTTCTTTTGTAAAAAAGTTATTTCTGTCGCTTTCTATATCCGACAGTTATTCCGTTGTGGGGGCCCACAAATAGCTGCGCCGTCGTACGAATATTCCCCGACAATAAGAATATTCCACGACCAAACGAATATTCCCCGACAACCAGAATAATTTATAACCACTTGCTCATTTTAAAAATGTTTGCACATTTCACCCATAACTTTCATATTTATCAAATCAACACCTTACTATTTCGAAATAATATAAAGAAAATTAAATCTTTATTCATAAAAGTTGGGGTCTTACATATGGAACTCAATTTATATGTGATATGTGATAACACATGTTAGATGTTACTCGATATTAGAAATGTATAATGCATGAATATATGCATTGCAAATAATTATTGATGCATGTAGAATATGCATAGTAAAGAAAATATGTTACATAAAAATGTATAATGCATGAACATATGCATTGCAAAGAATTATTGATGCATGTAGTACATGCATAGTAAAAAAAATATGTTGTATATGGTGCATATAGAGTTGTGTGCTATGTAAAACATGACAGACTGTTAAATTTGCTAGGCTGTCGAGCTCAATCTTGCAAGCACAAACGTTTTGTAGGTTAATGTTATTATGCAATATTATTTGCTATGCGGATGATGAAGGATGAATGATGTACGAAATGAATACATTTTCTTGAGTTATAAATTGTATACAGCTATTATATAGTTTTGATATGTGTAACTAACATTTATGTATAGTTTAAAATATTCAATAAAGAATATTTGTTTTAGATGTATTGCAATGAATTCTTTATTTAAATAAAGTGATATAGTGACATTACTATATAAGAAAAAATTAATATTGAGTTGTATATATTCATAAAACTCTGGTAAAATGATGAATCATAGAATAAACATGATTCTTGAAAAATAAAAGAGAATCGTAAAGGTTGATATTCAGGGAATGAATGGTAGAAAAAGAAAAAAAATTTATTCTACATTTTTAGCTATTTTAAAATTAAATAATATTTTAAAAGCTAGAATAAGATAGTATTAACGCACAAGATCGGGGAAAAAAATGGTCCTGATTTCGGGGTCGTTACAAAGAGTACATAGCTGCAAGTGAAGCTACAAAGGATGTGACGAACGAGATTTTTATAATTTAATTTAAATATTTATTTAATTAAATAAATATTTTTTGATGATTTAATTATTGAGTTAAATAATTAATTGATGAATTTGTGGTAGATTAATTTAATTATATGTGTTACATTGATTAAATTAATATAGAAAATTTTATAGATCAAAGTATGAATTTAATTGAGCTTATTTGATTAAATGAATTATTTAATAAGATGCATGTTATTCTAATTAAGTTAATAATTAATCAGAGATTTAATGATTTGACATAATTAATAAATGAGGATTTTAATTATGTGATAATGTGATTTTATGATATTTTATTTATTTGAATTAAGTAATATTATTTGATTAATAAAGGTGTAACATTATTAAACTATATGATAAGAAGTTAATTAAATTAAGTGGAAAGGAGGAATAAAAGAACTAGCCAAACAAGGCCTTAGTGGGGGTTGGAGCCAGTTAACCCATTATGGGATTAACTAACGACCCATGACTCCACGACTATTAACTATACGTATAATATATTAGCTTTATATTATATATATTCATATTGCTTTCATCAGTTAGAGAAGAGAGAAAATACTCAGAGAGAAATATAGAGAGAGTTTAAGAATTTGAGAGAGAATTGTGATCTGAAGAAGAAGGCTAAAGGTTCTAGAGTTCTTTATCATAATCCTTGAATTATCATAACAAACTAGCAAGGGTAATCTCTTCAACTCAAACTTTAATTTACGTTCTAATAATTTTCCATGAAAAACTATTTCAGAGTTCTCTGTGAATGAAGAGATTGATTATTGATAGTTATATGACGATATATACGTTAGTATATGTCTGCAATATGTTTTATATCATATATTCATGTGTTAGAGTAATCAATTTCATGAAAACATACTATAATCAGAGTTTTATGGTTTATAGAGCATGAAAAGTATGAAAAAAAACGTATTTGGTCTTTGTGTACAAATTGTATGCCATAAATTGTTGTTTAACTTAAATTTGACAGTAGATTATGATTATACATGTTAAAACAAAGAAAACAAACTTTGAACGGACGGATTCGGAGTTATAACGAATCCGTAACGTCGAATTTCATATTTTTCTTCAAAACTTTCAAAATACCAAGAACAGTGAAAATTATGTGATTTGATTTGAGTAATTACAAGATATAAAGTATTAAAAACATGTTAGAATCATTATATGATGTTTCTATGAAGTTTGTACTTCATGAAAATCACTGTGTTAGTTTAATTTGCATTTAATTGGCCTAAAACTGTTAAAATCGCGAACTGTTGCTGAACCGCCAGGGCACACCCGCCCCAGCGGGCTCCATACCCGCCCCAGCGGGCTCCATACCCGCCCCAGCGGGTCCCCTGCAGATCCTAGGCCGGCCCCAGCGGGCATAACACCTGCCCCAGCGGGTGTGATGCAGAGAAAAAGTTGGATTTTGCCCGTTTGTGTGTTTTTAAGCCATAGCATGATGAGTAACCAAACTTAATGTACTTGATGACTTGATGAACATGTAATACTATGCTATAACGTGTTATTAACACATATTATATGATTTTAAGTTCATGTTAATAAACTAAGTTGTTGACATGTATAAGATAATGTGAAGGTTCAAGTTAACAAACTAAGTGCGAACTTGAATATTGTGATTATAAAACTTGATTATGATTGTTTGAAGGATTATACCTATATGATACGCATATTGTGAATTCATATTGATCTATGTGCTTAGTTAATAAGCTAATACTAGGAACCAAGTTGTAAGTTGAACTTAAATGAAAAGTTCAACAGTTGAACATAGAAGTTATGAAACTAATCGACATCGTATGCATAATGTAATGTGTAGGACGTTGAGGATTTGAATTGTAACTATATTTGTAGCTTGCGCACGAGGCAAGTATTCTATCCCTAACTTATTATCGTTAAGCAAGTTTCCTTACCCTAACTCGTTTATGATTACGCAAGTTCTAAACCTTACCTTTATATTGAACAAGTTTCTATTCTCAAACTATTATTACGATGCAAGTTCTTACTCTTGTTTATTCAAGTCAAGATTCATATGAGATATTATAAGTTCTTTAAGTATTACTTCAGTTATACAACACTTATTCGATTGTATACTATTATTTAATTTGAATATCGTTTATTGTTGAACCTTGTAAGACTAGCGAACCCTTATTGATTCGACTAGTCCATAGTTGATGAACTTTCTAAATTCTAGAACTGTTAGTTAGCTTATCCAAACTAAACTTCTTTTGGTGCGAACTTTAATGTCAAACTGAGATGAATAACCCTGTATAGGGGATTAATTACGCTTTAACGTTGAGATATTGTGCACAGTATGGTACTAAGAGCTGATCTCCCTAAGTACGAGAAGTAGAGTCCATAGTCTTGTGACTGTTAAAGGTTTAAAGTATAAACACTTGACAACCTAGGACATAGTTCAAGGTCTTATGACCCTCAGAAGTTCTTTTGATTCTTGTTATTCATTCTTGACTCAAAAGTCGAGTTTTCTTTATTCAAAAGTCTTTGATTCACTCGCATGTTATTATATTATTATATTGTTATACTTGTGGGAAATCGTGCTCACCCTTGCATAATAATAACATTGCAGTTAAGAACGAACGGTCTGACGAGCCTTCCACTAGCAAAGGCAATGGAAAGATTAACAAGTGATTGAAAACTTGTTATTTATTTAATGTTGTGTTTAAGACTTGATGTTATTTAAGACTATGTATTTGTTTACGTTTTCGCATAGAGATTTAAGGTTAAGTATGACCCGGGATTATTTATGTATTTCATTTCAGATGTTGTAACCCCATAAGGGGAGATGATGGAGTTTTTCTATCTATTGCATGGTTTGTATTTATTATGGGTATAGATATATGATAATACTAAGGGTAGTAGCTTTCGAAAACATAGTAATGATAACTCTTATCGAGTTCTAAGAAAGATAATAAATTACCTTATATGCTACATGCTTATACTTATGTACTTGCGAGAGTATCGGTTGACATCACATAATAACTAAGACTTAAAATTTGATTTATCAGGATGTCGGATGTTGGAGGATCCAATCAGCCTAGGGATGTTGTACCCTGAGAGGCTAGATATGAGGAGCCCCGAGACATACACACAGTCTGGGAGTAGTTAGTTCGACGAGAGCCATCTTCTTGGATCACTGTTGTTGGTCAGGAGCATGAGTTGATGATTGACTCAGAGGAGGATTCTGAGGAGGTTGAGATTCAGGCTGAGGCAGTCGAAGAGGAGGAGGAGGAAGACCCTAAAGAGTTCCCACTGAACTCTATCAGTGCTGAGATGTATGATGAACTGTATGACCGTAACATCGAGTTACAGGATACCGTTCAGGAATTGAAGGCAGACGGTTACTCAATAGACTACCATCGAGCAGAAGGATGGTGAGGTTGAGACTCTTCACACACATCTTGGAAATGTAGAGTGGGAGTTGGTTCATGAGAAGGGCCAAGGTGAGCAGAAGTCAAAGGAGATAGAGAAGTTGAAGAATGAGTTGAAAGAAAAATCAACAAGGCTTGCCATAGCAGAGGATGCCTGGGTAAGGGATTCACAACGTGCAGATCTTGCAGAGGATAATGCTCGTGCAAAGAGGACTAAGATAGAGGAGACAAACTACATGTTTCAAAAGGCAATCGATAAGGCCCAGGACCGGGTTATGTACTATCCAGTTCAGTTCGAGGGTCTGCCTTGGTATATGCTAAATTGCAGGACGATGTTCCGCATTATGGAAGAAGAGCGAGGCAGAGCTGTTCGACGCCTTAGTAGGCAGTGATAGGAACAATATGATTATGTGATACTTCTTTGAGTAGTTAATAATGTAAATTCCGATGTGATTATAAACAAATGAATATTTTGATGATTTAAATTATGAAGATTCTTTATCTTGGGATAGTTGATGTAAATAGCAGTGATGCTATCGTATTATGTTTAAAACTTTTGATTTAAATAAAATATTAGAGTTTGATATGTGTTAAGCGATTATGTTTAAGTATTTAAGTTAAGCCTTAAATATTTAATGAATTGAATAAAGATCTAATAAGCGTATATCTTAACAGAAATATGTCGCCAAGAAGAAGACCCAACCGTCAACCTGCCCAGGAAGGGCCAACGAATAACAACAATGACGCTAATGCTAACGCCAACCCCGTTCAGCAGTTGGTGAACTTATTTGTTGGAGCGATTAACAATCAACCTCAAGTTCCACCGAATACTTCATTCAAGGACTTCAAGGCGGTGGGATCGCCAGAGTTTAAAGGATCCATGAGTCCGATAGAAGCTCAGACATAGGTCATGGAGATGGAGAAGGTTTTTGACATTGCCTATGGTTAGTGAGGACCAAAAGACTGCCTATGCAACGTTCACGCTGAATTCAGAAGCCAGCTATTGGTTGCAGGCAAACAAAGTCCAGGGGAGGAGAAGGTGTGATCACCTGGGAGAGGTTCAAGGAGATATTTTTTGAGATGTACTTTCTGACCAGCTCACAGAATCAGATGGAGGTACAATTTCTGGAATTGAAGCAAGGCAACATGTCTGTACCAGATTACGCGTCGAAATTCAATGAATTAGCTAGGTTTGCCACATTCCAAGTGCACACCGACGAGAGGAAGGCTAGGAGATTTGAGCAGGGACTGAAACCCTGGTTGAATAGCAAAGTGTCAATGTTTTAATTGAACACTTTTGCTGGAGTATTGGAGAAGGCTATCCTAGCTGAATGTGGACGCGATGCGGTGACCAAGTACAACCATGATCAGAAGAAGAAGAAGAATGAAGTGAAAGAAATAACAAGGCTAGTGGCAGCAACAAGGGAGGAAGTAATAGCTAAAAGAGAAGGAGGAATGACAACACATCGACCGTGAATCAGCAGGGAAACCAGAAGAAAAGGGTTGAAGCGTGCCCGACCTGCGGGAAGAACCACCTGGGGGTCTGTATGAAAGGAAAGCTGGTGTGCTACAATTGTGGTCAGGAAGGCCACATAGCACCTAACTATCCTAACCCTAAGAAGGGCGCCTATTTTACGTGTGGGTCGAAGGACCACTTGTCTAGGGACTGTCCTAAGAAGGCATCTGGAGGGGCAGGATCAGGTGGAAATAGGGGAGGCAGCGGTGGAAATGCTTTGACTATCACGAGACCAACCGCAACAAACCAACCAACCGCCAGGACATTCAACATGACGGTGCAGGATGCTATGCAGTCTAGCGATGTGGTGTCAGGTATCATTCCGATCAATAAAGTTAATGCATATGTATTATTTGATTTGGGCGCTACTTGCTCATTCATATCCGATGATTTAAATTTGCTAAGAACTTAGGATTGCCTAAGGACGAGTTAGAATACCCTATGAACATAGAGATTGCGAATAGAGAAGTGATCCCTGTAAAGTATGTACACAAGAACTGTAGGGTGGATATTAAGGGTAACGTTATGAAATTAGATCTTATTCCGATTAGACTTGGGGAATTCGACGTTATTCTGGGAATGGATTGGCTATTCAATTATGGGGCTGTAATTGATTGCCAGAGAAAGTGTATTAACCTTATGACTCCGTCAAAGTTTATATTTTATGGCAGCAAGTCGCCTAGACAAGCTACTTGTCTGACGATGATGCAGGCCAGAAAGTTATTGAGACAAGGCTGTATAGGATATTTAGCCTACATAGTCGATAGTCGCAAAGAGAACCCGAAGTTGGAAGAAATACCAATCGTGAGGGACTTCGTAGACGTATTTTCGGATGATCTGCCAGGACTTCTGCCAAATAGAGAGGTTGAGTTTGTAATCGATTTGGCGCCAGGAACGGCTCCAATATCGAAGGCACCGTACCGTATGGCTCAGGTGGAAATGAAAGAATTGATGGTACCGCTGAAAGAGCTACTGGACAAGAAGTACATTCAACCGAGCATATCGCTGTAGAGAGCGCCGATGTTATTTGTAAAGAATAAGGATGGGACGATGCGGCTCTGCATCGAATACAAAGAGTTAAACAAAGTCACGATTAAGAATAGGTATCCATTGCCGAGGATCGATGACCTGTTTGATCAGTTGAAGGGAGCGAGGTACTTCTCGAAGATAGACCTGAAAAGTGGTTATCATGAGCTGAAGGTGAGGCCAGAGGATGTTCCGAAGACATCATTTAAGACTCGATATGGTCACTACGAATTTCTGGTGATGTCATTCGGTCTAACGAGTGCTCCTGCAGCATTTATGGGCCTAATGAACAGAGTGTTCAAGCCGTTTTTGGACAAATTCGTGGTGGTCTTTATCGACGATATTTTGGTGTATTTGAAGACCAAGGAGGAACACGTAGAACATCTGAAGGTGACTTTTGGAGGCATTAAGAAAGAAGAAGTTGTATGCCAAGTTTTTGAAATACGAATTTTGGATTGAGCGGAGTACAATTTCTCGGACATGTGATTGATAAGGACAAAAGTTCGGTAGATCCCTCCAAAGTCAAAGCTGTGATGAACTGGGATAAGCCGAAAACACAATCAGAAGTTGAAAAGGACCGTGAATTTTAAACTTCATTATTAATTTAATATGTGATTTAAATTTTTATGAGTTAGTTTTGTGAGCATATTTAAACTTTATGTGGTTATGTGATTATGTGAGATAGAGCCTATGCAATTAATTGCTAGGAATATTTAAAGGAAGTCACTAATGGTTTATTTAAATTAGTGGACTAGCCCTGAGACTTTTATATCAGAGAATTGAAAGAATTGTTATTAATTAAATATTCAATTTAATTGAATATAGTGAAAGGATTTAAACGCATTGATTAATTTTATTTATGAGTAATTAATTGATAATATGTCGATTAACTATTATTGTGAATAAATAATATATTATTGAGCAAAGGATTAATAAATATAATGAGATTATATTTACTTGATTCGACTAAATGTTTTATACAAGCATGCGATCTATTAAACCTTTAATATTTGGTAGTTAACTATATATTATGTATAGTACAAGGTGACACATTAATATGTCTATATATTATATATATAGACTATATAGTAAGATTAATTGCATTAATAGAGTTACATAATAATATTATTTATTTGACATGAAGTGTGTGGGTAAACATTCATGTATACCCTATTGACGTATAGTAAGTTCAACTGTTAATTAATATTGATTTCTATAAGTTATTATAATAGTAATAATAACTGTTATGATAATGAGTAATAAGAATACCCAATTGAATTATAGTTGGCATTAAGGAAAATGTACATGGCTTATATATTAATATATGTGTATCCTTATTTGATACGTTGTATTATTGAAATAACATTGTAGCACCCATTTAAATGTATAACCTAAGTATATTTATAATGTGTATAGATGTATATTATAACCAAGTGTTAGCATACATTATCCACCAATTACAAGTTGCTGAGTTCTTATTACATTGTCCCAATTTGAGTGCCCATTCTCAATCTCCTCTTCACGTGTATACCCACATGGCTACACTACTCTATATCTTCCTCAATTTCAACAAAGCTAGCTAATGATTTCAAGAGGTGTGGAATTCATGATGAATTCACCAACTATTCACCTACCATTCCTCATCCATTATGCATTCTTGAAATCCTTTGAATTGATTTGGAAGATAATAGCATTGACTAATAAGGAATTGCCTATAAATTGAGCCTTCTCTTCTTCTTATTTCAATTGCTGAGAGTTTATATTGATTTAAGGGAGAGTATCATAGTAGCAGTTATAGAATCTGTTTAGCAGCAAAGCAATTTACAGAGGTATAACTTCCCATTCTTGTTCTTCATGTTACTGTAAAATTTCTAAGTTCTTGATTCTTGATTCATTTGAATTGGATGTTAATTGATTGGAAAAATGATTGTTAAGTGTTATATATGATTATAAATATGTTGGAATTATATTATAGCATGGCTAGAATAGAACTCGTATGAAATTTCTGAGTTGGGTTTACAGTTCTGCCGAAGCAGGCTGCTTCTGTCTCTGGCCGAAGCCCTGCGCTGCTGCACCTAGGCCTGCACCAAACCTTTTGCTTTTTGTTTCATTTCTGTTCATGCTAACTTGTTGGTACCCTTTGGTCAAGCATAGAAACTGGTATTAAACCATATTATAAGCTTCTTGGTACTACGTATATGCCATAGCCATGTTAGTATGTGTTATGAAAGGAAAACATATGTTTTAAAAAGGAAACTTGTAGTTTCGAAAGTGAACCTTGTCACGAACACATCATGTGAACATTTTGATTTTTATAAACATGATAGTATGGTTTATATTGACATGAAATGCATATTTAAAGTATTAATCACACACTAGCATACTTGATTGAAAGTTAAGACGATTTCAAAGATAAGAAACTTAAGACTTTTTAAAGTGAACTTGACCAAGGCTTTTATCTTGTAGATTCTGACCATTTGAGCATGTATATGTGGCTTTAATATATGTTTCAAATGCATAAGAGTTATATGTCGAGATGCCTTGCATATACTTAGTTGACTTAGTGTGATTTTTTAATGGAAAACCTAGAATGTGAAAACTAATGACATCAATTACCATGAGAATTATGTTATGATTACGCAAGTATGTATATTAGAATCTCATTATGCCTATAGACATGTTGACATGAGTGTCATTTTGATTAAACATAGTTTTCACCTATGCACACATATTCATGAAAAGGAAATTTCTAAAATATGAACTATGTGAGTAAAGTATACATGTGTTGTTTACACACAAGCATGACTACAGAATATTGTTTAACCTTGTTATGTAATAACATGACTTTAGTAACCAATCTTGAAGCATGATTATGTATTGCTTAAAGTATGGGAATGTCCGGCATGAAAACATATGATTTGGAATTGGAATAGAATGAACAAGCTAGGTCTCGAACTTGAGTTAATAACCTGATAAGCATGTGTGTTGTTTAATGTCAGTAGTTTGCATGCTTAAATTTAGGTGCTATGTATTCAAGCTTATGTTGAGGCCTAGAGACTAGATATTCTAAAGTTATTAATCTGGGACATGATTAAATGTTTATAAACTCAGTCATAGTAAATTGACTTACGTGAATTATGGGATAGACTTATATGGTAAGTAGATTCTTGTAAGTGTAGACTCATATTAGTTTACACATGCTAATTGGAATACCGACTTGTTAATGTTAGGTTATTTCAACGAGATTTAATTAAAGCTAGAACTTATTTGTAGCTGAGCAAACAGGCAAGTTTCCTAACTTCATTTGATTGTTATATTGAATGCAAGTTCCCTATCTTACACAACTTTGAATATTGTGCAAGTTCTGAACTTCACTTTTTATGGTGCAAGTTTCCTATTATTCTCATATTGTATTGAGCAGGTTATTATTGTGTTGCTAGTTATTTATTGACGCTTGGACCTTATTTCCAAGTATGCTTTAGGTGGTTTAATTACTTTACAGTTATTCCACATCGATCTTATTGATATTCGCACTTGGTGCACTTGAGTTCGTACAGTCTTGGACTTGTACATTATTTAAAGTTCTATAATTCTTGAACTGCGTCAGATAGAGTCTTAACCCTTGTTCGGTCAGACAATTGTATGAAATTTTATAAAAGCTATCCAAACTAATTGATGGTATGGATTCTTAGACTAAAGAGAGCACCCCTTATATATAGGGGAGTACCCCAGGTATCTAATATAAGATACAAACAGTAGAGTTGAATGTTATGCATATACATGGCGTACGCGAGGCTGATCCCCTCAAGTACTTATTCTGTAGCCAGTAACCAAAGGGTCAATCAGCTATTGATTCCATTGGAGTTTTATAGTTCAAAGTCTACTTGACTATTAATTATTCTCAAAGCAATTATTATTCTTGCTTCCAATATTCATATTGTTGAATTCATTGTCAGATATATTCCATTCATCATGATATATCCTTTATTTATTTAAACTTGCTGAGCAAACTTGTAGCTCATTCTTGCTATATCATGACTTTTATTGCAGTTAAGCCCGAGACTTCAGGGAAGGACAAGGGTAAAGGAAAGATGTAGGATTAGTTTGCAAGGAGCAGACTTTACTTTATGCTTAGTGTAATTACGATTAATGTAATTTGAACCCTAATGACTATTCGAGGGTATGTCTGTATGGTTGTATTAAGGTTATCGAATCTTGGGACTAGTAACACCTTTTGAATGAACGATATACGTTTATTATATTCCGCATTTAGTTATTGTATGTTGTTTAGAGGTGGATATTTGTATTGTATCGTGACGACCGAATCGGGGTTAGAGAACCCGGATTTTGAGGTGTCACAGAAGTGAGAAGTTTTCTTGGATTGGCAGGTTATTACAGAAGATTTATTCAGGACTTTTCCAAGATCGCGACTCCGCTGACGAATTTGACTAGGAAAGCTGTGAAATTCATTTGGACGAAGAAGTGTGAGGAAAGCTTTCAAGAGCTTAAGAAGAGGTTGAGTTCGGCACCTGTGTTATCTCTTCCAGATGACACAGGAAATTTTGTGGTGTATAGTGATGCGTCGCATAAAGGACTTGGCTGTGTGTTTATTCAAAATGGCAGGGTCATTGCGTATGCGTCACGACAGTTGAAGGATTATGAAAAGGGGTATCCGACCCACGACTTGGAATTGACTGCAGTGGTATTTGCTTTGAAGATCTAGAGACACTATCTCTATGGGGAGAAGTGTGAAATATATACAGACCACAAGAGTCTGAAATATATTTTTACACAGAAAGACTTGAATATGCGGTAGAGAAGATGGTTGAAGTTAATTAAGAACTATGACTGCGAGATTTTATACCATCCGGGTAAAGCAAATGTGGTTGCCGACAGCCTTGAGCAGAAAGGGTCAGGAGAAATTGATGATGTTGATCGCTCAAGAGGAGCTAATTTCAGCAATGGAGAAGCTGAAATTGGAGGTGAGGTATCCTATGGAAGTCGACGAAAAGCTATTCTAGATACAAGCTGGTACAACTTTGCTGGATAAAGTTAAGGAAGCTCAACTTCAAGACGAAGAGTGTGAGAAGGTGAAGAAAAAGATATCTGAAGGAACCGAACCGAGATTCAAGATGGACAGTACATGGCTGTTAAGATTCAAGAACAGAGTTTGGGTACCGCCAGTGCCAAAGATTAAGGAGGAAATTTTGAGCGAGGCTCATAGCTCACGGTATTCGATTCACCCCGGCATTACCAAGATGTACCAGGATCTTCGACAGCATTTCTGGTGGCCAAATATAAAACGAGATGTTACAGAGTGTGTTGCCAAGTGTTTGACATGTCAGAAAGTGAAAGCAGAACTTCAGAGGCAAAGTGGTTTGCTACAACCTCTAGAGATCCTAGAATGAAAATGGGAACATATTACAATGGATTTCGTGGTTGGCCTTCCAATAACTCAGAAAGGCTACGACGCAGTATGGGTTATCGTTGACCGATTGACGAAATTAGCACACTTCCTTCCAATCAGAATAAGATTCAACTTGGATCAGTTGGCGAAGCTGTATGTGAAAGAGATTGTTTCGAGGCACGGAGTTCCAGTGTCGATTATTTTCGACCGAGATCCGCGCTTCACATCGAACTTCTGGAAGCGACTACAGGAATGCATGAGAACACAGTTGAGGATGAGTACGACATATCACCCTCAGACCGACGGGCTGAGTGAAAGAATTATCCAGACATTGGAGGATATGTTGAGAGCGTGCATCATGGATTTCAAAGAAAATTGGGATGATCACTTACCGCTCGTTGAATTCGGTTACAACAATAGTTACCACGCAAGGATTGGCATACCGCCTTACAAAGCGTTGTACGGCAGAAAGTGTAGAACTCCACTATATTGGGATGAAGTTGGCGAGAGACAATTACTAGGACCAGAACTGGTACAACAAACAGTTCGGACACGATTAGTAGCTTCTCAGGATAGGCAGAAGAAATACGCCGATCCACACCGCAAGAATGTTGAATTTGAATCGGGTAGCTTTGTGTTTTTGAAAGTCTCTCCTTGGAAGGGAAAGATCAGATTCGGAAAGAAGGGAAAATTGAGCCCGAGGTTCATTGGACCCTTTGAGGTACTGCGAAGGATTGGAGAAGTCGCCTATGAGGTAGCCTTACCTCCAGCGCTATAGCATGTCCACGACATCTTCCATGTGTCAGTGTTACGACTATACAAACCCGATTACAAACATGTCATAGAATATGAACCCCTACAATTTGAGAAAGACTTATCCTATGAAGAAGTTCCTGTTTAGATTATTGACAGGAAAGAACAAGTTCTCAGAAATAAAGTTATACCTTCTGTTAAGGTAATTTGGAGGAACCACAAAGCTGAAGAAGCTACGTGGGAACTCGAAGAGCATATGATGAATACTTACCCACATTTATTTGCTTAATTTATGTGTAAGCAATTCTGGGGACATAATCTTTGTAAGGGCGGGGGGGGGGGGAGAATATAACGGGACGAATTTAATTGAACCGTGATTCTGGGGACAGAATCCTTTTAAGGGGAAAAGATGTGATGAACGAGATTTTTGTAGTTTAATTTGAATATTTATTGAATTAAATAAATATTTTTTGATGATTTAATTATTGAGTTAAATAATTTATTGATGAATTTGTGGTAGATTAATTTAATTATATGTGTAACATTGATTATATTAATGTAGAGAATTTTATAATTCAAAGTATGAATTTAATTGAGCTTATTTGATTAAATGAATTATTTAATAAGCATAATGTTATTATAATTAATTTAATAATTAATTAGAGATTTAATGATTTGACATAATTAATAAATGAGAATTTTAATTATGTGATAATGTGATTTTATGTGGATTTATTATATTTTATTTAATTGAATTAAATAAGATTATTTGACTAATAAAGGTGTGACATTATTAAACTATATGATAAGAAGTTAATTAAATTAAGTGAAAATGAGGAATAAAAGAACTAGCCAAACAAGGTCTTAGTGGGGGTTGGAGCCAGTTAACCCATTATGGGATTAACTAACGACCCATGACTCCACGACTATTAACTATACGTATAATATATTAGCCTTATATCATATATCATTCATATTGCTTTCATCAGTTAGAGAAGAGAGAAAATACTCAGAGAGAAATATAGAGAGAGTTTAAGAATTTGAGAAAGAATTGTGAATTGAAGAAGAAGGCTAAAGTTTCTAGAGTTCTTTATCATCATCCTTGAATTATCATAATAAACTAGCAAGGGTAATCTATTCAACTCAAACTTTAATTTACGTTCTTATAATTTTCCATGAAAAACTATTTAAGAGTTCTCTGTGAATGAAGAGATTGATGATTGATAGTTATATGATGATATATATGTTAGTATATGTCTACAATATGTTTTATATCATATATTCATGTGTTAGAGTAATCAATTTCATGTAAACATGCTATAATCAGAGTTTTATGGTTTAAAGAGCATAAAAGTATGAAAAACATGTATTTGGACCTTTGTGTACAAATTGTATGCTATGAATTGTTGTTTAACTTAAATTTGACAGTAGATTATGATTATACATGTTAAAACAAAGAAAACAAACTTTGAACGGACGGATTCGGAGTTATAACGAATCCGTAACATCGAATTTCATATTTTTTTTAAAACTTTCAAAATACCGAGAGCAGTGAAAATTATGTGATTTAATTTGAGTAATTACATAATATAAAGTGTTAAAAGCATTTTAGAATCATTATATGATGTTTCTATGAAGTTTGTACTTCATAAAAATCATTGTGTTAGTTTAATTTGCATTTAATTGGCCTAAAACTGTCAAAATCGTGAACTGTTGCTGAACCGCCAGGGCACACCAGCCCCAGCGGGCTCTATACCCGCCGCAGCGGGTCCCATACAGATCCTAGGCCCTCCCCAGCAGGCATAACACCTGCCCCAGCGGGTGTGGTGCAGAGAAAAAGTATGATTTTGCCTGTTTGTGTGTTTTTAAGCCATAGCATGATAAGTAACCTAACTTAATGTACTTGATGACTTGATGAACATGTAATACTATGCTATAATGTGTTATTAACACATATTATATGATTTTAAGTTCATGTTAATAAACTAAGTTGTTGACATGTATAAGATAATGTGAAGGTTCAAGTTAGTAAACTAAGTGCGAACTTGAATATTGTGATTATAAAACTTGATTATGATTGTTTGAATGATTATACCTATGTGATACGCATATTGTGAATTCATACTCATGTTATGTGGTTAGTTAATAAGTTAACACTAGGAACCAAGTTGTAAGTTAAACTTAAATGAAAAGTTTAACAGTTAAACATAGAAGTTATGAAACTAATGAACATCGTATGCATAATGTAATGTGTAGGACGTTGAGGAATTGAATTGTAACTATATTTGTAGCTTGCGCACGAGGCAAGTATTCTATCCCTAACTTAATATCGTTAAACAAGTTTTTTACCCTAACTCATTTACGATTACTCAAGTTCTAAACCTTATGTTTATATTGAACAAGTTTCTATTCTCAAACTATTATTACGATGCAAGTTCTTACTCTTGTTTATTCAAGTCAAGATTCATATGAGATATTATAAGTTCTTTAAGTATTACTTCAGTTATACAACACTTATTCGATTGTATACTCTTGAGAAATATTATTCAATTTGAATATCGTTTATTGTTGAACCTTGTAAGACTAGCGAACCCTTATTGATTCGACTAGTCCATAGTTGATGAACGTTCTAAATTCTAGATGTGACAACCCGAGAATTTGTAAGACTAATAAAATCTTAAATAATTAAATTAAAGAATAAAGAATAAAACCTAGATTGAAAATAGAGGAATGATTTAAAAATTTTAAAGAACCTATACGGTTTGATTTAAATTTTTTGTAAGTAATGTAAAGAAATTAAATGAGTTTGCTAGTATTTAAATTATGTACTAGTAAATGAACTTAAGAGATTTATTTTTATTATCATAATTAATTAGTTATATTAACCTAATTAAAGAAAACCTAATTGGGTTGCAGATAATTAAATTTATGTATTTAAGTATTTAAATTCCAAAAGGAGTGGAATAGAAACCCTAATAAATAATTAGGGTAAGATAAAATTAGTGTGTTGGACTATGTTATTTTTATGGCCCAAATAATTTAATTAGAAAGTCCAAACAATAATTTAAATGGCCCAAGTTTTGGTCCAATTATTGTGGACTTTTATGTCATTTTAATAAGCAAATTTAGCAAATAAAATAAAATGCAAATATGGGCAATAGGAGGTGCATGTACCCGGCAAGGCAAGGAGGGAGTATTATCACAGACTAAAATAAGTTGCCACCTTGCATATCTCCTAAAATCACATAAGATAGCAAAGAGAAAATAGAAGATAGGAAAGAGAAAGAGAAAATATGTTGGATAGATTTGCAAGTAACCTCAAAGATTAGAGAGAGAGAAAGTAAAGCTAGCAAAAGAAATAGAAAGGAGAGAGAGGAGGTAGGGGTCGGCAGCCCATGAGGAAGAAAGAAGAGAGAGGGACCAGCTATGGGGAAGAGGAAGAAAGAACAATGAAATCAAGAAGAAGAAAGGTATAAAAATCAAACTCTAAATATTAGTTTATGTATTTTATTTGATTTATTTTTGATGAAATATCAAGTTATGTTTCTTGAACTCTAAAACCATAGATCTACAAGTTTTAGAGTATTTTATGAGTAAATCTAGATATTTTAGGTGTTAAAAGTTTGATCCAAAGAAAGAAAAGCAAAATAATTTTTAAGCTTTAGAAAATTAGTACACTGCTGCCCCTAAAAGAAAACATTGGAATTAGCTAGATTATTCAGACAATTATGGGCTTCTGTTATGTTTTAGTACACTGAATAAGCTTTCCAAAGACTCCGAAACAGACTAATTCCGACTTCGTAGCAAAAAGTTATGACATTTCAAAGTAGTAGAGTCAAATCTACCTAGAAAATTCGGGGCAGTCCCCTTCCACGAATTCTCTGGAATTTTGTGCTTGGAATTTGAAGATGGTCCAAGAACAAAAGTTGTAGTACCGGAAGTTAGCTTCGCGTGGGCTTAAGAATCGCTCAAAAACGTTTTAAAACTGAAAAAGTTATGATTGTTTTAGTATAAGAGGGTCAAGCTGGAAAAACCAAAACTGATCAGCCACTTCGGTCCAAATTTACGAACTCAAAACAACTCCAAATTGAGTAGTTTGATAAATGGAAACTGTAGCTTAAGAAGTTACGAATCCAACGCCTCTGATGGAACTTAATTCCGAGTTGTACATTTCGTTTTACAAGCGTTTCCGTAAAGGACGCCAAATATAAAAATTATGAGCGAGAATGGCATAATCGTAAATAAGTGGAAGTGATTAATTATTAAAAATAATTATTTAAAGCCATTAAATGGTTAGCAAATTAATTATATACAAAATTAAATATAATTAATTATTTAATTATTATTTAAGTGATATTAAATGATAATTAAGTAAAGTTAGTGTTAATAAAGTAACTAGTTATTATTTAATTGTGATTAAATAATAATTAGAGATTAATAAAGTGATTAATTATTATTTAATTAATATTAAATAATGATTAAAGAATGTTGAAGTAAGATTAGGTAATAATAATGTAATTACTTACTTATATTGATAGAAGAATTTATAAAATAATTATTTATTATTTAATTAATATTAAATAATAAATAAGAGCAAATAATAATTAATTATTCCTAAATTAATAAGAAAGAATAATTAATGAATTATGAAGTAAATTGATTATCTAATATTCAAGGATAAGTAATTAATTAATTATTATTTATTTAATATTAAATAATAATTAATGACACATAGTAAGTAATTAATTAATTATTATTTAATTAATATTAAATAATAATTAAAGACAAACAATAATTTGATTATTCATTATCTAATTACCATTAAATAATGGATAGATCTATTTGGCTATTATTTATTAATTAAATAAGAACTAATGGTAATTAATTAATTACTATTTAATTAATATTAAATTATAATCAAATGAATGTATAGATTAATATTATGATAATAAATTTATTTAATAATTGTATTAAATAAATTATGTAAAAATAGTTTTAATGTTTTAAAAATAATTTAAATGTTATAAAAAATGTTTTAAGTTATAAAACATAACTTTTAATATTTTGTCATGAATTACATTAATATTTTAATATGAATGGCAATTATTTAATAATGGTTTTAAATGTTTTAAATTCATTTAAAGGCGATATTAAGGTATTAAAAATACTTTAAAATATTATAAATAACTTATAATATTATGTCATGTATTTCATTAATAATTGAAATTAAATTAAGTTTTAATGATAATGGAATTATGTGGTATTTAAATCATATAAATATGATATTAATGATTGAAAAATCATTATAAATGATAATAATTATTAGAAAATTATTATGAACTTTTGAAAAATATTTTAACTGATAAATAAAATATTTTAGATAATATTGAAGCGTTTAGGTAGAGTCCTATTGATATTAGGCTCGATAATTATCCGATTAGGCAATCGGGATATCGAATTAGTACCGAACTCAACTCAGACTGAAATAGTTTGACTTGATACTAGGTCTTATGTGTTTTATTGACTGTTAGGATTATGTGGTAATGTGTTTAGGTTATTTTATAACTGTAATTAACAGTATTAACTGTGATGATATTATTCTAATTGGGAGATCGATATTATCAATATTAGGTCTTCATATGAAGCTAACTATATTGCGTAGCAGTAGTCGGCGATAAAGGCAAGTTTTCTTGAACTATTCTTTCATATAGTGGTTAATCATTGTTGATTATATCACGTCTATGATTTATTGATTCGCACGTTGTGAATATTGCATATGTTCATCAGGTATGAAGGGCTGATCACCTTCATTACCATATTGTTTAGTTGAATTTTTTCATGTTCCTTATTGACCATTCATTTTTATTGTCTCGGTCGTTCAGTTATGTAAATTTGATTCATGCTATTTCACAATGGTTATATTTTTGAAAGTCAGCCAGCTTATTGTTCATTCTTTTCAATCATGATATATCTTTTTTTGAAATTAAACTTGCTTGGCAAACTTGTTGCTCACCCTTGCTATATCATGATAAACATTGCAGGTTAAGATGAATACGTCGGATACAGGAAAAGTCAAAGACAGTTCCAGCATTGGTTTATCATACAGATAAAATTTATAATAGTATTATATGCAAATGACATTATATGTCGGATAAGATATTGAATTCAGGTATTAAGTTAAGGTTTCAGACCTTGGGAATTATGTTGTAAAAGTTATTGTATAAACAATTTATGTTTATATCTTCCGCAATAGTTATAGAAATGATGTACCAGGTCCGAGGTTCTGGGGACCCGAATTTGGGGGCGTCACAGTTGGTATCAAAGCTGTAGGTTATAAACCTTAGGTAGGGTTACCTTAGGCTATAACCACAGTGATGAGGATAAGGAATAAACTCAAATAGAGTTTGAAATTTAAGCGATGAATTTAGACAAGGTATTGGTAAGTCAATAAGATTCAAAGAAAAATCCTGACAAGTAATAAATATCCAGAGTTACCTAAAAATCTGATGATAAAGATGAACAGTAGTAATGAATAGATAGAGTCTAAAAGATTAAAAGTATAAAGGGAAAGAAGATCATAAAATAAAACGATCATACTATAGAAAAGAATCGTAACATAATATGATTATAATATCAGATTACAACGTGATTTGATGAGGTCATAAGAGAACTGATGATCAATCTATTAATTGAAAACATTATAGCCGAATTGTTGTACGACATTTGTACTATGGAATTGTACTATGAAAACTCAGGAAAGAGTTGTAGAATTGTAAATACGGATTAAATAAAATTCGTATTGAGCAAAGATAGGATTATGTGGGATTTCAATTGAGGACTCAGGTGATTGCTAAGTTGTACAAACCTTTGTATGGGCGGGGGTCTTGTGCTTGGTCTAACGACTACTTAGTTTATCACATTGATAATCATTGAAATATCGGTGTCGTGCTATTCGCTATATGTATGATAAGAAGGTGATTCTTTTCTCATGTGTATAACGGATAGGTAAAGAATATAAGATTAGGTGCGAGTTCTTTAAACTCATACGTATGGTAAGTTCGTGACTCATAATCGTATGGTGGAACCCCTCAGCAAGTGGACAACTTTGGTCTGACTAGGATAAGTTCCTAAACCCATATGATTGTGGTAAGTTCCTGAACTCATAATGTGTGGTATGTTTGATGAACTATACGGGGGTATAGGAAAATTGTGAATGAAGGATTGATGATAATAGAAATAGATAGAATTATTAAGCAATTGATCATTAGAAAAATTGATGTTGATGGTGGAAGCATAGGTATTCCAAATCTTCTAGCTGTGCTAGACTTCAAATTTTTGACATCAAGCTAAATTCGCACCTGATGTGCCTTTTTTGAAATAAAATAAATTTTTGTTATCTTCAAAACATGGTGACAAGGGTGTGGAGATGGACTTCGAGTCATTATCACATCGTTATCTGTTGCAGGTATGATAACACCAAAAATAATTTTTTCAATGGCTTTGCACTTTTTAAAGAAAAGTCTACTCTAATTGTTTCGGCTAGACAAAGATTATTTAAAATATCAAAATATATTTTTTTATATCATTAATGCATCATGAAACCTGGTGCAATGATGATAAAAACGATGGAGTTATTAATACAGTCTTACCTAGTGTTGGATGTGATCTAAAGATCGTCAGCCCACTATGATATATTATTTTATGACAAAATCACAAAAATGGCAGAATTTTCAACGAACTGTAAATATAGTGCGGTATAATGACGTCATAACATAATTTTTAGAATTTTAAAGAAAAGTTAAATGCTAATTAAATTTGGTCAGGTATATGTTTCGATTGATATTCGAATTCTTACTATATGTCTAAGCTATTTGATTCAGCTAGACAAATGTTTATGAAAATTTAAGTATCTCTTTGAGAATTTATCCCGAACCAAATTGATTTGGTGCGGAATCTTTTGCTAAGTCTGAGGTGAACTATGCAGTTTGGATTTTTATAATTCAATGCGAGAAAAATTCGCGAGCAATGATTGACGTACGTACTAGCATCGGTAGTTTACCTCTAGCAAAAGAAATAGAAAGGAGAGAGAGGAGGTAGTGGTCGGCAGCCCATGAGGAAGAAAGAAGAGAGAGAGACCAGCTATGGGGAATGAGGAAGAAAGAACAAGAAATCAAGAAGGAAAAAAGGTATAAAAATCAAACTCTAAATATTAGTTTATGTATTTTATTTGATTTGTTTTTGATGAAATATCAAGTTATGTTTCTTGAACTCTAAAACCATAGATCTACAAGTTTTAGAGTGTTTTATGAGTAGATCTAGACATTTTAGGTGTTAAAAGTTTGATCCAAAGAAAGAAAAGCAAAACAGCTTTTAAGCTTTAGAAAATTAGTACACTAGTTGCCCCTAAAAGGAAATTTTGGGATTAGCTAGATTATTCAGAAAATTTTGGGCTTTTTGTATGTTGTAGTACACTGAATAATCTTTCCATAGACTCCGGAACGGACTAATTCCGACTTCGTAGCAAAAAGTTATGACATTTCAAAGTAGTAGAGTCGAATCTGTCTAGAAAATTCGGGGCAGTCCCCTTCCACGAATTATCTGGAATTTTGTGCTTGGAATTTTAAGATGGTCCAAGAACAAAAGTTGTAGTACCGAAAGTTAGCTTCGTCAAAAACAGTTTTAAAACGAAAAATTTATGATTATTTTAGTACAAGAGGGTCAAGTTGGAAAAACCAAAAATGATCAGCCACTTCGCTCCAGATTTCCGAACTCAAAACAACTCCAAATTGAGTGTTTGATAAATGAAAATTGTATCTTAATAAGTTACGAATCCAACGCCACAGACGGAACTTAATTCCGAGTTGTACATTTCGTTTTACAAGCGTTTCCGTAAAGGACACCAAATCTGAAAATTGTGAGAGAGAATGACATAATCGTAAATAAGTGAAAGTGATTAATTATTAAAAATAATTATTTAAAGCCATTAAATGGTTAGCAAATTAATTACATACAAAATTAAATATAATTAATTATTTAATTATTATTTAAGTGATATTAAATGATAATTAAGTAAAGTTAGTGTTAATAAAGTAACTAGTTATTATTTAATTATGATTAAATAATAATTATAGATTAACAAATTGATTAATTATTATTTAATTAATATTAAATAATGATTAAAGAATGTTGAAGTAAGATTAGGTAATAATAATGCAATTACTTACTTACATTGATATAAGAATTTATAAAATAATTATTTATTATTTAATTTGTATTAAATAATAAATAAGAGCAAATAATAATTAATTATTCTTAAATTAATAAGAAAGAATAATTAAAGAATTATGAAGTGAATTAATTATCTATTATTCAAGGATAAGTAATTAATTAATTATTATTTATTTAATATTAAATAATAATTAATGACATATAGTAAGTAATTAATTAATTAATTATTATTTAAATAATATTAAATAATAATTAAAGACAAATAATAATTTAATTATTTATTATCTAATTACCATTAAATAATGGATAGATCTATTTGGCTATTATTTATTAATTAAATAGGAACTAAAAGTAATTAATTAATTATTATTTCATTAATATTAATAGTAATCAAATGAAGGTATAGATTAATATTATGATAATAAATTTATTTAATAATTGTATTAAATAAATTTTGTAAAAATAGGTTTTAATGTTTTAAAAATCATTTAAAAATAATTTAAAGGTTATAAAAAATATTTTAAGTTATAAAACATAACTTTTAATATTTTGTCATGAATTACATTAATATTTTAATATGAATGGCAATTATTTAATAATGGTTTTAAATTCCTTTAAAGGCGATATTAAGGTATTAAAAATACTTTGAAATATTATAAATAACTTATAATATTATGTCATGTATTTCATTAATAATTGAAATTAAATTAAATATTAATGATATGGAATTATGTGGTATTTAAATCTTATAAATATGATATTAATGATTAAAAAATCATTATAAATGATAATAATTATTTAAAAATTATTATGAACTTTTGAAAAATATTTTAACTGATAAATAAAATATTGAAGATAATATTCAAGCGTTTAGGTAGAGTTCTATTGATATTAGGCTCGATAATTATCCGATTAGGCAATCGGGATGTCGAATTAGTACCGAACTCAACTCAGACTAAAATAGTTTGACTTGATACTAGGTCTTATATGTTTTATTGACTGTTAGGATTATGTGGTAATGTGTTTAGGTTATTTTATAACTGTAATTAACAGTATTAACTGTGATGATATTATTCTAATTAGAAGATCGATATTATCAATATTAGGTCTTCATATGAAGCTAACTATATTGCGTAGCAGTAGTCGGCGATAAAGGCAAGTTTTCTTGAACTATTCTTTCATATAGTGGCTAATCATTGTTGATTATAACACGTCTATGATTTATTGATTCGCACGTTGTGCATGTTGCATATGTTCATCAGGTATGAAAGGCTGATCACCTTCATTACCATATTGTTCAGTTGAATTTATTCATGTTCCTTATTTACCATTCATTTTTATTGTCTCGGTCGTTCAGTTACGTAAATTTGATTCATGCTATTTCACAATAGTTATATTGTTGAAAGTCAGCCAGCTTATTGTTCATTCTTTTCAATCATGATATATCTTTTTTTGAAATTAAACTTGCTTGGCAAACTTGTTGCTCACCCTTGCTATATCATGATAAACATTGCAGGTTAAGATGAATACGTCGGATACAGGAAAAGTCAAAGACAGTTCCAGCATTGGTTTATCATAGCAGATAAAATTTATAATAGTATTATATGCAAATGACATTATATGTCGGATAAGATATTGAATTCAGGTATTAAGTTAAGGTTTCAGACCTTGGGAATTATGTTGTAAAAGTTATTGTATAAACAATTTATGTTTATATCTTCCGCAATAGTTATATAAATGATGTATCAGGTCCGAGGTTCTGAGGACCCGGATTTGGGGGTGTCACAGTTGGTATCAAAGCTGTAGGTTATAAACCTTAGATAGAGTTACCTTAGGCTATAACCACAGTGATGAGGATAAGGAATAAACTCAAATAGAGTTTAAAATTTAAGCGATGAATTTAGATAAGGTATTGGTAAGTC
Source organism: Panax stipuleanatus (assembly GCA_020205555.1). Taxonomy (NCBI): domain Eukaryota; kingdom Viridiplantae; phylum Streptophyta; class Magnoliopsida; order Apiales; family Araliaceae; genus Panax; species Panax stipuleanatus. The sequence goes on from CM035117.1 coordinate 165,517,181, forward strand.
AATAAGATTCAAAGAAAAATCCTGACAAGTAATAAATATCCAGAGTTACCTAAAACTCTGATGATAAAGATGAACAGTAGTAATGAATAGATATAGTCTAAAAGACTAAAAGTATAAAGGGAAAGAAGATCATAAAATAAAACGATCATACTATAGAAAAGAATCGTAACATAATATGATTATAATATCAGATTACAACGTGATTTGATGAGGTCATAACAGAACTGATGATCAATCTATTAATTGAAAACCTTATAGCAGAATTGTTGTACGACATTTGTACTATGGAATTGTACTATGAAAACTCAGGAAAGAGTTGTAGAATTGTAAATACGGATTAAATGAAATTCGTATTGAGCAAAGATAGGATTATGTGGGATTTCAATTGAGGACTCAGGTGATTGCTAAGTTGTACAAACCTTTGTATGGGCGGGGGATTTTGTGCTTGGTCTAACGACTACTTAGTTTATCACATTGATAATCCTTGAAATATAGGTGTCGCTCTATTCGCTATATGTATGATGAGAAGATGATTCTTTTCTCATGTGTATAACGGATAGGTAGAGAATATAAGATTAGTTGCGAGTTCTTTAAACTCATACGTATGGTAAGTTCGTGACTCATAATCGTATGGTGGAACCCCTCAGCGAATGGACGACTTTGGTATGACTAGGATAAGTTCCTAAACCCATATGATTGTGGTAAGTTCCTGAACTCATAATGTGTGGTATGTTTGATGAACTATACGGGGGTATAGGAAAATTGTGAATGAAGGATTGAGGATAATAGAAATAGATAGAATTATTAAGCAATTGATCATTAGAAAAATTGATGTTGATGGTGGAAGCATAGGTATTCCAAATCTTCTAGCTGTGCTAGACTTCAAATTTTTGACATCAAGCTAAATTCGCACTGATGTGCCTTTTTGAAATAACATGAATTTTTGTTATCTTCAAAACATGGTGACAAGGGTGTGGAGATGGACTTCGAGCCATTAGCACATCGTTACCTGTTGCGGTATGTTAACACCAAAAATGATTTTTTCAATGGCTTTGCACTTTTTAAAGAAAAGTCTACGCTAATTATTTCGGCTAGACAAAGATTATTTAAAATATCAAAACGCATTTTTTTTTATCATTAATGCATCATAAAACCTGGTGCAAAGATGATAAAAACGATGGAGTTATTAATACAGTCTTACCTAGTGTTGGATGTGATCTAAAGATCGTCAGCCCACTATGGTATATTATTTTATGACCAAGTCTTTTCAACGGACTATAAATACAGTGCGATATAATGACGTCATTTACAAGTAACCTCAAAGATTAGAGAGAGAGAAAGTAAAGCTAGCAAAAGAAATAGAAAGGAGAGAGAGGAGGTAGTGGTCGGCAGCCCATGAGGAAGAAAGAAGAGAGAGGGACCAGCTATGGGGAAGAGGAAGAAGAGAGAGGAAGAAAGAACAAGAAATCAAGAAGGAAGAAAGGTATAAAAATCAAACTCTAAATATTAGTTTATGTATTTTATTTGATTTGTTTTTGATGGAATATCAAGTTATGTTTCTTGAACTCTAAAACCATAGATCTACAAATTTTAGGGTGTTTTATGAGTAGATCTAGGCATTTTAGGTGTTAAAAATTTAATCCAAAGAAAGAAAAGCAAAACAGTTTTTAAGCTTTAGAAAATTAGTACACTGCTGCCCCTAAAAGAAAATTTTGGGATTAGCTAGATTATTCAGAAAATTCTGGGCTTTTGGTATGTTGTAGTACACTGAATAAGCTTTTCATAGACTCCGAAACAGGACTAATTCCGACTTCGTAGCAAAAAGTTATGACATTTCAAAGTAGTAGAATCGAATTTGTCTAGAAAATTCGGGGCAGTCCCCTTCCACGAATTCTCTGGAATTTTGTGCTTGGAATTTGAAGATGGTCCAAGAACAAAATTTGTAGTACCGGAAGTTAGCTTCGTCAAAAATGTTTTAAAATGAAAAAGTTATGATTGTTTTAGTACAAGAGGGTCAAGCTGGAAAAACCAAAATTGATCAGCCAATTCGGTCCAAATTTTTGAACTCAATACAACTCCAAATTGAGTGTTTGATAAATGAAAACTGTATCTTAAGAAGTTACGAATCCAACGCCTCCGACAGAACTTAATTCCGAGTTGTACATTTCGTTTTACAATGCGTTTCCGTAAAGGTCGCCAAATCTAAAAATTGTGGGCAAGAATGGCATAATCGTAAATAAGTGAAGTGATTAATTATTAAAAATAATTATTTAAAGCCATTAAATGGCTAGCAAATTAATTACATACAAAATTAAATGTAATTAATTATTTAATTATAATTTAAGTGATATTAAATGATAATTAAGTAAAGTTAGTGTTAATAAAATAACTAGTTATTATTTAATTGTGATTAAATAATAATTAGAGATTAATAAATTAATTAATTATTATTTAATTAATATTAAATAATGATTAAAGAATATTGAAGTAAGATTAGGTAACAATAACGTAATTACTTACTTACATTGATATAAAAATTTAAAAATAATTGTTTATTATTTAATTAATATTAAATAATAAATAAGAGCAAATAATAATTAATTATTCCTAAATTAATAAGAAAGAATAATTAAAGAATTATGAAGTGAATTGATTATCTATTAGTCAAGGATAAGTAATTAATTAACCATTATTTATTTAATATTAAATAATAATTAATGACATAGAGTAAGTAATTAATTAATTAATTATTATTTAATTAATATTAAATAATAATTAAAGACAAACAATAATTTAATTATTCATTATATAATTACCATTAAATAATGGATAGATCTATTTGGCTATTATTTATTAATTAAATAAGAACTAAAGGTATTTAATTAATATTAAATAGTAATCAAATGAAGGTATAGATTAATATTATGATAATAAATTTATTTAATAATTGTATTAAATAAATTATGTAAAAATAGTTTTAATGTTTTAAAAATCATTTAAAAATGATTTAAAGGTTATAAAAAATGTTTTAAGTTATAAAACATAACTTTTAATATTTTGTCATGAATTACATTAATATTTTAATATGAATGGCAATTATTCAATAACGGTTTTAAATATTTTAAATTCATTTAAAGGCGATATTAGGGTATTAAAAATACTTTAAAATATTATAAATAACTTATAATATTATGTCATGTATTTCATTAATAATTGAAATTAAATTAAGTATTAATGATCATGTAATTATGTGGTATTTAAATCATATAAATATGATATTAATGATTAAAAAATCATTATAAATGATAATAATTATTTAAAAATTATTATCAACTTTTAAAAAATATTTTAACTGATAAATAAAATATTGAAGATAATATTGAAGTGTTTAGGTAGAGTCCTATTGATATTAGGCTCGATAATTATCTGATTAGGCAATCGGGATGTCGAATTAGTACCGAACTCAACTCAGACTGAAATAGTTTGACTTGATACTAGGTCTTATGTGTTTTATTAACTGTTAGGATTATGTGGTAATGTGTTTAGGTTATTTTATAACTGTAATTAACAGTATTAATTGTGATGATATTATTCTAATTGGGAGATCGATATTATCAATATTAGGTCTTCAGATGAAGCTAACTATATTGCGTAGCAGTAGTCGGTGATAAAGGCAAGTTTTCTTGAACTATTCTTTCATATAGTGGTTAATCATTGTTGATTATATCACGTCTATGATTTATTGATTCGAACGTTGTGCATGTTGCATATGTTCATCAGGTATAAAAGGCTGATCACCTTCATCACTATATTGTTCAGTTGAATTTATTCATGTTCCTTATTGACCATTCATTTTTATTGTCTCGGTCGTTCAGTTATGTAAATTTGATTCATGCTATTTCACAATGGTTATATTGTTGAAAGTTAGCCAGCTTATTGTTCATTCTTTTCAATCATGATATATCTTTTCTTGAAATTAAACTTGCTGGGCAAACTTGTTGCTCACCCTTGCTATATCATGATAAACATTGCAGATTAGGATGAATACGTCGGATACAGGAAAAGTCAAAGACAGTTCAGCATTGGTTTATCGTACAGATAAAACTTGTAATAGTATTATATGCAAATGACATTGTATGTCGGATAACATATTGAAATCAGGTATTAAGTTAAGGTTTCAGGCCTTGGGAATTATGTTATAAAAGTTATTGTATAAACAATTTATGTTTATATTTCCGCAATAGTTATAGAAATGATGTACCAGGTCCGAGGTTCATGGGGACCCGAATTTGGGGGAGTCACACTAGAACTGTTAGTGAGCTTATCCAAACCAAACTTCCTTTGGTGCGGACTCTGATGTAAAACTGAGATGAACAACCCTGTATAGGGGATTAATTACGCTTTAGCTTTGAGATATTGTGCACAGTATGGTACTAAGGGCTGATCCCCCTAAGTACGAGAAGTAGAGTCCATAGTCTTGTGACTGTTAAAGGTTTAAAGTATAAACACTTGACAACCTAGGACATAGTTCAAGGTCTTATGACCCTCAGAAGTTCTTTTGCTTCTTGTTATTCATTCTTGACTCAAAAGCCGAGTTTTTTTTATTCAAAAGTCTTTGATTCACTCGCATGTTATTATATTATTATATTGTTATACTTGTGGAATATCGTGCTCACCCTTGCATAATAATAACATTGTAGTTAAGAACGAACGGTCTGACGAGCCTTCCACTAGCAAAGGCAAGGAAAAGATTAACAAGTGATTGAAGACTTGTTATTTATTTAATGTTGTGTTTAAGACTTGATGTTATTTAAGAATATGTATTTGTTTACATTTTCTCACAGAGATTTAAGGTTAAGTATGACCTGGGATTATTTATGTATTTCATTTCAGATGTTGTAACCCCATAAAGGGAGATGATGGAGTTTTTCTATCTATTGCATGGTTTGCATTTATTATGGGTAGATAGATATATGATATTTGTACAGTGAACACCAAATCCTGTGAAAATTAAAGTATCTGGATTTTGGGGTGTCACAAAGGAAGCTGTTTGGATGAAGAAATTCATTGCTGAACTTGGAGTGGTTTCTAGCATACAAGGACTAGTGCCTATATATTGTGACAACAACTGGGCTGTTGCTCAAGCCAAGGAACCTAGGTTCATTAGAAATCCAAGCATATATTGCGGCGCTTTCATCTGATTAGAGAAATCGTTGAAATGGAAAATGTCAACCGGCGAGATTCGACTCTCAGAACAACATTGCAGATCCATTTACTAACTCAGCAACACTTTAATCGTCACTTAGAGAAGATGAGTATTAGAAACCAAGGCGATTGACTTTAGTGCAAGTGGGAGATTCAAAGTAGTATGCCCTCAAGCCAATTACGTTTGTTGTAATAAGCATTTACTTTGTAATCTTATTCATTTATTAATAAGAGAATTTATTTTATAAAAGACATTTTTTATCCATGTTAATTAGTTGAATTAATAAATGTGATAAACTAATAGTTATTGAGTAATGCTTTTAGAATCATGATGTTGATCATGCTAATGAGATCTAAATTCTTGAAAGCTCAAAACTAAAATGTTCTTAATCACGTGGATCACTAATGTGGGGTTAATGATTCCAGATAGATTAGTACAGACTATGCTTGTTCTGTTGAAAAGAATGATTGATCTCATAATCATTTGTGTGTAGACACTAAAGCAAGTATATAGGTATTTATTGGAGAATAAGTTCATTAAACGTGACTAATAAAGGAACCCTAATAGAGTTTTACTTGTATGTCAATAAGAGTTCCTAATGTGATAGTAGTATAAGTAATCCTTGGACTTGAGACCATCATAATATCTTGTATATACTGAATTATGTTTTGATATATTCCTTAATACTCTTGAGTATATCGTAGGGTATGCTTAAATATAATAAAGTATATATGAAGATAGGGGAATGATCAACAAATGATCTATCGCTTCTAGTAAAGGGAGAGAATGCCATATGTGATTCGATAAAGTGATAACATGGAAATTCCTGGCTAGGGTTGAATGGAAATTAGAAAGGAGTTTCTAATTTAAATTAAATATTGTTGTGCATTTTAGAATCGAAATACATATAATCAAATCAATAAAACTTGACAATAATTCTATGTTTTATATTTGATTGGGACATTGTATGGTAGAAGGATTGAATTGTACGGTAACTATTCACGGAATAAGTTTTTTGTATTCTTTGTGATAATTTTTGCAATTAACGTTGAATTCATATTATCCGGATAGTCATGATACATTATTTATAAGGAGTCACTCATGATGTAGAATAAATATTGTTAATTTATATTTGAATTAAAATAGTTTAATTCATTATAAATAATATTAGCTAGAATTGTTCTAATTTATTATTTTACTTCTGGCTTAATATTGAACCTAGATGGTCACACAACAAAAAGGGAGAAATATGATTTTAGAATTGATTGGCTTAATAATAATAAATTAAGTGTATTTAATTTATTAGTGGATTAAATTAAATAGGTTAAGATTTATAATCAAGTATTTGAAGAAATACATATATTTATAATTAAGTATTTGGAAAAATACTAGATTATAAATAAATAAGAAGAGTCTTATTATTATTATGATTTTATTTACTTTCTAATTAGATTGGGAATTAAATTAAAACCCTAACTTTTAAAAGGTCTAGGATTAGGGTTAGTCTTTCAATAAGATGAGTCTTATTGTGGGAAAGACTAATGAAACTCTTGCAACTTGCTTCTCTCTTACAAGCATTCTCAAAAACCTAAGTTTTTAGGATAGTGAGAATTGGGACTAGTCATCCAAGACCTAGTTGTGTCTAAAATCAAATCTTCAATCTATTACTATTGGTGGATACCTCTTGGGCGTTGCATACACTTTGTAACGAACGTGTGATCCGAGGATTAGAGAGATCATGAAGGAGCAAGGATTGGAATTTGAAGTCTACATCAAAGCGTTGATTCTCTTCAAAGGTATATCTTTATCCTTCCTCAATTAATGATGTTTCATAAGGCTATACATTGGGATTGCTGAAAAGTTTAAATTGCTATTTTGCATGCTTCTGTTGCATTTATAATTAGATTGTATGCTTTGATTATGTTTCCGCAATCCTACAACTTATTACGTAGAACGTTGCTATGTGTGTCAGCGATCCAAGGGAGTTCTCAGCAATGCAAGATTGTACACCCCTTTACCCGTTCCTGAAGCCCCCTGGTGTGACATTAGTATGGATTTTGTATTGGGTCTACCCCGAACTCAGAGGGATACAGATTCTATTATGGTTGTGGTTGACCGGTTCTCTAAGATGGCTCATTTCATTGCTTGTTGGAAGACAATGGATGCTAATCGGATCACCTACTTATACTTTCGGGAGATTGTGCGTTTGCATGGCTTTTCCCCATACTATTACTTCGGATTGAGATACCAAGTTCATGAGTAAAATATGGAAAAGTTTATGGGAGAAGCTCGGAACATAATTAAATTTCAGCAGTGCCTACCATCCCGGCCCCCGATAGATGGACAGACTGAGGTGGTAAACCAAAGTTTGGGTAATCTTCTACGGTGTCTGGCTGGGACAAAGCCGAAGAAATGGGATATGGCGCTTCCTCAAGCGGAGTTTGCTTACAACTGTTCGAAGAACATGACTACTGGTTTGAGTCTTTTTGAGATTGTTTATGGACGACTTAGCTCCTATTCCTTCGATTGGCCGAGTGCACCCTAAAGCAGATGAAATGACAGATCACATTCGGAATATCCATGATCAAGTGTGCCGATCTATTCAAGAGAACAATTCTAAGTATAAGGATCAGGCTGACAGTCATCATCGTAAGGTACTTTTTGAAGTTGGAGATTTTATTTGGACAAGTGTTGACTCGTGACCGATTTCCTATTGGCACATATAACAAGCTTAAGAATCAGAAGATTAGTCCTTCAGAGATTCTATAAAAAATTAATGATAATGTCTGTCGTTTTCGTATTCCAAGTCATTTGCGGACTTCAGAAGTTTTCAACGTGAAGCATTAATTTGTGTCCTTGTTTTGCGAAGTCTGATGCTAATGTTGCGAACTCGAGGATAAGTTCTTTTCAAATCGGGGTGAGTGATGCAGGAGGATTTGAGCCCGATGATGCTGAGATGTCGGATAACACGTTGTTGGCATCAAAGTACCATGAATTGGAGGATCGACTCAAGAGAAGTGGTAAAGGTGGTCATTGACGTTGTCGGGGTCGGACACCATCGAATAGGGATGTCTTTGGGATCAAGAGTCGGGAGTTCGACTTCAGTAATCTCGTCGGATCTGGCTTTGGACTATAGAGTCTGGAGTTTGGCTTCAGTAATCTCGTCGGATCTGGCTTCAAACTATCTACTTCGGATTTGTGGCGGCTTTATGTCTTCGAAAGTTCGGATATTTTTTTATCAGCATTCTTATTTTAGATTTTAGATTTTAGATTTGTTTCGTCTTTTATGGTAGTATTTTAATTATTAGAAGGTTGTTATTCATTAGAAGTTGTTACCATAAATATATGAGGGTTATTAGGAAGTAGCTTTCTATTGGCAAATTTATTACCACAGTTATAGGAATTTTGTTGCGTGCTGATAAAGAAATCTTTTAGCTATAAAACTCGGGTTGTGGGTTGAATTAGAAAAAAAAAAGGTTTTGTTTTGATAAATATAATTTACACATTAGAGAGATTTCTCTGTATTTAGGGTCATTTTCTTTCTTCTTTTGCATGTGAATTTCTTGTTACCCTAGCTCGCAGGAGAATCGCTATTCTGTTCGGTGTCATAATGCATCTTCAATTGATTATCCAGTTGAAATAATTCTTTGTGGGATTGAGAGAATCGAAGCAATTGCTATTCCACCCTCATCAAATAGATCTTCTCCAAAAAAGAACAAAAAGAAAAAAGAAACAGATTGATCATTTATTTGTCTTGAGTTATCTTCTATTTTAGGAGACTTGATATTTTTTCCCCATTTGGCTAAAATGACATTTTTTTAACTGAGATGATATTCTATCATTTTGCTGTTAAAAAGGTGTCATGTGTCTAAATCCTAGCATTAGGATAGGAGATGGTACACACTCTTGGGAATCTTGTCTAACATATCATGAGACAGGTGATATGGAATCGTAATATTTATTTGCCATGCACCTCATATTCATGTGATTGCTTACATTGTTAGCAGCTGCAGTGAATTTGCAATTATCAAGCAGTGCTAGTCTGCAAGACATGGTAATTGCGAAGGATCATATCCAAGCCATTGCAGTTGTCAACCAGTGTTGGTTTAGAAGACATGTCAACAGTCAGTGCAACTGTCTCCGAGCCATTTGGTATTATCTAATTTCTTTGTTTTATCAAACATTCAAATAATTTCTCCGAGTAGCTAGGTTTTGAATCAGTAATGGTTTAGATTTCATAATTTTATCGCTCGAATCATTTTGATTGATCATCAATGATTTGTATACTGTGATTCTTATATAAGTTTATCAAAATTTTGGATCTAAAGCAACAAGTAACCATGTTTAATATAAATTTAGGTGCAATTTTTACATATATATGGCTTTGGTATTATGCTAATATTTATTTAGTCATATTGGTTATTTTGCAGAAGTTAAAACAAAGGTGACTAAGCCAATATGTAGCTTATCAGAACCAATATCTGATTATTAATTGTGAGATCAAATGAGACATAATAGTTCATCCAAATATTTCCACCATATTTATATCTTCAAACCAAATTGGCAGTTCAACTAAAAACAGTACTTCATGGGTTATAAGACCTTCTGCTCGAAAAGGAAGTGAAGGGGCAATGGTTAGTGTTAAGAAATGGACAATAAAAGTTGTACAATCTCATCAAAGTTCTCCAAGTTGCACTCAAAATCATACCATTCCATCAATTCTTTTCTCTCCAATTTGATGGTGAGGTACATTTCCTTGCTACTAATTACAAATCTTGGTGGATTTCTAAATTCCGCGGAATTCTTGACAAACTATCCAGGCATAAATATTGATAAAGAATAAGGAACAAGGTGCTATAGAACTATGATTGTTGGCCTTAAAACTCGCAAAGAGCTAGGCATTGACACATCACAATCTCGCGAGGGGAATTCCATGAAAGATTTCATTCACTTCTTAAGATCCACTTACTCATTGGGGAGAAAAACCGCGATCAAAATGAAAAATGGTGGAATGGAAAAGCCTCGATTAATGATCATATCGAGGAAAAAACGTGTATTCTAGTGAATGAAGGGAAAGTTGCTTAAATGGATCAAAGTTTGGGGTATGAAGTAATTTTAACTGATGCAAGTTTATCAATTAATTTATCAAGATTTGCGGAATTAGTGAATTCTTGTGATGTTTTAATTGGAGTACATGGTGCAGGACTTACTAATTAATATGGTGTTTTTACCTGATAATGCTGTTGTAATTCAAGTAGTTCCATTGGGTGTTGATGGGTTTGCTATGCGTGATTTTGGAGAACCTGCCTTGGATATGGAAGTAAGGTATTTAGGGTATAAGATTAAGGTGACAGAGAGCTATTTGATACAAAAATATTCACTTGATCATGAAGCTATTAGGGATTCTTTTTCTTTGCATAAAAAAGGATGGGATGTATTTAATACAGTTTACTTGGAGGAATAGAATGCAAAGCTTGACGTGCGTAGAATTAGGGGAACATTGTTAGAAGCTCTAAAACTTCTGCATCGTCAATATAATTAAGTCGAGTCTGTTAATTAAACCAAGTTGATTCTAGATTGTCATGAATTAATCAAGAACACGAATAAGTAATGTCTAAATACGTGATACATGTCTATACATGGATATATTTGAAATGTCTTGAAACATGTAATGATTAGATACATGAATTTGGTCATTTAGTAATTATTAGAGTGACTCTAGAATTGTCATAGGAGTCTTATAAATAGTCTTGTATGTGAGTCAATTTAAACAAGTGAAATGAAAAGTGTTTTCCAAAGTTATATTTCACTTCCTCTATAATTTATCATCTTTCATAAATTTTCAACAAGTACTAGTATTAGAGCTAAGGTTAATTTGAAGGTTTAGAGAAGGTTAAACCAAAGTGACTATGGCAAAATTGACGACCCAAGAAAGGTGACTTGGTGCTATCAATGTGTTTCGCTGGGCGAGTGCAAACTATGAGCGTTATACCTCTGGAATGCAATATAGCAAAGGTGTTAGTTGAGAAATTTTTTGAAGAAGTTTGTGAGTTGAAGAACGTCACAAAGATCGACATATTGATATAGGGTTTTGGAGAGGTAAATTATAGGGGGGGGGGGAAATGATGTTTTCTAGGTTTGGTGCCAAATTAGTATTCACAAATTACAATGGTTGGAGTACAAGGATTCGAGTATTTCTTGGAGTTTGCAATTTATGGCAAGATGTCATTGCAAATTCAGAAAAGTGTATTTTAAAAAAAGTTTGAAAAATGAAAGAAAAAAGAACAAGGGAGATTTTGCAAGGAGTAATGCATGAAGAAGATTGGAAACGTGTTGCGAGTTTTGATTCTTTTCCAACTTTGTTTGCAATAATTATAAGGTCCATCATTACCTAAAGAGTCTTGGTTTTTGGAAGAAGATGAGAAACTTGTAGAAGAAATTGATGAAGTTGAAGAAGAAAGTAAAAACGAAGACTTTGAAGACAAGTCGGGAAGCGAAAGAAATAGATTATGACGAAAATAAAGAATTTGAAGACACAATAATTGAAGCATCTTTTGAGAAAGAAGAAGAAAAAGAAAGCGTTGAAGAAATTGTCGAAATTGAGAAAATAGAAGAAGACAAGTTAAACAAGAAGCTGAAAGTTGAAGATGGTGATAAATTAGCGAAAAGGGCTAGATTGAAGAAAAAGACGATGAACAAAATTGAAAACAATAAGTAGAAAATATTGACACTTGTTAAATATTGAGGAAGTTGGTAAGCTCTCTAATGCAATGAAAGATGGTCTCAATGAATAGAACTGCTCAGTTGAAGTGGGAGAAAAGAAAAGAAGCAAAACAAGGCAGAAGAAGAGGGAAAATCAGAAAACAAAGAAAGCTGATCAGGAACAAGTTGTTGAGCTTGATAATGAAGTTGGAGATGGTTTTAACCAACGAAATGATAAGTCAAAAAAGATTTGTAAAGTTAAAAACGAAGGATAGTTTATTACTGCAGAATGTGAAATTGCCAGAAAAGACAGATGCGGAACAAGATAATGTTTATGAGATATCTTCAGGAGATGAGGACTACTCTAAAGGAATGAAAGAGTGGAATATGGAATACCATCAAAATGGACCAGGTGTCGAGATAATGCAAGAAAGGATTCATGACTTCATAATTGCATATGAGGTACAGCAGGAAAAGGATGAAAAGAAAGATTCGAGTATGCCAAAAAAAAATTATTCGTGTCATTTACATCAATGGAGATGACAAAAGAGTTTCTTACGTTTGAAATAATCGGAAGATCAAAAGATTTTACAACATTGTGAAAAATAAATTTGGTTTACGGGAGACCTTGTTAACTAAACCAAATTGATTCTAGATTGTTCATGAATTAATTAAGTACATGAATAGGTATTGTCTAAATACATGATATATGTAGCATGAATATATTTGAAATGTCTTGGAACATGTAATAGTTAGGTACATTAATTTGGTAGTTTAGTAATTATTAGTGTGACTCTAGAATTGTCATAGGAGTCATATAAACAGTCTTGTATATGAATCAATTTAAACAAATGAAATCAAAAGTGTGCTTAAGTACGTGTTCTCCAAAATTATATTTCACTTCCTCTATAATTTATCATCTTCCATAAATTTTCAACACGAGTCCAATTCTTCTCTGTCCTCACTGTTGTCTCATCTATTTGCCAAGTGCTATATATTTATTCTTTTCTTTACAAATAATTAATTTAAGAAAAATAATATAAATGTTGACAAATAAGAGATAGAGTGGTTAATTCGGATCAGTGCGGATGCAAGGAGTATCCGCATCCGCAACCACATGTGTTGATACTATATTTAAAAACTGCACCACACGGTCCACATCGTACATTCGGATGTAATGCGAAAGTGGTTACAAATTTTTTAAAATTTTCAAAAGCAAATAATTATCCAAATTTAATTCATCAAGATAACAAATAAAAATACAATGACATAATTGTAACTGTTGTTAAAAGAGGCCAACAACAAATATGTTTGATAATTCATCACAATTACTATATATAATAAAATATTACACAACTTTAGTCAACTAGTAAAATCCGATAAGAAATTAAAGAAATACAACAATAGCTCTTAAACCACAAAAATAGTGGAGGAAAATTTTCGACAAAAATAGTGAAGAAAAAAAAGTTTAGACAAAAACACTTAGGTTATTGAAATTTAAATCACATACACATTACTAGGACATGATTTTTTAATAGTTTATTTGATAATTAATCAATTAATTAATGTGCAAAACCATAAAATCAATGCAAGCAACACCTAACTTTGCAGTGGACAGGATTGTTCTTATTGTATGTTATTCTAATTCATGTGAGGTAGCAAATTCCTTAATCTACATTTTAGGATATTTAAAATAATTTGCAACTTATTTACGTGTTGTAATTTCTGGCATGGTGTTTGGAGACTGGTAAAAAAGTAAGATTTAGATTTTAAGATTTCTAAATATATATATATATTATAAATAAAGTGACGTCGTTTTACGTTATATTGTAATTTATAATTATTTTTAGGTGTACCTAAATATAGATATAATAAATTATATACGCTCAGATACATGTGGTGTGGATACTCCTTGTATCTACATTCATATCCACATGTGCGGATATTAATTTTAAATTCTGCACTGTACCGCACAGTGTGGATTTTGTGGATGCAGTGCGGATGCGGTTATAAATGCGGATTCTTGCCTCCCTTATTTACAAATATGTGACAAAATTGAATTGCGACCGACTATAAAAAAAAAAAAATTAGATGGGACCAGTTTTAATTTCTATATATATATATATATCTATCACATATGAATACACAATCATCGCAATTATAATTCGGCTAAATTTTTTTATAATACATATTAAAAAAATCTACGTAGGACAAAAATTTGCGGATATATAATTTTTTAAGAAAGAAGCGTCCACCAACTTATTTAGCGGTATTTGCCCAGTAATATCACGAGGGACATGAAAAAAAATAAATTAAATCACGTTTTAGCTTAAAATATCTATAATATCAAGGGAGAGCGGAGAAAATTATCGTACCTTTGATGCTGTGTCATAAATCTCTTTTCCATTGAAAATTTGATTTTATTACAACTTCTTCCCTTTTAATTTTTTTTTTCCATTCTATTCTTAAAATTTGATAAAACTTTTATTATATATCTTTACTATAGTTACAAATATCGTGTGTGTCACGGTAACTAATATTAATAATCAACGGTGAATGTGGATGATCTAGTACTAAAAAGTTTTTGAATAATGCTAGAGACACAACTTATTATATAATTCGTTGATCTGGCATACTCCACCCCAGCTTTAATGTGGATTCGAAGACTACATTGAAGCAATTTGTTCATCAATATGCTGAGGTGGAGTATGCCACATTCAGCAAATTGTAAAACAGTTGTAGAATAAGTTGTGTCTCTAGCATTACTCAAAAAAAATTTCTTTTGAAGATTTGGCAAGAAAAGAAAGAATGTAGTCCTATGAACCAAAAGTGAAGTTTGGAAAGGCTAGAAATTATTTTACAACAAAAGTAAGTCATGAGGAAAACAACTAATACACTTTTTATTTGCCGAAGCAATCTTGTGGAAAAAAGATTTAAAAGCCCACCAGTGAAAATTGAGAATAGGCCCATTACGGTGGAGATTGACCCATGTTAACAATCTCAGCCCAAACAACTACAGCTCTCTCAAATTGGGCCTGATGATAGTAAGTAGACGTAGAGGATAGTCAAAAAGGTTCAAAATACCAAGTTCCTCATGACTCAATAGTAAAAAAATTACTCATAAGACTTTGGGTGCATGAGGTCTTGAGATCCATTTTTGCCGAAGACAAGAATGTTAAATTTTAGTCAAATACGGCAAAAAAAAAAAGGGTTCATAATAGCCCCACATTCTTTATAAATTTTGCCAACTCCAAGTGGAATGATTTGAGTGGAAATGACTCTTTCGGTTCAAAAATTATTGATAACAAAAATTTTTAAGAAAAAGAAAAAAAAAAGGTTCAAAATAGCCCCACATTTTTTATAAATTTTGCCAACTTCAAGTGGAATGATTTGAGTGGAAATGACTATTTCCGTTTAAAAATTAGAGATAACGAGAACTTTTTAAGAATAATTTTGACACGATTAATAAACAGGTTAGTGTTAGTGTTGAGAATATTGACAAGAATAATTAAACAGGTAGTGTTAGTTTCGACCTATTTAGTGTAATACTTGTAACCTAACATTACACAAATTTTAAAGAACCGTATAAACTAATAAATAATAGCATAACCTTTTCATTGATGTTAGGAGATATAAATAAGATTACAAGAGAGAATCAATTTGTTACAACATAAATATATTGATACAAAACTGATAACTAAAGAATCGGTCAATATAGAAAGATATGAACAGAATAGACTATTTTAAGGGAATGAGATAATTACAATTAAATATATTAATTTAATTCTCTATTATGCCCCCACAAGTTGGAGCTCCTTCGGGTGAGATCAATCTTGTTCAACAAGTCATGAAAACGCGTGCGGGGTAGTGGTTTGGTGAGTGCATCGGCTAGTTAATCCATCAAAGAGACATGAGTGACTCGTAAGATACCATCTTGAACTTGTTCACGAATGAAGTGAAAGTCGAGAGCCACATGTTTCATACGAGAATGGAAGACTCGATTGCAACAGAGGTTTGTTGCACCCACATTATCACAGTAGATTACCGGTTGTTGTGAGGATGTGAAACCAAGTTCACTAAGAAGAGATGTTATCCATCTCACCTCAGCAGCTGTTGATGCAACAGACCGGTACTCAGCTTCAGTCGAGGAGCGAGCTACTGTTCGTTGCTTCTTCAAACTCCGGGACATCGGGTTTCATCCTAGGTAGACAATATACGCACTGGTGGAAGTGAAGTCGTCTTTATTACTAGCCCAGTCAGCGTCTGAGTAAGCGTGTAGGGCGAGAGGCGACTGGCGATGTAACATGATGCCATGATCAATGGTGCCGCACAGATATCGAAGAAATCGCTTGGCAGCATTCCAGTGTTCGGTAGTCGGACGATGCATGTATTGAGACAATTTGTTGACTACATAGGTAATGTCTGGATGAGTAAGTGAGAGATACTGAAGACTACCAACTACAGCTCAAAATTCAATTGGGTCAGTAAGTGTCGTCCCAGACTGAAGAGTGAGGATGGGAGAGGTGGCAAGCAGAGTTGCAACAGGTCGAGCATTAGTCATCTTTGTTCAAGCCAGCAAGTCTGTAATGTATCTTTGCTGTGAGAGGAGAAGGCCTTGAGGGCGAGGAACAACTTCAATACCAAGGAAGTATTTAATTATAAGAGTGCCGAGGTCTTTGAGTGAGAAGCGACGAGCAAGGACCGAGATGAAGGCTTGGATTGATGCTGCGTTGTTACCTGTGATGACGATGTCATCAACATAAACAAGTAACATGATGGTTATACCTTTGTCACTGAAAATGAACAAAGAGGTGTCGGCAATTGAGTTCGAGAAGTGAGATGCAAGTAGAAACTGGCGAAGTTCATTGTACCAAGCTCTAGGAGCTTGCTTGAGACCATATATCGCCTTTCGCAATTTACAGACATGGTGTGGATTGTCAGCATCAACAAAACCTTGAGGCTGGGTCATGAAGACATCTTCAATGAGTGTGCCTTGGAGAAAGGCATTGTTGACATCGAGCTGTCGAAGATCCCAACCTCGGCTGACAGCAAGCGAGAGGATGAGACGAACTGTGGTCAGTTTTACAACCGGACTAAACGTCTCATGGTAGTCTACTCCGGGCCATTGGTGAAACCCCTTTACCACTAAGCGAGCCTTGTACCTATCAATAGAGCCATCAAATAAACGTTTAAGTCAAAAAATCTATTTGCACCCCACAATATTTTGCACACCACAATATTTTGCAGACCATTGGGAGGTACCAGTTCCCAAGTGCCATTTCGAACCAAGGCATCAAACTCTTCGGACATCGCCTGTCTCCATCTGCCATCTTTGATGGCTTGAGTTACACATGTGGGTTCAATTTTTGAGGCAAGTTGGGCCGAAAGGTTGAGTTTAGTAATTGGTTTATGGATGTTATTTCGGGAACGAGTGACAATCGGCGAGGTGCGGATCAAGGATGTTGATGATAGGTTTTCTGAGACTTGGTGAAGAACATGTGGGGGTATGGCCAAAAGGACAGGCGGGGGTAAAGCCAAAGAGACTGGTGGGGACGTGCGAGGAAAAGGTTCAGGTATTGGGGTGGGTAGTATGGGTGATAAGGTGTTTAAGGGAAGTAGGCGAAGTATGAGGCAGGTCTGGTAAGGGAATGAGGAGGGCGAGGGGCAAGTCATGTTGGGCTACCATATTCGTTTATGTGTTGGAGTCGTCTGGAGAGGAACCCCTGGAACTACCATCGGATGATGTGTATGAAACCGGGGGAATGACATGTTGTGGGAGCCATGTATCGCATGTCAAGTCATCAGGACGAGCGAGATGCAGATCAACTTTAGACATGGGAAACTTAGACTCAACAAATCGAACATGACGTGAGATGAAGATCTTTTGAGTATATGGATCAAGACACAGATAAGCACTCTGAGTGAGGGAGTAACCAAGGAAGACACAAGGTGTGGAGCGACTAGCGAGTTTGTGAGGAGAGTATGGACGGAGCCAAGGATAGCATAAACAGCCAAAGGCTCGAAGCTTAGAGTAGTTGGGTGGCGACTCAAAGAGTTTATGATAAGGAGAGGTCATATGGAGAGTGGGTGTCGGAAGGTGATTTATGAGATAGACAGTAATGGAGAAGGCATATGACCAGTAGGTTAGTAGTAAGGAAGCTTTAGAGAGAAGAGTAAGACATGTTTCAACAATATGGCGATGTCTACGTTCCGAGAAACCATTATGTTCTGGAGTGTGAGGTGGTGAAGTGAGGTGCGAGATTCCATGTGTGGATAAGTATGTGGCGAGACTAGTGGATTTGGCGAGACCCATGTATTCCCCCCCCCCCCCCCCATTGTCAAAGTAGAAGGTGACTATTTTATTTTTGAAGAAGTTTTCAACAAGAGATTTGAAACGAGGAAAAATAGTGGCAACATCAAATTTATGTTTGAGGGGGTAAAGCCATATGTAATACGTGAAGTGATCCACAAAAATGACATAGTATTTGTAACCATCAACAGAATAAATAGGCGAGGTCCACACATCAGAATAAATAATTTGGAGAGGAGAAGTAGACACAATAAATGATTGAGAAAAAGGTAATTTATGACTTTTATTGCAAAAACAGTCTTTACAATAGAAATGCTTGGAACTAGAGAAATCTAAAGGTAAACCAAACTTAGAGACTATATGACGTTGTATGGACTAGGATGGGTGACCAAGAAGATGATGTCAGGCACAGGAGTACACTTTGGTACTTTTGAAGTCCGAAGGACGAGAAGCGAGGTGCGAAACTGACAATTCATATACACCATCTTTAGGTTGTCCTTCCAGCAATGTGGCCCCTGTCAGTAGATTGTTCACACGAAAAGAAGATGGTAAGAACTCAATCAAAGTGTTATTAGTTTTGCAAAACTGAGATATGGGTACCAAGTTTCTTTTCATGGCTGGAACAAATAAAACATCATGTAATTGAAAAGTGTGAGAAGGTGTTTTAATAGACGCAAAACCAGTTTTGGAAATGTGTAACACAGTACCATCACCAATTTCGATATCATCAGACCCGTCGTATGGAGCATGAAAAGAGAGGTTGCCGAGGTCAGCAGTGACATGATGAGAGGCACCACTATCGAGAAGTCAGGTCAGGGTCTCGACACCTGATGTTATGGCAACATGCGCCTTTGGGTGCCATTGAGATCTAGTGGGCGATAAGCGAGAAGCGCCATAGCGAGGGGGAGGGTACTAGCCGAAAGAGGGGACACTGAGTAATTGTGTGGCCCTGTTGGCGGCATCCTTGACACTTGCCGAGATAAGGCCTCTGCTGGCGAGTCGTGCCGTGAAGAGACTGAGATGGCTGTTGTCGAGAAGCAAAGTGTGGGGGCTATGTCTGGTTTGACAAGGAGCGGTGTGAACTACTGGACCTGGTCGATGCAGCGTTTTCCGTGGCGGGATGCGGGAAGGAAGCAGATTGCGACTGCTAAAGAATCAGTTCCCTATTGATGAGTTTCTCATGAAGCTCATCAAATAAGATGGGGGTGTCTCTACCTTCCACTATATCTGCAATATGGCGATAGTCATCACTGAGACCCTCTAAGATCTTCTCAATGATGTCTTCATTGTCCATCGGTTTGCCGAGTCCAGCAAGTTGATCAGTTCGGCACTTGACGTATTGCATGTAGTCCGATATGGACTAGGAGCCCTTCGTGGCTTTCTTGATCTGGTCCTTGATTTGCTTTATGTGACCACGAGTCGGGCTAGCATAGGTGTTGGCAAGAGTTTTCCATGCTTCGCAAGAGGTGGCCGATTGCTGGATGAACGGAATGAGAGAAGAGAAGATCGAACCGACAAGGGCACCAAACAACAGTTTGTCTTGTCAAATCTATGGCAGAAAAGCTGGGTTGGAAGCTTCAACGTTGTTGGTGGTTATGGTGTGAGGAGGACATGGATGAGTGTTGTCAATGTATTTGTAGAGGTCGTAATCGATGAGAATGGCCTCAATCTGGAGTTTCCAGGTGAGATAATTTGTGGAGGTCAATTTGATGATGGATGGATGAGAGATGTTTATGAGTTGAAGACTTTGGGTTGGGGATGGCGATAATCTGAGGATCAGTGGCCATGGTGATGTCATCAGTTAGGATTGGAGGAAGAGTGGTGAGAGAGGTTTAGGACCGACTATAGCTCTGATACCATAATGAACTGTATAAACTAATAAATAATAGCATAACCTTTTCATTGATGTTAGAAGATATAAATAAGATTACAAGAGAAAATTAATTTGTTAGAACAAAAAGATATTGATACAAAATTGATAACTAAAGAATCGGTCAATATGAAAAGATATGAACAGAATAAACTATTTTAAGGGAATGAGATAATTACAATTAAATACATTAATTTAATTCTCTATTAAATTTACCCAACACCACACGATTACCACCCCTAGTGGTGCACAAAAGGCCCGAGGCCTGCGGCCTGGCCTTGGTCCGGCCTGGGCCCAGCCTGGTCAAAGCCTGGCCCGATCAGGCCTGGCCTGGAAGGCTTGAAAAGGCCGGTATTTTTAGCCAAAAATCTGGCCTGGCCTGGCCTGGTCTGGCTGAGCCTGGCCTGGCTTGAGGCCTTACATGATTTTTTATCCAATTAATTATTTATAATTTTTGAACTTTAAATTTATAATTATTCATCAATAAACAATAAATTTTAACTTATTTATTATTGTAATTTATAAATTATAATACATTATTTTTAATTAATACATTAATAAAGTTGTAAAATTTTAATTATTCATTCTTGATTTCTTGTAAGTACATTTAATATTTATTGCATATTAAATATTAAATATTAATATTTCATATTGCATATTGCATATTAATATTAATATGTTAATGTTAATATTGCATATTTTAATATTTAAATATTAAATATTGCATATTGCATATTAAATGTTTAATGTTTAATATGTTATTTATTTATTTAATATTCATATTTATTGCATATTAATATGTTTATTGCATATTTATTTAATATTGCATATTTATTTATTTAATATGTTTATATGCATATTAATATGTTTATTTCGTTAATATGCATATTTATTTAATATGTTAATTGCATTTAAGTTAATTCATAGTTAAGTTAGTTCATAGTTTATAAATTATAATACATTATACATTAGTTTTAATTAATACATCAATAAATTTTAAAATTTTAATTATTATTTTTGATTTCTTGTAGATACATTTAATTAATATACATCTTCAATGAATATAACTAGTTAGTATATTTAATATTAATAATAAGTTAGTTACTTAGTTGATAGTAAACAACTATATATAGTTGATAGTTAATATTAATAATAAGTTAGTTACTTAGTTGTTAGTTACTTCAATGAAACTAACTTTATATTCAAAAAATAAAAGTGTAATCTACAATATTTTCTACAAAGTGCATAGTAAATAACTATACATATATGAGTTAGTTTATTAATATTAATAAGTTAGTTGATTAAATTTTAATATTAATATACTACTTAGTTTATTTAATATTCATAAGTTAGTTAATATTGCATAGCATATTATTAATATAACAGGTACATAATATTAATATTATTAATAGTTATTAATAATATAACATTAATAATAATTATTATTAATGTTATTATTAATATAAGTTAGTTAGTTATTTATTATTAGTTAGTTAGTTTATTCATAATATTAATATTATTAAGTTAGTTAGTTATTAATATTATAGCATATTATTATAGTTAGTTAGTTATTATTAAGTTAGTTATTATAAATCTTTAAAAAAAAATTACACTACTACATTACTACTACTGTACTACAGCAGGAGCAACCCTCCCCCAGGCCCCAGCCGGCCAGCCCCCAGGCCCCCGCCCCCCGCCCCCCGCCCCCCAGCCCCCAGCTCCCAGCCCCCAGCGGCCCAGGCCCCAGACCGCACCACCCTCACAAGCCCATATGCAAAATTTATTTTTTTTTGTAAGTGCTAAACCAGACCAGCCTGGGCCTGACCTGGCCTACAGGCCTCATCAGCCCATGGTTTGGGGGTCAAGGCCTAGCCTGGCCTGGCCTGAAGGCCCAAAAGTCAAGGCCTGGCCTGGCCTGGTCAACGGCCAAAGCCTGACAGGCCCAGGCCGGACCAGACCAGGCCGACCTGTTGTACACCACTAACCACCCCTACTTCAGAGTCATCTGACTACATTGACCAGCAACAAAAATGTGTTATGACCACAAAAATTTAGAAAAAATAAAATACAGTAAGTGCATAAAGAAGTTGTAGGCAAAAAAATTAACGATTTAAATGTAGTCCTAAAACGTAGGAGATGAGGCAAGTGAATAAAGAAAAATTTAAAACTAAATAGATTAAAGGATAAATTAAAAGCAAAAATGATTCAATTTTATGTATAAAAAAAACTACCTCATTTCCTCTAGCTTATTTATTAATAAATATCAAAAAAATACTAGCTTGATATCCCCTTTACTTATAATAATACAGTTATATGATAACAAGTTAAGTCAAACAGTAGGACTTAAATCTAGTGAATTATCAATACATAAACAATTTTTTTTTTTTTTTAAATCACAGCCATGCACAGTAAAATAGGGTAGATTGATATGAAGATTTTGACATAACACCATACTGAGTAACAACCCGGGCAATAATAATTTATGTTAATCATGTCTTGCACTCCAACTGCTTAATTAATTGTAATATTCTTTGAAACCCAAAAAGTTTGCTCTCCCAAAAGACAAAAAGGTGGATATATATAATATAATATGAATATTAGCCATGCAAAATCATTAAACACGGTAAAATGGTTTAAATGTCCCATTCAGCTCAACCACCTCTCTTCCCTCACCCCATGCAAAGCCTACACAAGTGAGGGCAGGTATGTCTTAGAATAATATATATATATATATATATATATATATAATCAAGTGCAGTCTCTTTTAGAAAGAAAAGAGTGAAAATAATGGTTATTGCGGCCCTCACTCTCCTTTCTTTTATTTAATTAAAAATAAATAACTATTTTAATGAAAATTTGTAGCATCACTTAAGCTAAACTATTACTAAACTATTATTTAATTTATTGTTTCATAGTGCGAAATTTGGCTTATTATTCGCAGTTTAGTTTGATACTGTCCACCAAACTAAATTAATAATTCCAACCACTCGATCACAATTTGGACGGTAAGAATTTGTAGGAAGGCTAATACTATTAAATGTAGTTACAAATCACTCTTTATATATATATATATATATATATATATATATATATATATATATAGAGAGAGAGAGAGAGAGAGAGAGAGAGAGAGAGAGATTCCTCAACAATCCACTATGGAAATTCTACACATTTAGAGCAGGTAGATAATGAAATAATGTCTGCATGCAGTAGTCGATTGAAACTTTGAAAAATATCAGACTTTTACATATTATAGATGCCTACATCATGAAAAACCACCTAATTCAAATAAAGCAACCGAAATAATAGGAGGTGATGACATATAATTTTTATTAATAAAAGACTAATTAAACCGTCAAATCTTCTCAATAATTTTTACAAATAAACATAGCCTAAAATATTTATGAATTTTTAGAAACAAGAATTTTGACAACATATATTTATTCATTCAATGATTTTCTTCTTAACATTTTATTTTATATTTTTTATTTACGTATTGGTGGTTCTTTTTTTATTAGAATCAACAACATAATTGAATTATTAGTAAAGTTATTCTCTAATATAAAATCTAAGACTCATTTTAAAATGCTAAAAATATAATGATTGTTTTGCAGGATAACCAATCGCCCTAAAGAATTAATAAAAACTTTTTCATGATGTTGCACATTACGTACGTTAAACTTGTAGTGCTTTTACAAGATCAAGAATCAGCCTACGTACTATAACTAACCATCATGGGTACTTCGCGTTTCAAGTATATATGGTTTAATTAAGTATATGTATATTTTTATGTAAATTTTAAAAGTTGACACTCTTTCTCTAATAGACCTTCAAGAAAATTCTGTCTATGTTGCTTTTATTAGATAAAGTATTTTCACAAGAGGTTCAAAAAATTTAAGCTGAATTACAGATTTGTTCCTCTAATTTGTCAGTCAATTTTAAATTAACCCCTCAATTACTAAAGTGAACATTTATCTCCTTATAACAAGTGTTAATTACAATCATTGTAATTGGTAACAAACTAACAACCATTAGTTGCTTAGTTCTTTTCAAAGCAAGAAAGCTATGGCCGCGCATGTTACTCACATTTATCAACTTTCAAAACTTACCTAAACAATATAAAACAAGACCTTATTACAATTATTTTTAAGCATCATCATTTTCAATCATTTCATATATAACCATATTATTTCACTACACCTATATAGCTAGCTAGCTTGTCCTTAAAGTTGTTCTCATTTAGCTAATTATATATAGTGTCTATAATCATTTTGTAAAAGAAGTGTGTGTTAGTGAAGAACTTCAAGTTCAAGATTAACTTCGCCATTAATTAATCGGAGAAAGAGGGTGAACTTATGAGATGTATGATCCAATATTTGGCAGAAGCTTTAGTAGGTATGAGCAGAAAAAATTTGGACACTTTGCGTTTTTCACATGTGTGGCTATTGCATTGAGCATTTGCACAATATTCAAGCCTCAGTTTCATGTTCAATCAGTTTGTAAGTTCTTAACTCTCAGATTTTGCTAGCTTTTACAATCTAAGTTTTTGATACTTGAGTTGGTATGATTCTTTTGTACATAGAAATGTAATATTCAGATTCAGATCTGCATGCGTCTTTTTCCTGTCTCATATCATGTATTGTCGTTGCCTAATTTAGAAAAGGGTTAATTGCATATTAAACCCCGAAGTATACATGCTTTTATCATTCGTACTCCGATGTTTAAATACTCCCATTCTGCTACTCCAAGTACCGTTAAGTAAGTATAACTGACCCTTTTTTAATTTTATACCATTTAAATTGTGACACGTGGCCATTTTTCGACGAATAAATTGACCAAAAGGGTCAGTAAATGAGTACATAGGAATCAATATTTCTGTCTCATATTCTTGTATGTTTAGAAGAACTCTATTTACATGAGAAAGTACGTAGAGTCAGTAAATGAGTACATAGGAATCAATGTGATTGCTTACATTGATAGCAGCTGCAGTGAATTTGCAATTGTCAAGCAGTGCTAGTCCACAGGACATGGCAATCGTCAAGGATACAGTCATATCCGAGCCAATGCAATTGTCAACCAGTATTGGTGGTTTAGAAGACGTGGCAATAGTCAATACAACTGTCTCCGAGTCATTAGGTATGGTCTACTTAGTTAAACTCAATCCGTCTCAAACATGAGTCTCATTTTACACTAATGCTATAAAACTAAAAAATAACTCTATGCGGATATGATAATTGGACCGCAAAAATAAAAGTAATTTATTCCAGTGAACAATTGGACAATACAATTTATTTGTTCGCTGAAACAAATTTCTTTTGTTTTTCCGATCCAATTATTCTGTCCAATTTATTTGTCTGCATAGAAACGTTCAAAACTAAATAGAGTTGAGTTTATTTATACGAAACATTGATGGATTGTATAGTACAATTCATAAATGTTTTGTCTAGGTTCAGTACTATACAATTTCTATTGATATTGTTAAAGTAAAATGATGCTTACAGAACAAATTTAAATTTAGCGACAATTTGTAGTTATTCAAAAGAATTTCATATTTTAAGCGACACTATATTGCTTAACAATGATCATTTTTAGTTTGGCAAAATCAACCACAAAAAAGAAGCAGAAAGGTGGCAGTGCTAATATAATTAATTCATAATTTAGTTAGGTATGGAAATTTTGGTTCCTAATGAATAACAATTATGTTCTATATAAACTTAGGTGCAATGCTTACATATATATGGCTTTGGCATTATACTGATTTCAAGTCATACTGGTTTTGCAGAAGTTAAAACAAATCAGATAGAGCCAATAAAGCCAATATGTAGTTTATCAGAACCAATATCAGATTATTGTGAGATCAAAGGAGACATAAGAGTTCATCCAAATACTTCCACCATATTTATATCTTTAAACCAAATTGGCAGTTCATCTACAAATAGCACTTCATGGGTTATAAGACCTTATGCTCGAAAAGGAAGTGAAGGGGCAATGGCAAGTGTTAAGAAATGGACAATAAAAGTGGTACAATCTCATCAAAGTTCTCCAAGTTGCACTCAAAATCATACCATTCCATCAATTCTTTTCTCTCTTGGTGGATATTCTGGCAACCATTTTCATGATGTTGCTGATTTAGTGATTCCATTATTTTCAACGTCGCGAAAATTTGATGGTGAGGTACATTTCCTTGCTACTAATTACAAATCCTGGTGGATTTCTAAATTCCGCGGAATTCTTGACAAACTATCCAGGCATAAAGTCATTGATATTGATAAAGAAGAAGGAACAAGGTGCTATAGAACTATGATTGTTGGCCTTAAAACTCGCAAAGAGCTAGGCATTGACACATCACAATCTCGCGAGGGGAATTCCATGAAAGATTTCATTCATTTCTTAAAATCTACGTACTCATTGGGAAGAAAAACTGCGATCAAAATGAAAAATGGTGGATCGGAAAAGCCTCGTTTAATGATCATATCGAGGAAAAAAACGCGTATTCTAGTGAATGAAGGAAAAGTTGTTAAAATGGCTCAAAGTTTGGGGTATGAAGTTATTGTAGGTGATGCAAGTTTATCAACTAATTTATCAAGATTTGCGGAATTAGTGAATTCTTGTGATGTTTTAATGGGAGTTCATGGAGCTGGACTTACTAATATGGTGTTTTTACCGGATAATGCTGTTGTAATTCAAGTAGTTCCACTGGGAATTGATGGGTTTGCTATGCGTGATTTTGGAGAACCTGCCATGGATATGGAAGTAAGGTATTTAGGGTATAAGATTAAGGTGAAAGAGAGCTCTTTGATACAAAAATATTCACTTAATCATGATGTTATTAGGGATCCTTTACGTAAAAAAGGATGGGATGTCATTAGGTCTGTTTACTTGGAGGAACAAAATGTAAAGCTTGATGTGCGTAGGTTTAGGGGAACTTTGTTGAAAGCTCTAAAACTTTTGCATCATTAATGCAATTAAGTTTAAGTTTTTTCTTCATTTTTGTGATCCAAAATTTTATTCCTTTAATTATTGAACTTTAACATTGCCCATTCTTTAAGGATGGTGGGGTATATAATTTAGAAAAACAAGATTAAAATAAAATAAAATATGTAACATAGAATTTATAACCATTATCAGTGGCGAAGCCAGAAACTTGTGGTAATGGGGGCGAAATTATTACTAAGCTACAAATAATTTGACAGGGGTTCAGGGGCAGCGCCCCCGAGCCAATTTTTTTAAATACTTTATACTTTCAGGTCACATATATATACATTATATTATAATAAAAATATAATAAGTAATAATATATGGTATGTATACACTATATTGACTCATAATAGACTTTTTTAATTTATAAGTAAGTAACTCATTATTTATTTTTAAAAATAATATAAATTAGATTATTATTTAATTTAAAATATTACAGAGAGATATACATATATTGAGAGAATATGAGTCATATGTGAATAAATTTGATTGACAAAATTATAAAATTTCAATATGACCCCGTATAATAGAAAATTTATAAAATTTCAGTGGGGGCAATATATATATAATTCTTAAAAATTTTAAAATTTATCTTATATTATAAAATAAATTTTTTTTCAGTGAGATTGACTGACCCCACAAATGTCTATGTGGCTTCACCACTGACCATCATCCCATCCTTAACTAACACATGTTTCTCTTTACCATAAAGCTACAAATTAACTTTATATTAGTTATCAATAGCAACTTGGTTTACTCGTGTTACTCATTTCTATTGATAATATATAATATTGAGAGTTCAAATTTCGTTAAAAGGTAATATTATTAATAGGTCATTACAACGTTTTTATTTGGTTTTGTTTTGAGTTCAGTTTTTATTTGTAAGTTCAT
This sequence comes from Panax stipuleanatus, assembly GCA_020205555.1. Lineage (NCBI taxonomy): Eukaryota > Viridiplantae > Streptophyta > Magnoliopsida > Apiales > Araliaceae > Panax > Panax stipuleanatus. The sequence continues at coordinate 165,545,138 of CM035117.1, forward strand.
ATTGTTCAAGAAAGAGCCTTCAAACTTCATGGTCTATGCAATATCTCATACACTGGCTTATCTAGTATCTCATCTGATGTCACGTAATATTTATGGATTTAAAAAATAACTGTAAAAATAATTATATTACACTTTATAACAATACATAATATAACACATTCATACAAAAGTTTTGGACTCTTGAATTCCCTCTTTTGAAAGTTCAAAATGTTAATCATTTCGTCTTTATATTTTATTTGTACTCCTTTTGGCCTTCTGGCCTTGGTAGTAACTGGGCTAGGTTCTATGTTTTCTCCCTTGCAAATTATTTCTTGCATTTAAAATTATTTCTTGCATAGAATACAATGCACATCCAAAAGTTTATTTTAGTTGTTTTACAATGCATCCAAAAGTTTATTTTAGTTGTTTTAGAATACAATGCATCCAAAAGTTTATTGTACTCCTTTTGGCCTTCTGATCCGCACAGTTGTTTGGTTGTGACGACTAAAAAATTACGAGAAAGATAAAATATATTGAACACATTATACCTAATTTATTATCAAACTTTCAAAAAAAAATTATGAATATAAATACTGCCCTTAATATGACCATATTATTTTATAATAAATCCGTAATATTAATATAATCTTGTAATTTATGAAAAATCAGTTGATATTGTCAAGAGTAAATATACAACTAACGACACATAACACTTCAAGCAATACTTATTATTTTGATAATATTATTTTTGTTCCGACAACATCAACTGTTATATAAAAAATTAAATTTCTAATGTCTCATATTTCTCCTTCCTCTCCTTAATTAAAATTAAAGAGCCCCATTTGTTATAAATAAATTAAAATGACTCATTTCTTTTGATCGTAGTATACGATTACATGTCATCAAGTTTATCTTATAATTCTCTTATCATGTCATCGTACCTAAAACAAACATGCAATAAATTTATAAATAAACACATAAAAAATATCTTTATAAAATTTATAAGTGAAACTCTTTTGATTAAATAGATAGAGTTATTAAAACTTTCTTCACGTGCTTAGGTCGAAGTATCCATATGGTTAGCAATAACTAGCGCTTCTAGTGCTACCTAACATTGACTTACCAAGATAGTAAAGATTCATTTCTCAAAAAACTTATTTCTTCACAATAAAAGTCAATTATATATATATATATATATATATATATATATATATATATACACGGTTAATGATCTATAACATGCATTTGTTATGAATGAAAAATAGACAAATAACATTCTAATCGTCCATTCCAAAAAACAACAGCTGTAATTGAAAATCTGGATTTCGTGTTCGCTAGAATTTCTAGCGGAACTAATATATTTTTTGAACAATTATGCCCCGATTATACCCCCATCACTGACTAGTGAAAGACAATTTGGTAACCTTCAGCCACTTGACAGTAGTACCTTTAGTTCAGGGATGGATAAGGTGGCCAACAAGATTGAGCAACCTAGGAGCTTATCCATTCAAGGCCGCGAGCATGGTTAGTGTGACAATATGATTCAATCTAGTAGTCAGACAGATTATAGCGCGCGCATTGCTAACTAGTGCCATGTCAGTACTTCGTTGTCACGAGCTTCACATTCGAGGCATCCTGAAGAATATAGAAGTTTCCTCTACTCATAGTGCTTTAGGTCTTCAGCAAGGAGTCTCTTCGTTGTCTACACATGATGTTCTTAATTCCAGAGGTGTATGGAATCAAAATAAAATAGGATTACCATATGAAAAATCTCAAGTTCCAAGATTTTCTTTTCATGCTGGTGGTGGTAATTCTTCGATAGAAACATTGATGCAACAGTCAGTTGGTTCACCTCTTGGTTCAGGTTCACCTCTAGTCAAATTATCTTTCACTAATCAGTGATTGGGTATAATTGGGGCATAATTGTCCAAATATTATATTAGTTTTGTCCGCTAGAAATTCTAGTAGACGTCATGTTCAGTTTTTCAATCTCAGCCATTACTTTTTAAAATGGACGATTAGGATACTATTTGCCAATAAATATATATTATGAATCATTGTTCTCTATATATATATATAGTACTGATAATATCAATTAATTATATCTCATTTATGACAATTTTCCAACAACTCTTCTTGTCTGAAGGTTAGCAAAACTAATATTTTTTTTTTTAATAATACTAAGTCGAAACTTTGTTAATTATTTTTAAAGATGCACACATATTCGAATGTGGTGGGTGGTGCAGAATTTGAAAAGCAAAAAAGAAAAATATTGATATCATAGTCATACCAATTAACTCCATATATCATGCATTCCACAAACGTTATGATCAGCAATAGATGTTGAAATGTCTCGCTCCGTAGCAAACAAACTTGTTTGGGCTCCACAACCATGCACCAAATTTCAATTCTAAGCACCTTCTCATATATGCCTGCAGGTAGACTCATGATACAATCGTTTGATAAAAATTCAAACCTTTTTTGAGAAGTTATGTCAAACTAAATTGTTTTGGTGGGGACTCGTATAATGAGTCTAATAAGAACATAATAAAATATGATGCACGCGGGTCCGTGGGTACTGTGTCCACTTTTTTAGGAACAAGTAGCTCAGTTTCTAGTCATGCTTTATATATATATATATATATATATATATATATATATATATAGCAGCTTGTACGTCCCAGATAATTATCCGTTAACTTGTATTTCCCTTCATTATTGAATATCAAAATCCCTTCCATTGTTGCTCTGTTTTCTGCAGTAACAAAGTAAAAAACTCCCTGTCTTGAAAGTAAAGTGCAAACCTTACCCCCAACATTTTTGGTATCAAAGCCTCGTTCGATTGACGTTAGGCGTTGAAGTTTTGCTGTAGCAAACATACTCAGTTGGTCTGATCACAGTGCACATAAGGTGTTCGACAGAAGGTCTAAGTTTTCTGCAACTATGGCAAATAGTAATGGTCTAAATCTCTCTCAATCATTGATTCCTATCTTTAACGGAGAAAATTATGAGTTTTGAAGCATTAAAATGAAGACATTTTTTAATACACAAGAACTTTGGGAGTTGGTTGAGAATGATTTTCCAGAGACGGCGACACCGGATGTTAGAGAGCTTCGCAAGAAGGATGCGAAGGCTCTGCTTGTTTTGCAAAAGGATGTAGCAGACCCTATATTCCCTCGAATTGCTGGGGCCACAAAATCAAAGGAAGCATGGACTATTTTGAAGCAGGTATTCCATAGAGACAAAAAGGTAACAACGGTTAAATTACAGACATTACGAAGGGAATTTGAGACACTTTTCATGAACGGTAATGAGTCCATTCAAGATTTCTTTTCTAGAGTATCTAGTATAGTTAATCAAATGAAAGTTTTTGGAGAGACTATTTCAGATCAGAAAATTGTGGAGAAGATATTAAGGAGTCTTTAGAATAATTTTGATCATGTTGTTACAGCCATTGAGGAGTCTAAGGACTTGTCTATTTTTTCTCTTAGTGAACTAATGGGTTCTCTTTTAGCGCATGAAGAGAGAATTAACAGGGCAAATGATAGACTCCACGGCACGCTTGCGTGAGGTGGTCGTCGCCCCGATCGTTTCTAGCAAAGTTGTTGGGTGAATTGCTTGCAACACCTTAACCCCTCGCCTATATGTAGACGGTAATCTTGGTACAATTGCTCACGTTGGAAAATCTGCGTTGAATGGACACCAACGACACCTTGACCCCTCGCTTATATTGAAGCGGTAATCTCGGTACAATCGACGATTGATGCGGTAGAAGACGCCACACACAACTATGTATTGTTGTATGATAAGTCAAAGTTGAATCTCAAAGAAAAACTAAGAAATTAGCTTAGGAATTCTTCAAAGAACCAAAAGTAGAGAATAACCTCACAAATATATTGAATAATGACTAATGTCTAATACAATAGAAGTAACCCTTTTTTATACTAATTGCAAAAATTCTAATCCTAATAGCAATAGTAACAAATTATCCTAATCTTTATAGGAATAGTAACAACTTATTCTAATTCTAATAATAAAAGAAATAACAATCCAATTTAAAATTGGAATTGAAATTCTAACTAAATAAAATCCTAATTACATTATAATTATAAAGACTAAAAATCCTTGTCCCATTTGAAAAATACGTTGCCTGAATATGTAATATGTTTGCATGGCCCACTTCCTTTCAACGTGAATAACCAAATAGAATCCATGCACAGTTGTTGAATTAAATCCGTGGCCCACATGTGAATTTGCTAACATGATATTTGCTGAATTAAATAGGAAACATATTAAATTCGTTGAATAGCTTGCTCATGAAACCCAATTAAAATTATGAAATTCCGTGTTACTGTAGGATTGAATAAAACCCGTTCAGAATTGTATCAGCAAATGAGAAAAATCTTGAGCATGCTTTTCAAACCAAGTTGGAGGTCTCAAATAAAGGAAAATTTGGTGAAGGTTTTTCTAGACAAAAGAAATTTGGTAGAGGCCAAGCTAGATGTGGCTACTGTGGTCGTGGAAGAGGTCGAGGAAGGTATGATATGGGGATTTTTAACAGGCAGGATAACAAAGGAATGCAGTGTTATAATTGCAACAACTATGGTCATATAACACAAAATTACCTGGAGAAGATTGAGAAAGCCAAACAAACAAGCCAATTTTGTCGAAGAAAAGGAAGAGGAAGGTAGTCTTTTTCTTACTTGTTTAAATCCTAACATAAGTAAGAATGATGTTTGGTTTCTAGATAGCGGTTGTAGCAACCATATGACCTGAGAAAAAGGATTGTTTCAAACGATGGATGAATCAATTCAATTAAAGGTCGAGCTTGGTGGTGGCAAGCAAGTACAGATTGAAGGAGAAGGGATAATTGCAATTAAAACCAAGTCAAGTATTAAAAAGTTAATTCATGATGTGTACTATATTTCTTGTTGGCACATAACCTGCTTAGTGTGGGTCATTTAATTCAAAAGGGATATTTAGTTCATTTTCATGATGGAATGTGTGAAATTAAAAATAAAAAATATGAAAATTCTATTTTTTAAGTCCACATGACTGAAAACAAAATGTTTCATCTTGAGTTATCATGTTTGGATGATTGTGCAATGGTTGCTAATTACGCGACGAGTCTAGGCTTTGGCCTTTAAGGTATGGGCATTTGCATTTTAATGGGCTAAAATTGTTGCGTCAAAAAAATATAGTGACGGGATTGCCATCTATTGTTTCAGTTGATAGTGTTTTGTGAAGGTTGTGTTTACGGAAAGTAACACAAGTTGTCCTTTTCGGTTGGTAAAACTTGGAGAGCAAGGATGCCTTTGGAATTGGTTCACGCAGATATTTATAGATCGACAAAAACTTTATCTTTAAATAATAGTAAATATTTTCTATTATTTACTGATGATTTTTCCCGTATGAGTTGAGTGTTTTTTTTTGCTTAGAAATCTGAGGCGTTTGAAAAGTTTAAGGATTTCAAAGCCATTGCAGAGAAACAAAGTGGCTATGCAATTAAAACTCTCAGAACTGATAGAGGGGGAGAGTTCTTATCCGATGAATTTACTCTCCTTTGCAAAGAGAATGGTATCCAAAGGTAACTAACAGTAAGAAAAACTCCAGAACAGAATGGAGTTGCTGAGCGAAAAAATTGGACGGTTGTAGAAATAGCATGAAGTATGCTAAGTGAAAATGAGCTTTCGAATAGTTTTTGGGCCGAGGCAGTAGCTACCGCAATCCATCTTCTCAACATTTCTCCAACAAAAGTAGTAAGAAATAAAACACCATATGAAGCATGGTGGGGAGTTAAGCCCAATGTAAGTAATTTCAAAGTTTTTGGTTCCATTGCATATGCCTTAATTGATTCAACTGATCGTACTAAGTTGGATAAGAAAAGTGAAAAGTGCATTTTTGTTGGGTATAGTGTTGAAACTAAAGGTTATTGTTTGTATAATCCTATTAATAAGAAGCTAATCATTCGACGAGATGTTAGTTTCGATGAGAACAGTGTTTGGGAACAAGTTGGTGATAAAGATCAGAATATATCCTTTGTAGATGATGGGACAGAATTAACTCAGCTACAAGAGGATGTGAATTCACCTCATATGTCTCCTATGCACAGTCCAACTAGAAGCTCAACTAGTAGCCCATCTAGCAGCAGTGAATCCTCGCAAAACAATGAAATCCCGCCAAAAAAGATGCGGTCTTTGAGTGATATATATGCTTCCACTTATGCTCTTTTGGTTGCAGAACCTTTAAGTTATGATGAAGCTTACGGAAAAGAAGAGTGAGAAAATTCAATGAAGGAGGAGATGTCCGCCATTGAAAGAAACAACATATGGGAGCTTGTCGATTTGCCACCGGAGAAAAAAGTTATTGGCATGAAATGGATCTACAAGGTAAAATACCAATCCGATGGAAGTATGCAAAGGCATAAGGTGAGGCTGGTCGTTATATAAAGGGTATGTACAAAAGCATGAAGTTGATTATTTTGAAACTTTTTCGCCCATAGCTAGATTTGAGATTGTTAGAATAATTTTAGCTTTAGCTGCTCAAAACAATTGGAATGTTTTTCAATTTGATGTAAAGTCTGCATTTCTAAATGGTTTTTTGGACTAGGATGTGTATGTTGAACAGCCGCATGGATTTGTCATCAATGGCTAAGAGGATATAATTTACAAGTTGACAAAGGCGCTTTATGGTCTAAAGCAAGCGCCGAGTGCTTGGCACAGCAGACTTGACTCCTATTTCCTTCAAAATGATTTCCGTCGAAGTGAAAGTGAACTCATCTTATATGTGAAGGTAAAAGGTAACGATGTGCTTATTGTTTGTGTTTATGTGGATGACATGATATAAATGGGCTCCTCTAATTCTCTTGTTAGAGAATTTAAAGAAAGCATGATGAGTGAGTTTGATATGACATATTTGGGGTTGTTACATTATTTTCTTGGTCTTCAAATTCAACAAACTAATGAGGGTATTTTTGTTTCACAAGAGAAATATACTCTAGACTTACTTAAGAATTTTAATATGCTGAACTGTAAGTTGTGTCTACTCACATGAACACCTGTGAGAAATTGACAATGAATGATGGAACACCGAAGACTAATGAAAAGTGGTTTAGAAGCATTGTTGGTTTGCTGATGTATTTGACTCATACTCGCCCGGATATTATGTTTCCGGTCAGTTTGGTCTCAAGATTTACGCATAGTCCTTCAATGCATCATCTTGGAGAAGCCAAGTGGATTCTTCGATACATCTCCGCAACCAGGAATTACGGGATTTGGTATAGTTCAGTCACTAATATGCAATTAGTTGGTTTTACTGACAGTGATTGGGCAGGTTTTCTAGATGATAGAAAAAGCGCGAGTGGCTATATATTCAACCTTGGTTCAGGGGCTGTTTTATAGAGTTCAAAGAAGCAAGCTACCACTGCATTATCTTCATCTGAAGCGGAGTACATTGCAACAACTTCAACTGTTTGTCAAGGTATTTGGATGAGGAGAATTCTTGTAGATTTGCAGCAAGTTCAACATGGTTCCATAGAAATTTATTGTGACAACAAGGCCACAATTGCAATGACAAAGAATCTAGTCTTTCACGGAAGAACCAAACATATCGAACTTCGTCATCATTTTATCAGAGATGTAATTACAGGAAGAACAATGGAATTGAAGCTTTGTCCTACAACTGAACAAGTGGCTGATGGTTTTAGTAAAGCTCTTCTTTGCTCTAAGCTTGTGATGTTCAGGTCTCTTCTTGGTGTATCCAGTTTTTGCATCAAGGGGGAGTGATAAAATATGATGCACGTAGGTCCTTAGTTTTAATTTGTTTATTATTTGAATAAGTCAAGATGTTACTATTCATTTACCAGACCTACTATTCTTTAGGAACAAGTATAAAGTGGGTACTGTGTCCACTTCTTTAGGACCAAGTAGCTCAGTTTCTAGTCATACTTTTTATATATATATATATAGCAGCTTGTACGTCCTAGATAATTATCAGTTAACTTATATTTCCTTCATTATTGAAATCAAAATCCCTTCCAATGTTGCTCTGTTTTCTGCAGTAACAGAGTAAAAAACTCCCTGTCTTGTTGTTCATTTTTTGATCTCTAATTTAGCCTATAAATATTTACCTGTGTTGCTTTGTAATCTACAGTAAAGTGAAGACCTTACCCCAACAGAACAACCCTAATATTGGGGTATTTTTACGTTGGAAAAATATCTGATAAACCCCTGAAATGGTCAACCAAACGCATATACTCGTTTAGCCAGAATAAGGTACAATGGGTTGATCACCCAACGTTCCAACAATCCAGACTATTCATAGTTGAATTACTAATGAACCTAAAGGAATCTTTTATTACTTCACAATTATTAAACAATTGTGAAGATTCCTGCAAGATATTTCATTATTTTAGAAATTGGATGTATAGAATGTATGAATTCGTTAGAGGAAGAAAGAGTTGAGTAGGCATGTAAAGGTTGATTTGAAGACCTAGTTTTGATGAGTAGGATGAGTTTAGTAAATCATGATGTCAAACTACTACAAATATTGTGGTATTCGATGATCATTAAAAAATTAAGGAAATTGATGGAATAATACTCAGAAAATAATTGATTTTAATAAAGGTTATGAAACAAAACCTACAAGAATTTGTTGAGGAAAATGGTCGTAGACCGAGTAAGGATGTTTCAGTAGTTGTGATTACGGGGACGAAATCCTTATAAAGGGGAAAAATGTGACGAACCAAAAAATCTACTTAGTTTGTAAATTAAGTATTTTAGAATATTATTAAATAAAATAATATTTTATGAATATTATTCCGTTTTATGTGTTAAGAGTTGATTTTTTGTGGTGGAACGTGTTTCTGTGATGGAATTTACGAGTTTTAGGATCGTATAAGGAAATTAAAATTTTTTGAGAAAAAAATGAAAAAGTCACTATTCATAAAACGCAGAAGACGCAGAAAAACGCTAATAAACATACTTTTTTGAGAATTTCGAATTATGTCATAGTGTTTATTTGAGGAAGCGAGATGAAATCTCTAATAAAAGTTTTTTTAGGAAAAAAGTCGTAAAAATATTATTCACGTTAGAAACGCAAAATCGTTTTTTTGACTTTTCGAATTATGACATAGCATTTATTCGAGAAAGGGGGATCGATGGCGAAATTGAATTTTTAAAAATCGAAAGTCGGATTTTCAGCTAATCAAACGTGTTACGAAAATATAAGCGAAAAAAGTTAGGAAAATCTAACTAATTAGGAAGCGAGTGACAGACTTAGTTTGGGAATTAAATCCTAATTAATTGCATGAAAGGGCAAAATGGACTTTTTTGGCTAACTTATGAAAGTTAAGGGAGAATAATGCAAGTTAAGAAAACGTTATGGTTAAAAACCTAAGAGTTAAAACTTAAGAAAACATATTCTAAGAATATGCTAAGGTATAAAGAATATTAAAGGAATATGCTAAGGAATAAAGTATATTTCAAGAATATGCTAAGAATATGTCAGGGGGTGGTTTGCAAGCTTTAAAAGATGAGGGGATTGACTAGAGAAGACTTAAGTTGAATGAATAACTTATAAGAAATTGAAAGTAGCTTTTATATAAGCAAAAATCCAAAAAATCTTCTTCCGTTAAATTCATTCTTTCCATTTCAAGGGAGAGAAAGAGAGAGAAAGAAGTAAGAATAAGAGAGAGAGAGAGAGAGAGAAAAAAAAAAGAGAGGGTCGGGCATGAGTGGAGAAGAAGAAGAGAAAGAAGATCAATTGTTAGTTTGAATCAAAGCTTAAGGAGATCAAAAACTCAAGAGGTAAGACTATGAACCATCAAACCTTTATCTTTGAAGTTATTTCTTTAAATCATTAATTTTGATAGTTTTTGGTGGTTGGTTAATTGGGGATCATGATGGATCCGAAGTAATAAGGAAGGATATGATGTAGATTTTATGTTTAATCCATATCATAATCGAATCTAAGATCAAAAATCATAAACTATGCTTGAGGAAAAAAACTATGTAGAAGACTTAAATCAGACTTGTAAAAGTGTTGTTGGTGGATTTTGGAATCCAGGAAGAAGGATTTATAAATAAGTAAGTTATGAAAATAATCCAATTGGGACGGGCTAAAAACGAGTAAAAACGAAATAATGACAAATTTCTTCATAAAAGTTGTAAAATGATGAAAATCTTAATCTCGGGAGACTTTTGAGCTAATTTTTGAACTAATTAATCAATCTAAAAAAGTATGAATTCATGGGGGTTTTGTAGAGGATGTTACAAGCTTTTCATAGGCTCAAGAACGAACTCATTCTGATATCGGATGATGAAGTTATGGAGCGGTGAAGTAGAGGCAACGAGCCGAAAAGTTTTTCGGAAGCCAAAATCGTGGGAGAGAATTCCATGCCTCCCAAATCCGAGGCATCCAAATTAGGCTTAATTTTGATGTCGGGGCTTTAGGCAACAGGAGATGAAAGTTAGCTTTGACGTCCTTTAGTAAATTTTGCTAACTTGTTCGTCCGAACTCCGATTGAGGTAATTCAAGATGATCCGAAAAGATAAGGAGTAGAACTACAACTTTTATTATTTAAGTTTTGAGATTTGAGGTCGGGATCAAGGCTTAAAATAAGCATCTTTAGGACTGTTGTGCATTTGAATGCAATTAGAGGGCATCGTGCATGTATGCGACGTGGATGCTTCTGACAATAAAAGATGTTGTTCTAAGTTATAAAATATAAACATTATGAAATATAATGATATTAAAATTAATCAATATCGGAGTATTAAACAAGTTATATGAGCATGCTAAGCATACACAAAGGAGGCGAATCGAGCGTGTGGCATACGAACGCCGAAACGTCATGTCAAGTGTTAGTGAAATTAAAAAGTATTTTAATTCAAATGAAATGAACATTTTAAAAAATGAAATTTAGTTAATATAAACCAATAAAGATGAATGATTATGAGGTTCGTAACGTTGCCGAACGATGCAACGCCAAGAGACGTTTTGGAGTTAACAAGTGTGAATTAAATTATAATTCGCAAACGATATAAAATAAGAATTAATTTAAAACCAATTTGAGCATCATTAAGTAACTAATTGGTATGTTCTATATTATTGATATATGTAGGTTATTTGAAGAGCTATGTAGCATAAACGGTAAAGGACGAGTAAGGCAAGTTTTCTTGAACTCTCTCAAATTTTATTGAGCAAGTTTTCTAATTTCATTCAAACTATTGAATTGAATAAAAGTTTCATGTCGTTGTGCAATTGTATTTATAATTGTACAATGTGTTTAACTATAAATTGCGATGTTTGACAATATCTGCACTTATAATGTGCTTCTGTGAAAGTATTGTTCTATTATTGAACTGTTCAAATTATTAAAGTTCTGATTAATTCATGAGCTATGTTATGATTAAGTCCATGCTAATTATTTTCATTGGGCACATGCTGAGTATTAAAGAAGAACAGAGACAAGTTGGTGTCAAGGTTAGTTGATATAAATAATTTCGACTAGTTAGATGTTACAGTGTTAACTAAGGTTAAGTGTGAGTACAGTCACATGCTTTTTGATCGTTGACGTGTGGTAGCTAAGTTAAACAAACCTTTGTATGAGCAGGGGATTTGTGACCACTCAGTTCACTACACTTATAACTGTTGAACACTTGTATTTTGATGTTCTTATATATATGTTGAGAAGGTGATTCTTTTCACATATGTATTTGTTAGGATGAGTTGAGTCTTAGAAGGATTTGAGAGTGTTTTCTCTTAAAATTGTAAGGAAGGTTTTAAATGGTAGGCATCCGATTTAATTCATATTTATTCAAGCTGCTTCATAATTATTGTTGGTTATTGGAGTTTTAAAAGAATATTGAAGTGATTCTTGATTTTATTGTTTATTCAATTGTTTTAACTTGCTGGGCAATTAAATGCTCACTCTTACAAAAATTCTAAACCTTTTGCAGCTAGAGCGGACGGACTTAAGTAACCAAATGGTGTTCAACGAAAAGAATTCGTTATTTATCAGATTTAAATGTATAACATTACAGGTTGTAGTATACTGGAGGTTTATAATTATAATATTTGAATAATGTAATATTCGTTAATATTATGATATGAATATGTAAAGGTAATAGAACCTGGGATTAGAAGCGATATGTTGTAATACTATATTAGTTACATTCATGTCTTGAGCTTATGTCGTATGGCTAACATCGTGGGGTACTGAAATCCAGTTTTGAATATAGACCCGGGTTTCGGGCTAACATAATGTGATATATATATTATATAATATATGTAGTATTCATATATGCTGAGAAGTTAAATAAGCCATGTTACTAAGTCATTGTTTAACTAAGTAGGAGTTGGAGGGTTATTGAGCTTTTAAGGCCATTAAGCTCATAAAAGTGTGATAAAGGAGAGGGACTAAGAAGACTACGGTTACCAAGTCTTCTTAGTCCCTCTCCTTTATCACACTTTTATTCCATACCCATTCCATTGGTTTACCCATATGGTCATGCTTCTCTCTCTAAATGTAAGTTTCTATAATCCCAAAAGTTCACCAAAATCTTTTTGGTTTCAGGTTGGAATCAACAAATTAACTAAGGAATTGAAGCTACAAACTGGATTTGAGGTTCTAATAGAAGGATTGAAGAATATTAAGCAAGAATTTCAGCTTAAAAGGTAACAATTTACCTATGATTATGTTCATATAGTAAGCTTTTAAGTAAGAGAAAGATGCTATGTAATTAAATTATAGGTATATGAAAGGATTATGATAATTGGTGGCTGTAATTTATGGGTATGATCATATAGGATCTCTAGGTGAAACCTGGATTGATTCATGGTTAGGGAACACTGAAAATGAAACATTCAATCGATGGCCTTAAGATATTTGATAAATTTTCTAAATAAAGGTTATTTTCTAGGAAACTAAGAATTTGTAGAATTCAATTGATATATGGATATTAAGTTGTATGGTCTGGTGATTGAAGAATGTTCTAAGTCATCAGACTTGTAATATTAAAGCTATGAAACAAAAGGATGAATTATAGGGCTTCAATTATCTGCAGTTGATAAACTGGAACAGAGCCTTATTCAATGTGGCGCGGTCGCACTGGTCTGCAATTGGTCCAAATTGGTTTCTTTGTAATCTGAGTCTTGGAGCATATGTGTCAAAGTCCTTTAGACTCTACTATGTGTCTTCCATGATGTCTAGGCTGGTCAAGTAAGAATTGGCCTAGTTTAGTATAGTTTAGTATGAATTTTCAAAAAAAAAAAGCTATATTATTTTTGAAGAAATGGTTTAGATGAATGTTAATGAAGGTTGAGCATGTGTAACGAAATTTATATAGCAACAATAAGAAGATCAAATATAATAAGGGTCATTCCTTGGTTAAACAAACTGGTAAAATTTATTTTGAAAAGACATTTCAAATTAAATGTAAAGTTTAGTATGAATTTTCAAATAAAAAGCTATATAATTTTTGAAGAAATAGTTTAGATGAATGTTAATGAAGGTTGAACATGTGTAATGAAATTTATATAGCAACAATAAGAAGATCAAATATAATAAGGGTCATTCCTTAGTTAAACAAATTAGTAAAATATTTTTTGAAAAGAAATTTCAAATTAAATATTAAAGTTATAGGATGCATGGAAACTAAGAATTTGTAGAATTCAATTTATATATGGATATTAAGTTGTATGTTGGTGATTGAAGCATGTTCCAAGTCATCAGACTTGTAATATTAAAGCTATGAAATAAAATGATGAATTATAGGGCTTCAATTCTGGGTTCTGCAGTTGATAAACTGGAACAGAGCCTGATTCGAAGTGGCGCAACCTCACTGGTCTGCAATTGGTTTATAATCTGAGTCTTGGGGTATGTGTATCAGAGTCCTTTAGACTCTACTATGTGTCTTCCATGATGTCTAGACTGGTCAAGTAAGAATTGGCCTAGTTTAGTATAGTTTAGTATGAATTTTCAAATAAAAAGCTATATTGTTTTTGAAAAAATGATTTAGACGAATGTTAATGATGGTTGAGCGTGTGTAATGAAATTTATATAGCAGCAATAAGAAGATCAAATATCATAAGGGTCATTCCTTAGTTAAACAAACTGGTAAAATTTGTTTTGAAAAGACATTTCAAATTAAATGTTAAAGTTATAGGATGCATGGAAACTAAGAATTTGTAGAATTCAATTGATATATGGATATTAAGTTGAGTTGTATGGTCTGGTGATTGAAGCATGTTTCAAGTCATCAGACTTGTAATATTAAAGTTATGAAACAAAAGGATGAATTATAGGGCTTTTATTCTGGGTTCTGCAGTTGATAAACTGGAGCAGAGCCTGATTCGAAGTGGCGCGACCGCGCTGGTCTGCAATTGGTCCAAGATGATTTCTTTGTAATCTGAGTCTTGGAGCATGTGTATCAGAGTCCTTTAGACTCTACTATGTGTCTTCCATGATATCTAGACTGGTCAAATAAGAATTGTCCTAGTTTAGTATAGTTTAGTATGAATTTTCAAATAAAAAGCTATATTGTTTTTGAAGAAATGGTTTAGATGAATTTTCATAATGGTTGAGCATGTGTAATGAAATTTATATAGAAGCAATAAGAAGATCAAATATAATAAGGGTCATTCTTTGGTTAAACAAACTGGTAAAATTTATTTTGAAAAGACATTTCAAATGAAATGTTAAAGTTATAGGATGCATGAACTTAAACTGGTATTAAGTGTCCCAAAACTCTGTATTTGTACTTATGATCGTTAATAGAGTACCTCATCATGATTAAGATTTTGAGCTTTTATAGGAGTAGCGCAGCCGCACCACTCCTAAGCTTATTCTCAGCGTGGCCGCGCTGTGTTGCAGGTTTGTCATGATCAGTTTGTTGAAGAGCTGAAGTATATGGGGCATGTATGATAGGGACTCTTAAGTAGCAGGGCATTGGTTATTTAACAAATTGCATATTCAATAATGATTTGACTATGTCAAGCAAAAATTAGATAAGGAATTTTTGAAGTAAAAGCAAAGATTTAATATTAGAGTAGATTATAAGCTAGTAAGATTTTAAGAAAATCTAAGTGATAAAGTATGAAATCTTGAGTCAAGTCTCTAATTAGACTTACAAACATGTTTTTATATGTTGAATTAATAAGCTATGAGTAAGAAGGGGGTTAAGTCTTGAAAGTTGGTCAAATGTTTTTTTACCTTAAGTTAAATATAAACTAAATTGAAAAGGATTTTATGACTGATGTGTATTTATGTGTGATGATATGACTGTGTAGGATTCATGAAGAGCATGTAGCAGTAGTTGTAATCAACTCGCAAGGCAAGTCTTTCAGTTCTTATTTGCTATATTAACTTGATAGGTGATTGTTTGTAATCTGGACTACAAAAAGAATATTGAATTACAAATGATGCACTATAAATTGTGAAAGTCAATTTATGACTAAGTTGATTGAGTTATGACACTCACTGTTTATATGATATGTGAAACGCAGCATGTGTTGTATGAATGGTAAAATAATTGAGACATATGAACTGAGCATGAAATTATATGATATGTGATGAAGGAAAACTTTTTGATTTGCTGAGCTGTCTAGCTTAATCTTGAAAAAATAAAATTTTTGCAGGTTAAGGATTCAATGTGATATTATCTGCCATCTGGATGATAAGGACCAGAAGACATGCAAGAAAATAAATTTTCTTTAGTTAGAAATTGTTTTGAACCATGCTAAGAGTTTTCAATATATGTAGTTAGCAGTTTATGATGTGTATGTAATGTCATGTTGTAAATATTGAATTATCCGATATATAAAGAATATTGTATTGAGGTGTGTATTTTTATACAATAACTCTGATAATATGGATCGTAAAATATATGCGATTCTGAAATATAGGAAATCGTAAATGTTGAAATCCAGGGAATAAAACAAAGAAAATAGAAAATTTGTAATTATCCGCATTTTCAGTTGGTATTTCATTTACTTGTGATGTAAAGTTGAATCAAGATATATAATATTTAACGCACAAGATTGGGATGAATATTACATTTGCTTTGAGTTGGATACTACTTCCCCCTTGCACCTCTATAACCTTTGCACTTCTGCAACCTTTTAAGCTTCCTTTGAACAGATCTTATCCACTACAGGATCGATCAAGCCAAACAAAGCTTGAATTCAATTTTAATAAAAGGAATATGATTATAATGAACTATGATTTTTCAACTCAAAAGAAATTAAAAACAATACAATAAATTGCTGGAAATAGACTTTGAAAACACTCAATGAAATTATCTCTATATAAGACTGGTTATAGCTTCAAGAGTTCTGATTCTGTTTTGTCGAGCATGATGAGCATATATAAGATGAACACCATCGACTATATGAAAACAGTTGGCATAAAAAGCTCAGACTTTGATTAGAATAAATTATATTTTCAGCAGCTTTGTTATGACTAACGACTATAATATTTTTCCAAATTCAGCTATTCAAAAATATGATTTTCAAATTAGACTAAACAAATCTTAATTAAAGGAGCAAACAGATTTTATATGATCAGGTTGTTAGAGTCCAACTTTCTACAACTTGTATAGCTACAATTGTTTCCATAATAGACTCCTATTATAAATCATATTGCATATCAGGATATATTAAAAAGTTATTTCCAGCAATAAAGAATGCCTTGAATTTAAAACTTTTGGGCTAGAAAATCTTCCATAAATTCCAAGGTGATTGCTTAAGGACCTAGATCTAGTAGGCAAATTCTAATGGACTTTATATCCAAATTGGGCCATCATAAAATCAGCCTATATCATTTAATTTTGAGTACTTTACAGAACTATACAACATTTAGAAAGTAATTACAAAAAAAGTGCATCCACAAAATAATTACAAAAAAAGTGCAAAAAATTCAAACCATTCAATTTCAAATTAAATAAGGAAACCTAAAATCAAAGATAATTAATAATTCAAATTCAAATCTTTTGGATCTAACAACAATTTCAAATCCACAATTCAAAATTCAAATCAAAATGAGAAAATTAAAAACAAAAAATTATGAAGGAGTTAATGTTCATCATTCTCCTCCACCGCCTCCCGCCGCCGCCGCCGTCGCTACCACCGCTATATCGCCGGAGTTGCTATTCTAATTTTTTTTGACGATTTGGTTACCCACAAAAATTAAAATGGTTACCTTTATACGAAGTTTGGCTACCAACTGCATCACATTCAAAATAAAATTGGTAATCAAATAAAACTGAATTGGTTACCTTATCAAAAGGTTTGGTAACTAACTGCATGAAGTTTGGTTACCAACTGCATCACATTCAAAATAAATTAGTAACCTAATAAAACTGAATTGGTTATCTTATCGAAAGGTTTGGTAACCAACTGCATGAATTTTGGTTACCAATAAATTAGTAACCTAATAAAAATGAATTGGTTACCTTCATACCAAGTAACCAAACCTTTATATCAAGGTAACCAAACCTTTATAACAAGGTAACCGAACCTTCATATTAAGGAAACCTTCATATTAAGGTTCGGTTACCTTGGTATGAATGTTTGGTTACCTTGGTATGACTGTT
This sequence comes from Panax stipuleanatus, assembly GCA_020205555.1. Lineage (NCBI taxonomy): Eukaryota > Viridiplantae > Streptophyta > Magnoliopsida > Apiales > Araliaceae > Panax > Panax stipuleanatus. The sequence goes on from CM035117.1 coordinate 165,562,711, forward strand.
TGGTTACCTTGGTATGACTGTTTGGTTACCAACATATAAAGGTTTGGTTACCGGTGGAGGTGAAAAATGGACCGTTGGCGATGGGAGGCGGAGGGAGGAGAAAGGAGGCGGGAGGAGAGGGAGAGGGAGGGGGAGGGGGAGGGGGTGGGGCGTGAGGGGGGGGGGAGGAGAAAGGGGGGCGGGAGGAGGGGGAAGAGAAAGGGGGCGGGAGAGGGGGAGGCGGAGGGAGGGAAGGTGGTGGGGCGGGGGCGGGAGGAGGGGGAGGGCGGTGGGAGGCGGAAGGAGGAGAAAGAAGGGCCGGGAGGAGAGGGATAGGATGGGGTGGGGAGGGGGCGGGTGGAGGAGAAAGGGGGCGGGAGGAGGGGGAGGAGAAAGGGGGCGGGAGGAGGGGGAGGTGGGGAGGCGGGGAGGCGGGGGGCGGGGGAGGGGGAGGGGGTGGGGCGGGGGTGGGGCAGGGGAGGAGGAGGAGAGAAGGGAGGCGGAAATGGAGTGGAGAGAATCATGGGAGAGATAAGGGAGATAATCGTGGCCATAATTAAAGGGATAAGATTGCACTCTTTTTGTAATTAAGTATTGCATATGCATTAATTTTGTAAATATTTTATTTATGCACTTTTTTTGTAATATTTTATTAAAATGTACTATTATATGTAATTGTTCCTTTAATTTTCAGCAAAACCATTTCAAACCAGCCCAAGCATATCAAACATGTCCATTAAAAAAGACTTCATGCACAAGCATATTGTCATCATTAAAGTCATAAAGACTAAAAACTAACACCCTTCCCTCTTAATCCGAAAAATCTTTAAAAATCCAGGACTAAAATTTACAGTATATACGAATAAACAAGCAAATTTGCTTTTCAAAGTAGTCTAGAATTATTGTAATTCTTAATTATGCAGAAAGATTGATCGCAAAAATAACTTAGTTTTTTTTTATTTTACACTAAAATTACTGTAATTTTTTGGCAATACATTTTGGCATAAATTCAATCAATTTGGAAATGAGTACTATAATTATTACAGGGGCGGAGGCAATAATGAAAATATGAAGTGTTTACAAAAACTAACAATTAATTTAGTAAATTAAATTTTGTACCATGCTAGACTAATAACTCGTGCAAGACACGAGTTAGTATCGATAATACAATCTAAAATTATGGTGTGATATTTGGTATTATAATTTAACTATAAATAGTATAATATAGATGATAATACATTGAAGATAAAACTAAAGAGTTGTATGTATATCAAAATTATTGTATATATTTTTTAATACATGTACGTACATCTTTGGAATACTACAACAAAGGATACGAAAAGTTTGGTATAATTATAAACATGACATATATTGTATTAGTAAAAATGATGAATTTAGGACTAACTCGATATTAGTTCGGGACTAACTCGATATTAATTAAATGACAAACCAAAATGACTCGATCGGTTAATTTGAATAATAGTAGAAATAGATATATGGATTTGAGAGACTTCCAGACCTTTATGTTGATCCTTAGATATAAAAAGCATTAACACATGACCTAACAAATGCATTATACTCTTTAACTTAAGAATGGCTTTATGTCATATCCCAGAAGAAACCAAACAATTCTAAATCTCATGTGTCATGTCTTACAATGTTTTTATCTAGCTGGAGCCGAAAAGCCAATATCCACCATAGAAATGGACTACTATTTCTACACACTACTTTTGAAAAGTCAATTATTTACTTATTTATAGGATGTTACATTTATATCCCTATATCTTTTAAGGTTTAAAAACTAATAGGGGCTTTTTCAGTAATAAAAACAGTTGTGTTGTGTGTGTGTCTATACATATATATATAGACACTATAATATAGTGCTATTTAAGATTTGAATAATTTAGTCTATTAAAAGGTAATGTAACCCATGTAACCAGAAAAAAAGGAAAGCAATATTAGCAATTCAATGGTAAATAAATAGATTGCTTGCTTGATGAGCAATTCAATGGTAAATAAATAGATTGCTTGCTTGATGAGATCCGCTGCATCTGTTTTGGATTGATGCATAAGTGAATATTTATTATTGAAGTTTCCTTTTATTTGTTGGCAAAAATTATTTAAATATGCCACATAGCACAATCTTTTCGTGGGGATAGGAGATGAGAAATTATTTAGGACAACTAATCGGAACTCGAATTTATGAGATGCATGATCCGATATTTGGCAGAAGCTTTAGGAGGTATGAGAAGAAGAAATTTGGACACTTTGCGTTTTTCGGATGTGTGGTTATTGCATTGTGCATTTGCACAATATTCAAGCCTCAGTTTCATGTTCAATCAATTTGTAAGTTCTTTAACTCTCCGGTTTTGCATTTACAATGTCAATTCATGTTCTCAGACCATGTATTGCTATCAAGTAATCGTAATACTTATCCATTACAAAATCAACTGTAAATAAATAATTACATTGCAGCCGACAATAATATGTAAACTGAAAAAGGAGATAAAGACAGACTATTTGGACTCGTAATATTAATTTGGCATGCACTGATGCACTTCATATTCATGTGATTGCTAAAATTGTTAGCAGCTGCAGTGAATTTGCAATTGTCAAGCAGTGCTAGTCTGCAAGACATGGCAATTGCCAAGAATACAATCATATTCCGCGCCATTGCAGTTGACAACCAGTGCTGGTCTAGAAGACATGGAAATAATCAATACAACTGTCTCCGAGCCATTAGGTAATTGCTTAAACTTTCTCCGTCTCAAAAATGAGAGTCCGATCTTAGAATAATTCTAGCTAGGTAAGTAGATAAAAAGGGTCTAATATACTTAGAAAAATCATTGTGGGCTGTACTGTACAATTTATGGACTTTGTCTAGATAAACTAGACAGTTTTTTGCCTAGTCTCCATTTTAATTCGAGTTCTATTATACATTACGAAAGTTATCAGCCGAATTATGATTGCAACGTATATGCATACATGGGATAGGTATGAATTAAGAAGGGTCTTACTTTAATTTATTCTATCTTATCGTATATATTTTTACGTTGGTCGCAATCCAATTTCATCAAATATTTGTCGACATATATATTATTTTCCTTTTAATTCCTTTTATGTGCATAACTAGAGTCTTTGTTTAGACTAGTCTAACCGGTGACGTGAAATTTCAAAATTTTCCTTAATGTCTTTATTGCTAATTTCATAAATTGAGTTAAATGGTAATTTGGCAATTCTTCTTAATTAATATGCATGAGTTTAATTTTGTGTTATTTTATTTATTTATTTTTGTAACGAGACTCCCATTCTGAGACAAACGAGAGATGAGTACTATTTTGCAATCTTGTTAGACTACGTGAAGAAAATGTAGAACATCCATAAATTTAGATGACCAATATTCCAATGCAGTTGGAAAATGGGAACAGATTTGTAGTTGGAGTAAATAAAAAATAAAAAACAATTTTTAAAAAAATTATTGAAGAAAGATTGTGATTTTTATATAATCAAATCATAATTTTATCCAATTTTTGGATCCCAATGATTAACATTGTTTGATATAAAATTTAAGTTCAATGCTTACATATATGGCTTTGACTATAATACTATCCTTATTTTGAGTCATATTGTTTGTTTTGCAGAACTTAAAACAAAGCAGATTAAGTCAATATGTAGCTTATCAGAACCAATATCAGACTATTGTGAGATCAAAGGAGACATAAGAGTTCATCCAAATTCCTCCACTATATTTATAGCTTCAAACCAAATTGACACTTCAACCGAAAATGGTACTTCATATGTTATAAGACCTTATGCTAGAAAACGAAATGAAGAAGCAATGGTAAGTGTTAAGAAATGGACAATAAAAGTTGTACAATCTTCTCCTGAAAATCCTCCAAGTTGCACTCAAAAACATACCATTCCGGCAATTCTTTTCTCTCTTGGAGGATATTCTGGTAACCATTTCCATGATTTTACTGATATAGTAATTCCATTATTTTCAACGTCGCGAAAATTTGATGGAGAAGTACATTTCCTTGCTACCGATTACAAATCTTGGTGGATTTCTAAATTCAGCGGAATTCTTGACAAATTATCAAGATATGATGTTGTTGATATTGATAAAGAAGCTGAAGGAACAAGGTGTTACAGAACTATGATTGTTGGCCTTAAAACTCGCAAAGAGCTAGGCATTGACACATCAGAAAATTGGGAGGGGTTTTCAATGAGAGATTTCATTCACTTCTTAAGATCCACCTACTCGTTGGGGAGAAAAACCGCGATCCAAATGAAAAATGGTGGAATTGAAAAGCCTCGTTTGATGATCATATCGAGGAAAAGATCAAAATCTCGTATACTAATGAATGAAGGGGAAGTTGCTAAAATGGCTCAAAGTTTGGGGTACGAAATTGTTTTTGCTGATGCAAGTTTATCAACTAATTTATCAAGATTTGCAGGAATTAGTGAATTCTTGTGATGTTTTGATGGGAGTTCATGGAGCTGGATTAACTAACATGGTTTTTTTACCGGATAATGCTGTTGTAATTCAAATAGTTCCATTGGGAATTGATGAGCTTGCTATGAGCTATTTTGGAGAACCTGCCATGGATATGGAAGTAAGGTATTTAGGGTATAAGATTAAGGTGACAGAGAGCTCTTTGATAGAAAAATATTCACTTGATCATGAAGCTATTAGGGATTCTTTTTCTTTGCATAAAAAAGGATGGGATGTATTTAATACTATTTACTTGGAGGAACAAAATGTAAAGCTTGATGTGCATAGGTTTAGGGGCACATTGTTAAAAGCTCTAAAACTTCTGCATTATTAGTAGAATTAGTCGTGTCCAAGTCTTATGTACCAATACTTGGTACAGGAGAGTTGGTGAGACAAAGAAGAGAATGAGATAATAAATTTAATTTCAATTAACTTTAATTATATATATATATATATATATATATATATATTTGGCAAATTGTTAAAAGCTACAACACTTTTGCATCATTAGTAGAATTAGTACTGGAGTCGAAATCTTCTATACCAATTTATGATTTCATACTCGAACCGATTATCAATCTCGAAAACTTATCGGGTGGATTGTTGGTCGGTTTAACCAATGACCGAATTATTATTGAGTCGATGATGTCATAAATATATTAAAATATACATTATTAATAATTGAAATTTTTTAAAATATCTTATTTTTGATAAATTTAATATAATGAATTTGTTTTACAATAGTGCAAAAAGTGATTAATTTTAATATTAAAAATAATTCAAAACAGGGTCACTAGGTCAATTTAACCGGTTTTATCGGTTGAACCACCGATTCGAATCGGTGGTCAACTGGTTAAATCTATATTTTGATCAAATTGATGCAACTGGGCCAATTCGACCGATAATATATAGTACCAGTTCAACCGATTAAACTGATCGGGCCAATCCGAATTTCAAAACATTTGTACCAATACATGGTATAGGAGAGTTGGCAGACAGAGAATAAGAAGATAAATTTAATTTCAGCTTAGTTTAAATTTATTTTCTTCCATCAAATTCAAAATTTAATGTTACTTTTTATTCTTTGTGGTTTTAATGATGACAATATGCTTGAGTATGCAAGTTATTTACTGGATTGAATTGTTTTTTGGTTTGGACTAATTTAATAATGTTTTATTTAAAATGATATAGTCAGATTGGCCCAAGAGGTTTAAAATTCATTTCATTATTATTGATGGAAATTTTCTCTCTAATATATATTGTTATATAAAACAGTTTTTGAATTGGAATCTATTAAGGAATTTGATTCAACTATGCAATCTGTTTTAATTAGAGTCTATCATGGAAATTGATTTTAGCTATTCAAAGTTGTATAGAGTATGGACTCTAACAAAATATCCTTTAGCTCCTTTAATTTAGGTGTTGTTTGTTTATATCTGATTGCCTCTTAATGGACCGCCTCTTATTCGCTAAGAGACATGATGCTGTTTGTTTTTTTTTTGTTACATCTAAATGCCTCTTAATCGGTAAGACAGAAAATGAAATCTTAATAATCTAGAGGTGCCTCTTAATGAAATTTTTTTGATAATTTTTTTTTATATAAATATATTCAACAATATTATTCACTCATTTTTATTAAATTGAATATTTAAAATTATTAAATAAAATTTTACCCTTTAAAATGGTAAAATAGTGTCATTAAGAGACAATTTACTTTTTAGTTATCAAACAGTTTTTTAGATTCAGACCTCATAACCATTCAGATGATCTAATTTATTAAGACATCATAATCATTCAGATCTTAATTCCCAAGTTTATCAAACACAACCTTAGTTTGATCTATAACCATATCTTTGACTTATTTTGGGAATATTTTATAGTCGTTAGCAATATCAAAGGTGCTAAAATCTCTATCTTATTAAGCATAGACTCAACCTTTCAAGCTAACTGATTGATATAGCCGTTGCTCTCTGTTCTATATATATTCATCTTGCTCGGTAAAAGAGAGGACAACCCTTAAAGCTAAAATTCATTATTGAGTACATCAGAGAACTTTCTAAGTCTAATTCCAACTATTGATTGTATTACTCTTATTCTTTTGAATTTGAAAGCTTTTGTAATCTCTAAATCATAACTCTTGTAAACCAAACACAAGTCTAGTTTGGCTTGAATATTCTAGTGGAAGCCTCAAGGTCTCAATGGTGAGAAAGTTGCAGAGGTGCAAAGGGACAGTGGTGTACAAGTCAGAATCGAGCTTCTTTGTGCAGGGAGTTTTCTGTAATCATTTGAGTATTAAGTTAATAAAATGTCTCCAATACCAATTGGTATACGTGGATTATGTGACGCCCCCAAAATAGGGTCCACACAACCCAATTTGGATCGCCAAAATACATACCACAACTATATGCTCTCTTATTATAATGTCGTAGATAATACGACAATATCCACACCCAGATTATTACAATGTCGTATAAGATATGACAACACATATTACAAGTCCTCAACATGATTATTGCTACACTATTTTACAACATGGTTGTTAGGAATATACATGAGAATGTTATTCCTATTTTAAATTATTTGATTATGATATAAATGAATGAATATGCAAGTATGCTTGCATTGATAAAAGCTGTAAAGTCCTTTGATAGATAATAGAAATATATGTACAAGGACTTAGACTGAAATGATCAAATATGTTAGGTTGATCCTACATAAACAAAACAGCTTTGTAAAGTCCTTAAAAAGAAATGATGTATAAGGACTATAAATATAGAAAGATCAAGCTTGTTAGGTTGATCTTATAAAGTGTAATAGATAGGCTTGTCTAATCGTCGAGCACTGCACCAGCATCGTAGTCTTCCAGGAGAGACAAGGAAGACTCGAGAACTATCAAGGCGGAATCGTAGTCTGCAAGATAGTAGATCTCGGAGTTCGTAGTTTGCCAGGAGAAACGAGGAGGATCGAAGTGTATCGAGAAGAACTTTCTCAGAGCCGTAGTCTGCTGAGGAAGTCATGTTCAGAATCAGACAGCCTATTTATGAGCCGACTGAGCGTCTGCCAGAGCTAAGTCAAGAATCGTAGATCACACTTGAAGTTGTGGAGTCTACTGATCATATCAGAGGCAGAGATCGTAGTCGAGCCAGATCAGACGAGGAGAGCAAGCATGAAGGCAGAAATCGTAGTCTGTCAAGGTCTTATCTCGAAGTCGTAGTGTCTGCAGAAACAAGGCTAAATCGTACTCTACAGAACTAAGGCTTCTACAGAGATTGCTCACAATGCCAAGGCAGAATCGTAGTGTCAACACGATTCTCAACAGATGAGCACTCCCAGAATATCTAAAGCATGAAGCCTCTGGTCTAAGCTGTAAAGATACATTCCACCTGAAGGAAACCAGAGAGCACTCAACGAATGGCAAGCAAGCTAACAAAAGATCTAAGCACCAACTCAATCGTCATCCAGGTTGAGTTGTGAAGCCATTTATGATTAAGTCTTCCACAAGCCGATTAGAAGAAGACTTCAGATAAAGTGACTGACTAAAGAAAGTCAGCAAGTGCAGTAGCTGTCAAGAGAACAAAAAAGAACGATCTTGAGATTAACCAGGATCGTAGTGTTTGCCGAACAAGCAGGAACTGATACAGTTTACACAGAGATACTGGCCAGCTTATGAAGAACAAGACAGAAGTGATTAAGCATGGGTCAGACCATTGTTGATAGGTGAACGGGAGATCACCAGGAGAAAGAGAGCTAGGTATGCCACAAATCTGACGTGTCTTACTATTCAGAAGGAGGCCAGAACAAGGAGTCAAGCTATCAGTTCCTGAGATCAGTCGAGGCAAGTAGAAGTGATGAAGCACTGCACAAGTGAAGGAAGAGGTGTTCTACATTACAGATCCAAAGAACACTCTTCAGAATCGTAGTGTTGTCTCAACCAGTCAATGAGCAACAATCAACAAGACACACTACGATCAAGGTCCAAGAACATCTGCATCAGAATCATGGAGTTCGGGCATCTGAATATTGAAGCACTGGCAACGTCTTAATATGAAGACTGACATCTGAACGTTGCTAATTGAGAGCATCGATACAAAAGGACAACTCCTGAGGATTCGAATCCATCAGAAAGGAGTAATAAAGGTGACTACCAGCCCGACACGGAATAGTGACATCTCTGAGGCGGTAGGTGATAAAGCGGACTGTTGTGTCAGTAAAGTAAAAAAGGAGCTGTCACATCACATCAGCAGTCTGCACCAAATAACTCGAGATCTGTGAAGCAATTCAAATAGCTCCCAACGGCTATATTTCAGCGGGAAGATTGTGAGGGAGTATATAACAGCTAGAGCTTCAAAGATCAAAAGTTGCTGAGAAGTAGAATCGTTGAGTTGTTGGAATGCTATATGGTTGACTCTACGAGTTCCACCAGAGCTGAACAGAACAAGTCTCAGTGGCAGAGAGACTACAAGAGTGGAAGTGAAGCAGATTGGAAGAAGGACTTGAACAGACTAAAAGTTTCACTCAACAAAAATGAGAATGCCACTGAAGATGGCAGCTAAGTTGAGAGCCGAGAAGGCCATGAAGATAGCATTCAGGAAAGTGGCTGAGCATAAAGAAGATCAGAAGAGCCACTCTACGGATCACCATGAAGAACCAGAAGCTGAAGAAAAAAAAGATGCAAAACCATGTCTGCTTATCTATCAAGAAGGGTTCAAGGGCTGCTAAGGACCAGAAGAAGATGACTCATAATGAAAAGCCCTAGCAGTCCTGTGTGGTGATGGTGCACAGCTGACATCAGAAGAAGATGAGCTGAACAGAATGAATATCAAGATTTGAGGAATTAGTGAATTCTTGTGATGTTTTGATGGGAGTTCATGGAGCTGGATTAACTAACATGGTTTTTTTACCGGATAATGCTGTTGTAATTCAAATAGTTCCATTGGGAATTGATGAGCTTGCTATGAGCTATTTTGGAGAACCTGCCATGGATATGGAAGTAAGGTATTTAGGGTATAAGATTAAGGTGATAGAGAGCTCTTTGATACAAAACTATTCACTTGATCATGAAGCTATTAGGGATTCTTTTTCTTTGCATAAAAAAGGATGGGATGTATTTAATACTATTTACTTAGAGGAACAAAATGTAAAGCTTGATGTGCGTAGGTTTAGGGGCACATTGTTAAAAGCTCTAAAACTTCTGCATTATTAGTAGAATTAGTCGTGTCCAAGTCTTATGTACCAATACTTGGTACAGGAGAGTTGGTGAGACAGAGAAGAGAATGAGATAATAAATTTAATTTCAATTAAATTTATATATATATATATATATATATATATTTGGCACATTGTTAAAAGCTACAACACTTTTGCATCATTAGTAGAATTAGTACCAGAGTCGACATCTTCTATACCAATTAATGATTTCATACTCGAACCGATTATCAAACTCGAAAACTTATCGGGTGGATTGGTTGTCGGTTTAACCAATGATCGAATTATTATTGAGTCGATGATGTCATAAATATATTAAAATATACATTATTAATAATTGATTTTTTTAAAAAATATCTTGTTTTTAATAAATTTAATATAATGAATTTGTTTTACAATAGTGCAAAAAGTGATTAATTTTAATATTAAAAATAATTCAAAACAGGGTCACTAGGTCAATTTAACCGATTTTACCGGTTGAACCACCGATTCGATCGGTGGTCAACTGGTTAAATCTGTATTTTGATCAAATTGATCCAACCGGGCCAATTCGACCGAACATATATAGTACCAGTTCAACCGATTAAACCGATCAGGCCAATCCGAATTTCAAAACATTTGTACCAATGCATGGTATAGGAGAGTTGGCAGACATAGAATAAGATGATAAATTTAATTTCAGCCAAGTTTAAATTTATTTTCTTCTATCAAATTCAAAATTGAATGTTAATTTTTATTCTTTGTGGTTTTAATGATGACAATATGCTTGAGTATGCAAGTTATTTACTGGATTGAATTGTTTTTTGGTTTGGGATAATTTAATAATGTTTTATTGAAAATGATATAGTCAGTTTAGCCCAAGAGGTTTAAAATTCAATATTTCATTATTATTAATGGAAATGTTCTCTCTAATATATATTGTTAAAACAGTTTTTGAATTGGAGTCTATTAAGGAATTTGATTCAATTATGTAATCTGTTCTAATTAGAGTCCATCATGGAAACTGATTTAGCTATTCAAAGTTGTTTAGAGTATTGACTCTAACAAAATATCCTTTAACTCCTTTAATTTAGTCTAATCTATAACCATATCTTTAACTTGTTGTTTTGGGAATATTTTATAGTCGTTAGCAATATCAAAGGTGCTAAAATCTCTATCTTATTAAGCATAGACTCAGTCTTTCAAGCTAACTGATTGATATAGTCCGTTGCTCTCTGTTCTATATATATTCATCTTGCTCGTCAAAAGAGAGGACAACCCTTGAAGCTAAAATTCATTATTGAGTACATCAGAGAACTTTCTAAGTCTAATTCCAACTATTGATTGTATTACTATTAAATTCTTTTGAATTGGAAAGTTTTTGTAATCTCTAAATCATAACTCTTGTAAACCAAACACAAGTCTAGTTTGGCTTGGGTATTTTAGTGGAAGCCTCAAGGTCTCAGTGGTGAGAAAAGTTGCAGAGGTGCAAGGGGACATGATGTACAAGTCAAAATCGAGATTCTTTGTGCATGGAGTTTTCTGTAATCATTTGAGTATTAAGTTAATAAAAAAGTGTCTCCAATATCAATTGGTATACGTGAATTATGTGACGCCCCCAAAATAGGGTCCACACAACCCAATTTGGATCGCCAAAATATATACCACAACTATATGTTCACTTATTACAGTGTCTTAGATAATACGACAATATCCACACCCAAATTATTACAATGCCGTATAAGATACGACAACACATATTACAAGTTCTCAACATGATTATTGCCACACTATTTTACAACATGGTGAAAACTACTATAGTAACTATCTCGGACCATCACTCCACACCCCGGCTAGTCCCAGATACACTCTCATTTTCTGAGAATAACAATGGAACAAAAAAGAAAAGAGTGAGCTCAAATAGCCCAGTAAAAAATATCATGACTAAGATAATGAAGAATAGATTATCCTTAGCCTTCAATAGTGAAAAATCTGATAAAATATAATAGACAACAAGTTTTAGATCAACAACTGTAGTGAAAATAGTAATCAATTAGGAGGGTAAAATAGATCATGATGTTCACAATCTTTTTCAATTTAAAAGTTCGTCATCAATATTTTATCCCTGTAACATCAATCAATATTTCCTGATCATAGTCATGCAAATCAGCAGTTCATCTTTGCACTACGGGTCAAAGATATTCAATTGTAACACCAACGGTCATGATCATGTCAATCAACAGTTCATCTTTGTACTACGCGCCAAAGAGAACTTTTTACCACGTGTCTTTGCCATACAGGCCAAAGACATTCACCATTCATATTATTTTTGCACCCAGACCAAAGATATTCACAATAACTTGATTTTAATAACAGTGATATAAAGGATGAACGAAAGTTGTAAGAATAATAATTAAGATAAAAGAATAAACATTCGAGATTTGACATTTAATTTGTCAAAAGTCCAATAATGTCCAAATTATCAACATGATAACCAAAATGTGGAGTCAAATTCAAGAATGATATTTAAGATTCATATTTCAAAAATAATGATTAAAATTTAATAAGAATGTTCATATAAATAAAAAGTTCAAGTGAAATTATATTAGATGAAACGCAAATCTCAAAGGAATTTCTAACCATTTCAGGATTTATATAAGCAATACTTACCATAGTAAGTTAGATTTAGGAGTATGAAAGAAAATGATATCCCTTACCTCAATCAACAATTGATTGGATGATGTTTTCTATGAAGTTTATCAACCTAAATATATTTATAATTTAATTAATTAGTAACTATCACATATGATGTACACTAACTCGTATATTATGAAATTATCAAAAGTGACTATATAGTATAAATTTGTGTAGTGTACAGAATAAGCTTCAAAATAATATTTCAAAATAAAATCTTCATATTTTTTTTTTCAAAATAACTTTTCTAAAGGAAGAATTAAACACCGTGTGATGTGTGTGAATGGTTGATCAACTTTTATTGAAAGACTTACTTAAACAATATTTGTACCCTTACTAATCTTTACAAATACTCAAAATAGCCTATCACACTTAGAGAGAACTTACAGTAAGAAATTTTTAGAGAGCGTAAGGAAGTATAAGCAAGGAAGTTATGGATTTCCTTATGTTAAGCCTTCCTATTTATAGCCAAAATATCCCATATTTTATAAATATATTATTCATCCATTATCATTATCTTTAAACATAATAATTGCCCATTTTCATCCATTATCTTTACTTTAAAAATAATGATTACCCATTTTCATCCATTATCATTACTTTAAACATAATGATTACCCGTTTTCATCCATTATCTTTATTTATTCAAAAAGAATAATTCATTATCAATATTTATTCAAAAAGATAAATTCATTATCAAAAAGATTATTTCATTACCATTATACTATCTGTCTTCTACATTATTGACTTAATGTATTAATATCACGAACATTATTGTTCTTCAAATATTAAGTAAACCTAACTATTTCAAACCCGTGACTTCCATTATGCAACTTTTCATTACTACCCTTGCTGCGATGTCAATTATTGCTTCAATAATATGAGATGTTGTGACAATTATTGTGACATCCCTAAATCCATGTGCTTGCTACAGTGGACTGGTGCTCATTAACTTCTTCTGAGTATAATTATTATAGAATTATAATATTGACAACCAAATTGTTTTTAGATAGGAAAGAGGGGGCATTCCGTATAAACGACGCGCAATTAAATAACCTCTTTTCTTGACAGAACTTTCTAGACATTGTCAATAATATTTATTGGCCTAATAATATTATATCAACTAATATGAGTTACTGTGTCGTGACAAATATTATTGATTTAATAATATGAAATATTGTGTGATTACTACTGTAACTATTATTGAATCAATAACATAAAGTATTGTGCAATACCGTGTAATATTGTGGAATATCGTGTGCCACTGTAGAATACCGCGTGCTACTTTACCTTTATCACCAGGTATTTAAACAGTTAAAGGTGGTAGTATCGTTGACAAAAAAGGTTATTTATGTCATTTTTTGCATCAAAAAATATTTCGTTGTAAAGCTCACCAATGATTGGTTATTTCGGCGCCGTCGTACTTTTACCTAATATTCCCAACACAATGAATATTCTCCAACAGAATGAATATTCCTCGACATACTTTTATAATTTACACATATCACCTTTAACTTTAACCTTTTATCAATTTAACCATTTACTGATTAGAATAATGATTATAAAGAAAATTGATATTTTTATTTCATAAAATTCAGGGTCATACAGATTAGACCACTAGATTAGAGGATAGGGGATGAACCACATAAAAATTTTTGTGTGATTTTTGTTTTTGTTATATCTCTTAAACTGTATTTTACGTTTCTGCATATATTGTCAATTTCGTTGCTTGAAGATATACTAATTCAGACGGGATACCTTGTCCGATTATAATTGACGAAGAACATATACTAAAGCAGACACGGAATCAGACAAAGTTACCTGTCTGATTTAAACCTGTAGTAAAACAAAAAAATTTATCATTTTTGATCACTTTTAGCTTGTACACCTATTCACCCCCTCTAGATGTGATTATTTACATAATCACATTTAACTCCTTCAATCATTGAACTTGAACATTGCCCCATCCTTAATAAGGCTGTAAAATGAGCAAACAGTTCGGACTTGATTCGTACTCGCTTGGCTAAAAGTTCAATTCGAGCTTAACTCGAAATATAAATGATTCAAATATGAGTAAATTTTAAAGTTCGATAAATTACTCGAATCTCCTCAAATTGTAATTTTCTATTGATACTCGAATCATATTCGTTCGAAAAGTTCAAAATGCTCAGGCTCGATTCGAGATCGTACTCGACTCGATAGCTAAACGAGTCTCAATCAAATCTTATTTTATACTCGATAAATTTTGGGAATCAAATTTGAGTAACTCAATACTCGGCTTGACTCGATTAATTTACACCCTTAATCCTTAAAGATGATGGGGTTACATAGTTTTCCGTTTACCAATTTATATAAGGCAAATATAGACTATTAATAATATCAAGAAGTAACTTTAATTTATTTGAAAATAGTGACCAATATTCTTTGTTTCTTGTAGAAAAAGGTGGTGACATAAATATGGACGGAGGGAGTGCTATTTGATACGATAAATAAAAAGTGTCAACAGTTATATTTATGAAATAATAATGAGAAATGTTTCATAATAATAATTTTAAAAAATTATTTATACGGTTTAAATATTTAAAAAAATAATTAAATTAAAAATTAAGTCCAAAACAAGAATTAAGTAACTAATTAATTCATCTAAAAATTTAAGTTGTTATAAAATGCACCAATAAAGGTAATACTCTCCTCCTCTCCTCAAATAGGACGGAAAGATTTAAACCCAAAACTTTGCTGGTAAACTGATTCTTGTGTGTAAATTAATATTGTTCAAGAAAGAGCTTCAACTCCATGGTGTAGCTATGATATCACAACAAAGGATATACTTTCATATTCAACACCAACAAAGGATATACTTTTTCATATGAACTCCTTGCGTGCCAAGTTTCGGAATAGAGTTCAGGAAAATTCGCATTGAATTCAGATCGGTCGTCATTTTATACATTTAAAAGGTTAACCGTAATTTGTAAATAAATAATAATATATATTTGACCTGAATACATAACACGAAATATCAGATGAGAAAAGAAATGAGACAGAAAATTTAAACTCACGAGAATTCTCTCTTTTGAAAGTTCAATATGTTAATGTTAAAGTCTTTATATTTTATTTGGATCCCTTTTGGGCCTTTTGGTGTGAAGGGTAAGCTCTATGTTTCTTCATTGTAAATTATTTGTCGGTATAAAATAGGGGTGTAAACGGATATATACGGATACGAATATAGTAGTATTCGTATCCGTTTATTTACGGATAACTTTAAATCGAATACGGATAATATCTATTTTTTTTCAAATACGAATAATATTCACTTTTTTCCGAATACGGATGCGGACGGATACGAATTTTCCGGTTACCATTTACAGCCCTAACTATAACTATAACTAGAATAAAAAAAATAGTTAGTTTTAAAATATAGTTTATTAATGATTGAATCTTAATTAATTTATTTATAATAAATATTTAAATACAATAATTAATGTTCTAAATTACAATTCAAATAAATTTTTATCATTTATGAAATCCTAAATTTCAAAATGAATGTTCTACTATTTAATGTTTAGATGTCCATTAATTAATAGATGTTCATTTTATGTGTGTGGAGTAATACTGTAGTGTGTATGAATATTTATAATTTATAATTATATTCAAAAGTTTACATTGAATTTTTAATTATTTTTTCTCAAATAGTTGATTAAAACTTTAATAATATGTTTATGGGGATTTTTATTTATAATTTATCCTCAATACATAGATTAAAATTTACATAGTTATAAAAAGTTTATTTTATTTCATTATATTTATGGAGAGTGCGAGTTATAATGTATATGTGACAACTGACAACTAGTTAATCTAACTTGATCCAAAATTTACTTTGGCCTTACTTTAAATATTTGGACTTCAAATTTCTAAATAATTGGGCAAATGAAAGTGATAAATACTCCCTCCACCTGAAAATTCATAAATGTGAATTAATTATTCAACCCCTTCTAGATTAATTCTAAATTAATTTGGACTTAACATATTTTAACAATAAAATTATATTGTTCATTGTTCCCGCCTCCCAGCATTGCAAGTAAGTTTTGAAAATAAAAAACTTATAACAAGCTAATAGTTATACTTTTGTTCTTCTAGTATATAATTTTTTTGTTAAGTGACACATTTTAGATATTTTAACTTTATAATAGTAAAAATCCATTAACTATACTAAAATCAATTTATTTCAGTTTATTGATATTATAATAAAAGTGTTATTTGTTACTTTTTAGAAGTGAAATGATATATTTTTAATATAATTTTCGTCTGATAGTGAAAATTAACTAATTATTATATAAAGAAGACCACTTTAAAAAAATTATTTTGCTTATTATATAATAATTAATATATATATATATATATATATATATATATAAGTTATTTGAATACGAATTCCAGATACAGATCCGAATTCGGATATCCACTATTTATCAGATAAATTTACGGTCGGATGTTAAACGAATACGAATACGCCTATATCCGTATTCGTATCCGTTTATTTGCGGATACCTTTAAACCGAATACGGATATATCCGTTTTTTTTAATACGAATAATATCCACTTTTTTTCAAATACGGATACGGACGAATATAAATTTTTCGATTACCATTTACAGCCCTAGTATAGAATACAATGAAGGGTATGCTCTATGTTTCTATGTTTATTTTATTTTAGTATGATCCGCACGATTATTTGGTTGTTTGATTAAAAAATAAAATATACTCAAAACATGAGTACATCTAATTTTTTAGAGAACTTCTATAACAAAAAATTGTAAAAATAAATACTGCCCTAAGGGGACTCGTTAATAGGACCATATTATTTTTTTAAGATAATCCGTACGAAACATTAATATAGTCTATATAAAAACGATAAAGTTTAAACTTCTCATAATATTACTCCCTCCTCTCCTCAAATTTAAAGAGTCTCATTTGTCAATATATATATATCGGAAAGGATCAAAGGCATACCTCTTGATCCTACATATCTTGTTCACCACCTTTAGCGACGAACCGGGAGACGGTTCAGTCTATCGCGTATATCAGAGAACCGTCGTTTTAGCTTTTAACGACGCATCGAACTGTCGCCATAACATATAAACCGTTTATATGTTCTATAGCGACGAACCGAACCGTCGTCCGATCCGTCACTAAAGGTGATGAGCATGGTATGTAAAATAAAGGGGTATGCCCTTGAAATGGACTATATATATATATCCTGTATTTTTAATTTATGATAGTGTACATTGATTTGATATCAAATTTATCATTATAATTCTATTTTTTTGTCATCACAAATAGAATAAATACGCAATAAATTTATAAATAAACACGGGAAAATATATAATTAATACTTTCTTCATATGGTAGATCAAAAAATCCATATGGAGGGTTAGCACTAATTAGCGCGTCTAGTGCTGCTACCTAACATTGACTTACCAAGATAGTAAAGATTCATATTTCAAAAAACTCATTTCTTCACAATAAAGGTCAAATGATTTTGTTTAGAAACTTCAATATTTCCACGCTAAATATACGTCATACATTCCTATAACCATACATACATACATATATATATATATATATATATATATATATATAGGTAGTACTGATAATATCAATTAATTACATTTCTCCTTCAACAACTCTTCTTGTCTGCAGGTTACCAACACTAACAAAAAAATAGTTTATAAGGGCAACTTTGTTAATTATTTCCAAAGATGCACGCATATTCGAAAAAGGGTGGTGCAGAATTAAAAATTATGATATGATAATATAGTCATACTAACTCCATAAATCATGCATCCCACAAAGGCTAAGATGAGAGATAGATTGTTGAAATGTCTCACTCCATAACAACCAAACTTGCTTGGACTCCACAACCATGCACCATTTTCAATTCTAAGCACCTTTCTCATATATATATATATATATATATATATGGAGAGTGTTGTAGTTCATCATATTATACAGTCTATTATTAGATTTAATGGACGCAATTTAATTATCAAAAGGGAAAAGAAGAAGAAGAGAAACACGAATTCATATGCACCATTACCATGTGTTGAAAGTCTTGTAAAAAATTGTGCACCATTATAATGGTGTTTCATATGCACTATAATGGTGTGTACAAAAACTTCTCGTACACACCATAATGATATGTACGATAATTTTCTGTTTTTTAAATCGTGTCTGATGTTGAATTTAGGAATGAATTAGCGGTATAAGATGAATTGACTATTACAACACACCTCATAGTCATCTCTGCCATGTTTTGTCCAAAATTAAGTGTCATTAAATTTTGACACAGATATATTAAGACGTTTTAAATATTTTACACATTATTCTCCATACATATACTTATTTAGAATTTCTATTTTTCACAATATTTTACAAATTATTCTCTATACATATACTTATATATTTAGAAGAAAAAAATTCACTTGAAAAGTGCAATTCTAAATATTCCATCAGTGTCGCATATTTTTCATCGGTTTTTTTTGGGAACTCAGTGAGTTGACTCTACGATCTGTGTAGCACTGCACCGACAATACAATTTCACACTCTTAATGACGACACAGTATATTTCTTGTTAATGATAATTTTACTTGTCCTTAGGTTTATTAGGGGAAGTTACATTCATTTTTATAGTAATATATCAAGGTTTGTGGAGCATGTGATGTATGCATCAAGAACTAAAAAAATTCAGACTGATATTATAAAAAGGGCAAGATGATCCTACTGTCAAGTTCTATTATTTATATATATTATAAAAAGGGGAGGATGATATTATAAAAAAGGCAGGACGGTATATATATATATGTGTAAACTATAAAGTCAGATGACAATTTAAGCTGTAACCGATCTGATTTGAATCGTATCGAATTAGTCGGTTTTTATCCGAATCATTGGTCACACTAATGTAGTTTTGGTAGATTTTTTTTTAACGGGACCGATTCGATACAGATTTATTATTTGTCTCTGATCCGCTGGTGCACCGCATTATTTCTGGAATCGGCAGTACACTAGTTCTTGAATCGCTCTTTATTTTAATTATATATCTATATTTTATAGTATTATTATTTTTATATAGGATTATATATAGTCGTAGAGTGACTCAAACATATATTTTTATTATTTTATACTTTTGTAAATCAAAATTTAATTTATAAATATTTTTATATATAGTTGATATATATTAAAACTATAATAATATAAAAATTATAACAATGTTATATTAATTTTAATTGAACATATATGTTAGGTTTGTAGTATTCATGAGCATACAATGAAATTGCATATATACAACGAAAGCGAGATAAATCAGAGTTTTAAAATTTTACAAATCATATTTCCGGATCATCCTTTATGCGCAATTATTAATTAAACGAAAAGATGAAAAATAAGATTCATACCCTTGAAGATACAAGTTTCCTCAGTTACGAGTTCAACTCCAAATCCTTTCCTTGTTTAACTTGAATCTACCGAGTTTGATTCCTTCCTTTGATCAACATCAGTCACCCAAGTGTTTGGCCTCTAGAGGTGATCCACTAAAGATGAACAAATATTAAGAAGATGAGTGGTTGACTAAACTCTAATTTTCTTCTCTCTAAAAAAAGTGTGCTCTTTTAACTCTTGGAAATTGCATTAGCAACTGCATCAACCTAATATATCATAAGACTTTCTTATTTATAGGTTTAGGTAACCCTCCTAACTAATTTAGGATTAGAAATTCATTTAATTAATTAGGCTTCCTAATCTTATTAGGAATAACTAATTAATTTTTTTTTAATTAATTTGCATCCTAATCTTATTAGAAATATATATGAGAGAGTACTATTATTAATTAATTTCCAAACTCCATTAGAAATTAAACTACTAATAATAATAATAATAATAAGACTCCTCTTATTAATTGATATTGAACATTTCTAAAATATTAAATAATAAATATTAAGCTATTTAATTTATTCTATCAACATAGAATAAATTAAATACACTTAACTTATTATTACGATTATGTCATTTTCTTCTTAAATAAATATTTTCTTTTTATGGTGGTGACCCTTTAGGTTCTCCATATTAAACCAGTTGTTAATAAATGAATTAGAACAATTCTAATCTTATTTGAATAAATAAATTAAACTATTTAATTCATTTAAATAAATAACATTTATTATACAATAAAGGTAAGCCTCCTTAGCGATCAACGACTTTTCAGATAATATAGATTTCAACATTAATCATAAAAGAACCTGTGAGTTAATAGTTACCGTACAATTTATTCCTTCAACCATGCAATGTCCCAATTAAATATAAGACATTAAATTACTATAAAGTCTTGTTTTATTTAATTATATGTATTTCGATCTTAAATGCACAACTCCAAATAATGTAAATTAGAAATTCCTTTCTAATTTTATTTCACCTTGGCCAAAGATTCTTGGGTTGTCAATTATTGAATCACATAGGACATTCTCTTCTTTTACTAAAAGTAGTATATTCTTTATTGATCATTCATTATCTTTATATATAATTAATTATACTCAAGCATACCCTTTGGTATATCCTTAGGGTCTTAAGGGACATGTCAAAGTATAACTCATCATACACAAGATACTATGATGATCTCAAGTCTAATGATTATTTGTACTACTATCACTAAAGGAATTCCTATTGATAGGTAAGTAAAACTCCATTAAGTATTTCTTAGCGAGCCACGTTCAGTGAACTTATTCTCCAATAAGCACCTACATATTTGCTTTAGTGTCTCCACACAAATGATTATGAGATCAATCATTCTCATCCAATGAGCAATCAACGTATGTATCAATCTATCCGGATTCACTAATCCCCGTTTTAGTAATCCGTCAATTAGGAATTAACTATTTTAGTTTTAAGCTATCTAAGAATTTAGATCTCATTAGTATGATCATCATCATGATTCTAAAAGTATTGCTTAAAACTATGAGTTTATCACATTTAATATAACAACACTATGTAGATAAATTAAAAGCCTTTAATTAAATATATAATTCTTTTATTAATAAATAAATAAGATTGTTGCAAAGTATATGCTTTATCATATCAAATATGATTGGCTTGTGTGCATACTACTTTCAATCTCCCACTTGCACTAAAGTCAATCGCCATGGTATCTAATACTCTTCTTCTCTAAGTGACGATCATCCTGTTGTTGGATAAAGCTTCAGTAAATGGATATGCAATGTTGTTCTTGAGAGTTCACTATCTCTATTGTGACTTCTCCTCTTTCAATGATTTTTCTAATTAAATGAAAGTGTCGCAACACATGTTTAGATCCAAAATGAAACTTATGAACTATCTCTAGTTCTTTAATGAACTTTTCATCCAAACAACAACTTGCAACTTCATTTACAGCTATATACTTTGCTTTTGTCACTAAACCAACAACTCTTTGTTGTTTGAAACTTTTCCAATTCACTGCACCATCATTCAAGGTAACGATTTACTCTAAAGTGGATTTGTTGTCTTCTTGGTCAGTCTAAAAATTTGAGTCTGTTTAGTCCTCTAGTTTTAATTCAGACCTACCATGAATAATTAACACATCCTTAGTTTCGGTTAAGTACTTTTAGGATGTATTCCACTGTCTTACAGTGATCTTCTCCAGAATATGACTAATCAACATCAAGTCTCGTATATTTCATTGCATACATGATAGTTACTTATGTGATCTCTCTTTTCAAGAGTTTGTGGAGACTATTAAGAGAGATCCACTCATGACTCATCAATATGAGACATCTCTTGGAGTTTGCCATGTTAAGCCCTTTTAGCATCGAATTAATATACGTTCTTTGGGTCATGCCAAACATCTTTTTAAATTTATCAATGTAGATCTATATCCCCAAAGTATAAGATGCTACACCCAAATCATTCATGGAGAAATGTTTAGACAACTTTTATCTTTACTAATGTAGCATTGGTATATCATTCCTTAATTATTAGCATTATATCATCATATAATACTAGGAATGTCACAGCGTTCCCACTGACCCTTTTCTACACACTAGGTTCATTCTTGTTTTTGATAAAATTAAACTCTTTTAATTGTCTCATCAAAACGAATGCTCCTTCTTTGAGAAGTTTGCTTCAATCCATAAATGAATTATCGTAGCACATATACATGTTTTGCTTCAACCATTGAAACAAATCCATCTGGCTGTATCATAAATACATTCTCCTCTAATATATCATATTTGAGGAAGGGTGACTCCACCTCCATTTGCCAAAATCCGTAATAATAAGCTTCAATTGCAAGTATAATCCAAATAGACTTGAGCATTATTACCGATTATAAGTTTTTATCACAGTAAACTCTTTGACTTTATTTAAAATCCTTTCAAACCAGTCTGGCCTTATAGGTCTCCACCTTGCCTTTTGTTCCAAATATCATTTTAGATTTCATGGTCATCTACCTATTTCTCTGAGTGTCTACAACTCTTAGCATCATCGTATATAATTGGATCGTCATTCTCTGTGACACGTACCTCATCATCATCATCTATGATGAATCCATACCTCCTAGGTATCTTCAGTACTATTCTAGATTTAAGATTCGGTTGTGGTACAATAGGTCTATCTACAGGTTCCTCCTTTTTTTATATAGTGTTTTGTGGTTCTTGAACTTCTTCAAGATCTATTATCCTCCCACTAGCCCCTTCAATGATAAACAACTTTATCTAAGAAGGCAAGAGTGTTTCGCAATAAACACCATTTGCTTAGTAGAATTATAGAAACATATATACCCTAATCTTATTTTAAGATGTCTGCACTTGTCAAATTTTGTCTCAAGCTTATCCTTTTGAAATCTTTTCACATAAGCTGGACAACCCTTATCTTAACATTCTTAAGATTAGGAATCCTCCCTGGCCATAACTCTTATGGAGTATTGAGGTCGGAATTTTGAGGTTACCTTTTCGTAGATATGCAGCCATTTTAAGGGCATTACCCCAGAAGGATACTGGAAAGTCGGTAAAATCATTATGGACTGCATGTCCAACAAGGTACGATTTTAAGATACATCAATCAAATATTGTGTATCAGGAAGCATCCATTGTGAGAAAACCATTTAAGATGATCTAGAGACTTATTGCATAAGTGTTTCTTCCTCGATCCAACCTGAAGAGTCCTAATACCTTGCCAATTAGTTTCACTTCTGAATTCTTTGATCCTTTCAAATGATTCAGACCAAATATTCAACTCTTTGAATGATCATCTCCTTTTCTTATACTAGTTTATTCAATATGCAGAATTAATTTTCATGTAAGTCAAGTATACAAAGTCCTATTAAGTAATCTTTCAGTTCTATACAAAACATTATTACTATAAATAAAACAAAAATTGTTCTTAAATATAATACCATAAATTTCATTGTCCAACAATAAAATGGGAATAATGTTTCTAACGAAAACTGGAATACAATAACAACTTATTGACTTAATAGACTTGCCTGTAGGCAATGCTAAACTATAAGTTCCTATGGCTAATGCAACAACTTTTGCTTCATTTCCCACTCATAGGATTACTTATCTCTTGTTTAACTTTCTAGTTTTGCTTAGTCCCTTCATTAATTAATATTTATGAGAACCATAGCAGGTATCCAATACCTAAGTAGAACCTTAACTTATAGAAAGATTTATTTCAATCATGAACAAACATGTATCTTTAACCGAAGCTTCACTAAGCTTCTTTTGGTTAGCCTCTACAAGATGCTTCTCGCAGTTTCTTTTTCAGTGTCCAGGCTTATTGCAGTGGAAGCAAACTCCTTTGCTATCCGTATCAGTTTTGTTCTTATTATCCTTTATTTTTGTCTTTACTTATACTTCTTTGAATTGTTCTTATTCTAGATCAGAAGATCTCCTTAGATATCTAATATCTAGCAATCCTACTTTCCTCACCATTCAACTACTTGAAGTGTAGGAGTATAGTAGGAACAACAATAGTTTCATGCTGACGCTGAAGTTGTTACTCATGGATACGAGCATGATGCATTGAGTTAATTATTCATCATATTGTCACTTTCTAAAAGTAGCAATCTCTTTCTCAGAGGCATTTCTTGCAACCATTGCAGGGATAGGCGTATTAAGGAAATAAGATAGCTTTTCAGCCTTGAGAACTATTCTCAAATTCCTTAACCAGTCCGTGTAATTCGGTCCGGTTAAATAGCGTCTAATATGCTACGCAGTGATAGTGAATTAGATATTGTATAATTCTATAAATAAATTTGTAATTAACAATATTTTAGCATACATTCTTTTATTAATTACCAAAATAAATTAGGTCTTGCTTTAAATTGATTTCTCCCACTATTTTCTTCAAACTATATTACCCTCATACTATATAGTTCGACAAAATCTAATTAAATATTTGCTAGTGAGAATAAGGATCTCATTTCAAATGTATATACCTTGTTGTGACATATCAAACTGTATATAAATAAATAAGTAGACAACTCTTGTCAATTAGATCAACATGTAACTCCTTGTATTTTGCCTTTTAGATTATTTTGATCAAGTGGTGACACATTCGAATCAAAAGTATCCAAGTTAAGTCAAACCTAGCACTTCTATATATTCAAAAGAAAAAACATGTCTTTGTGGTGACACAACAAAACAGCATCGTTCAGTCTATTTATAAGCATTAAATGTGATAAATCAACATCTTAAATATTTAATACTTGCCTTATGATAACACAACAAATTCATATTAAATATTTAATACTCTATTAATTTTATCATGCTAGAAGGCGAACGTTCGATATTCCAAATATCTTTGAACGTTACAACTTAATATAAATTCTTTGAGGGGTTTGTTATTATTTGTCTCATCTTGTTTAGTGCGCATGCACACACACACACACACACACACACACACACATATATATATATATATATATATATAATACACGTCATATTAATTTATATGCGAAGCATGTTGTATAATATATATATATATAATATAACCATGCATATATAGAATACTATATTATACCCTAATTGATTATGCACATATAAAGCCACCAAGCGAACCAAAAGGTCAAACCTAGGGTTGCAAGAATTAAATTTAAGTATAACTATTACATTTAAATCCCGGGCTGCAATACAAACGAGTCTTTATATGCTCCTTTCTCCTTGATCTCTAATTCTTCAAGATAAGTTCTAACTAATCTTATTACATAAACTATTTACAATAAATAAAAACTTTGATCAGAAGTCAAGGGGAAGTACATAGCTAGGAGGGAGATAGAAATTACATCAAGAAAAATTAGAGAAGACGAGGTACGCAGAATCCATAATTTATAAAACACATACATTCATGCATCCAACTAAAATAAAATTCAATCACATTGGTCAATAGTCAATAATCAACTTCATTTATTATCATACACATCAACATATACATCAATAAAAATAAACATTTATCTCATGAGTAATAAACATTCAATATATATATTGATATCGATTTAACGGGCAATTTTAGTTAGTATAAAATTCAATTCTGAATCAAAATAAACTCCTTTATTTTAATCCAAATTTAAATCAAAATAAACCTTTTATTTTTAATTTATCCAACTTTGAATAAAAATAAACTCCTCTATTTTTAATCAAATTCTTTAATCAAAATAAACTCCTTTATTTTAATTAACATGGAATCCAATTCCAAATCAAAATAAACTCCTTTATTTTAACTTTTTTAAAAACTATTTTTAGAAAAAATAAAATATGTGGAATCCAATTTCTTATCAAAATAAACTCTTTTACTTTGATTAATATGAAATTCAATTTCTTATCAAAAAAACCCTTTTATTTTGATTAATATGAAATCCTATTTCATATCTAAATAAACTCATTTATTTAAGATAACATGGAATCCCTTTTCCTAATATCACCAGCTTTGGCGCAGCGGTTCAAGCTCGTCTTGGGGTGAGCCGTAAACTCGGACATCCTAGGTTCGAGTCCCGCTTGCGACAAAGTTAGGACATGAAAATGTTTCATGGTGGCCACGGTACTATCTAAGGCGCAAGCCGGGTAGCAAACCGCTCTGGTACTGGGCTGGGGAGATTAGTCGACCCGCGGGTCGGAAACTTCACATTATCAAAAAAAATCACAAATAAACTCTTTTATTTTTTAGGAAATATGAAATTTAATTTAAACTCCAATTAGTTATCATGGAATCCAATTCCACTCTAATTAGTTAGCATGAAATTAAATTCTAATTCTAATTCAAATAAACATTTTTATTTTAATCCAATTTCAAATTAAAATAAATTACTTTATTTAAATTTAGAATTACTGAAAGAAAAAAAAACATGGAATCCAATTTCTATTAAAATAAACCTTTTAAATTAATTAGAAATCAAATAAATAAAAATCAAATTTTTATTAACTTTCTAGGTAAGCGGCGCTGCGTTTGAACCACAAAGGGGCGCTGCGGCGCCGACAGGTGATGCGACGAGGGCAAGGCGCTGCGACGATGACTATTGAATTAAATTAGGGCATTGTGACGCGGCCTTGCGCTGCAACGCCGAGTTTGTTCGTTCGACAGGCGCTGCGACGCCACTAGGACAGCTCTAGTTTTCCAGTTCTCGAATTATGCAGTTTTTCTCCAAAAACATGATTCTATGCCAATAATTATGCCCAATAAAATTGCTCTAAACATATATCAACATACATATCAAATTAAAATAATTAATAACTCGCATAAATATTTGGCTCTGATGCCACTGTTAGGTTTGTAGTATTCATGAGCATATAATCAAATTGCATATATACAACGGAAGCGAGATAAATCAGAGTTTTAAAATTTTACAAACCATATTCACGGATCATCCTTTATGCGCAATTATTAATTAAACAAAAAGATGAAGAATAAGATTCATACCCTTGAAGATACGAGCTTCCTCAGATACAAGTTTAACTCTAAATCTTTTTCTTGTTCAACTTGAATCTACCGGGTTTGTTTCCTTTCTTTGATCAACGTCAGCCACCTAAGCAGTTTGGCCTCTAGAGGTGATCCATCAAGGATGTACAAATATTAAGAAGATGGGTGTTTGGTTAAACCTTAGTTTTCTTCTCTCTAGAAAAAGTATGCTCTCCAATCTCTTAGAAATTGCATTAGCAATTGCATCAACCTAATCTATCATAAGACTTTCTTATTTATAGATGTAGGTAACACTCCTAACCAATTTAGGATTAGGGTTTCATTTAATTAATTAAACTATTTTAATTAATTTGCCTCCTAATTATCTTATTATAGGAATATGAGAGAGCTATTATTAATTAATTCCCAAACTCTTTTAGAAATTAAACTAATAATTAGGTATATCTCTATCCTAAATACTATCAAATTATCTATTCTTGATGACTTCCTATGTGAAAGTTGGTAATTGAGAATCTATCATTAATGACTTCCTATGTGAAAGTTGGTAATTGAAGGAGTAGTTAACGAGATTTTTCCGTGACATGTGTCTTGTTAATTATTCTTGATATTGGTCTCTTGATAGTGTGTAGGACAGACATATACCTACATGCCAGCATTAGAAAGATTCATAATTGACCATCGAGAGAGGCTTTTATGTAATTGTGATTTCTCGGATGACAATTCTTGTGATTTAACTAGTTGAAAAGAGAGAGTTTAGGATATTTAAATGAAGTGTTGGGGGAAATTGTGATCTTAGACTTGTTAAAATTAGACTTCCCTTATTTTAAAAGCTTTCCATAGTTCTTTGATTATTTGTTATCTTCATTAGTGCGAAACTACAAAAAGATAAATCATTGGTTTAAATAAGATTGAGATGATAAAAGGTTAGTACTTGGAAAAGATTGAAACTAACCTTTATTACTTGTTGACCGCATATACTAACCTTTTAACTAGTTGAAAAGAGAATGTTTCAATCTTTTCCAAGTACTTCCCTTACTCTTTATTACTTGTTGACCGCATATACTTGCGCGTATTTGTCATTATATAAATCGGACAACAAGTTTTTGCTGACTATTAATTTATATTTAATATTTCTAAAATATTAAATAATAAATATTAAGCTATTTAATTTATTCTATCAACATAGATTAAATTAAATACACTTAACTTATTATTATGATTATGTCATTTGCTACTTAAATAAATATTTTTCTTTTATGGTGTGACCCTTTAGGTTCTCCATATTAAACCGGTTGTGAATAAATGAATTAGAACAATTTTAATCTTATTTAAATAAATAAATTAAATTATTTAATTTATTTAAATAAATAATATTTATTTTACAATAAGGATAAGCCCCTTTAGCGATATGATTAACTACTTTCTAGATAATATAGATTTCAACATTAATCCTAAAAGAACCTTTGAGTTAATAGTTACCGTACAATTCATTCCTTCCACCATACAATGTCCCAATTAAATATAAGACATGGAATTACTATCAAATCTTATTTTATTTAATTATATGTATTTCGATCCTAAATGCACAACTCCAAATAATGTAAATTAGAAACTCCTTTCTAATTTCATGTCACCTTGGCCAATGATTCCTGGGTTGTCATTTATCGAATCACATAGGACATTCTCTTATTTTACTAGAAGCGGTAGATTCTTTATTGATCATTCATTATCTACATGTATAATTAATTATACCCAAGCATACCCTTTATTATACCCTTAGGGTCTTAAGGGACATGTCAAAGTATAACTCATCATACACAAGATACTATGAGATGTTCTCATGTCTAAGAATTATTTGTATTACTATCACTAAAGGAATTTCTATTGATAAGCAAGTAAAACTCCATTAGGTATTCCTTAACAAGCCACGTTCAGTGAACTTATTCTCCAATAAGCACCTACATACTTGCTTTAGTGTCTCCACACAAATGATTATGAGATCAATTATTCTCATTCAACGAGCAAGCAACGTATGTATCAATCTATCTGAATTCATTAATCCCCGTTTTAGTAATACATCGATTGAGAACTATTTTAGTTTTAAGCTATCTAAGAATTTAGATCTCATTAGCATGATTATCATCATGATTCTAAAAGTATTGCTTAAAACTATGGGTTTATCACATTTAATATAACAGCACTATGTAGATACATTAAAAGCCTTTAATTAAATAATATTTTTTTAATAAATAAATAAGATTGTTGTAAAGTATATGTTTTATCATATCAAATGTGATTGGTTTTTGTGCATACTACTTTCAATATATCCATATGCTAATTGTTTATATTTCTTGAGTTATTTTAATGAATATTATTATAATGTGGTTGTAAAAATATTGAACTAATTTAATAAAAATTAAGTCAAAGGTTTTATTAACTTTTGATCAGTGCAAGTCGGTGCGGTGCTGTTCAAAATATATATAAATCGGCCGGTACAGTTTTGGTATAGAAAAATCTTAAATTGCTACCGGTGCAGTGCGATTCTGGTTCAAAATATTTTAAGACCGATGCAGTTCTAAATTAATGAAAAATCGAAAACCGCACTGCACCATTGTCATCCCTAATCCATTATCTATTTTGCATATAAATTTCAAATCTATTGTCACCACCATTCCAATAAGATGATTTTAATTAATTAATTAAAGTATCGCTGGAAAAGATTCAAATATTCAATAGTCCTACACACCTTGTCAATGATATATTAAAATATGAGTTATCTTATGTATTGTAATAAATTTACGTCGAATTATAATTACGAAATTTATTAATATATTATATTAGTAGAAAATATAAGAAAGCTTTACTTATTACACATCTCTTCAAAAAAATTACCACTAATAATTATTCACGTAACTGAAAATCAAATAGTCGATGTAATTAATAGTCGCAATATATATCATTTTTCTTAATATGTATATCTAAAAATATACGCACAATTATTTATAACACTAAATAGGTACCTGATTTTAAAATGGGAAAATATCTCAATTAGTCCCTACATTATAGATTTTGTTTTGTATCTATTTAAACAGTTATTTTACTTTTTTTGCACATTTGTTTTCAAACTTTATAAAATTTCCAATCTCAATCCACGCTCACAAAAATTTTGTGTCTAACTTGTTCTTTTACTACTTTATTTTTGTTGCACACTTGTCTTCAAACTCATAACTTTTGAAATCTCAATCCAACCTCACAAAAATAGAACAATAAAAAGGACCAAATTTGAAAAAAAAAATAGTAGTTTGAGAATTAAATATGAAAAAAGGAGATATAATTTGGGTACTAAATGTGAATAACAACTATACATAGTTTTGTTACTAACAAATAAATAAAGGGTCCTCTTAACATGTGCCCTAAGGGCACATGCTAAGCGCACAGTTCAAGAGAATATTCTCTTGAACTGTGTGCATATTCCATTGATTTCTGCATTTGCACCAAGTTCAAGGGAATATACACACAATTCAAGGGAATATTCTCTTGAACTGTATGCTTAGCATGTGCCCTAAGGGCACATGTTAAGAAATTCCTATAAATAAATTATATATATATATATATATATAATTTGAGGACAAAGTACACACACAAAATTAATAAAATAAAATAAAATGTTATAGGACTAACTATGAAGCTCAATCACAATTTGGGGACTAATGAAAGGATAAAAAAAATTAAAATTAAAAGAAACTTAACAATTATAACAAATTCAAAATTCATTACCAAACACATAATTGATGTCCACCTTGTTTTATTTTTATTATCAATCAACAGCACAAGTCCCTTTCAACACGCTATTAATTAACTAATCTCAAAATCACCACCAAATTATTGCAATCGTGGGGAGCAATCATTATATGAATATACACTTCATCCTTCTCCATTTGTCACAAAAATCAAATCAAAATCCCCCCTTAATTTGCCGTCCATTAAAATGCCTGCCAATATTTCTACTTAGTTCATACAAGATCTTTTCCAACTAATTAACTGGATTCGTTTAGGGTTTAGGGTTTAAGGTTTAGAAGAGAATAACCGGAAAGTATGACGACGTACGACTCGATATTGGCAAGAAGTTTTAGCCGGCATGAGCAGAAGAAATTGGGATGTGGAGCTTTCTTTGGTTGTTTTATCATTGCATTGTGCATTTGCACTATATTTAAGCCTTATCTTGGTCCTCTACCAGTTGGTAAGTACTAAGTTATCCATGCATGAATTTCTCATTTGAGTGTATATATCTTTCATTTCTTCCTTCCTATTTATAATGAGCAATGCAAGTTAATTTCAGGTCTGAACACTTTAATATACACCAATAGTTATGCATTAACAGAGAAAAAACAGAACTTATTATTTTCTCTACTTTTTTCTGTACTGCACAGTTAGTGCGCATAGAATTATACTTTAACTCATATGCATGATTTCCATATGGTGGAATTCGAATATACGGTGCGTGTTCTTATGTATTAACTCCCTTCGTTTCATAAAAATAGTCTTATTTACCTCTCTTTTTTTGTTCAAAAAAAAGTTACTTCATATTGATACAAGTATAAAATGACAGCATATTATCAATTTTATTATAATATTTTCATTATCATATATGAAACCAATATAAACTAATAAATTATTGTTTTTAAGTAGTGTAAACATGAAATCGAAATATATCCATATATTTGCAAATTTCGTAAATAAGACTCTTTCCGCATTAAAGAGGGAGCAGTATATGTATCTGATGGTTGTATTTTTTACAGTGAATTTGAAGTTGTCAATGGGATTTGGCTACAAAATGCTGATGATTACAGAGGAAACAAACCAACCCCAGAATTTGCGTACATTTACAAATCAATCATCTTCAACACAAGGTACGTATTTTCCACATCAAATTGTATAATTAGAGAGTTTATATGCATAGTCTAGCTACTCCTTGAATAGTTGCATAATCTTTATGTTAAGCCGTAAAAGAGAGGACTTTCACAACTGCTATTATCATGTTAGGTAATCAAGAAGACTATATTACAGATTATACAATACAGTTGTCTTCTATTAATTTACACCAAGCTGAGGATAATTTTATTAAATAAGAACTTTCGTTTAGTATTATAAAAAGTCAAAAAGATGCAGTAAAAAAAACTACTCCCTCCGTCTCCAAAAGATGATTAAAATATAATTTGTATGCATATTAAAAAAAGTAAAAGTAAGGAAAAAAGAGAAAAATAATTTTAAATTTATCCTTAGTGGTCTCACAAGATTATATAAAATGATGAGTACATTTTTTTATACTAATAGACTCCACTAGATGACTTAATTATCATTCAATGTATGTATTTTATCTCATCTTTTTGGAGACGAGGGAGTAATACTTTTGAAAAAGAATATTAAATTTTGGGAGAAAATTCAAAAAATTGATTGCACTCAAGGTAGAAAATATAAACATGAAAAAGACTAAACTTAAAGACTTCTTAAATTCCTTAGGGTAAATGATGTTAAAAATTAACCAACTTTCACTTATTTTCTGTTTTAACTAACTAAGTATAAATTTTTCACATTAAACTTTAAAGTAATTAAAGAGAATCTATTTTTCCATTATTATTTGACGGACGTTTGATGTCATCGTAACTTTTTAAATTATTTTTTTCCAAATAAATAGTGACGTGGATATTAAGATATGGATATTAACTTGCAAAACTCCTGCTCTCTCTCTCAGCCAACACATACATATACGATATAATAGCAACAGAGGGAAAAATCGAGGGCAAATCGATTAAGGGAAAAAAGCAAAGGAAAATTAATAAAGGGAAAAAATTTGAAAACAAAATTTCCTTCCGCACAAATTTCAGCAGAAAACAAAAAATATAAAACAATCAAAGTAAGTACTTAAAGGCATCAAAATCTAGAGAAAGTAGTGATTATGATTTAGTCTTCATCCGCGATGCACCGTCGATTTTAAGACAGCTAGGAGAGACGCAATCGCGAGGGAGAATCATATGGTTAAGGCTGAAAAAATGGAAAAGATTTAAAGTGATTTGAGTTGTTGGATTTGATGATTTGAGACATAATATCCATCTCGCAATATTCGCGTCATTTTTTATTAAAAAATAATAATTTTAAAAGTCATGTCATTAAAACCAGACTGTCAGATTTGATCAACTGACGTCCGTTAAAAAAAAGTGAATTTATATACTAACTTTTACAATTACATTTCCAACAACATTTAATTTTATCCTTTAATTTTCTAGGAAACAAGAGTTCTACTTACTTCCCCAATATATATCCGAAAGTTTATGAATTTATATACCATCCCAACTTCTTTGACTTAATGACCAAAAAAAATTAATAAAGTCTTTTTAAGTTCTAAAATAAAAATATGCAAATTATTTATTTTGCATTTAAACCATTGAACTTTCAAAAAATTCTAAAAAATACTCAAAATGTAACACCGTATAAGCTAATGTGTTTGTTGACGAGTACATAAGAGTTGGTCAAATTTTGGCATTTTTTGACAACCGTTTCAAAGTTCAACGGTTTAAGTGTAAAACTGTAAAAGGAATAGTCGTATGTTTAGTTAATAACTTGACAAGAGTTCAACGGTTAAGTTTTAAAAAAAATAGTTATATGTATTTTGATAGCTCAACCATAGTTCAATGATTAACTTATTTTGTGATTATATGTTATCCCTCCTCATTTTTGTATGTGATAAACATTATGTATAAGATTAATTCTACTTTTTTGAAATAACTTCAACTTCTTTTTTCTTTCTTTCTTTGTTCATCAGAGGTGAAAATACAGCAGCAATCCAAGATAATTTGCAACATTTCAGAACCAAGATCAGATTTCTGCGAGATGGATGGAGATATAAGAATTGACGGTAACTCATCAACCATTTTCATCATCCATTCATCTAACCAAACAAACATTCATTTCATGGCAAACAATTCGTGGACTATAAAGCCTTATGCTAGAAAAGGCGATGAAGGCGCCATGCAAAGTGTTAGGCCTTTCAAATTTAATTCCCAAGAAATAATGCCACAATATTATTGTACTCAAAATCATAATGTTCCGGCTATAGTTTTTTCAACTGGAGGCTACACTGGCAATAACTTCCACGATTTTAGTGATGTGGTGATTCCGTTATACCTAACTTCTCGAAAATTTAATGGAGTGGTACAATTTCTCATCGCGGATAAAAATATTTGGTGGACAACAAAATTTCGAAAAGTATTAGACAACTTGTCGAAATATGAGGTTATAGATCTTGATAGAGAAAATAAAGTTCATTGCTTTTCAAGAATGATACTTGGCCTTAAAAAACACGAGGAGCTAAACATTGATCCTTTAAAATCCCCACATTATTCGATGAAGGACTTTAGGGTTTTTTTAAGGAGTTCATACGGTTTAAAGAGAGAAACAGCGATAAAACTAAGTGGCAATGAGAAGAGAAGACCTAGGCTTCTTATTATTTCCAGAAAATGGAGTCGATCATTTTTGAACGAACGAAAAATTGTTAAAATGACTAAGAGGTTAGGATTCGACGTGGTTTTGACAGAGGCGACTTCAAATTTATCGCAATTTTCACAAGTTGTGAATTCTTGTGATGTGATGATGGGAGTGCATGGTGCTGGATTAACAAATTTGGTTTTTCTTCCTAATAATGCGGTTTTTATACAAGTGGTGCCTTTTGGAGGGCTTGAATGGCTTGCTACAACTTATTTTGGTAATCCTTCTAAGGATATGAATTTGAGGTATTTGGAGTATAAGATAAGTGAAGGAGAGAGCTCTTTGATACAACAATATCCACTTGAGCATGATGTTTTTAAGGACCCTTATTCTATTCAAAAAAAGGGATGGGAGGCTTTTAAGTCTGTGTATTTAGATAAGCAAAATGTAGAGCTTGATGTGGGTAGGTTTAGGGCAACTTTGTTGGAAGCACTTAAGCTTTTGAGAATGTAATGAGTTCATGTTTTTTTTTTTCTAAATTCTTTTGCTTATGAGTTGATATGGTTATTTGAACAGTAAAGTCAAAGGACTTGATGTTGCATGTATTGAGAAAAGATAGTTTTTTGCAGGGTTTTTTTTATTGAAGATAAATAAATGTGTAATACTCTTTGTAATCTTTTTCTTTGAATTTGTAATTACATTAGAGCTAAAAAAATTCATATTGCGTCAAAAGTTAGCTACCTAGCTCATCATGTGTGCACGTCCAATCGACAATATTTTGTAAAATATTGATGGTTGACTGTCCTTAATTTTTTTGTAGTACACTTACCGGATTCCATTTCCATTTTCATTGTGGAAGACACAATTTCTTTTAAAGAACTTGCTATGATGTATCTGATTTATGCATAATATAATTAAAAAATTGATATAAATTTTTGACCACAAATTAGACGTAATATCGGTAATAGGTTTTAAAAAATATCTAGAAATATAAAATTTAGATATTTAATTTGTACTCTATCGAAGTAAGCACTATCTCGTTGAAATGTTTTATACATCTGCCCTTTTTCAACGCATTTCTTTAAATAAAGACTCGGTTTTTTCTTCTTTTCAGATGGTAAATATTTCTCAGAACATGGAGTGTGAATCAAACCCATGTATATACACAAAGATGGATATTAATCATATATATTTGCAATATATGACAAAATTTAAGGAGAAAAAGTTATTGACTTTGGATAATTAATTACTTGAAAACCAAGCAACTAACAAATTAGTTTTGATTGTTAATTGAATTTAATAAAATTTATAACAATTTTACAAGTTTTAACATTTAAATTTATAATTAAACCATTTTTAGGTACTATGAGCTTCACTTTTTAAAATATGCAACATAAAAATTTACTAACCTCATAACTAGGAATCAAATTTCTCTAATAATTAGTCAAAAAGAATACTCAATTATAGATGAGATGAAATCTGTAAATAAAATGAAACTTGAAAATTCGAATATTCAAAAAAAATGCCAAATACACTTTCGTTACATGAATTCACCTTTAATTTCTCTTTTATTTCTGAATTATATTTTTCCTTTCCAAAAAAACTTCTTCAACCTCAAACTTTCTGTCTCCATATCCATAATCATGTTTTTCTGTCGATCTTATTCTTTGTCTGTCAACATTCATTCTTATTGTCCGAACTAACTTCAATCATTATCAACCTGTTATTATCATTATTCTTATTTTCTTCCTTCTATCTTCATCCTTTCCTTGGGACAGTTCTTACTTAGTAGTCTAAATATCGCACATAAACTTATGTTCTTCTTCAAAATTATCCTGCTTAACCATAATTGTAGTAATCATTCCTCTTTCTAAATCACACTCTTTTGCGATTCTTTCCACATTTATTCCATACTTCAATTTCCTTTTTTTTTCTTTATTCTTCCTTATTGTTATTATTATTATCATTTTATTTCTTCTTATAATTTTCATTTCTTCTTCTCTTCTTTTACTATTATTTATTCTCTTATTACCTGTGACGCCCCCAAATTCAGGTACTTGAAACCCGAACTCAGTGCTACACGATATCATTTCTTTGAGCGGAATAATAATATAAAATAGATAAACAAACTTAATTTACATATCAGAGTTGTCTAATCCCAGGTACACGACCTTTAAAACATTCATTACATGATAGATAATAAATATTATCGTCCTAATAAAGTCTAACTATTACACAAGATACCATATAACTTATTCTTGCAGCTTTCCTTTCCCTTTGTTTTTGCCAGAGCCTTCTGGTTGATCACGCTTAGCTGAAAATATTTAATTTAAAGCAAGAATGAGCATTCAATTACTCAGCAAGTAATAGCAGTTAATAAACTTTAGCTGAAAGAAGTAAATATTTTCTTTGAGGTATACTTCTACAATAAATCAATAGTTATGAAGTCTTTCGAAACATATCTTAATAGCATATCAAATCGTTTAAAATTTTGAAACGACGTAGTGACTATAAACGCTGAGCGGTCAATGAACCATGAACTTTTATTTTTTATTTTCAAAAAGGTTTAAACAAAAATTCATCTGCAAACCGCTCTGGTCTTACGGACATATAGGTTGATCAGCCCCGTTATGTCCTGTATTGATCAATACTATCTGTTTGAACGATAAATCGTTCACTCTGTTCGCCTTGGGCACATAAATAATTTCTCCATTAAGGGTTGTTCATACTCAGTCTGGAGTCCTAACTAAACAATTCAGTAGGACGACTTTATCATAATCAATACTATTCAACAGTACAATTTACACTATGTCTAGCCGAGTCAAATAGCTTAGACAATCTTTAAACCGTAAACACCTACCGAAGTTTTAATAAAATGTAACAAGATTTGTCATATCAAAGAAATTTCTAGTTCAAGAGTTCTTGCATTAATACAATAGCTCATACAAGTTGGGACACTTGTATGATAACAAACAATAATGAGATATTAATAAGAAATAAACGAATCATGGATTTTATTACGAATATGAATAAAAATAAGAATTTGAGTAAAGAAACTTGCCTACAAAGATTCATTTCATACAGTACTTGCAACAGTTAGAATACTTGCTCAATATAAAATTTGAGTGAGGTTAAGAAACTTGCTTTGATAGCTGATTACTGCTACGTAGTATAGCTTAAGCTGTTATCTTTAATACAAATTTCTATCATCAATAGAATTATTCTTTTAATTAGAAAAATATAACTTAACACATAATTCTGCTTAAACACGTTGTCACATATTCATGTCAGTCATTGCAACACATAAGAACGTATACCTAGTCAAACTGTGTCGATTTGGTTTGAGTTCGGTATCGTTTTGGTATCCCGATTGCATTATCAGATAATTAACGAATTTTTTTAATAAAACTTTGCTCAAGAACTTAAATATTATATTAGATAATTTAATTATCATTTATAATATTTTTCAAACATTATAATCATTTATAATAATTTTTTAAACATTTATATCATTTTTAATGATTTAATTGTTAAATAATTTTATTATCATTAATATTTAAATAATTTAAAATATTAATAAAATTCATTTCAACACATTAAAAGTTATTTATTATAACTTAAAATATTTTTTATAACCTTAATATCACCCTGAAATGATTTTTAAAATATTAAAATCATTTTTAAGTAATTATCATTATTTATCATTAATTAATATTTAATAATAATTAATTAGTTACTTTATTATATGCCTTTAATTATTAATTAATATTAATTAACTAATAATTAATTAATTAATATGTGTCTTTAATTATTATTTAATATTAATTAAATAATAAATATGAGTCTTAAATTATTATTTAATATTAATTAAATAATAATTAATTAATCACTTATCCTTAAAAGAAAAAAAATAATTACTTTATTTATTTTATTAGTCTTTAATTATTATTTAATATTAATTAAATAATAATTAATTAAATAAATTATTTATCCTTGAAAAATAAATAAATAATTCACTTTATAATTTCTAACTATTCTTTAAAGAATAATTAATTAATTAACATTTATACTTATTTATTATTTAATATTCATTAAATAATAAATAATTATTTTATTATGCTAATGCAAACAAATAATTACATTATTATTACTTAACCTTAATTAAGCAATCTTAATCATTAATTAACATTAATCAAATAATAAATAAATCAATTAGTTCATTTATTTTTTAACTTTCTAACTTTTATTTTATTTTATTTTTTTAAAGTTGAGGTCCTTCACGAAAACCTTTGTACACCGAGATCTATAACTCCGATTGAGGCCCAATCGAACTTGTTAGATCCTTATCTTCCCGAAATACATTTTTCTTTTATCAAATACTTCATTTGGGCCTGTCTTCCACCCAGAAATCAGACCCAAAGTGGACTGACCAAACAAGGTTCTAAAATCGTTTCTAAATTGGTAGTCTTTTACTAAAACATTTGTAAAACGAAATCTACAACTCCGATGGAGACCCAATCGGACTTGTTGGACTCGTAACTTTCTGAACTACACTTTCCATTTATCAACCAATTTTTTCAGACCTGTTATGTGCCCAAAAAACTGGACTAAAGTGACTGTCAAAACAAAGTCCCGAATTTCATTTCCAGATTTGAGGTCTTTTACGAAAACGTTTGTAAAACGAAAACTACAACTCCGATGGAGACCCAATCAGACTTGTTGAATTCGTATTTTCCTGAACTTCATTTTTCTGTTATTAAACACCAGATTTAGACTAGTCTAGGTCCTGAAAAACAGCCACAAATCAGACTAGTTTGTAGTGTTTTGGTAATAAATCCATATATCCTTCATTTTAAAACATTTTTGAGTGATTCCAATGGGGTTTGCTCCCCAACTCATGGATCTAGCACCACAAACAAGAAAATACCATAGATCTATTGTAGATCTCATATATGAAAAACATTTATAACTTCTTTAAAACAAATTTTCACAAAATCAAGGTTAAGCTTTCTTTTTCCAAAAAAATTCAACAAAAAATCCATGGATCTACAAGATCCACACCACAAACCAAGATCTAACCTTTTATAAGGTTTAAATCATCATAAACACAAAAATCCAAAGATCCATCACAAGATCACAAAAATAAACATAATAAACTATAAAAGAAAAACTAGAAAAATTTTATACCTTCCTTGTTTGTTTCTTTTTCTTTCTTTCTTCCCAAAGTTTGCTAAGGATCTAAGGTGTATAAAGCTTGGGTTCCCTCCTTTCTTCCTCGCTTTTTGCTTTTCTTTTCTTAAGCTAGCTTAGAAGTAGAATTGAGATGAAGAAAATGAAATGAAGGAAAACTTCAAGTCTCCTAATTGAGTGGGTATATAAAGAAATGTTTTATGTATACTTACAATATTTGTAAGTTTACTTATTCACCAATACTTGCCATTTTATTTGTTTTGGGCTTTCTAGCAAGTTGTTTGAACTATTTAAATTAGGACATGCCCATTATCTAAAAATACATCACCCAAGTTATTTAGTTTGGATTCCTAGTCCACTTTCATTTGGGCTTTAAATAATTATCCTTATTGATTTAAATTACACAACCCAATTAGACTTG
Source organism: Panax stipuleanatus (assembly GCA_020205555.1). Taxonomy (NCBI): domain Eukaryota; kingdom Viridiplantae; phylum Streptophyta; class Magnoliopsida; order Apiales; family Araliaceae; genus Panax; species Panax stipuleanatus. Next base: position 165,603,110 of record CM035117.1, read on the forward strand.
TCATATTCAAGTAACTTGAATATTCAATTAGGATTTAATATTTTAATTAGGATTTTCAAATTATCAAACAATAATCACATAATCACATACTTACATTAAAATACAAACATAATCAATCACTATGTTTAATATTTCAATTCCTTAAGAAAATAAATTCTTATTATTCATAATATAAATATACTTTCCTTTTAAATACAATTATACAATAATTGTATTAGTCATGTACTTCCATAACATAGATCAAATTTAGGGTTTCGATCTATAATCACACTTGACATCATATATCATTCCTAGTTAAGTTAAAATAATTAACTTAACTATTCTTGATAAATTCATAATAAAATAATTCTTATTACAATAATTCAAAGAATCATTTCATATATTATTTAAATAATACCTGAATCATATTTTCATGGAAAAATAAATAATAAATATTTTTACTACCAAAATTAATTTCTTACAAGAATATAATTTATAATAATTAATAATTCCTTTTTCGAAAAATATATTCAAAATCATACATGCAATAAATAAATATATATATATATATATATCACATATTCACATATGCTTTACTCTGCACATATTCCCACATATTATTTTTGATAAAAATAATAAATAAATAAATAAATTAAACTCAAAATTTCTTATTTAATTATATAAAAATATAGGGTTATTACATTACCTGCTCCATTCTTCTTCTTCTGTTCTTCTTCTACTTCTCCTTAAATGTACTAAGTTAAGGTCTTACCCCTGCCTTTTGCTATGTTAACTTCCTCTAATTTATCACAAACATGTCAATTTGTAATATTAATAGTCAATTATACAATCAGGATTTTGAATCATATATGTTCAAATCTTCTTGCATTCCATTCTTCTTATGTGGTTACTTTTCTAAATATTTGACAGCTTCTCTGTCACTCTACGATTTCTCTGAATACCATTTAACGACTTCTTCATATCACTCTTCAATTTTCTTGTTATACTGACCACTCTACGATCGTTGTACTCTACGATTGCCTCATTCTCCTTTATTCGTTTCACGATTTCCTGATTCCACGATTGAATCTATGATCATCTGGTCTTCTATGATCCACTAGTACTTTGTTATCTTCTGTTAGTACTCTATTATCCTTTCATTCTATAATTATCATTTTACTCTACGATTCTTCTATTCTACGATCATTATTTTCATAAAATATAACAGTGTTACTATCACTGAGTTATACATCTCCATATATCGTAATACAACATATTAAAACTTTTCCATGAAATACATCTTATGTTATCATCATTTCGTTTCTACATAACATCTATTATTCACATAATATTATCATCGCTTACAATCTTTATCTCTTAAATCAGGTTCCTCCTGATCCTCAGTCTTTTATTTCTCTTTCGTCTCTTTAAGATTTTCTTCTGAATTTTCTCTTCTTGACATTCTTCTTAAATCTACTTGAGTTCCCACTTCAGGGTTATTCGTCATATCCTCATAAATATCTTAACCTTCCTCTTTACTTAAAATATAATATCCTTAATCCACCATTTATATCACTTAAAACCCTATAATCGTTTATTACTTACTACTCTCCATTAATTCTCATCTGATATCCAAGGTTTATGCTTTTCATAACTCAAATCTTCTCAGTTCTTATACCAATTTGTGATGTCAACCTATGACCCCAAACAAAGCTCTGATACCACCTTGTGAAGCCCCCAAATTTATGTACTCGTTGCAATAGATTCGGTGCATCACGATTCGCAACTTCCATAATATCTACCAATATAATTTTAATTGATTTAACTATTCTATTTAGACAGTATATCACATACCTCATCCTTGGATCGCAACTTAGGTCTTATTGTTCATCCTATCATTGATACTAACCTGTAACCTTGACAAGATTTCTCTTTCTCTTACTCTCTAACTTCTGACCTTTTTGGTCCTATTATTCATTTATACCTACAATATATTAATGATTGCAAGGGTGAGCATCAAATATGCTCAGCAAGTATGAAACTGAAATAAACATTTTAAGGAATAACTTTGAATCAATAATTCAATAATTTTGAACTGAAAAATAATTATCAGTTTTACGTTTTCTTGGATAATCATAAAAGACCAAGAGTCCTTTAGTGTCGTATTGCAGGTGATCAGCCTAGTAGTACTTTTGTGACATGTAACATGTTACTTCACTGTAGTACACAGTGAGTGACTTGTTAGAGTAATATCATCAATGAATAAATATTTTTGAAATAAATGAATACTCATCAAAGAAATTTCGATACATTCTTACTTACAAGAATCTCAATATTTTATAGAGTTAAATGAGAGGTCGTAAGGACCACGAACTCTTCACTACAAATTTTACAGTCACATAGACTGCAAAACTTGCACATAACATTCTTCACGCTTAAAGCGTTAAGTTTGCACTATATGGCCTAAATGTTTAACAACCACAAAGACTGAAAAACTTTTAATAATTTTTAACAGTCACATAGACTGCAAAAACTCTCCACAATAATTTCCCTATAATTTAGGGTTGTTCATCTTCAATCTTAATTAATTTTATAGTAGAGTAGTCGGAGTAGCCAAAATAAATGGCATCCTCCTCTTTAATTCCAATAAATCCATGAATATCAAGAATTTACAAATTTAGAAATATTTTACCATCACTACAAGAAAAAAGGTTATTTCCGATGGAATATTCCGTCGAAATTAAGGATATTCCGTCGAGAATATATTAATTTTGACGGAATATTCATTCAAAAATTTCTGAAAGAAATTTGAAAGTGTGGTCAAGGCATCAACAAAATTCCTCAGTAACATCTCACGAAATGTAATTGGCATCAACTTCTGCATGAATAATGACAATCGTGACTTTTGAACCCAGTAATTTTCAAATACTCAACCTTATATGTTAGAATCATATCCATCTAAGAGCTTCAATGCAATAACCTACTTGCAAATGTCTTCAACGTGTTGTTTGGTAAGACAAAATGGAGCTTTTGGTTTTGAGTTGTTAGGTCGGAGCCACAATTCCCGCCTGATGTTCATTACCTTCAAGTCTTTACTTGCTTTATCATTGTCTTTTATTTTACCACTCGTATCTAGCACGGTGTAAAAAAAAAAATTCAAATACATTATTTTTCGTATGCATAACGTCTATACAATGATGAAATGCTAGTGTAACTCAGTATGGAAACTCAAACCAAATGGGTGAGTGTGTCTAGTTATGAGTTTTCACGTACCCTAATTCTCTTAATTTACCATGCTCCTTCCCTGGCATGCTCCTTCCCTGGCGGTGGAAATGTCAGATCATTTAGCCAACCCAATGCCTGACTGCCCGACAAGCAACCAACAACCCCCTTCTTCTCTGTCTTTCTATTGAACTGTGTAAACATCTTTCTATAATTATGCTCAACAGGCAAGAATCTACGAGCAGTTCCAAAGAAACTATTTTTCCACCCATGACGTAGTTGTGCGCCTTGCACATCCCCCATACAGACTGGACATGACAACTTCTCATGAGTCAACCAACCACTGATCATCCCAAGTGTCGAAAAGTCAGTGATAGTCCATAACAAGGTTGCCTTCATCACAAAATTCTGCCCGACAGCTTTATCAAAAGTCTGAACACCTATTTCTCACAACATCTTAAGTTCATCGACTAATGGCCTGAGGTACACGTTGATGTCTTTAGGACTCTTATCCCCTGGTATGAGTAAAGTCAAGAAAAGATACGGATCCCTCATACACATTGACGGTGGAATAAGCTACCATGATCACTGGCCAAACAGAGTAGGGCTAACTAAAATTATTAAATGGACAAAAGCCATCTGTAGTCATGCCAAGCCTGTCATTCCTAACTTAGTCTCCAAATTTTGGAAAATTGGCATCAAAATTCTTCCAATCATCTCCATCTGCTGGGTGAGTCAGCTGACCAGGCATGACATCCCTTGTTCTATGCCAACTAATATGCTTAGCAGTGTGTGACGACATGAATAGCCGCTGCAACCTCGGCGTAAGAGGAAAGTAACGTAAGATCTTCTTTGGAACATGTTTCTCCTTCCCCCCATGTTTTGTCGTCTTATACCGAGGCAAGTTACAGATATCACACTACATCTTATCTTTGTCCTCCGTATAGTAAAACATGCAATCATGCTCACAAGCATCGATCTTCTCATACCCGAGATTCAACCCCTTAACCATCTTATTCACTTCATAGTAATTCGCGGGCAGAGTATTATTCTTAGGTAAGAACTCACTGATAATAGCAAGCAAATCATTGAATCCTCTCTCACTACAATCATGCTCATTCTTGAAGTGTAAGAGTTTCGTCACTACAGATAGCCTGGCGTGCTTCTCATTTCAAGGATACAATGGGACCCTCGATTCAGATAGCATCTTGTAGAAGGCAAAAGCTGAATCATTTAGCTTTTGCTGAGCACTGTTTGACGCATGCTCGTTTTCAGCCCAATCAATATTGGTAGGGTCATACGCATGAACCAACATCTGCACGGCATCATAGTTATCTGATTGCGAATCCTCGTGAGCTGGTTGGTCTACAGTACTGTCTGTCAGTTCTCTCAACTCAGCTAATTCCCCGTGATGAATCCATACCGAATACCCATCCACAAATTCACGTGAATATAAGTCAAATTTAATTTCGTCGACAGTCTTCCAAATCATGTTTTTACACTTGAGACACGGGCATCTCATTTTTTCGTTCGGATCATTAGCATATATATTCTATTTCTTCTTTCATAAAATTGCACATTGTTGGTTGTTTTCACGATCAATGAACACACGCAAGTATACGCGATCACACAAGTAATATAGAGATGGAAGTAGAGTGTCGAACCCACAAGGACTAAGTACTAAATTCTATTCAAGCACTAAATATGTCATTACAATCTTATCTAAACAATTGATAGTTGATGGTTTGTTAATCTATTATTAATTAAAACAGTAAATGAGAGAGAAAGAGTTGATTCAAATAAGGTAAGCTAGGATTACAACTTCCCTAATGCGTCGCCTAATCTCCTAACTCTCCAATTTATCAATGAAACATAAGAATGGTTAATCGAGAACTAATGGTATACATAAGCCCCTTTCGATGGTCAAATACAATCACTTAGCTAAATAAATCACAATATTCCTATGGTGAAAATAATTAGACTAAAGGTCATTAAGCTCTGTTCTCATTGATTACACAAGGAAAATAGAAATATTCCTATTCTATTGTACAAGAAATGCTCACAATCCCATAGGCATAAACATTACAAGTGATAATGCATTTAGGCTAGGCATTAATATCCATCTTCCAATTTCTATTAATAGCCAAATCAATTCCTTTGTCAAGCAATCAATCCAACGAACAAGAAATGCAATAACCCATTCATACATGAAATATTATAATAAAGAGGAGAGATATTTGATTTAACTAAATATTAGGTTACATTGCAATCCTAGAAATGTAATTAGTTCATAGTTATTGAACTAAATAACACATCATAGTGTTCAACATGCTCAAAAATACACAAATGAAATAAAAGATTTGGATAAAGAAAATTCCTCTTGTGAAGTTTTCTGGCTCCAACTCTTCCCTTCGTCGTGTAGACTCCGAGTTGTAAAGGACGCAATAAACTTCCACCACTTTTAGCACCTCTAAATCTCTCTTAAATGCTTAAAAACCCTAAACTATGCTAAGAACTTAATTCTAGAGAGAGAGGGAGGCTAAGAAGTTAAGGATGATGATAATGATGCATCAACTAGGTCATTTAATAACATTTAGCATCAAAACACCGGAGCTGGCGCTGCGGCGCCACCATTTAGCCTTGTGCTGGCGATGCGGCGCAGGTAAAGATCTTCAGGCTTTGCACGTGGCGCTGCGGCGCGGCTTTAGTAACGGAGCTGGGGCGCTACGGCACCGTGCATGCAAGGTCTTGGGCAAGGTTCTGGCGATGCGGAGCCACCATTGTGACGCCCCCAGAATAGGTCAAGTCAACCCAACCCATTCTGAGTCGCCAAATACATGGTACATAATTCAAATACAAACTTTTATATCACACGGTTGTGCAAAATACGTCCACACAACTGTGAGTGTCAATACAAATATGTAGAAAATATTAATATTCAAACTAAGTCCACATTACAATTATTATCACACTATTTATTAGAAATAGTGAGGACTACTACTGCTCTAACTCGGACCATCACTCTGTCCCCCGACTAGTTCCTGCGGCATTCTCATTTCTTGAAAAGGACAATAGATGAAAAGGGTGAGCTCAACTAGCCCAATAAAGAATATTATGACTAAGATAATGGAAAATAAATTATCATTATTCTTCAACAATTCAGATAAAATATTATTGACAACAAGTTTTAGATCAATATTCGCAGCGAAAATAACAATTCATTAGAAGAGTTAAGTAGAGAATGAAGTCTACTATCTTCTATGATTTAAAAGTCCATCATCAATGTTTTATCCCTGTAACATCATGCAATTATTGAATCAATAATATAAAATATTAACAGTAATTACTGTAACAATAATTGAGTAGTGACTTCTTACGTAAGAACCAATAATTCAAAAAACTATGCAATACCGTGTGCTACTGTGCACAACGCGTATTACTGTATTTTTATCACCGGGTATTTCAACAGTTTAACCGTAACAATTTTACCGTTATTTATAAAAAGGTTATTTTTGTCGCTTTCTATATCCGACAGTTATTTCGTTGTGGGGCCCATAAATAGCTGCGCCGTCGTACGAATATTCCTCGACAACAAGAATATTCCACGACCAAACGAATATTCCCCGACAACAATGAATATTTTATAACCACTTGCTTATTTTGAAATATTAGCACATTTCACCCATAATTTTTCACATTTATCAAATCAACACCTTACTATTTCGAAATAATATATAAAGAAAATTAAATCTTTATTCATAAAAGTTGGGGTCTTACAACCTCCCCTCCTTATGAAATTTCGTCCTCGAAATTGACGTACGTACCTGGTATGTCGAAAAGGTGAGGATACCTCGCTTTCATTTCTGATTCCAACTCCCAGGTCATCTCCTCAATTTCATGGTTTCTCCACAAAACTTTAACTTGAGGTACATTTTTCGAGCGTAGGACATGCTCCTTCCTATTCAAGATCTTGACAGGTACCTCCTCGTACGTTAAATCTTCGGCTATCTCGTCTGGTTCTAACTCAATAATGCGATTTGGATCTTTCACATATTTACGAAGCACGAATATGTGAAAAACGTTATGAACACGAGACATGCTTGGAGGTAAAGCGAGTCTATAAGCCACCTTTCCTACTCGGTCAAGGATCTCAAATGGACCAATAAATCGTGGATTGAGCTTTCCTCTTTTCCCGAATCTCGTAACTCCTTTCCACGGAGCAACACGTAATAACACATGGTCCCCAACATTAAATTCCACGTCCTTTCGATGAAGATCTGCATAACTCTTTTGTCGATTCTGTGCCGTTTATATATGTTGTCGGATCATTTGGATCTTTTCTGTAGTCATACGTACCAACTCCGGTCCCAATAATGTTGCTTCACCCACCTCATCCCAACATAATGGAAAGCGACACTTTCTCCCATACAATGCCTCGAATGGAGCCACACCTATACTTGCTTGATAACTGTTGTTGTAGGAGAATTCCACCAATGGTAAGTACTTATCCCAACTCTCTTTGAAGTCTAGAACACAGAGTCTCAATAGATCTTCAAGAGTTTGAATAGTCCTTTCCGATTGTCTGTCCGTTTGAGGATGATATGCCGAACTGAATCGTAACTCCGTGCCCATAGCTTTCTGCAAACTGATCCAAAATCGTGAAGTGAATCTTGGGTCACGATTCGAAACTATGGATACTGGCATGCCATGCAATCTCACAATCTCATTCACGTACATATGAGCAAGACGTTCAAGGGAATAAGTCTCTCGTATCGGCAAGAAATGAGCAAACTTGGTTAATCTATCAACAATAACCCAAATCGCATCTTTGCCCTGAGAAACCTTGGGAAGACCCGTAACGAAATCCATCATAATGTGTTCCCACTTCCATTTCAAAATTTCCAGTGGTTGAAATGGACCCCTCGGCACTTGATGCTCCGCCTTTACACGTTGACAAGTTAAACATCTTGAAATAAACTCCGCGATCTCTCTTTTCATATTGCTCCACCAAAATGTATGTCGAACATCACGATACATTTTGGTACTCCCAGGATGGATTGCAAATGGTGTGTTGTGTGCTTCCATCATGATTCTATGCTTCAAGTCAGAATCGTTAGGAACACAAAGTCTGGAGTTGACTCGAAGTATTCCCTCTTCATCGATTCTTGCTTCTGGAATGGCACCTTCTTGCACTTTCTTCTTCATCTTCATCAGCTCCGGGTCTGTAGCTTGAGTAGCTTTAATTTTATCAATCAAAGCTGGTTCCACGCGTATACTTGACATCATCGCACTCGTTCCCGTATATGATCTTCTACTCAACGCTTCAGCTACCACGTTCGCTTTTCTAGGATGGTATTGGATGGTATGATCGTAATCTTTCAACAGCTCAAGCCAACGTCGTTGCCACATGTTGAGTTCCTTTTGAGTGAAGAAATATTTAAGGCTCTTATGATCTGTATAAATCTCCACTTTCTCCCCGTACAGGTAATGTCTCCAGATTTTCAACGCAAAAACGACAGCTGCCAACTCTAGATCATGAGTAGTATAATTCCTCTCATATTCTTTGAGTTGTCGCGAGGCATAGGCTATGACTTTCTCATGTTGCATGAGAACACATACTAACCCTTTGCCCGAAACATCGCTGTAGATAACAAATCCATCCGAACCAGATGGTATTGTCAGAACAGGTGCCGAGATAAGTCTTCTCTTGAGCTCTTTGAAGCTTTTCTCGCATTCCTCGCTCCAAACGAATTTTATATCTTTCCGAGTCAACTGAGTTAATGGAGTAGCGATTCGAGAAAATCCCTCTACGAACCTTCGATAATAACCAGCTAAGCCCAGAAAGCTTCGTACTTCGGTCACCGACTTAGGTTGCTCCCAGCTTTGTATTGCTTCAATCTTTGTCGGGTCAACAGATACTCCACGTTTCGATACCACGTGCCCAAGAAATGCTACTTCCTCAAGCCAGAACTAGCATTTCTTCAGCTTGGCATATAGCTTGTTCTCACGAAACTTTTGAAGTACCAGCTTCAAGTGGTGCTCATGATCTTCACGGCTTTTAAAATAGATGAGGATGTCATCAATAAATACAACAACGAACAGATCCAAATATTCCTTGAATACACGGTTCATCATATCCATGAAAGCAGCAAGAGCCTTAGTCAATCCAAAAGACATGACTAAGAACTCATAATGCCCGTACCGAGTTCTGAAGGCAGTCTTCAGAATATCCTCAGTTTTAATCTTCAGCTGATGATATCCAGAACGAAGATCGATCTTTGAAAAAAATTGTGCTCCTTGTAACTGGTCGAACAGGTCATCAATACGAGGTAGCGGATACCTATTCTGGATGGTGACATGGTTCAACTCCCGATAGTTAATTCAAAGTCACATACTCCCATCTTTCTTCTTTACGAATAAAACAGGAGCACCCCAAGGAGATGTACTAGGACGAATAAAATCGATGTCTAACAATTCCTGTAATTGGACCTTTAACTCCTGAAGTTCAATAGGAGCCATTCGATATGGGGTTTTAGAAATGGGTTTTGTACTGGGTTCAAGGTTAATAAAGAATTCAACTTCACGTTCTGGGGGTAGACCGGGAAGTTCTTCGGGAAATACATCAGGAAACTCATTAACAACAGAAATATCATTCAAACCTAATGTATTCTAGTTTAGATCAGTGACATGTGCTAAGAAAGCTTGACATCCGTTTTTCAATAAATGAATAGCTTTGTGACTTGAAATGATATTGACTGATTTTAGTGGTTTGGTGGTTTGGATTCGCACAACAGGTTGATTAGGAATATGAAAACTAACAACCTTACGAAAACAATCAATTTTGGCATGGTAAGTGGTTAACCAGTCAATTCCTAAAATCACGTCAAATGCAAGTATTTTCAAAGATATAAGATCAACAGGTAAGGTAAGGGTACCAATCTGAATCAAGTAAGATTTGTAAACTGTAGATGTAACGAAGGTTTCTCCTAACGGAATTTCAACAGATAAGTCAAAGTCTAATTTATCAAAAGTCAAGTTCAAACGTTGAGCACAAGCAAGTGAAATAAAGGAATGGGTAGCACCGGTATCTAACAAGGTGTAAACTTCGCAAGAGTTTACGATTAGCTTACCCGTAATCACCTCGTGTGGATTCCTTGCGTTTTGGGCTGTCACGACAAACACTCTTCCAGGAATCACCGACTTTGACTTGTCCGAAACCGCCTTTGGTATCACCACCCCCGCTGGATTTGGTTTCGCAACAGGACAATCTCGAGCTATATGTCATTCTTTTCCATAGTTATAACATGCTTTGAATTGTTGTGGGCAGTTTGGGCTGATGTGTCCCTCTTTCCCGCATTTATAGCATACGACTGGTGCTCGTTCTCCTCCCCTAGAAACAGTTGATGCTGGTGCTGATGTTGACATCTTCACGTTCTCATTGTTATACCTTCTCTTCTTGAAATCTCCCCCCGATTCGCTTTTTTTACTATCATGGCCACGATTACCACCGGAGTGGTTACCGCTTCTGTCATACTTTCATCCCCACTGGTCGTCATTGCTCCGATGACTGCTGCCACCGGTACAACCTTGGTTGTTGTCCCTTGGTTGAATATAATCACTATCTCGTTCTAACAACTGGGACCTGTTCACTACATCCGAATATAGAAAAAATTTGTGAGAAATAAGGTATTGATGTATTTCGGGCTTCAAACCTCTTAGAAACATCCGCGTCATACGTTCCTCATTCTCCACCAAATGAGGTGCAAACCTGGATAGCTCCGCGAACTTAGCCTCGTACTGGGACACAGTCATGTTGTTTTGTTCTAATCTGATAAACTCTACCTCCTTCATATGACGAATACTTTCAGGAAAGTACTTGTCATTGAACAGTTTCTGAAATGCTTCCCAAGATATCTTGAGTGCGGCAGGCTGGGTACGCTTCACAGATTCTCACCAGTAATCTGCCTCTCCACGGAACATAAAGGTGGCAAATGGAACCTTCTGTTCCTTCGTGCATCCCAAGACATCAAATAACTTGGTAATTTGCTTAACCCACGTCTCCGCCTTGATCGGATCCGGCTTTTCCTGAAATTCTGGTGGTCCCAATTCTTTGAACTGCTTAGCAGTGACAATCCGCGAGTTGTTATTATCTCCACCTGTATTTTTCACACGAGTCTCCCTCGTCTGGTTTTTGCATGAACTGCAAAAAACTTCTAAACATCTCATCGTTTATCGTCTGACCAGCGTTGTTTTCAAGATGAACATTGCCTTCTTGTTGCACGTTCTCCTGGTTGGTGATTAAAGGTGTCTCTACGGTCTCATTCACTTCATTGTTAACATTCTCAGCTGCCATTCTCAAATACTGCCATAAAACAAAGGTTAATTAAACAAACTAACATATCACATATTAACCCTATGCTCCGACTGACCAATTAAATACCACATAAGCTTAGGTAGGACATACTAATGAAGGATTTACTCGTCTCTCCCCTCCTAGTTCTATTCCCCGATCTCTGCCAGAGACCATATCCCTAAGCTCTGATACCAACTGTGACGCCCCCAGAATAGGTCCAGTCAACCCAACTCATTCTGAGTCGCCAAACACATGGTACAGAATTTAAATACAAACTTTTATATCACACAGTCGTGCAAAATACGACCACACAACTGTGAGTGTCAATACAAATATGTAAAAAATATTAATATTCAAACTAAGTCCTCATTACAATTATTATCACACTATTTATCATAAATAGTGAGGACTACTACTGCTCTAACTCGGACCATCACTCTGTCCCCCTACTAGTTCCTGCGACATTCTCATTTTCTGAAAAGGACAATAGATGAAAAGGGTGAGCTTAACTAGCCCAGTAAAGAATATTATGACTAAGATAATGGAAAATAAATTATCGTTAGTCTTCAACAATTCAGATAAAATATTATTGACAACAAGTTTTGGATCAATATTCGCAGCTGAAATAACAATTCATTAGAAGAGTTAAGTAGAGAATGAAGTCTACTATCTTCTATGATTTAAAAGTCCATCATCAATATTTTATCCCTGTAACATCAATCAATATACATCTCAAATCAAATATTCATCTTTGCACTACGGCCAAAGATATTCATTTGTATCACCAGTGGTCATGTTCATCTCAACACCTGTCCGTCTTTACACTACGGCCAAAGATATTCATCAGGTAATCATTCATCTTTACTATACAAGCCAAAGATATTCAGTTATATCACCTTTTAGGACTGAGGATGATGAAAAATATTTTAAAGAACGAATCCAGTGAGATAAAGGACAAAGATTAAGGATTCGCATTTTAGTTTATCCAAGTTCAAAAATACTTCATAATAATACTTTGTAGATCAAAATTCAAGAATAGAGCTCAAAACTTGGATCCAATCAAAGATATGAACCTTAACAAGCAACTTGGACATACATAAGAAAATTTAATTTTTTTGTGAATAGTGCCGTATATGTGAATAGTAACCCCGACGAAAAAAGTAAGAATTTCATAATAAAATCCATGCCAATATTTTGGTATGTTGATATTAAAAAGAATAACATCATTTACGAAAGAAAATAACATCCCTTACCTCAAAAGAATATTACTTCTGACTGAAATATCGGATATAAGGCTGAAGAAAACTTGCACTGAATAGCAACACTCAAAGTATTTAAATACTCACAAAAATACGCTCGATATTATAGAGAGAGAAAACTTCTGATTCTGGTGTGATTTTCAATTCTAACCTAAGCACCCTATTTATAGGAAAAGCTTAGGATGCCAAAGTAGACTAAATTAATAAAATATTAATATTTTTTCTACGCACACTTCCTTGACCAAAATATTAGCCACCACAAGTTGGGCCCACCAAAATCATCATTTTTCACACCAACCAAAAGTAGGGTCCACCATTTTATAAAAAAATATTTATTTTTCGAAACTTCAATAATTCATAATAAATAGCCCTTTTGTCAGAAAAATACAAATGCTATGTCCTTTACATAGGAAATTTAATTTTCTACAACTTTGTAGAAGGAAGTTTTTCCAAATTCCAAACATAAATTATCCGAAATTCATAAACGGATGATTTTTCACACTAAAATACTGATAAAAACACATCAGCACTAATTCCTTCTTTTATATCCATCAAATAAATATTTCCTTATCATATAAATCAATAATTAATTATTCACAAATAATATTACAGAACTACAATATTGACAACCAGGTCGTTCTCAGGAAAGAGGGGGCCTTCCGATTAGGATTTCTCCTTACTGGCGCGCAATTAAATAACCCCTCCTAGACAGAACTTCCTTAGACATTGTCAATAATGCTATCTAATAATATTATTCAAATAATATACATTATTTATTTGATAATGTGAAATACTGTACAGTGACAATTATTGAATTAATAATACAAAATATCAACGGTAGCAATTATTGAATCAATCATATAAAATAGCAACGTAGCAATTATTGAACCAATAAAATATCATGCAATTATTGAATCAATAATATAAAATATTAAACAGTAATTACTGTAACAATAATTGAGTAGTGACTTCTTACGTAAGAACCAATAATTCAAAATACTGTGCAATACCGTGTGCTACTATGCACAATGTGTATTATTGTATTTTTATCACCGGGTATTTCAACAGTTTAACCGTAACAGTTTTACCGTTATTTATAAAAAGGTTATTTCTGTCGCTTTCTATATCCGACAGTTATTCCGTTGTGGGGCCCACAAATAGCTGCACCGTCGTACGAATATTTCCCGACAACAAGAATATTCCACGACCAAACGAATATTTTTCGACATCAATGAATATTTATAACCACTTGCTTATTTTGAAATATTTGCACATTTCACCCATAATTTTTCACATTTATCAAATCAACACCTTACTATTTCGAAATAATATATAAAGAAAATTAAATCTTTATTCAATTTGGGGTCTTGCAACCATGGTGCTTGGCATAGGCGCTGCGGCACTATGGATGTAGAGAATTGGAAGGGCCTCTGGCGCTGCGGCGCCAGATCAAAGAGAACAACCGGCACTGCGGCGCCGATCTTAGAAAAATGACTGATTTGCCCCTACAAAGCTAGAATTTACCTAATAACACCTGCAAAACACTTTTAAGCCAAAAAGATAATATCAATATATAAATGCATTAAAAAAAGTAGGAAAACGAGCAATTCCTTAAAGCTAAAAGAGGTCGATTCGCGGGTATATAACCCACTTATCACACACCCATCATGGTATGCATCAACTAATCCCCTCCCATCAATTCGTATCCTACGGTACATCCAACTCCGGTCGGCTGACATCTTTAATTAAAGAAAATACCTAATTAGAACAAGAATATTCATGAATGTAGTCCATGCATGAATTTAGTTTTCCTAGTATATATCTCCACTCTATAGGGGTTAGGCTTCTATACTTTTTCTAGATGCGTCTCCTCACTAGTGCCAATCTTGAGCACGTTTCTTCTATTTTAAGAAAAATTCAGCAGCACCTCGCTATCGTCTCTAAGTACACGAAATTGTGATATCCTGAATATTAGCAATATTTCTTTTAAACAAAATATTAAATGATTAAATAAGGGTTAAATATTAAAACCTAGTTTATTAAAGAAAATGTGTAGAAAGAGGAATAAAAAAAATCTATGTGCTATAAAGAGTCTATAGGGTATATAATAAATGAGAAAGGAGACTATTATAATAAAAACCTCTAACTAAGAATGTTATGAGACATTATGAATAAGGTAATGATTTATTCATAATGAAAAGAAAGTAATATGTGGAATCAACCAATTTTTATGAAAGGTGGTGTATTGTCACGGAAAAATTCTATGTGATATTTTATTTTAGTTTAATGAAAATTCAGTGTAAGAATTCTTTTTATTATTCCATTGGTAAAAAGGAATATGCATTATTCTAAATCTATAATTAGATTAAGAATGAAAAGGAAAGCCACCATGGTATAATTGAGAAATATTCTCGACATGAAAATTGCCCATGTAATTAATCAAAATAATTATAATATTATAATATAATTAAATTCATTCAAGAATGTTATTTATTAACAAATAAGGATAATGGTGTGTTACTATGTGTATTTAAATTACATGGGACCATTATCTCTAATGATGGGTGTATCAATTACTTTTACTAACCAAATAAAGATGGTAGATAAAATTCATGTGCATTGGAATGTAAGAAGTTCATAATAAATTTATTGGGCCACATTAAATTAGCTATGTATACTTGTAAATATGCTACCTTAATTTTGGTGTTATGGACTCTTGCTTATTTAAGAGAACTGTAATAAGCCCAAATTAAATCTAGCCCCTGCCTTATTTCAAGATTAATCCGACAACCTCATTGAGACTATAAGGGGACTATGCTAGCAGTCTGTTAACTTGCAAATCTTTAAGTGCTATGAGTTATGGCATTGAGCCTAAAGCAAAACCATTTCAGCCTATCTTCCTTGTCCAAACCGGCAGCCCACTTAGGGAAATAAAGAGATGAGTTTTGGTATGCAACCAAGTTAGTTAGCTAGTTAGTAGTTTAGTTAGTAACTAAAAAAAGTAGCAGTTGGCTGCTAGGGGGCTAATACTCTGCAAGGGCCAAATAGAGTTATGACAGAGGCTGAGTAGGAACCAAGTAGCTTAAGCTAGAAGAAGGGGATGAACCTCGTAGGGGTTAAGTAGCAGTAATGATGATGGAGTAGCAATAGGCCAAGTAGACTAATTAAGAGAGAGATGGAAGAAACTCAGCTAAAAGTTCAGCCATAAATGGCAGCCCCTCACCCTCATCCCAGCTAGCCTTTCGAAAATTTTCAAGCCCATTCTACTATAGAGCTTCGGCTGGAAAAGAAGGGAAGATTCAGTAGCCCGGCACCATTAATCTCTAAGCTAGCAAGGTAAACAAGTCTATACCATTTCCATTCCTTTTCAATTTCATTTGAATTAGTTAATCTGTTATGGTTGTTACATTGAATTAGTTAATATGATGACTGTTTTAATGATTTGTGGACTATTAATTATATGATTAATTATCATGGTTGTGTTTGTTATTGATATTAATGTAGTTGTCTTGTGGTTATTTTAATGCCATGAGGCTGGAAAAAATGTATGTACTATATGTATATATATGGACTACACCCTACATGTTTGATAAAACGCTTAAGTGTTGACTGTCATGTGCTAAAGGCGTGTTAGCTATGCAAACAAGTCCAAAACCATGTCCATATGATAAGATAATAAACTCATATCTGCTTATATGCTAAAAGTAGAATGAATGTGATTAACTTGAATAGCTAAGCGATTTCATGCTTAAAACTTATGTAAAGAGAGGGTTGTTTTGTGTTAGCTAAGAATTGATTAAACTCCAGCCATGAATGCATATCTTTTCGCAATTACATGTTCTAAAGGTGCTTTAACATTCATCTTAACTAAACTTAAGGCTGTTTTGAGTTACCATGCCAAATCCATGCTTAAAATTCTAAGTTTAGGACTGCTATGGCCATCTATTAAACCTGGCCATATTAGATAGATAGAAGCTTATATTGTGACAAAAATATGCTAGAAATGGTAGCAAAAGTGCAGCAAAGTCATAAGCTAGCAAACTTGTAGAATTTCATGTGTATATGCTATGTAAAGTAAATTTTAAAAGCCAAAAACATGCTAAGCTATTATAAAAGGCAAGGTTATGAAATAATAAGTCTCATGTGATGAAAATACATGTGTCTCAATGAATTAAAAGGCCAGAACCTGAACTTGAGGTGCTAAAACCATGCTTGACTACTCTAGTTTATGAACTGTTTGTGGACTATCAGGATGTACCATGTTTAAACCACCCGGATGAAAGCCATATATGTAAATGTTATGAAAACAGGAGTTTTTCTATGCCTATACATTGCATAAGCATGTTAATCTTGTTGACCATGTTGCTAAACCATGTTCTTATGGAATTTAAAGCTAGCCTATTAAGGGTTGTTTTGAACCAAAAAATTAAAGCCTTGCACTCTTGTGATTTAAACCATGAATATAATCTATATAGCACAAACATGAAGTAATAATGCTTGTATTGGAAAGTAGGGACTGTTATGTGAATATTAGCACTTAAGCATGCCTAAAGTGCCTTGTATGTGCACTATTTTGGTGCCAGAAATTAGATTGACTGTGCAAGCTTATTAAGGTTCATGGTGATAAGTTTAATGATGTTGTGAAGTTTAGTTGATTGCCTAGAAGTTCCCTTAGTCTTGTTATGGACCAGTTTGATATTTATTTAATAGTCAAAACTGTGCTTAAAATCCAAATTTGGGGATTGTTTTGGTCAAGTTCAGTACCTGAACTTATGAATCAGTAAAGAGACCATAAAATGTCCATAAGGGGTATTTAAAAGTGTTAGGTTTGTATTATCCATGAACATGCAACAATTACATACATAGAGCGGAAGTAAGATAAATCAGAGTTTTAAAATTTTACAAACCATATTCTCAGATCATCCTTTATGCGCAATTATTAATTAAACGAAAAGATAAAGAATAAGATTCATACCTTTGAAGATACGAGCTTCCTCAGTTAAAAATTCAACTCCAAATCTTTTCCTTGTTCAACTTGAATCTACCGGGTGTGATTCCTTCCTTTGATCAACGTCAGCCACCTAAGTGTTTGGCCTCTAGAGGTGATCCACCAAGGATGAACAAATATTAAGACCCTTTAGGTTCTCCATATTAAACCGGTAGTGAATAAATTTATTAGAACAATTCTAATTTAATTTAAATAAATAAATTAACTAATAATTTATTTAAATAAATAATATTTATTCTATAATAAGGGTAAGCCCCCTTAGCGCTCAACGACTTTTCAAATAATATAGATTTCAACATTAATCCTAAAAGAACCTTTAAGTAAATAGTTACCGTTCAATTCATTCCTTCCACCATACAATGTCCCAATTAAATATAAGATATAAAATTTCTATCAAGTCTTATTTTATTTAATTATATGTATTTCGATCCTAAACACACAAACTCTGATAATGCAAATTAGAAACTACTTTTTAATTTCATTCTGCCTTGGCCAAGGACTACAGAGTTGTCATTTATCGAATCACATAGGACATTCTCTTCTTTTACTAGAAGTGGTAGATTCTTTATTGATCATTCATTATCTTCATGTATAATTAATTATACCTAATCATACCCTTTAATATACCCTTGGCGTCTTAAGAGACATGTCAAAGTATAACTCATCATATATAAGATACTATGATGATCTCAAGTCTAAGAATTATTTGTACTACTATCACTAAAGGAATTCCTATTGATAGACGGGTAAAACTCCATTAGGTATTCCTTAGCGAGACACGTTCAGTGTACTTATTTTTCAATAAGCACCTACATACTTGCTTTAGTGTCTCCACACAAATGATCATGAGACCAATCATTCCCATCCAATGAGCAAACAATGTATATACCAATCTATTCGGATTCACTAATCCCCTATTTAGTAATCCATTGATTGAGAACTATTTTAGTTTTAAGCTATCTAAAAATTTAGATCATTAGCATGATCATCATCATGATTCTAAAATCATTCTTCAAAACTATGGGTTTATCACATTTAAATTTAACAGCATTATGTAGATAAAATAAACGCCTTTAATAAACAATTCTTTTATTAATAAATGAATAAGAATGTTACAAAGTAAATGCTTCATCATATCAAATATGATTGGCTTGTATACATACTACTTTCAAAAAGGTGTTCCTTACTTTAGTTAAGGTCTATGTTATGTGCGGTTCAAATTCATATCTAAAAACCAATGAAAGCAAGCTTTAAAATAGAAATTAGCACCTAAATGAAGAATCATCGTACGTGGACCATATAGGCAAGTTTCAATAGTTATAATATGGCATAAGTAGCTACACAAGCTAAAGAAACCAAGTCTAAACTGTTTTGAGCATTAGACTTGTTAAAAATCATATTTTAAGATCAAAAGTGGATTTTTTTTGGGTGACCTTTAGTACCTTATCTTATAAGACTGTAATGAACTCATATAAAGTTGCTAATTCATGCTTGTGATGATTCCTAATCATTGTCATGACCAAACCTAGTAAGAAAACCAAGTTAGGATCTATTGTTCAAGCCTAAAGTGAGCTTTGATATGTTAAAATTGGCTAGATGACTAAACAAAGTGAGATGATGATAAAAGTAACCTTAGACAACTAAAATACACATGCCTAGACTATCCAAGTAGCCAAAAGTGGAGAAAAATGATAATGTTAAAAATAGTTTTTGCAAGAAGTTAGAAAACAAGCCAGTTTGAGGCACTATTAATTTTGAGAAGCTTAAACCTTGATGTATGGTATAGAAAATGGGTTAAATGGTTGAGCCAAGAACCTAACCTAGAAATTCAATCTAATCACCAAACTAGCCTATAAAATTATTAAAACTACAGTTTCTGTAGTTTTCTAAGTGTGAAATTTAATATTTTGCCATTTTACTTAAATATTAGTTTTAACATCTTAAACAAATGAGTTAGAAGTATATTAGACTATTCCAAGTGTTGGAATGCTAATACATACAAGAAAATGAGAAATTAGTATGTAAAAGCTAGAAAATGCTAGGTTTAGATGGTCAAAACCATATCTATGCATAGCAAAGTCAAGGGAATGCTAAAACTAGTCCTAACTAGTTATAATTCAAGTGTTTCAATGATCCCAAGTTGCCAGAAATGAGTTTGGAAAAATTTGACCAAAGTTAGGAAAACTAAAAACTGTGGTGAACAACCTAGTTTAAGCCTCGGTTTTAGGTGGCTTGGTTTGCTTTCTTGGTAGTCCAAACCAATAGAAAAATACATTGCTATATGGTCTGAAAATATGCCCAGATGTCAAAGCTAAAAGCCTAACAAAAAAATTTCAAAAATTCACCAAAGTAACCTTTTAAATCACAAAATCTGCAGAATTTGCAACAAGTTGATTGTGCTAAACATGGTTTTTGAGCCACTGATTTGAGGAACCTTGAGATGTGATTTCAGTTGACTAAGCCAATAGAAAAATACTATGAAGTAAGGTCTAGATATGCTTGTGTAAACTTGTCATCCAAAATGTTATCACATAAAAACATAAAAATCACCAAACTAGGTGGGAAAATGCAAATTATGCTGCAATTGCAGCAGATTTAGGTGGTGAACCACATGTTTTGACTTGCTATTTTGAGAGGTTTCTTTTAGTTGTTTCCATGAACCAAAGATGAAAAAAATACTACCATGTATGTGTAGGAATTTCGACACATAAACGCAGCGAAAATTAAAATTTTTCGAAACCCTAAAGCAGGATCCATGCGAAAAACTTATTAATTCAGAGGTTTAGATTTGTTTTACCGATTATTCAAGCCTGAACGGAGATGATGGAAATTCTGAAACGGCTTCGAATCTTCAACGCAATTTAAAGGAACTGCGTCTCTACGGTATACACACGAACGTCCCGCGAATCGTCACACGATCTGCAACAAGCAAAGGTGCGGTACTAGCCGCCAAGGATCTGAACTTTCTTAATTTTTCTCTCTAGTCTCTCTCTAAGAGCGACTAGGGTTTTTGATAATAATCAATCCCTAAAAACGGCTGATATATCATATATATAGCAGTTAAAGGAATTAACCAAAACTTAATCCAATTAGAAAAATAAAATTCGAATTTATATATATATTATATCTTAATTAAGTTTTACTTAATTAATATACATATATATACAAATTATCCTATTAATTTAAATTCGTAATTTAAATACTATCAATCATATTGATATATTTAAATCCTTACAATTTAAATTAATTTCCTTTTAATTACGTTCTAAATGTGTGACCCTATAGGTTATTATTATATTGGCAATAATTTTAAAATTATATTATAAAATTATAAACAGTAAGCGGCATCTAGTAATGCATCACTGCTATCCAAATAATAATAAAATCGGTGATTCGATACAACCTTTTTGTGACCAATGTTTCAATGTAATTTAATCCTTTTAACCTTGACATTCTAGATTAAACTCGAGGTATGGAATGTGTCATCCTCTTCATAATTTAATCTGAGTTTTCTTGATCGATGAATAGACTATATAAAATAAATCACTATTTGAGCATGGCCATGCATTTTATAGTCCTACTCAATCAAGAGGCCTATGGATATCATCCCTAATATATAGGAGGGTTAAATTCCATCTAGATCACTCATATTCTTCACACGATTCATGATGTACCCAATAATCACCTTTATTGTCCACTCTATTAAAGGTGACTTTTGATGATATCAAAGTACATAAATTTTCGTGTAGTAATATAGTGATTTCAGGTTGGAAGATCATTACATCATTGTCACTATGAGAATTGCTTATGACACTTTGCATAAAGCTCCACGTAGATTCTCATGGTGGGTCTGTTCAGTACATTGTTCTCTAACATGTACCTATGCATTGACTCAATATCTCATATATTTATGACCAATGAGATTTGGCCATCAGTCAATCCACATACTAATCTCAATGTATCATTGTTGTCCCATTAACAATGACACTCGACTAGGGACATTTAAGAGTAATGATACTAATTGTAATTATATGATCTCATGTTCAAGTCACATACTTGAAGCCATATAATTTGTATCACTATTTTAAGGACTTTTATTATGTTAACATTTATATAACGCAGTAAATAAAATCATAATAAAATAATTCATTTATTCAATCAAATATAATATCAAAAATGTTAAGCAATTACATCAAAGAATTGGCCTCTAGGGCATAAACTCTAACAGTATGTTATAAAAGTTAGCCTAAACATGGAAGCCAAAAGCTCATTACAAAAATTCATAAAAATCCCAAAAGTACCCTAGAAAATCATTTGTTTTTGAACTATGATGGAAAAATGGGATTTGATTCTTGCAAATGTCATAGCATGACTTAAGATGACATTTGAAGTTTATCATGTTATGTTTGAACCAAAATACGTATATTTCATAATGTATAGAACTTAAGTATGTGATGTATATTAGGCGTGTATGGTTATAAAGAGATGAACGAATACTATATGCATAATCTAAGTCTAAGGAACTTAGATGAGCAATGTTTAACCAAGGTTAATATGTTGAAATGGTGTGATACACACATAGTACGTACACTACAAGTGCGATAAGTTAGCACATTTGTTGATAAAATAGAAATAAAACTGAGTTATATAAATAATGAAGTCGAATGTCTACATTATTAGATATAAAGAGGATACAAGGAAGATAAGATAAGGTTTTAAAATAAGATCACACTAATAGTCAAACTTTGACTAATAATGTGTTTTGTTATTAATCCCACATACAATGTAGATTGTGCAAGGAAGAAGTTGGTGTAATGGTAAAACCCATGTACATGAAAGTTTTTCATAACTTGCTCCTATATGTAAAATGTTGTTATGTACTAATGTGATGATATGCTATAATAAGTTGTTGTTAGTTGTTATATTTATTAAATTATTCTTCTTGAACTTTGTACTATGAAATGAGAAGCATGATAGAGTGAATTTGTAAAGTATGTATTACATATGAATTATATGATGCAGGTTCTAAATATCCAGTATGTATATAAGTGTGATACATGGATTTAATGCATAGTGCATATGAAAGCTATGAACTATATGTTATGTGTTAACTGTTAAACTTGATGAGCCATTGGCTCACCCTTGCTATAAATAATTATTTTCAGCTAAACCAGAGCGGATCGAAGGATTCAAGATAGACAGAGGAAAAAGAAGAAGTTCAAATTGAAGTTGTTGTATAGTTTTAGCTATACTAGATAATGTGCATATGATGTATTGTAATTGGATAGTCAAGGAACATTGCTTAGAGGAATAGTTAAATCTGGTTGTGAGTTCATGGATACTTAAAATCAATATATCCAAAATGAACATATTGTTTATAACTTGAACTGTATAAATTAAATCAAGATGATTTACAAGTATAATACTAGGTTGTAATGGTTATATATTCTGGAAGTGGAAGGAATTAATGTATTGATTGGTATCTAAACAAGATTGTATTCATTATTTTATGAATAAATGTTATAAATATTCAGATGAAGGTTGTATTGTAATGCACCAGGCCTGAGGTTCAAGGGACCTGAATTTGGGGGTGTTACAGAAATAGACCAAGACAACTTAGTCTAAGTATGCACTCGGAGAACATGTAAAGACACCAGCTGAAAAATCCTCAAAAGTTTATAAAAATGTACCATGTGAATTGGCACCGACCTAAGTGAGAGACAACATCCCGTAATAGTCCCAAACTGTGAACCATTCGACATTAACTCCTAATGAGTGAATGTCAAACGGGTTTCTAAGCTCCTACCTATATATACTACATGCACATGTGTATATTGAGTTTATTGAAGATTGTAGCAAACTAAGCAATTAATGCTACTAACTTTATTTTAGAAATGAAAAACTAAGCAAATGTTACTTAGTTTATTGTATTTTATTTTATTTACTGAATATGGAGACTATTTATTCAGTTTATTTTAATTGTAGAAAACTAAGCAAATGTTACTTAGTTTATTATTTTATTTTATGTTAATTTATTTCAATTATATTATGTTATTTTAATTTATGTTAATTTATTTTATTAGCTTTGATTTTATTTTTTTCGAGATATTTTTAATGTAATTGTAGAAAACTAAGTAAATGCTACTTAGTTTATTTTTTCAATGATAAACTAAGTAAATTCTACTCAGTTTATGATAATTATTTCATTTTATTTTTGGATTTTATTTTATTTTATTTTGTAGTATATTATATTAAATAATTTTGAAAATTTATTTTAGTTATTAAATTCAATTAATTTTATTTTGTATTATATTATATTATATAATTTATTAAATTTATTTTATTTATTAAATTAAATTAAATTTATTTTATTTTATTTATTTTAATAAATTAAATTTATTTTATTCTAGTTTATTATTATTTTTAATTTTATTTTATTTTATTATGTATTATATTATATAATTTATTAAATTTATTTTATTTATTAAATAAAATTTATTTTAATCTAATTTATTATTATTTTTTACTTTTTTATTATATTATATTATATAATTTATTAAATTTAATTTATGTTATTCTAATTTATTATTTTTTTATTTTATTTTATAGTGTATTATATTATATTATATTAGATAATTTATTTAATTTTTCTAAAATTTTATTTTGTATTATATTATATTATAAAATTTAATTAGAATTAATTTTATTATATTATATTATATTTTAAATTTATTATATTATTTTATGTTAGATTAATTATTTTATTTTATTTATATGTTAATATATTTAAACTAATTTAATTTAATGTATTTATAGTTAAGTATTGATTTCTTTTTTACCTTCTATAATTCCCACAGAAATTTTCGTCAAAAATTCCGTCGAAATAATTCTCACTACAAACAAATAAGTTGCTATTATTGTTTCCCAATTTTAGCAACGTATCAAAATATATTACTGCAACCGCATGTTTCCCAATTTCAGCAACATATCAAAATAATCTCAATTTCAACAACAATTTCATCTCAATTTCAACAGCAATATATCAAAAATAAACCCAATTTCAAGCCAATAATTTCAATAATCTCAATTTCAGATTCCAACATAATCAACAATTAAAAACAGATTGCACATAACAAGGATGAGATTTAAATTCCAGCAAAATATCAAAAATAATCTCACTTTCATGAACAACAATTTCATCTCAATTTCAACAGCAATCTATCAAAAATACACCCAATTTCAGGCCAATAATCTCAATTTTATATTCTAATCCCAATTTCAAACCCAAATCAAAAATAAACCCTAAAAACATAATAAATAATTTAATCCCAATTTCATACTCAAATCAAAAATAATCCCTAAATACAAAACAATCCAATTTCATATTCCAATAATTCAATTTAATCCATATTTCAGATTCCAATAATATAATATATATATATATATATATATATATATATATATATATGAACCCTAGCTAAATTGACAAATTAAATTGAACATACCTTGCAAACTAGGAACAAATGAACCCTAGTTTCTAAGGAGGTGGTGGTGGATGAGTGAGAACAGACTAGAGGGAGGCGGTGACAGCAGCCAGTAGAGGGAGGCGACGACAGAGTTTTTAGGCGACAGCAGAGGAGGCGGCGACGGCATAGGGATGGAGGTGGTGGACTAGTGGGTGGATGAGGGAGAGAAAGAGATGCTAGGTAGTGAGATATAAGAGAAAGAGAGAGAGTGTGAGAGATCGACTGATGAGGCGGCTGAAGAAATGAGACTGAATTTAGATTTTAAAACTTATTCTCGACGTAATTTTCGTCGAACATAAGTCTGTCGAAAATAACTTAGTCCCGACAGAAGTTCCGTCGATATTAGCCTCAGTTCCGTCGAACTTAGTACTGGCGCTGGTGGGAACCTTGGCGCCAAGGGCTGCCCCTTGTTTCCGACGGAATTTCGTTGATATTAAAGTATTTCTAACTGAACTATATTTGACGGAATATTCCGTCGTAATTAACTTATTCTCAACCGAATTTATTCCGTCGACTATAGTTCCGTCGGATTTAGCCAATTTTCTTGTAGTGCGTTCACAGAACTTGCCATAATTTATGAGTTTAGGAACTTACTCTAATAATATGAGTTTATATAGCAACTCACCATAGTAATATGAGTTCAATAACTTATCAGAAACTTTCATAATACTATGGGCTCAAGAACCTACCATATTAATAGGAGTCATGAACCTATCATTATAGTATGAACACCCCTATTAATATGGTAGGTTCTAATTAAAGTGGAATTCAAATTAATAATTATGTAGCAATTGAATTGTCAATTGTGTGAACACCTCTAGATGAGCAAGGTTTATCAGTCTCTCAGGTGGTTTCCCATTGCATGGTTTTTCCAGCTAAGTCTTCTAAAAATTCTCAAGCCTTTTCCTCATCATTATTTAGAAAATCCCTTTGACACATTGATTCTAACATTGTTTTAGTGGGATAGTCTAGACCTTGGTAAGCAATTTGGCATAATCGCCATTTCTCAATTCCATGGTGTGGGCATTGGGATAACAAATTTTTAAATCTATCAAAATATTTTCAAAAGGACTCTTTTTCAAGTTGGCAACATTGATGAATTGCAGTCCTAATTTTAGCAGTTTTATGATTTGGAAAATACTTTTTTAGAAATGTAACAACAAATCCCTCCCAGGTTGATATGGAATTATTTGGTAGGCTATATAACCACTTTTTAGCATTATCTTTTAAAGCAAATGTGATAAATCTTAGCCTAATTGAGTCATCAAACAATTGTTGAATTTTTATTAAAGCACACACTTTCTCAAATTCCTGAATAAATAAATATGCATCTTCTATACCAGTGAACCTAGGTAACATATTTATATAATGTGGTTTAAGTTTAAAATTGTTGCCAGTTACCTGTGGTAGATTGATACATGAAGGTTGGGCAAAGCGGGAAGGATAACATCGATTTCTTAAAGAAATAGTTTGTGCGCCCTCCATTTTTCTTAAAGTGAGATCTTTTAAAGTGCAATCCGAAAAATTAAATTTTCTCACTAATTGCGATGTTTCGTCCCTAGTTCACACGTTTTGCATACACTACTTAGCAAATAAGCAGATAAGCACCCAAAAAAAATAAGAAAAAAAATTACTTATAAGGTCAACCTAAATAAAATCTAGACAGCTCCTAACTGTTCCAAATTACACCGCAAGGTCCACAAAATTCGAAATTAATCACACCACTAGCCAGGTAAGTGTAAGAAAGGTAGGAGTCTCTCCGTAGATACGGTGACTAATTGAATAACCACACAATCTTTAGGCGTTTACCTTTTGAACCACTTGCCTAGACACCAGTATTTTGATTAATTTAAAATTCAGCCTCCTCTTTGAGTTTCTTGTCCTAATTGAGCTCGAGAGTCTTAGAGGCCAACGTCTACTTGATTTTATTAGGTCAAGATTATGCAAAATACAAGTTTGGTTGTTTGTGGGCCAAGGAAGGGTGATGAAATCCGCACCTTATCTTGTTACAGGTTGTGCCTTTAATGTTAGATTAAAGATGAAAATGCACAAATAAAAAAAAACTATAAACAAATAAAATGACCAAAATTTTCAGTCCCTAATCAAAAACCTTATCATGCTAATTCACTTAAAAACAACCAAGTCAATCATGTGAATTCTGTAATCTCTTTAAGGTCTGGAAATTACTTTAACAATCATGCTGGCATTGATAATAAAGAAGAGAAAAAATTAAATGTTGAATCTAGCATTCCATCTTCAAAGTCAACACAGCCTGAAAAACCCACAAACTC
The DNA here is from genome assembly GCA_020205555.1 of Panax stipuleanatus. Lineage (NCBI taxonomy): Eukaryota > Viridiplantae > Streptophyta > Magnoliopsida > Apiales > Araliaceae > Panax > Panax stipuleanatus. Next base: position 165,630,748 of record CM035117.1, read on the forward strand.
TGAGTCAGTAGGCCCATCCACTAAGCATATGTCAAAAAATGATCAAACCACATCTTCGGAGTCAACTGAAAAAGTCTTTAAACCAAAAGTCCCATTCTCACAAAGACTTATTTCAAACAAGCAATCAGCCCAATTAGACAAAATTCTAGAAGTGTTCAAACAAGTGAAAATTAACATTCATCTTCTAGATGTCATTCAACAAGTTCCCTCATATGTTAAATGCCTAAAAGATTTGTGCACACACAAAAGAACCACTCATGTTCCTAAAAGAGCTTTTCTAACAGCTCATGTTAGTTCTATCTTGTCATGTCAAGTCCATGTGAAATAGGGGTGTTCATTAGGTAGACCATTTCTAGCAATCTCTAATGCGTTAATCAATTGTAGAAATGGACTAATGAAATTGACTTTTGAAAATATGACAATTGACTTAAATGTGTTTAATGTGGGAGAGCAACCTAGTGATTTCATTGATCAGTCCGTTGAAGTGAACATGATTCATGAAATGTCGAAAAATGAACTTACGGGAGAACATGACAATTGACTTAAATGTGTTTAATGTGGGAAAGCAATCTAATAATTTAATTGATCAGTCCGTTAAAGTGAACATGATTCATGAAATGTCGGAATATATATATATATATATATATATATATATATATATATATATATATATATATATTCAGTAGCAACTCTATATGATATTTACTAATATTGTTATACAAGTATATATGGTTATCTGGGACCAGATTTCAGTTTTACTTATAAATGTATTCATTCTTGTATTAATTAATTCAGTGGTGATTCTGTTTAATTAGATTGACAATAAACGTCTGGAAATTGATATTTTTATATAAAAAAATTAATATTTGCACATGATCTCTCTCAAGTCATTTGTAAAATTTGGAGACCAGCAAGGTTATATTAAGTTTGTATTATAATGAAATTATGAATTAATGGCATTGTATTATTTTGTATATTACTATCAGTAAAAAGAGTTTTTTTTCTTTTGTGAAATAAATTTTTATACAAATTGGAAAAAAAAAATTGTTTAACAGTGAGTAATATAATCAGATCATTTGAACATTTCTCTAAACAAAAAAAAACATCTAATAATAATAATAAAAACTGTCAAGTCCTCTTTTTTCTTAAGATGGATTGCATTTAATAGTTGGTGACTTAATTCACTCCTAAATCACTTAAATTTTGAGATATGATATTACTATATTAGGCCTAGTTTCTCAAAAACTATCTTATTTGATTTTATCCTGTTAATTTGTGAAATCAAATGATTTAAAATTTGATGTAAAGTTTATTATAATTTTTGAAATAATATTTTGTACTTAATAATACTTTTGATCGCTTACTATATCAACTATTGTACTACTCAAAATCAAATATATTTACATAAATTTTAAGATTTTTGAAATTAACGGGAAAAAAATCAAATGAGACTTTTTAAAGAATAGATGGACTAAAATTTACGAAAAATGATATTTGCATACAAGTTATCTAACATAAATAGTAAGTCAGTCTTATATCCATCTAAAAATAATATGAAAATATCATTTTTCTATGTGAAAATATCAGTTCTCGTAATTTTATTAATCAACAAACATTTTGATGTTATGCTACCAATAATCAGTAGTCCCTTCCCACACGCACACTGTCCGCATACATAAGGCTGTAAAATAAACAAATAGTTTAGACTCAATTCGTACTCGTTCGATTAAAATTTTGATTCAAACTCGACTCGAAATATAGATAATTCAAATATAAGCAAATTTTAAAATTCAATAAATTACTCGAACCTCCTTAAATTTTAATTTTTTATTGATACTCGAATAAACTGTTCGGACTTAATTCGAGATCGTGCTCGACTTAATAGTTAAACAAGCCTCAATCAAACCTTATTTTATACTCGATAAATTTTGTGAACCAAATCTGAACAACTCAATAATCGACTCGACTCGGTTCATTTACACCCTTAAACGTACATATACATATACATATACATATACATATACATATACATATATATATATATATATATACACACACGATCCGGATCTTAAGCTTACCATTTATCCAATATACTTTGCCGACTCCCTTTTAGCGACGAACCAGACGATGGTTCGGTCCGTCGCTATATATACAACCATCGTCTTAGCTTTTAACGACGGACAACATATAAACGACGGTTGTATATATAACGACGGACCGAGCCGTCGCCCGGTCCGTCGCTAAAAGGGGGTCAACAAAGTATATTAGATAAAGGGTAAGCTTAAAATCCGGATCGTGTGTGTGTGTGTGTGTGTGTATATATATATATATATATATATATATATATATATATATCATTCTACACTAGAAACATATCATCTGCAGCAATACACTTGCACACAGACAAACGATCACAGTGATATCTGGTTTAGAAAATGCAGTGGAAAAATAAAATGCACATTTTCCTTGACTCAATTACATTCGTTTCTGTATATGAAAATCCTCCATTTCCTTTTCTATCAATTAGTAAAAGATCCCACCCAGTGTCTCTACGCGAGCATATGACACAGTGGAGATAAATTTGTGTATAGTTGTTCTTCTGACTCTCTCTCATTGGGAACATAAATATATAAATTTTAGGAACTCAGTCAAAACAACTACAACAGTTGTGTTAACCTACCTGACTTGATTGCAAAAATGCCCAACTTGAACTGCAACAGGTTTGCTTCTAATCAGCACCAGCCATAACCCACGAGCACAGTCGACTAACATGGTGGAATTTTCTCCCTCGACATCTCCCATCTTTGTTGGTGTCGTATAAAAGTGATACACCGCACCATAACTGTATAAAGCTCGTGATATACTTGCCTATAAAGTTCTCTTGCATGATTAGACTAATCGTTCAAGCAGCATGGTATACAAGTTAAGGTTCCGCCTGCTGCAGTGGTATGTTTGGATCGCCAACTTGTCGTAGCCAAAACGGGTATATACTTGGCCTACTGAAGCTGAGAAAGGTCACCCTAGTGGCAGCAAAACACCAATTTCTTGTCTTCACTTGGGCTGCGTAAAACCTTCATTCTTTCTGTAGAACAATGTTATCAATCCTGACAAGTAGCTTTTTAAATGATCAATGTGTACCGGAAAACTTCATGCCTCAGCAAAATCCATTGAACAGGGCTGCTACCCCAACCCCCCTGTTCACCAAAAATCTCAAATCTAAAAATGGAGCTCCTATGTTAGTTTTACTCTGAACAGCTACCGCCACTTTGTAGCATGAACTTCTTTTTTCTTTTTGCTCTTCTTTAAAATAGTTGACACATTATCGACAGCTTTGTGAGATGACTGGGTCTCACCAGTCAACCACTGTAGAGCCTCAGAGGCTGCATCCTTTTCTGCGAGTTTCTTGCTGCTGCATGGCTGACCAACAAAATCCAATCCATTGAAAATCACCGTGGAACGAAACTTGTTGTTCTTTAGCTGTTTTGTCTTGTAGGTGGGTGGTTCATGCCCTGCCCTGCTAAGCAATGTCTGGAGTTGATTTTTGGAATTATCGCTACCACTCGTTAAGAAGAGTGTGTCTTTAGATTTTACTTTTACTTCCTTTTTTGAGGGCGTCGGAATCCGGCGCCCAAAGACAAATCTACCATCACATTGGTCATCCGCAACCACCAATCTTACTGCTGATAGGAGCTCATTGTGGTTGTTAATGTCCGACTTTGGATTCATAAGCTGCCATATAAAATATAGCATCATGAAAGGAATAAGGCGTTAATTTGCTGATAACAACGTGCGAGCTAAAACATGATAATAAGTTCAACGCAATAGTAACTACTGAAACTTAATTCAACACCAGCAGGTCCAGCATGCAACCTAATGTATTGCACATGTACCTTCATCTGAATGAGTTCTTCAAGCTCTTTCTTTAAACTTAGATACAAATTAGCTAAAGCAGGGTTCATGAAAAACTCCAAGTATCCTCCCAACATTTTCAAGTGTCCATCCTATCCAAAAGCAAGAACAAATAAGAAGTCTGCGAAAATATAACAATAAAGGCCAAGTAGCAAGAAGTCCAGCAAAAGTTAAGAGAGCGAGTAGTGAGAAACTTACCAGGCCCCCTCTGGAAATGTTTCCCCCAAACAAGAGAACCACAGAATCAGATACAGCAGTCGAATCCCTCAGAAACACCGAATTCACTTTCAACTTTTCATTAAAAACTAGCCATGGATATGGAATCTTAGGTTCCTGAGCATTCACAGAATTCTGGGCAGAAAAAAAAGGAAGCAGTTCATATTAAAAATAAAAATATAATAAACCACCTTCACACCTACTCTACAATCAGAGAAACTTGTGAATAGCAGCTAAAACAAGAAGACATACCGAGTGCAAAAGTACTGAACCATCCTCCATTGTTTTCAGTGATATCGACTTGTCTTTGTTCTGTCGTAAAAGAGACAATCTATTTGTTACTCAAAACAGTTTAATGTAAGTTGTAGTGGAAAGACTGGTGCTGTGCTGCAAAAGGTGTCCGTTCAAATTTAAAAAGAAATGACATTAGGTCCCAATCCTTAAGAACCTCATTATAACTTCTCTTGTTTTTCTTTTCTGTTTCACTAAGAGGTTTAATGTTAGGTCACCGAACAAACAGAACAATATAAGAGAAGACAAACATTGTTTAATAATTGTTTGATTCTTAAAATGCAAACAATTAGCTGCGAGGTAAATAGAACATAACAAGTTTTAATCCCAATAACCAAATAAAATAGGAATTAAAAGAATAAGAGAAGTTAAAACAAATTTGCGACTCACCACAACAGAGCATATTCCAGGGAATAGACCTGCACAGGTAATAGCTCGGATGAGATGCTCATCATGGCTCCATGTGTTGCAACTTTCTACATTATCAACCAGACCAGTGTCCTTGAGTAAATAAAAGAACTGCTTCCGAAGAGAATCTATTGCTCTTAGAGTTTGTGCAGAAAGGAAGTTTCTCCAACAGTATTCATAACCAGCTTGACGTTTCTCAGCATCCTTCCAACCATCGTAAGCCCGAACAAGAGCAAGATGGTCACTGAAGTCACGAGCAGAGAACTGGGCCTTTGCAGACTCCGCAAGCTACAAAGTCCAAGAAGATATTACTTTTAGGCAAATTCTAAGATCCATACATTGAGCAGGCATCCAGAATAACTTGGAAGCTAGAATAACTTGGAAGCTATATTTGATGAGATATTTATCCGGTGGTGCAGTTTATATTCAAATGAACATAAACATTTGACTTCACATTGAAAACCCAATAATGTAAATAAAATCACTGAATTATTATCAATCCTAAACATGTAAAACCAAAGAAAATGAGAGCTTCACAGACGACCTTTCGAAAGTTCAGTAGCATTGCATTATTAATAGTCCAACTAAACAAAAGGGGTACGTCAATGTTTATGCTTCATATCAGAAGAGTGAGTTACTGAGCAAAAAAAATATTATTGAAAGTAAACATCAGAAGAGCATAAGGAAACATATAGCATCATCTACAGCATCTAAATGGGAAAGCAACATACATCCTTCTTGTCAAATGGCATCAAGAATGGATCTCTGGCACTTAGACCAGCAACAACAGTCATTATTGGATTGAGGCAGTTGAAAATAGCCCCTAATATGAGCATTTTCCCAAGTTTGGGCTCGACTGGAAGCATTGACAAGTTGTGTCCTGCAAAGCAACAAGCAAGATCTCACAACTGAAACTTTTTTTTTCTTTACTACAAACTAATACCATTTTAAATAGAACTTTCCTGCAAAATCATGAAAAATGACAATAATGACAATTTTGACAAAAACAGAAATGACATTTGTTCCTACCTAACACTGTAAGATGTTCATATTCATCTAAAGCCCCAATTATTTTCAGATACTCAATAGCATTTTGAACCTGCAAGTAAATATATCCCAAAGAATGGTTAGGGAAAGTTGAAACAAAATTAAAACAAACAAATTTAGAATTTTGTACACAGACAAGGTTCCGACATGGCAAGAAAGGTTAGGAAAAGTTGAAAGAAAATTAAACTAAATGAATCTATAATTTATAGACACAAAAACGCATGATCATCAAGAAGAAAAGACATCAAGATATGGAGATACAGCTGACAGAGGTAAACACATTATGTTTAATGTCTTAGAATTTAGAAAGGAAAAATTTCACATATGGTTTTCAAAATAACAGCCACAAGGCCCACAACCACAAACCGCGCATGCAGAGTGGTGCTTTGTTTTACATATGGATGCGGTTTAAAATGGTGGGATGCAGTTTCAAATCACACTTCAAATGAAACTCACAAATTTAAAATCACCCTTACTCTTGAATATCTAGGTTTACAGAGAATGCGGTTTTCCTTTACCGTTTTTCTATTTCTCCTCCCTTCTCATAAGCAGAGGGATAATAGCTGTATCTTTCACATCTAATGCCAAACATGGTCAGCATGCCTATTAGTCTTGATATGAGCCAACAGTGGTCCACATGTAATAGACTCTCTCCACATATCATAAAAATGATAAAGGCAGATTGAAGGGGGGGTGTAGTACGGAGGGTGTGGTTTTAGGCACATCCACAAGCAAAAATTTCACATATGGTTTTCAAAATAACAGCCACAAGGCCCACAACCACAAACCGCACATGCAGAGTGGTGCTTTGTGTTACATGGGGATGTGGTTTAAATTGGTGGGGATGCAGTCTCAAATCACGCTTGATTAAAATCACACTTCAAATGAAACTCACAAATTTAAAATCACCCTATAATTAATTTAAACTAACAACTTAATAAATTATACCATAAAATGGCGTATTGTATTGGTGTAAAATATTAAAATATAAATATATTGCGGTGCGGTCCAGTGCAATTTTAGGGGTAGCATTCGCATTCATATTCAGAAATGGGATTTTTTGCTTTCCCCTAAGCATAAGCAGCATATAGATCCCTCAATACGAATGCAGATTCTTTAATAAAGAAATAATACAAGAAGATTTCAGCCAAAACTTACTGAAAGCGGTTCTGGTGGCTGCAAGGCCCTAGATAGGAACTCTGAAATACTACCTAATTGCAAACTTTTGATTTGCAAACATAGAGATTGTAAAGGTGTCCTCAGAAGCTCTGGTAGTTGATAATCAGCAAAAGCATCATGTATGCATCTAGGATAGAGATGGTAACATTCTCCTGGTTGAACACGGCCAGCTCTTCCTCTTCTCTACAAACATAGGGTAATATCATTGACACGTGCAATAATGGCCAAAATAATACATAGTAAAATGAATACTCTTGCATGAAACTACTTAAATGTCTAAACTTAGCAGATGTTACTGACCAGGAATCTCCCACATAATATCATCACAAAAGATATTTAAAATATCACATTGGAGTCAGAATAGTCTTACTTGCCGAGCAGAAGCCTTTGAGATCCATGAAGGCAGCAAACACGGTGTGTTATTCAGTGCATCATAAGACGTCTCCTTTGCTTTTCCACAGTCCACCACAAAAACCACATCATTAATGGTTATACTTGTCTCAGCCATGTTTGTGGCCAGAACTATTTTCCTGACTCCTTCTTCAGGCTTATTGAATATCAACCTCTGATATTATGAAAAAATATAACCCATTAAATTACTATTACCATTTCAATTCATAACATACTTGTGCTCAAGCTTTGTAGTACAACATAGAAGTGAAAGTTAAGTTATGAACTTATTTCTTCTTTCAGCTGGAAGGAACAATTTAAAATAAATAAAGAATATTCAGCAAGGAATGATTGCTTCCAAATGGAATTAGATAGTTATGCTCAGTTTCCACAATTTGCCCATGCAACAGTGGAATTAAAGCGCAGTAGACAGACATTAAAGATCAAACCATTGAATTAATTCAGAATCCTACTTGTTTTGTTCTCTTTTTGTTGTTTCAAAAGCTGCAGGGCTGCCAGTGTATCAACAAATCTAGGTCGCACAGAATTAATAGCAACACATCTGCTCTTCTCTGAACATGCTTTGACAAACACACACACACACACACACACACACACACACACACACACACACTCTTTTCTGTTTTGTTCATATAAAGCTGCAGCTTGCTAGAAATTAGACAAAACCACTATGAGAGACAGAAATAAACTATTTACACAAGAAATGTGCATTGCTTTTCTGCATATGTATACTTCCAGAGTTCAAGTTCCTACCCTAGTAAGCATCTTAGAGAGGGAAAATGACAAGGAACAGTATAAAATTTTGTTCTTATTAGTATCAATAGGTTCAAATATTTTACATCTATGCTTTTGCTAAAGTAAGATAGATTGAAATTGGACAAAGTTCGTTGTGTTTGCAATTCACGTGGCCCGAGAAGGTTTTGCATATGGGAGGTAGTTGTGTTCAATGGGTAGCGCAGGAAATGGGTTGGTGATGGATACCTGTGTGTGTACAGATACATGTGTTTAAGCTATACATAAAAGAATTTGACTTAATGAGTGAATAACTAAATTATAACTGCAAAATACAATGAAATAATTTATTTTGAAAATCAAGGGTAAAACTGAAATTATGAAGGAATGCTGAGATAATGTCACCGTTATCTGTTAGGCAACACCGACAGTGTTTGACTAAATAGGGAGAATTTGTTAGCAAGGTGAAACCTCGAGGGTGGCTTGTGTCATTTGCCAGGGACTAGGGGTTTTCCATATCATTTATACAAAACCGGGTACTTTAGTCAAATACCTATTACCAGCAAGCCCGTGCCAAAGAAGTTTTATATCATGGTGAAGGATTGGTCAACTAAAATAGATCATAGACTGACTACAATAAAAGTAACCATACGATAAAAGGAAAACACAATAAATAATAATAGCAAGGTTACCTGTTCTGAGCTGTCCATCGAACCATGGCATGCAAGCAGCAAAACTTTGCTTGGATCTCCCAAGAGTGGATGAGCTTCGAGCTGACCCTTCAATGAATTTATGTCATCCCAACCAGTCATGAACACCAAAATAGCACCAGGCCTTTCTTTTCTACATATATGGTCAAGTACATGCTCAATGAGGTTAAAGCCAATGGAATCAGGATTCCAACAGGATAGTGATTCCCGAATCCGTGGACTATACTCCCTAAAATCAACAGCTTCCAGAGCATCCTGTTTCAAAGTTAAACACAAGTCTATAATAAAAATAATTTTAAAAATAAAAAGACTCTTAAACTTGAATACCTCTACAGCTGAAGCAATTTGGCTCTTTCTCTTTCTAAGAGCTTGTTTCTGCATTTTCCACATCTTATCTTGACCATAATTGTCAATTTGATTACATGTAGTTAGCCTATACCCAGTCATTTCCAAAATATTCTCCAGAAAAAGACTTCGAACTGGGTACGTAAAACCCTGAAAATTAAACATCCCCACAACCAAAATCAAAGATTAATCCAACATACAAGTTTATAAATCTTGCTTAAAAATATAGGAAGAAGAATAAACATACTAAGGGCATGTTCAAGTTTAACATTTTGTAACCTAAGGTTATTTCCACCAAAACAAATGAATGAAGAATAAATGAATAATGGGAAGGAAAAAACAGACAAACACACACACATATGTACATTAAGCATAAATAAAAAAGGAAATTGATATTTCCACATGAAAAGTGTCGCCATAGATGTATAGCAACAGGTTTTCAGTTTCCATAAAAAAACGTAATCTTACACAGGATTCCTTCTTTAATCTATAAGAAAAATGGATCCTTTTGCTTTGTTTAATATAACAATGGGGAAGCAAAATATATCCCCAAGGCAGAGAAATCCTTATGGTAGGGATACCTCATTACCCTTTTTGTGCTTGATTCAGCTGTAAGTAAGCCATGGAAAGTAAAATTGGAAGCTACTTTACATTGTTCCATCGTGTAGTAGGGCTGTGATTAACCATCTATATAGTAATCTTTCTCATACAGCCAAACATATTACTCTCTTTGTGATGTAATATTTAATAATTATATCTATGGCTCTGTTCATGTGAAAGAAGACAATGTCCAACTCTTTTCATTTTCTTTTACAGCCATTTCGACGATGAAAGATTTTTGTGGGCCCAAAAGGGGAGGGCAACCTTCCACTTTTACTTTTCCTCTTTACAAAAATAAGGATGGGTATTTTTCATTTATTTATTTAAGAGGCACCAAAAGGAGGCGTCATCCGACTAAATGCAGATCATACAGTGATGCAACAAGAAGAATACCCCTTAATTTAACTTCTACTTCCATCTGTCAATCCCTTTCACTTTAACTCTCTACCGTACACAAGGTATAAAAAATAGATGTGTGGCGCCAACATAATTTTCTTCACAATAGACTTGGTCATCAAAAAGAATTACAAGTAAGAGAGAGCGGAAATGTGATGTATGTTTATTTACTTTATTACTATGACGGATATATGTTTATTTATTTTATTTCTATGAATTTATGCTATCACAAACATGATGAGACTTCTATGTCACTCAAAAATATGTGAAAAATGAAATGATAGAATAAACTAAGGGGATCTGAAGAAAGTGGTGGTACATAAATAACATTGTTAGCTTCCTGAGTTCAGGAAATTCTGCTTGAATCCCCAATTTCTAGCTGAATATCAGACTTTTCAGGGACTGGAACCTGCATGAGTTGGAAACAAGTAACGGTGTAATACCAATCAGCAGAAGACAGAACTTGGTATTCCAAACTTACAGGTATATGGATCATAGGAGCACCGCCAAAGTAGGTGGAGAAAAGCTCTGCATTTAGGGTTGCACTCATCAAAATCAACCTCAATTCTGGTCGGCGAGGAAGGAGATCCTTAAGGACAATGAGAAGAAAATCTAGCATGAAATGAAGAGACCGTGGTGAGAAAATACACATTAGATGCAGAAAGAATAGTAGATATATCCCCAACTACCTTCATTCATTCCACGTTCATGAATCTCATCAACAATTACGTGAGTAACACCTTTCAACTTCCTGTCAACAAGCAATCTCCTCAATAAAATGCCAGTAGTGCAAAATAGAAGGCGAGTGTCCCTCCCTCTCATACCCTCCAGCCGAACTTTATAACCAACCTTTGAAAGGGAAGGGAGGGGGGGGAAGGCAACAGAATTACAAGAGAAAAAGGAAATTCATGTTAATTTACCAAGAAAAAAATTGTTAACAACTAAGGTTTTGCCATATAGTATAGAAGTGAAGGCACAAACTTACAGATTCTCCCAGTTTCTCCCCTCGCTCAGCAGCAACTCTTTCAGCCACTGACATTGCAGATATTCGTCTAGGCTGAGTACAAATAATACTGCAAGAAGCACCATGAGCAGCTTCGACCTCAGCCTCTAAGATATATTGAGGAAGTTGTGTGGTTTTACCACAACCAGTTTCACCTGACACAACCACCACCTGAAATCACAGGAAAGTAACAGGCCATATCTTGGTGAGAAAAATGCAGCCCCTCGTTTTAATTCAAAATTTACTAGTTCCAAATGTTTAAGGTCTACAATGAGCCTGAACAAATGATGATTCAAGTTCAACTCATTTTTGGAATGCATATCTTGACTCTTCCTGGGCGACCACTTGGGAGCATTTCGCGCCTAACTATTTTATATTAACAGAGGGATTGCTAGCTTTTTTAGATCTTGTTGGAGTTTAGCCTTGAAACATTATGTAATAATCATTGTGAGTCTTGGTAGCCCAAGTTTCCTGTCTTTTTGTCAATCAATTTGTACATGGGTGGCACACCCTTGGTGCCTCTTTGAATATAATATTACTTATAAAATGAACTTGGATATGAGGATTGCAGTGCAATATGATCAAAAGGAGTGAGTAATATAGAGGTTGCTCTTTAACAGAAAACTTGACCTTAAAAACATTAATTATGTTAGTAAGGCTTATTAATTATAAAATAATGGATGAACTTCAATGGTTTAGGAATTACACACTATGAGAACTCATTAATTGAGCATAACAGGCTATTTTTTAGTTCACGAATCATATTTGCAGAGTGGTAAAGAGAATTATCCAAGTGTCTTGACGACACTATTCTATTTATTGGAAAAGTATCAACTGCTAGCTCATGTTAGAACTATACAACCTCAGCTAACATTTATATATAACCACAACAAGCCTTAATAGTTTTTATATAGTTTCTTATTTCAATCTTCTGCAAAATTAGTTCTTCTATAGGTGAGCTTATATTTAATAAATTAATATATATATTATAGAGAGAGAGAGATCATGATCAGGCTATCAAAACCAAATTAAAAGGAAAAAACAAAACATGAAATACCTGGTTTTGCGAAATCATGTTTAGCAATGAATCTTTTTCTTTGTATGCAGGGAGACTCTTGCGAAATTCTTGCATTGTTTGGCCTTCTGAAGACTCCTATACGAAGACAGATGCTTTAAGAAAAACATGTGCATGTTCTCAATTTCAGGGTTACAACCAAATATAAGAAGAGGGAGCATATTGGCACTATTCAAGTACAATGATTATAAACAGAAACAGATAAAATGTGAACCCTAATGAGCTACTATCTTTTTTATGATTAAATACGACACTTCAACCAATATCTTGATAAGATAAACGATACTCTAAGCACCATACGCCAATACTTTGTTCTCTCTTGAGATGCTAAAATTAAAGCCCTGCATGAACTTGAGAGGCACAATCATGCATGTGGTAAGCATTTGAGGATCTCTTGTTACAAACAATTTCTCTTTTGGCTTACCTGAATTAAGTGTCACAAAAAAGAGAAGATACTCTATAAAGCAGAAAGTAATAAAAAAAATCCAAAAGGATATTTTAATAGTTAGGTATTAAACATGTTAGCCAGTCTGTTTTGCATTGTGAACAACCTTAAGCTGAATTTATTGGCCTAACCTTCGATTTCAGGTAGGTAAAACTTCGTGCATGCTTTAGTTACAATCTGGAAAAAGAATTCCATGAGAGGGAATAATCACTAGAATCTCCCAACTGTATGCTAGGATGGTTCAACTATTCCTTTCTGATGTAGGGAACCAAAAAGAAAGAAAGATAAAGAAGGGTAATCATTCATTTTAAACATCATCTGTTAAGTGGGCTTTGTTTCGCCTTGACCACATGATGTGCTTCTACCTTGGTATGATACATACTGGAACAAAGGATGTTTCACAACCAATAGATACTTGTGTTTCAACCAAGAGGTCCTCAGTTTTCTTTTATCTATGATAAAGCTATTTGCGTGTAAAAAAGAAGACTATTCAATAATATCTTGTGGGGATTACATCACTATTGAAAAGGACTCAAAACCCTAATATTACTTGGGGAACAATAGAAGTACTAAACGACTAAAATACCCTAACTAAATATTAAAATTTCCTAATAAACATAAATATCCTAAATCCCCACTAATAAATAAAATCAATTAATTAAATCAATTAATCTTGCATTAAACAAAATAAAACACCAAAAAAAAATATAAAAAATCTCTTTTTGTTCTTGACTTGTGATCCCCATCATGAACACATGCATATGTACATAGAACGAAATTCGTGAAACTAAGCAAACTTAAATTTCAAGTTCACAAATTTTATCCAGATAATGCAAGATAGACACCTTATATATAACACCAGCTTTTATTAAAAACAAAATGCAACTATAAGCTAGATGCAATTACACTGGAAAAGTGAGTGCAATTTCAGTGAGATTAACCTGCCAATTTTGTTGTTTGTTACGAATTTCCAAACTTTTCCTCTGAAGAATTCTCTCTGCAACAACGCTGATTTTTGTTATCGGCTCCTCTTGCTCATAAAGTCCTTCGTTGGTAGCCAGATAGCCACCACTGCTTGATCTTGAAAAGGCATTATCCAACAAAAACTCCTTACTTATAAGCTTTCTAGCAAGGTATTGTTTAAGATGAGCATCTAACCGATCTTGCAAGCCATAACCTAAGACAACCTACAAAATTTCAAAATTTGTAAATTCTTTAAAGTAGACGGTTTATGGAAAAGAAAAGTAACAGATTAAGATTAGGGAAAAGAAAACAAAAATCCAGAACAACATACCTCCCTCTGTGGTCGTTTATCATCAAGATCCGATCTGTAATTTGGCAGTGGGACTTTACTAATGACAACTACTTTAACATATTGATGGCTGCAAAGAAAACATTATTCATAACCCACAACAAATTACAAGAAACAACCAATGTAAACACTACAACAGAGAATCTCAAAGAACCTGCATAAACCCATTCTGGTTGCCAGTGCTGAAAGTTGCTCAAAATCTCGTCTGTCCTTTTTCTCCCTGGACACCACTTCTTGTTCATCTTTGTTTCGTATAAGCATGGTTAATTTCCACTTCCACTCTTCAATATTTTCAAGGGTCGAAGCACCCTGATAATCATAAGTCAGTAATAAAAGAACATTAGGCATCATAACGCGAATATAATCATACAAATTTATAATGCAGGAGAAATCATATTTACTGGAATATTGCTTTTGTTCAAGCAGTTAAATTGATTACCATATGTAAAGCAATATAAGAAACAGTTAATTTATAAAAAAAAATTAAAATATATTTATTTAGACATAAAAACAGTAACAATTCAAAAAAATTACATATTTTTCATACCAACAAATTTTATGCACTTGCCAATTTTTGACTTCCATTTAATTACTGACAAAAGCTAATCCCATTGAGAAACTGTAACTAAATTTGAAATTATTTAAAGTTATGGCATTGCTTCTGCATGAATACTCAACTGGTTTGAATTTTTCAGAACATTCAGAACAAAACATTACGAAGAAATTTGTTTTCTTATTTTATTTTTATTTTTTTTTAATTAGGTGCTGAACGCTAACTAATTTGCATTAATCACTGACAAAAGCAAATAGAACTGATAAAAATATAGTCTTCACTTACTTATGAGGAAAAAAAATACAATCTTGACTTTTGATGTGTTGCGTTGCCCTCTTCAAACGAGTAAGGGAAACTCAGTAAATTTAGTAGTCAAATTTTATATATTCCAATCAAACAAGTAAAACCCAAGTTAACATATTTCCCAAATGCCATGAACAAAAATTTGAGGAAATGGGTGCAAACCCAATTGAATATACTAAATTTTGCACTAAATTTAACCCTAAAAAAGAAACTTCAATCTAACACACTTTTAAATGCCCAAAAAATTTGAGAAAATGGGTAGAAACCCAATTGTGTTTTACTGAATTTTTCTACTGATAACTCACCAACTGCTGACCCGACTGGAATTCGCCATCAGATTCTTCCTCAGAAGCGTACTCATCGTAAGCATACCGACCGTATGGAAAACTCTGATTATAAAAATAAGGCAAAGAAGCGGAGGAATTTCTACGCTTCAGTATAAACGGCGAGTTAACACTGGAGGAAGAAGCCGAGCAAGCAAATGGAAAAGTGGGTTTTGAACGGCGGAGGAGGATGAATGACTGAGCTAGGTCTCGGCCTCTCACGGCGGCCGGCAGCGGCGAGGGGCGGAGGAGTCTGAGGGGAAGGTGGAGTCGTGTTTGTTTGAGAGACATGGAGATAATAGTGGTGGATTTGAGGCGTATGAAAATGGGTGAGGAAGGCATGATTGTGAGGAATTGGGGTTTAATGGGGCGACATGTTTTTTTTTGTGGTTTTTAGGGTTTTTGGTGCTGCAGAGAGAAACAAGTGGTTGGTTAATTTGTAGTTCTGCGAGTGCACTGGCGTGTACAAAAAAGAGTGGAAGAAAGCTAGACCAGGTTAGGCTTTTACATGAAGGAATACTACTGTTTGGTCCTTTACATTCACAAGTAAACAAGTAGGTCCAACCAAGATATTTCTTTTTGGTGCAAAAAAGTAGAACTTAAACCAGTGGAATGAGTTTTAACTTATCGAATTTGAGCTCATTTGAGAGTTAAAAAATCGAGTCGAGTCGAGTTGAGTCGAGTCAAATTTTAAATTAATTTAAAATTTATTATAAGAGCTCGTCCCATTCATAAGTGAATTGAGCTCAACATGAGTTGGGTCTAGTCAAATTTAAACTCGATTTATTTAAATTTTTAATTATAAAAGTAAACAAAATAATTAATTAAATAGTAAACAAATCAAGCCTAAATGAGCCTCATTTAGCCTAAATAAATCGGGTTCAAATTAGATATTGAATTATACGAGTTTAACTCATTTAACTAAATAAGGAAAATAATTTGTTCAAGTTTGACTCATATAACGAGTTCGAGAATTTAACTTAATGGTAAGTTAGTCAATTGACAAATATAGTGCTAACATGCTCGATTGCGCGGTATTAGTCAATTAACAAAAGTTAATTTCATGCTAACCACTCCTAGTTATTTCAAATTACAATAGAGTGCCGAACTCTTAAATAGTCAAATTTGTTTAAATTTAGAGTTTAAAATTTAAAATTTAAGGTTTAAATTTCTAAAGATATAATATGTTATATATGTGTATATATATATATTCAATAGTACTACAATAATTTTTGCAAATTATTTTTTTAAATAATATTTTTACAATATTGATCTCATTTACCGTTCAAAATTTTCAACTTCTCTTGAAAAATATCAATTCCCTAATTTTTATGTGCCTAAAATGCTTGGACTCAGTCTCATAGTGATACAATAGAGCTGACAATTTAAGTTGAAAATCATATAGTTAATCAAAATCATTTGGATCTATTGGGTTGGTTAACTACTTTTTAAGTGATGGGTTGGTTTGGTTTTGGACCCATATTATTATTATAAATATGGGTTGTATCTAGTTTAACTAATTTTGACTCATATTAGTCTATAATAGTTTTTTGCACTTTGTAGAGCTAATACATCAACATGTATGTATTATTACACTACATTCTTATATAACACATATATATTATACATATTACATACTTTTGTAATTTATACATTTGTAATTAATATATAAAAACCATTTCACTAATTATGGAATTAATCAATAATAAAGTTAACACTTTTAGTATAACGAACTACTAATTTAAATAATTAATATATCATTCCTTAATTAATTAAAATAACTCATTTAAATTATACAATTTATATTATATAATTAAATTTTATTTCCTCCTTCTCTCCATAAATTGTTTTATATTATATTATATAATTTAATTTAATTTTTCTCACGCTACCCCCACCCCACCCCACCCCCCCCCCCCCCAAAAAAAAATTAATATTTATTAATTATGTAAGCAATGATGTCATAGGATCGATAATGTAAGCGATGATGTCATAAATTATGATAAAAAGACTATTTTACCCTTACTCTGCTAAGCCTATAAATAGAAGCTCATTTCTTCATTATTTTTCACCAATTCACTAAAACTTTAGAGAGAGAAAGTATAGAGAGAGTAAGAGAGAAAGAAGAAGAGTATTCTACTATTACACTAGTGTAGTATTCAAATTTTTATTAAGGTAAGGGGTATTATTTCTTTGGTATTCATGAATGGAGTTATTTTCTTTCAATACTCGTAAGGGTTGTTATTCCATTCTTTATTATTCTGTTGGAATAACCTGTTTATGCGGACTACCGCATGCATGCATGGTGAATGCGGACTACCGCATTCATGTTTATGCGGACTACCGCATGATCGATAATGTAAACTGAATAACCCTTCTTATTCAGTTGTTATTAAATTGTGAAAATAAAATGTCTGAGCGGACTACCGCCTGACGGGTGAAAATCTAATTGCAGTTTCGTATATTGTTTCATTTCAGATTTCTAACTCTAAACTTACTACGGTAAGTATTGCTTCTATAATTTCTAAAATGATCAGAATTCCTTGAGTCTTGCGCTTTATCTAATATCGTTTCACTGGAATATTGGTCTGAACTTTCTTGTGAAATTTTTTATCTTTTCATGTCGAGTTACTATTCACGAGTTATTATTCACTAGTTATTATTCACGGGATACTATTAACGGTAAAAAAAATATTTTTTTTTCTTCCAAATCATCTTTGATTGGATCCAGGTTTTGATCTTCATTCTTGAACTCTGAATAAATTCTCTAATATTTATCCTTTATCTCACTGGATTCGTTATTCGTATTATTTTTCATCATCCTCAGTCCTAAATGGTGATATAACTGAATATCTTTGGCCTGTAGTGCAAAGATGAATGATTACTTGATGAATATCTTTGGCCTGTAGTGCAAAGATGAATGATTACTTGATAAATATCTTTGGCCCGTAGTGCAAAGATGGACAGGTGTTGAGATGAACATGACCACTGGTGATACAAATGAATATCTTTGGCCGTAGTGCAAAGACGAATATTTGATTCGAGATATATATTGATTGATGTTACAGGGATAAAATATTGATGATGGACTTTTAAATCATAGAAGATAGTAGACCTCATTTCTCTACTTAACTCTTCTAATGAATTGTTATTTCCGCTGCGAATATTGATCTAAAACTTCTTGTCCATAATATTTTATCTGATTTATTGAAGGCTAACGATAATTTATTTTTCATTATCTTAGTCATAATATTCTTTACTGGGCTAGTTGAACTCACCCTTTTCTTTTATTGTTCTCTTCAGGAAATGAGAATATCGCGGGTACTAGTCGAAAAATGGAGTGATGGTCTAAGTTAGAGCTGTAGAAGTCCTCACTATTTTTTTTTATAAAATAGTGTGATAATAAATGTAACGAGGACTTAGTTTGAATGTTTATATTTTCTACATGTCTGTATTAACACTCACAGTTGCGTGGTTGTATTTTGCACGACCGTTTGATATGAAAGATTGTATTTAAATTCTGCACCATGTATTTGACGACTCTGAATGGATTGAATTGATTGGACCAATTCTAGGGACGTCACACCTCACCCCTCACATCCAAAAAATATATTTCTCGATAATGTATACACCTCCACCCCGCCTCCTCCTTCTCTATTCAATTCTCCACGTACGTACGAGCTGTAAATTAATTAATTACGATGTCAAGACTCAAAATTAAGGAGGAATATTCAGAGAGCAAATACATGCACTGAATATATATACTGTGTACAATATTATATATATATATATATATATATATATATATATATATATATAATTAATGCAATTCACAAAAATTAAGTTGTACGTATTTGTGGTGTTCTCGTGGTCTATTCAATGTAAAATTTGAGGTGTACCCCCACTCCCCCACTCACCCCTACACTCAAAAAATAATATTTATTGATTATGTATATACCTTTATCCCCCACCCACTCCCACTCCCACCCCCTGCCCCTCGTCCCTCACCCCCACCAAAAAAATAATATTTATTGATTATGTATACATCTCGCCCCCCCAACCCCCGCTCCTCCAAAAAAATATTATTTATTGATTATATATACACTCCCTTCGCCCCTGCCCCACCCACCCAAAAAAATAATAATATTTACATATTATATATATATTCAAAAAAAAATATTTACTGATTATTGTAATAAAATTCTCAATAATTTCATTAATTTTAATTAACATAATAATTATTAATGTAATTTTTTTTTGAAAGTGCCTATAATCACAAAATTAATATTTTTAATACTTAAATTAGTCACATCAATTAAATTTTTTAGTTTTAAACTGGGGTTTAAAAAATTAAAATAAAACACTTTTAGTATAATAAAAATTAAGATTTTAATAAAATTATAATTTAAAAATAAGTCGACTTGAATTCGACCCATAACTATTTAAATTCAAATCACATAACACATATTAAATAAAAATAATATAATTTTAATTTTAAAATTAACTCAAATCTATTTTATGTAACTCAAAATTAATTCAAACCTATTTTTTTGCAAGATACAACACACTCAAAATCTAGGGCTTTCTATTATTTCCCGCATCTTCCTTTCTCACTCCTAGGGTTTTACTCTCTCGATCTCTCTTCGATCTCGCCACCAATGGCGACCGCAGCAATCCAAGCCCCATCATCCAAAACCGAAAGCTATGTCGACAATAAGCGGAAGGACGACATCCGTATGGCCAACATCGTCGCCGCAAGATCCGTCGCCGACGCCGTTCGTACCAGTCTCGGCCCCAAAGGCATGGACAAGATGATATCCACCGCCTCCGGCGAGGTCATCATCACCAACGACGGTGCCACCATCCTACACAAGATGGAAGTCCTCCAGCCTGCCGCCAAGTTCCTGGTTGAACTTTCTAAGTCCCAGGACATCGTCGCCGGTGACGGAACCACCACCGTCGTCGTTATCGCGGGTGCGTTACTCAAACAATGTCAATCTCTCCTCTCCTCAGGTGTTCATCCCACTGTCATCTCTGATTCGCTCCACAAAGTCTCCCTTAAATCGATTGATGTTTTAACTGCCATGGCTGTTCCGGTGGAACTCTCCGACCGCGGATCTTTGGTAAAATCTGCTAGCACTTCATTAAATAGCAAAGTCGTATCGCAGTATTCAAGTCTCTTAGCTCCACTAGCAGTTGACGCCGTTTTGTCTGTTGTGGATCCTGTAAAACCTGATTTAGTTGATCTCCGGGATGTTAAGATTGTTAAAAAACTTGGGGGTACGGTTGATGATACCGAGTTGGTGAAAGGTTTGGTTTTTGATAAGAAAGTGAGTCATTCTGCTGGAGGTCCGACCCGGGTCGAAAATGCAAAAATTGCTGTTATACAGTTTCAGATTTCCCCTCCAAAAACGGATATTGAGCAGTCTATTGTTGTTTCGGATTATACCCAGATGGATAGGATATTGAAGGAAGAGAGGAATTACATTTTGGGTATGATTAAGAAGATCAAGGCAACTGGGTGTAATGTGTTGTTGATCCAGAAGAGTATTTTGAGGGACGCTGTTACAGATTTGTCACTTCATTATTTGGCCAAGGCGAAGATTTTGGTGATTAAGGACGCGGAGCGTGATGAGATTGAGTTTATTACTAAGACATTGAATTGTTTACCCATTGCGAATATTGAGCATTTTCGTGCAGAGAAGTTGGGATTTGCTGATTTGGTTGAGGAGGCTTCACTTGGAGATGGGAAAATTGTGAAGATTACTGGGATTAAGGAAATGGGTAGAACAACCACGGTGTTGGTTCGTGGGTCGAATCATTTGGTTCTTGACGAGGCAGAGCGGAGCTTGCATGACGCCTTGTGTGTTGTTAGGTGTTTGGTGAATAAGAAGTTTCTGATTGCAGGGGGTGGGGCGCCTGAGATTGAGCTTTCAAGGCAATTGGGAGCTTGGGCAAAGGTCTTGCAGGGCATGGAAGGTTACTGTGTGAAGTCGTTTGCCGAGGCATTGGAAGTTATTCCATATACTTTGGCTGAGAATGCAGGTTTAAATCCAATTGCTATTGTGACTGAGCTTCGCAACAGGCATGCCCAAGGCGAGATCAATGCTGGGATCAATGTGAGGAAGGGGCAGATTACTAATATCTTGGAGGAGAATGTAGTGCAACCCCTGCTAGTGAGCACAAGTGCGGTTTCACTGGCTACCGAGTGTGTGCGGATGATTTTGAAGATTGATGACATTGTTACGGTGAGGTAGATTTGATCAGAGCATGACATTGTCGGAGGTTTAGAAACTGGTTGTATTGTCTTTTTTGATGTTTGTGTGCTTCTTGTATTAGTTGTTTGTCATGTTGGAATTGATTTTGTTGAATGAATATTGACTTGTCTTATTGCAAAGTTATGTTTACTTTAGCTGTAGTTATTTATATATTTGACAGCATTTTCATCAGCTGTTATAGGTTCAGATGTTGTTTGCGATGGTCACGTTGGTTCTAGAACTGAGAAAAATATAATCTTGGCTTATACTTGTCAGGGAAAAAAAACAATCTTGTCTTTGGATGTGTTGCCTCTTAGAACGAGTAAGGGAAGCTCAGCAAATTTATTAGTCAAATTTTATATCTTCCAATCAAACAAGCAAAACCCAAGTTAACATATTTCCCAAATGCCTAGAACAAAAATTTGAGGAAATGGGTACAAAATTCTTCCTCAGAAGCGTACTCATTGTAAGCATATCGATTGTATGGAAAACTCTGATTATAAAAATAAGGCAAAGAAGCGCCGGAGGAAGAAGCCGAGCAAGCAAATGGGAAAGTGGGTTGTAAGTTGTAACCACCATTCTACAGCCGAGATCACTCCCGTAATTTCACAATTTCACTTTTTATCTATGCGACGACAACAAATTTCGTGTTTAATTTCTTTGTGTAATTAGTAAGATCTTACATGATCATAGGAGCCTTTAATTAGGGTAGGGAATCATTCTCAATTTCCTGGCACAATCAAATGATACGGAGATCATCGCAGCTTTGATTATGGCGGCAAAGTGAGGATTTGAAGAATAAAAATGAGTTTAGGTTCAACGGAGAGGCATACGAATTTCTCAAATATTTTTCCTTGGTTTTCTTAGTTCCTTATTTCTTCTTTTAGTATTTTAGATATCTTAGTTAAATTCCAGTCTAGTCTCAACATTAATTTCATTTTCTTGTAATTACAGTGCCAATTTCAATTTTATATAAATAATCTGTGTCACATTTCGTTCGTGCTGTGGTTGAAATTACTCTTCTATTCTTTAGCCCCTTATTTGTTGCATTTGGTATCAGAGCGAGTCATCCTTGGCTAATGGTACAAGATGGAAGACTTTAGATGAACGGCTCTACGTGTATCACTGAGATGAATGTCTTAATCAAACAGAACGGGGAGATTGTGAATCAACGAATGAAGAAATTTGAAGGTACACTGAAGGACGTGAAATAATTTATTTTAGGACCGAAACCAATGGAAGAAGCCGATATGGAATCTAGCCCAGTTAATGATAATGGCGATGAAGTGTGGAAGTGAGCAACCTATACCCCGTATCAGTCCCCTTTCATGTATAACAATCCTCCACCGCATTTTTTCTAGCAAAATTTCACACCAAACCAAAACCAAGCTTTCTAGACTATGCATAATTCCAATTGGGGTCCTCACAAGTCACCTATGACTGATTTCCCAAAATTTGATGGTTGTGACCCTAGAGGATGGGTAATGTGTTGTGATCAGTATTTTGACTTCAATCCCATGGAGAAGTGCGAAAAACCAAATTTGTCTCGATTCATTTTGAAGGGAAAAGCTAGATTATGGCACCAATTTGAGAGAGGTGTTCATTAATGAGGTGATTGTAAGATTTGGTGATACTGACCATTTTGATGTTCAGGTTGAATTTAACAAACTTTCACGGACTTCTGCGGTCAAGATGAATTTGAGGAACTAAGGGTTATGATTGTGACTAAGCAAAGAGGTTTTACGAAGGAATATTTTATGGAATTTCTTAACATGTGCCTTTAGGGCACATGCTAAGCACACAGTTCAAGAGAATATTCTCTTGAATTGTGTGCATATTCCCTTGAATTTGGTGTAAATGCAGAAATCAAAAGAATATGCAAGCAGTTCAAGAAAATATTCTCTTGAACTTTGTGCTTAGCATGTGTACTTAGGGCACATGTTAAGAGGACCCATATTTTATTTCAAGTTTCATTAGTGGTATCCAGGAAAATTTTAGGGATGTTGTTCGGCCTTTCAAACCAAGGTTGTTGACTGATGTTGTACTTTTGGCCAAAAAGGAAGAAGCAAAGGTCAACAATAATTATTAGCCCTCTAAACCTTCTCTTAAACAAGCCACGACCCATTTCAACAATCCAATCAACTTACCCTACAAATTCAAGATACAACCATAATTCTAAGCCCACACCTACACACTGAAAAACTATTTCCAATTATTATAAATCAACCACTATTAATTCCTAAAATAGCGTCAATACCCCATTATGGCAAAAACCCAAATTATCTATTAATGAAGTCAATGAGAGGGGAAGGAAGGGATTATGCTTTTATTGCGACGACAAATTCGTTCTGGGTCACAAGTACACAACTAATTTATATATGATTCATGGGGAGGAGGGACACGATGTCCAGGATGTAGTTACAATAGAGGACATTATAGAATAAACTTTGATGGAAGATGGGGTAGAAATCTCAGTCCATGCACTCTTTGGTAGTGTAACCTACAACACTCTCAAGCTCAAGAGAATGGTAGGAAAGCAAGTTATTATCATACTTGTTGATAGTGGGTCTGCCCATAATTTCTTGGATTAAGACACTGCTAGGATGTTGGGGTGTCAAGTGGAGCCTACAAACTCATTATGAGTGGCTGTTGCAGATGGGAACAAGTTGGTGAGTGATAGTAAATGTGGTAATTTCAAATGGGCAATGTAGGGACACCAATTCAAGTCATGCATAGGGGTGCTCATCGGTAAAAAACCGAATCGGTATCGAAAAAATCGAACCGGTACCGAACCCAAAATACCGAAAAATCAAGAACCGGTACCGGTACCGAAAAATAGGTTTCGGTACCGATTCGGTACAAAATCGGTTTCGGTTTTTTCGGTTCGGTTTTCGGCTATACCGCAAAAATTAAATAATTAAATATTTTTTTTATATTAATAAATTTTTTTAAAACTAAGAATTTTTTTATATATATTAATAGAATTTCATTTTTTAATCTACCATTTCATTTTATAATTTACATTTCTTTTTATAATTTACCATTTCTTTTTGTAATCTACCATTTCTTTTTATTATTATTATTATTATTGGTGTTAGTATTATTTATTTTATTTATTTAAAAATCTATACTTTTACAATTTCATATATGCTAGAAATTTTAGATAGCATACATTTTTAATAGTTGGGATTAATTGTATCAATTAAAATTGAATGATTTGTATCAATAAAGGGTCTTTTCAAATTTCGGTTTTTTTTCGATTTTTTAATTTTACCGAATTCAAAAATTTAAGAATCGGTACCGGTACCGAAAAGTATAAAAAAACCGAAAAAACCGGTACTGAAAAAAACCGATACCGCCGGTACCGGTACCGCCCGGTTCGGTAAAAAACCGAAAAAATCAAAAATTTTGAGCACCCCTAGTCATGCATAAGGATATTGTCCTTAGGAGGTTGTAATGTTGTTTTAGGTGTTGAATGGTTGAAACAATATAACCTTTTGACCTTTGACTTCCACAAAGCTACAGAGTATCATCACAAAAGGTAAGAGGGATGTGACGCGTCCAAAATAGGTCCACACAATTTATTTTGAGTCGCCAAATATATGATACAGAATTCAAATACAAACTTCTTGTATTTGAATACAACAAAACATAAGCTGTGAGTTTCAATACAAATATTGTCTTATAGACAATATCCAAACTTAAATAAAGTCCTCAATATAATTATTGTCACACTATTTTATAGAATAGTGAGGACTACTATAGTAACCATCTTGGACCATTACTCCACTCCCCGACTAGTCCAAACTACACTCTCGCTTCCTTAGAAGAACAATGGAACCAAAAGAAAAATGGTGAGCTCAATTAGCCCAGTAAAGAATATTATGATTAAGATAATGTAGAACAAATTATCATTAGTCCTCAACAGAGAAAAATCTGATAGAATACAATAGACAACAAGTTTTAGATTAACAACTATAGCGAAAATAGCAAACCATTAGAATAGTCAAGTATAACATGATGTCTACTATTTTCTATGATTTAAAAGTCTATCATCAATATTTTATTTCCAATCAACGAGTTATCTATGCACTACGGGCCAAAGATAATCGTTTTTATCACCAGTGGTCATGATCATGCCAAACATCTGTCCATCTTTGCACTATGGGCCAAAGATATTCATCAATCAACAGTTCATCTTTGCACTACGGGTCAAAGATAACTTTCACTACAATTTAAGTCTGAGGATTAAGACAATAATATAAAAATTGAATCTAATGAGATCAAGGATAAATATTAAATATTTATAATTCAATTTATCCAGCGTTCAAGAAAGTCCAAATTGTCAACATGAAGATCAAAACACAGATCTAATTTTAAGAATAAGATTCATAAAAGATAACTTAGACAAAGAAAAGAAAATTAAATTCCGTTATGAATAATACCTTATGAATAGTACCTCGACATGAAAAGATTAAAATTTAATAAGAAAGTTCAAACCATTATTCTAGTGAAATGATATTAGATGAAGCGAAAACCTTAAGCAATTTCTAATCATTTAAGGAATTATAGAATCAATACTTACTATAGTAAGTTTAGATTTAGGAATATGAAATGAAATAATATACGAAACTGCAAATGGATTTTCACCCGTCATGCAGTAATCCACGCAGACAGATCATTTTCACAACTTTAATAAAGAATGAATACTAAGGGTTATTCACCAGGCATACGGTAATCTGCGTAGACAGGTTATTCCCACAGATTAATAAAGAATGAATACGAAGGGTTATTCACCAGGCATGCGGTAATTCGCGTAGACATGTTATTTTCACAGCTTAATAAAGAATAGAATGACAACCCTTATAAGTATTGAAAGAAGATAACATCCTTTACCTTAGTAGGAGATTGGATACTGCAATAGTGTAGTAGCATAATACTCTTCTTCTTTCTCTCTTATTCTCTCTATAGTTTCTCTCTCTATAGCTTTAGTGAATTGGTGAGAAAGAAGGAAGAAATGAGCTTCTATTTATAGAAGAATTCTAGCTTGGCCTTTGCAATGTGAAGAGACAAGTGGCTTAACGCCTATAACGTGAAAAGATAAGTGGTTTGACGCTGTAATGTGAAACGGTAAGTGGTTTGACGCCTGTAATGTGAAAAGATAAGTGATTTGACGTCTGATAAAGGCAAGTACTATTGGCGAAAGTGACTCTTTGATGATGACCTATGGGTCCCAAACTTACAAAATGCCACATATCACCATTATTTTCTTTGAGTGTGGGCAACTTCTTCTAATAGTTATAATACTCATCACATAATTAATCAACGCTTTTTAATCCTTCAATAATTATTCACAATTAATATTATAGATTCACAATATTGACAACCAGATCATTTCCAAGAAAGAGGGGGTTTTTCAATAAGGATTTCTCTTTATTAGCGCGCAATTAGATAACCTAACCCCTTTCCTCGACAGAACTTTCTAGACATTGCCGATAATGCTAATCAATAATATCATTTCAATAATTTGAGTTACTATGTCGTGATAATTATTGATTTACTAATATAAAATATTATGCAGATGGTACTGTAGCAATTATTGAATCAATAATATGAGATACTATGCAACAACTACTGTGTCAATTTTTGAATACTGAGTGACTTCTTACGTAAGAATCAATAATCAGAGATACTGTGCAATACCGTGTGCTACTGTGCAACAACGCGTATTATTGTACTTTTATCATCGGGTATTTTAACAGTTTAACGATACGAGTTTTGTCGTTATTTTTATAAAAAGGTCATTTCTGTCATTTTTTATATCCGATAATTATTTCATTGTGGGGTCTACCAATGATTGCGCCGTCGTACGAATATTCTCCAACAAAAAAAATATTCACCGACGCAACGAATATTTTATGACAACTTATTTTCTTTGTAAAATTCGCACATATCACTCATAACTATAGCATTTATTAAATTATCACCTTACTAATTAGAATAATAATTAGAGAAAATTAATTCATTATTTATAAAAAGTTGGGGTCTTACAACCTCCCCTCCTTATGAAATTTCGTCCTCAAAATTAATGTAGGTACCTGGTATTTCGAAGAGGTGAGGATACCTTGCTTTCATTTCATATTCTAACTCCTAGGTCATTTCCTCAATATCATGGTTTCTCCATAAAACTTTGAATTGAGGTATAACCTCTGAGCGTAAAATATGTTCCTTCTTATCCAAGATCTTGACAGGTACCTCCTCATACATTAAATCTTCGACTATCTCGTCTGGTTCTAATTCAATAATGTGGTTTGGGTCTTTCACATATTTACGTAGCATGAATATATGAAAAACGTTATGAACATGAGACATACTTGGTGGTAAGGAGAGTTTATAGGTCACAGTTCCTACTCGATCGAGGATTTTAAATGGACCAATAAATTATGGGTTGAGCTTTCCTCTCTTTTTGAATCTCGTAACTCCTTTCCATGGAGCAACACGTAACAATACATGGTCTCCGACATTGAATTCCACGTCCATTCGATGAAGATAAGCATAACTCTTTTGTTGATCTTGTGCTATTTGTATATGTTGCCGGATCATTTGAATCTTTTTCGTAGTCATGCGTACCAACTCTGGTCCCAACAATTTTGTCTTACCCAGCTCGTCTCAGCATACTGGAGAACGAAACTTTAGTCCATATAACGCCTCGAATGGAGCCGTGTCTATACTTGCTTGATAACTGTTATTGTAGGAGAATTACACCAATATATAACGCCTCGAATGGAGTCATGCCTGTACTTGCTTGATAACAGTTGTTGTAGGAGACTTACACCAATGAAAACTATTTGTCCCAAATTCCTTTGAAGTATAGAACATAGAGTCTCAATAGATCTTCAAGAGTTTGAATAGTCCTTTCCGATTGTCCGTCCGTTTGAGGATGATATGCAGAACTGAATCGTAAATCAGTGCCCATAGCTTTCTGCAAACTGGCCCAAAATCATGAAGTGAATCTTGGGAAACTATGGATATCGGCATACCATGCAGTCTTACAATTTCATTTATGTACATACGAGCAAGACGTTCAAGTGAATAAGTCTCTCGACAATAACCCAAATTGCATCTATGCCTTGAGAAATCTTGGGAAGACACATAACGAAATTCATGTTGATCTGTTCCCACTTCCATTCTGGAATTTCAAGTGGTTCTAATGGACCTTTTGGCACTTAATGCTCTATCTTGACACGTTGACACGTTAAACACCTTGATATAAACTCCGCGATCTCTTTCTTCATATTGCTCCTGTAGGGATTTCGGCACATAAACGCAGCGAAAATTAAAAAATATTCTGAAACCCTAAAACAGGATTCATGCGAAAAATGTATTAATTCAGAGGTTAAGATTTGTTTTACCGATTATTCAAGCCTGAACGGAGACGATGGAGATTCTGGAACAGCTTCGAATCCTCAACGCAATCCAATGGAACTGTGCCTCTACGGTATCCACACGAACGTCCCGCGAATCGTCACACGATCTGCAGCAAGGAAAGCTGCGGTACTAGCCGCCAAGGATCTGGACTTTTTAAAAATTTTCTCACACGTCTCTCTCTAAGAGCGGGTAGGGTTTTGATATCGATAATCCCCTAAACGGCTGATATATCATATATATAGCAGTTAAAGGAATTAACCAAAATCTAATCCAATTAGAAAAATAAAATCTGAATTTATATATATATATTATATTTTAATTAAGTCTTACTTAATTAATATACATATATATATATATATACACACAAATTATCCTATTAATTTAAATTCGTAATTTAAATACTATCAATCATATTGATATATTTAAATCCATACAATTTAAATTAATTCCCTTTTAATTACGTTCTAAGTGTGTGACCCTATAGGTTATTATTATGTTGGCAATAATTTTAAAATCATATTATAAAATTATAAACAGTGAGCGGCATCTAGTAATGCATCACTGCTACCCAAATAATAATAAGATCGGTGATTCGATATAACCTTTTCGTGACCAATGTTTCAATGTAATTTAATCCTTTTAACCTTGACATCCTAGATTAAACTCGAGGCATGGAATGTGTCATCCTCTTCATAATTTAATCTGAGTTTTCTTGATCGATGAGTAGACTATATGAAACAAATCACTATTTGAGCATGGACATGCATTTCATAGTCCTACTCAATCAAGAGGCCTATGGATATCACCCCTAATATATAGGAGGGTTAAATTCCATCTAGATCACTCATATTCCTCACACGATTCATGATGTACCCAATAATCACCTTTATCGTCCATCTTATTAAAGGTGGCCTTTAATGATATCAAAGTACATAAATTCTCGTGTAGTAATATAGTGATTTCAGGTCGGAGGATCATTACATCATTGTCACTATGAGAATTG
Source organism: Panax stipuleanatus (assembly GCA_020205555.1). Lineage (NCBI taxonomy): Eukaryota > Viridiplantae > Streptophyta > Magnoliopsida > Apiales > Araliaceae > Panax > Panax stipuleanatus. The sequence continues at coordinate 165,660,694 of CM035117.1, forward strand.
CTTATGACACTTTGCATAATGCTCCACGTAGAATTCTCATGGTGGGTCTGTCCAGTACATTGTTCTCTAACATGTACCTATGCATTGACTCAATATCTCATATATTTATGACCAATGAGATTTGGCCATCAGTCAATCCACATACTAGTCTCAATGTATCATTGTTGTCCCATTAACAATGACACTCGACTAGGGACATTTAAGAGTAATGATACTAATTGTAATTATATGATCTCATGTTCAAGTCACATACTTGAAGCCATATAATTTGTATCACTATTCTAAGGACTTTTATTATGTTAACATTTATATAACGCAGTAAATAAAACCATAATAAAATAATTCATTTGTTCAATTAAATATAATATCAAAAATATTTAAGCAATTACATCAAAGAATTAGCCTCTAGGGCATAAACTCTAACAGTCTCCCACTTGCACTAGAGTCAATCACTCATGTATCTAATGCCCATGGAACTAGTGTGACCTTCGTACTTATGCTGCGACAAAGCTTTGGTCAGTGGATCTGCAACATTATCATCTGTTGGCACTCTGCTTATATGTACATCTCCTCTATCAATGATTTCACGGATGAGATGGTACCGCCTAAGTATATGCTTGGATCGTTGGTGAGATCTGGGTTCCTTAGCCTGTGAAATGGCTCCATTATTATCACAGTATAGCTCAACCGGATCAACAATGGTTGGAACAACACCAAGTTCAGTGACGAACTTTTTAATCCATACAGCCTCCTTGGCCGCACTAGAAGCAGCAATATACTCAGCCACTGTTGTAGAATCGGCTACTGTCTCTTGCTTCGAACTTTTCCAGCTAACAGCACCACCATTAAGGCAAAACACAAAACCTGACTGAGACTTATAGTCATCTGTGTCAGTCTGGAAACTAGCATCTGTGTAACCCTTTACTGTCAGTTCGTCTTCCCCTCCATATACCAAGAATGAATCCTTAGTCCTTTTCAGGTACTTGAGGATATTCTTGACTGCTGTCCAGTGACCTTCACCTGGATTCGACTGGTATCTGCTCGTCATGCTCAAAGCATACGAGACATCCGGACGAGTACATATCATTGCATACATGATAGATCTAATTGCCGAAGCATAAGGGATCTTTCTCATACGCTCCTCATCATCATGTGATTTAGGACATTGGGCCTTAGAGATCTTAACACCATGAGACATGGGTAAGTGTCCTCTTTTTGCCTCTTGCATGCTGAACCGTTTCAACACTTTATCGATATATGTACTTTGACTTAGGCCGAGCATTTTTCTCGATCTATCTCGATAGATCTTGATACCTAAAATGTAAGTTGCATCGCCCAAATCTTTCATGGAGAAACATTTTCCTAACCATGTTTTTACAGCCTGTAAGGAAGAAATGTCATTCCCAATAATTAATATGTCGTCAACATATAATACCAAGAATACAATGTGACTCCCACTAACCTTCTTATATACACAAGGTTCATCTTCATTTTTTATAAAGCCAAACTTTTTGACTGCTTCATCAAATCGAAGATGCCAACTCCGAGAGGCTTGCTTCAATCCATAAATGGATCGCTGCAGCTTACATACCTTTCCAGCGTCCTTTGGATTGGCAAAACCCTCAGGTTGTGTCATATACACATCCTCAAGGAGATTTCCATTAAGGAAAGCAGTTTTGACATCCATCTGGCAGATTTCGTAATCATAAAAGGCTGCAATAGCAAGTAAGATCCTGATGAATTTAACCATTGCCACTGGAGAGAAGGTTTCAACATAGTCAACACCTTGAACTTGTTTGAAACCTTTTGCTACCAGTCGGCCTTTATAGGTTTGTACATTACCATCCATGTCGGTTTTCTTCTTGAAAACCCACTTGCACCCGATTGGTTTTACCCCTTCGGGTGGATCAACCAAAGTCCATACTTGGTTAGTATACATGGAGTCCATCTCAGATTTCATGGCTTCAAGCCATCTCTCAGAATCTGGTTCATTCATAGCTTCTTGGTAGGAAGCAGGCTCATCATGATCTATGAGCATCACATCGCCGTTTTGAGTCACAAGAAATCCATAATATCTCTCGGGCTCTTGGCGTGTCCTACTAGATCTACGAATGCCTCGTGTAATTTGAGCAGGTTCACTTTCCACAATATCTTGTGGTTCCGCTCATGTTCCAACTCAGGTTCAATGATATTTTGTGGTTCTCGAACTTCTTCGAGTTCTACTTTCCTCCCACTGTTTCCTTTAGAGACAAATTCTCTTTCTAGAAAAATACCAGTTCGAGCAATAAATACTTTGTTCTCAGAAGGTTTGTAGAAATAATACCCTTTTGTTTCCTTTGGGTATCCCACAAAATTACATTTGTTAGATTTGGGTCCGAGCTTGTCAGAAGCCAGACGTTTTATAAACGCCTCGCAACCCCAAATCTTCATGAACGACATACTAGGACGTTTCCCAGTCCACATCTCATATGGTGTCTTATGAACCGCCTTTGTAGGAACACGGTTAAGTGTGAATGCAGCTGTCTCTAGGGCATGACCCCAGAAGCTTATTGGAAGATCTGCATGACTCATCATCGATCGTACCATGTCCAACAAGGTGCGATTCCTCCTCTCAGACACACCATTCCATTGTGGTGTTCCAGGTGGAGTGAGCTGTGATATAATACCACACTCCTTTAGAAGGTCATCAAAGTCTTGGCTTAAGTATTCACCTCCTCGATCGGATCGAAGGGCTTTTATGCTTTTGCCAAATTGGTTTTGAACTTCATTCTCGAATTCCTTGAACTTTTCAAAGGATTCAGATTTGTGTCGCATAAGATACACATATCCATATCTACTGAAGTCGTCAGTAAATGTAATGAAGTAATAAAACCCACCTCTTGCTAACGAACTCATGGATCCGCATACATCACTATGTATAAGTCCCAATACATCGCTAGCCCATTCACTGTGTCCAGTGAAAGGGGCTTTAGTCATCTTGCCTAATAAACAAGACTTGCATTTCTCATATGATTCAAAATCAAATGAATCCAAAAACCCATCTTTATGGAGTTTGGATATACGTTTCTCATTTATATGGCCTAAACGACAGTGCCAAAGATATGTCGGATTTGAATCATTTGATTTAAATCATTTTGTATTTATGTTATAGATAGGCATTTCTAAATTAAGAATATAAAGACCATTAAACAATTGTGCAACACCATAACATATTTCATTTAAGTAAAATGAACAACTGTTGTTCTTTATTAAAAATGAAAAACCTTTCTTGTCCAAACAAGAAACAGAAATAATATTTTTGCTCATAGCAGGCACATAATAACAATCCTCTAATTCTAATACTAGCCCAGTGGGCAAAAATAAATGATAAGTTCCTACGGCTAGTGCAGCAACTTTTGCTCCATTCCCAACTCGTAGGTCAACCTCGCCTTTCGTCAAAGTCCTACTCCTTCGGAGTTCCTGCACATTACCACAAATGTGAGAACCACATCCAGTATCCAATACCCATGATGTAGAAGTGGACAAATTGACTTCTATAACATATATACCTGAATCAGAAGTCATACTTCCTTTCTTTTTCTTCAGTTCTTCCAAATAAGCATGACAATTCCTCTTTCAGTGTCCAGATTTTCCACAGAAGTGACAATCACCTTCTTTAGCCACCCCACCTTTAGGTTTTAAAGCCTGTTTGGTTTTGGGATTGGGTTTGGCAGATTTAGATCCTATCTTCTTCTTGCCTTTCCCCATTCCCTTAGCATTCCCCTTTTGTACCATCATTATGGGAGCGGGTCCTGCCTTTTTCATGTTGTTCTCGGCAGTTCTTAACATGCTCAACAACTCAGTAAGTGGTTTATCAATTTCATTCATGAGGTAATTCATAACAAATTGAGAGTAGCTGCTGTTCAAAGATTGCAAAACAAGATCAGTTTGGGCTTCCGGAGTAATCGAAAAACCCAACCTACCAAGGTACTCAATATACCCAATCATTTTCAGCACATGTGGACCAACTGGATCACGTTCACCCATCTTGCAGTGATACAACGCCTTGCTTGTATCATACCTCTCCTGTCGAGCATGCCCTTCGAACAATTTCTTGAGATGCTCGATCATCTCATAAGCATCCATTAACTCATGTTGCTTCTGAATCTCAGAGTTCATAATTGCTAGCATGAGACAACTCACGTCCAGAGCATCATCTTGATGCTTCTTATAAGCATTATGCTCTAAATGTGGTGCAGTGTTAGCTGGTGCTGCAGGAATGGGCCCATCAAGGACATATAGCTTGCGCTCCTGTTTGAGGACAATCCTCAAGTTCCTATGCCAGTCTAGGAAATTAACTCCACTCAGCTTTTCCTTCTCAAAGACTGATCGTAGTGAAAGACTATTTGTGTTGTTGTTTACCATTGATATCTACAATTTATAAGTGCAAAAATAATAAGTCAAATTACAGAATTTTGATATTATGTAATTGATAATAGTACATTCAAAATATACCTCCCACTATTTTATTCAAATTAATAGCCCTCACCATTAATTCGGAAAGCATTTTCAATTAAATCTTTCTAGTGAGCTAAGATCCATATTTCATTATGCCTTAAGTTAGCTTTGGCTATTCTCTCAAAACATAATTATTTAGGTAGATAACCCTTTGTCAATTATATCATATATAACTCTTAGATAGTTTGGTGAACAACATTTGTTTCTAGTCCATCTAATGGTACCTACCAAACTCTATGCCTCTAAGTCCACAATCCTATTGTGATAACTTAGTTAAGTCTGGCCCAATGATTTTAACAGTTTGGATATCACAATTATCCTATCGCATCTTACCAAGATAAATGGGGTACTTTACTTTGGCAAACCTACATCCATCGGTCAAGGTCTTGATGAGTGTTATTCATTGGAAGGCATCTGATTTAGACTTAATAATTTTATGAGGGATTTTAATAATTAATTTAGATCTCACCAATTTTAATCTTATTAAACATGCACATTATTTATCATATCATATCGTATACAAGCATAAATAAAGTGCAAAATTAAATGTGTCACAGTTATGGCCCCAATCCTATGTCAATCTTTTCAAGCTAATGAAAAGATTGAAGGTCAATCTAAGGTGGTAAAAGGTCTTCAAAATAATAGCTTCCTTGGACCTTCCTCATGTCTGTGTCTCCTGTCCATCATCATCTTGTCATCTTGATAGGTTACAATTGTACATTACATGACATAAAGAAACCTCGAGTTACATTCGAGGGGATTTAGATGAGAAGAGAATATTACATCAGAATTTATAGAAAGGCACGACATGCAAGCCGTATTTCAAAACCAAAAACCACTAACCTATGGGTCAAAAGGGCCATAACTGTGCACCATGCATATCACAATAATCACATGACAAAATTTATATAATTAAAGAAAACTATATACAAAATATTGGGGTCACGACCATCGTGCGCTACGACTGGGGGGTCCAAGGGGGGGTCTCCCCCCCTGGCGGTGGTCCGGCTGATCGATCAGCCGGCGGGTGGTCTCGCTGCCCGGTCAGCGAGCGGGGCCGGGGGCAGCGCCTTGGGAAAATTTTTTTGAACTACAATCTGTATTGTAGAATTTTTCATACGAATCTTGAAACAATTCCAGAATCATATACAATCCGCCAACACACTCATAATAACAATACACCCAGAACATATCATATATGTCTAGTTTCGATTAATCATATTAAATCGAATCTTCATGTTTCTAATCCAATTAGAACAGAAGTTGAATTATTATTCCACCTTCCAGGATACGATCAGAACATCATATACATGCATATATATTACAGATTTCCAGAATACGCATACATGCAGAATATCATATATTCAATTTCAGATCGGTAAACATGCATCATCATATATCATATATAACGAATACAATTAAAACACGTAATCTGAATTAATCGTTTCGCAAGTAGCTCTGATACCACTGTAGGGATTTCGGCACATAAACGCAGCGGAAATTAAAAAATATTCCAAAACCCTAAAACAGGATCCATGCGAAAAACGTATTAATTCAGAGGTTAAGATTTGTTTTACCGATTATTCAAGCCTGAACGGAGACGATGGAGATTCTGGAACTGCTTCGAATCCTCAACGCAATCCAACGGAACTGCGCCTCTACGGTATCCACACGAACGTCCCGCGAATCGTCACACGATCTGCAGCAAGGAAAGCTGCGGTACTAGCCGCCAAGGATCTGGACTTTTTAAAAATTTTCTCACTAGTCTCTCTCTAAGAGCGGCTAGGGTTTTGATATCGATAATCCCCTAAACGGCTGATATATCATATATATAGCAGTTAAAGGAATTAACCAAAACCTAATCCAATTAGAAAAATAAAATCCAAATTTATATATATATATTATATCTTAATTAAGTCTTACTTAATTAATATACATATATATATATATATATATATACACAAATTATCCTATTAATTTAAATTCGTAATTTAAATACTATCAATCATATTGATATATTTAAATCCATACAATTTAAATTAATTCCCTTTTAATTACGTTCTAAGTGTGTGACCCTATAGGTTATTATTATGTTGGCAATAATTTTAAAATCATATTATAAAATTATAAACAGTGAGCGGCATCTAGTAATGCATCACTGCTACCCAAATAATAATAAGATCGGTGATTCGATACAACCTTTTCGTGACCAATGTTTCAATGTAATTTAATCATTTTAACCTTGACATCCTAGATTAAACTCGAGGCATGGAATGTGTCATCCTCTTCATAATTTAATCTGAGTTTTCTTGATCGATGAGTAGACTATATGAAACAAATCACTATTTGAGCATGGCCATGCATTTCATAGTCCTACTCAATCAAGAGGCCTATGGATATCACCCCTAATATATAGGAGGGTTAAATTCCATCTAGATCACTCATATTCCTCACACGATTCATGATGTACCCAATAATCACCTTTATCGTCCATCTTATTAAAGGTGGCCTTTAATGATATCAAAGTACATAAATTCTCGTGTAGTAATATAGTGATTTCAGGTCGGAGGATCATTACATCATTGTCACTATGAGAATTGCTTATGACACTTTGCATAATGCTCCACGTAGAATTCTCATGGTGGGTCTGTCCAGTACATTGTTCTCTAACATGTACCTATGCATTGACTCAATATCTCATATATTTATGACCAATGAGATTTGGCCATCAGTCAATTCACATACTAGTCTCAATGTATCATTGTTGTCCCATTAATAATGACATTCGACTAGGGACATTTAAGAGTAATGATACTAATTGTAATTATATGATCTCATGTTCAAGTCACATACTTGAAGCCATATAATTTGTATCACTATTCTAAGGACTTTTATTATGTTAACATTTATATAACGCAGTAAATAAAACCATAATAAAATAATTCATTTGTTCAATTAAATATAATATCAAAAATGTTTAAGCAATTACATCAAAGAATTAGCCTCTAGGGCATAAACTCTAACAGCTCCACCAAAATGTATGTCGAAGATCATGATACATTTTAGTACTTCTAAGATGGATTGCAAACGGTGTGTTGTGTGCCTCCATCATGATTTTATACTTTAAATCAGAGTTGTTAGGAACACAAAGTCTGGAGTTGACTCGAAGTATTCCTTCTTCGTTGATTCTTGCTTCTGGAATAGCACCTTCTTGTACTTTCTTCTTTATACTTATCAGCTCCGGGTCTGTAGCTTGAGCAGCTTTAACTTTATCAATTAAAGCTGGTTCTATGAGTATATTTGCTATCTTCATGTGGGTCCCTGGAGTTTTTAACTATATCTCCATTATTTGTAAGTCATACTAAATGGGCCTTTGTGTTGCAGCATCGCACTCGTTCCCGCATATGACCTTCTACTCAACGCCACAGCTACCACGTTCGCTTTTTCAAGATGGTATTGGATGGTATGATCATAATCTTTCAACAGCTCAAGCCAACGTCGTTGTCGCATGTTGAGTTCCTTTTGAGTGAAGAAATATTTAAGACTCTTATGATCTGTATAAATCTTCACTTTCTCCCCATATAGGTAGTGTCTCCAGATCTTTAGCGCAAAAACGACTGCTGCCAACTCTAAATCATGAGTAGGATAATTCCTCTCATATTTTTTGAGTTGTCGTGAGGCATAGGCTATGAATTTCCCATGTTGCATAAGAACACATCCTAAACCTTTGCCTAAAGCATCGCTGTAGATGACAAATCCCTCCGAACCTGATGGTATTGTCAGAACAGATGCTGAAATGAGTCTACTCTTGAGTTCTTGGAAGCTCTTCTCCCATTCCTCGCTTCATCTGAATTTTGTATCTTTTCGAGTTAGCTGAGTTAATTGAGTGGCGATTCGAGAAAATCCTTCCACGAATCTCCTATAATAACCAGCTAAGCCCAGAAATCTACTTATTTCGGTTATTGACTTAGGTTGCTCCCAACTTTATATTTCTTCAATCTTCGCCGGGTCAACTGATATTCTGTGTTTCGATACGACATGCCCACGAAATGCTACTTCCTCAAGCCAGAACTCGCATTTGTTCAACTTGGCATACAGTTTGTTTTCACGAAGCTTTTAGAGTATCAGCCTCAAGTGTTGCTCATGATCTTCTCGGCTTTTGGAGTAAATGAGGATGTCATCAATAAAGGCAACCACAAAATGATCCAAATATTCCTTGAATATCCGGTTCATCATATCCATCAAGGCAGTAGGAGCATTAGTCAATCCAAAAGACATGGCTAAGAATTCATAATGCCCGTATCAAGTTTTGTAGGCTTTAGAATGTCATCAGTTTTAATCTTTAACTGATGATATCCAGAACAAAGATCTTTGAGAAGAATTTTCCACCTTGCAACTGGTCAAACAAGTCATCAATGCGAGGTAATGGATACCTATTTTTTATGGTGACATGGTTCAACTCTCGATAGTCAATATAAAGTCGCATACTCCCGTCTTTTTCTTTACGAATATTACAGGAGCACCCCAAGGCGATGTACTAGGATGAATAAAGTCGATGTCTAACAACTCCTGTAGTTGGACCTTTAACTCCTGAAGTTCAATAGGATCCATTCGATATGGGGTTTTGGAAATGAGTTTTGTACCAGGTTCAAGGTCAATAAAAAATTCAACTTCACGTTCTTGGGGTAGACCAGGAAGTTCTTCGGAAAATACATCAAGGAATTTATTAACAACAGAAATATCAATCAAATCTGACGTATTTTTATTTAAATCGGTAGCATGGGCTAAGAAAGATTGACATCTTTTTTTCAATAAACGAATAGCTTTATGACTTGAAATGACAGTGATTGATTTTAGTGGTTTGATTGCTTGAATTCGCATAACAGGTTGGTTAGGAATATGAAAGCTAACAACCTTACGAAAACAATTAATTTTAGCATGATGAGTGGTTAACCAGTTGATTCTTAAAATCACATCAAATGCAAGTATTTTCAAAGAGATGAGATCAACAAGTAATGTGAAGGTGCCAATTTGAATCAAACAAGATTTGTAAACTGTAGATGTAATGAAGGTTTCTACCAACGGAGTTTCAACAGATAAGTCAAAGTCTAATTTCTTAGGGGCCAAGTTCAAACGTTGAGCACAAGCAGGTGAAATAAAAGAGTGGGTGAAACCGGTATCTAATAAGGTATAGACTTCGCAAGAGTTTATAATTAGCTTTCCCGTGATAACTTCGTTTGGGTTCCTCATTTTTGGGGAAGTCACGACAAAAGCTCTCCCCTGAACCACCGACTTTGACTTGTATGGGACAACCTTTGGTGTCACCATCCCAGCTGGACTTGACTTCGCTATAGGGCACACTTGAGCTATGCGACCTTCCTTTCTGCAATTGTAACACACTTTGGGTTGCTGTGTACAATTTGGACTAATGTGTCCCTCTTGTTCGCATTTGTAACATACGACCGGTGGTCGTTCTCCTCCCCTAGAAACGGGTGCTGGTGATGGTGCCGCTGCCGATGTCTTTCTGTTGTCATTATTAAATCTCCTCTTTTTGAAATTTTCACTTGACTCACTTCTTCTATTATCTTAGCCAAGATTACCACAGAAGTGGTTACCATTTCTAGCATGATAATTTTCTCCACGCTGGTTATCATTGTTCCGATGATTGTTGCCACCGGTACGACTATTGTCGTGTTGTCAGTTGTTGTCCTTTGGTTGAACCGTCTCATTATCTCGTTCTAATAATTGACCCCTATTCACAACATCTGAATACAAACAAAGTTTATGAGAAATGAGGTATTGACGAATTTCAGGTTTCAAACCTCTCAAAAACATTTGTGCCATTCGTTCCTCATTATCCACCAAATGGGATGCAAACCGGGATAATTCCGCAAACTTGGCCTCGTATTTTGATATAGTCATATTGTTTTGTTCTAGTTTGATGAATTCAACCTCCTTCATATGACGAATACTTTCTGGAAAGTACTTGTTGTTGACCAATTCCTGGAACTTCTCCCAAGACATCTTAAGTGCGAAAAGCTGAGTACGTTTCACAGATTTTCACCAGTAATCTGCCTCTCCACGCAACATAAAGGTGGCGAAGGGAACCTTTTACTTCTCTGTGCATCCCAGAACATCAAATATTTTGGTGATCTGAATAATCCAAACTTCTGCCTTGAGTGGCTCTGGCTTTCCCAAAAACTCCGGCGATCCCAACTCCTTAAATTGCTTAGCAGTGACCAGCCGTGAGTTACCATTGTTTCCACCTGCATTTTGAACACGAGTCTCTCTCTTTTGGTTTTGCATGAATTATAGAAAACTCCTAAACACCCCATCGTTCATCGTTTGGTCGGTGGTGTTGTTTACATGAGGATTATTGCCTTCTTGATACACATTATCTTGGTTATTGATTGGCTGTGTCTCGATGGTCCCATATGCTCCATTGCTTATCTCCCAATTTTCAGATGTCATTCTCAAATACTGCCATAAAATAAGGGTTAATTAAAGAAATTGAGATGTCACACATTATCCATATATTCCGACCGACCAATGAAATAACAAATAAGCTTAGGTAGGACACACTAGCTAAGGTTATACTCGTCTCTCCCCTCCTAGTTCTAGCCTCAGATCTTCGCTAGAGATCATATCCCTAAGCTCTGATACAAACTGTGACACCCAAAAAATAGGTCCACACACCCCATTTTGAGTCGCCAAATACATGGTACAGAATGCAAATACAAACTTCTTGTGTACAACTATTAGACTAGTCGTGCAAATACGACAAAACATAAGCTGTAAGTTTCAATACAAATATTGTCTTATAGACAATATCCAAACTCAAATAAAGTCCTCATTACAATTATTGTCACACTATTTTATAGCATAGTGAGGACTACTATAGTAACCATCTTGGACCATTACTCCACTAGTCCCAGCTACACTCTCGCTTCCTTAGAAGAATAATGGAACCAAAAGGAAAAGGGTGAGCTCAATTAGCCCAGTAAAGAATATTATGACTAAGATAATGTAGAACAAATTATTCTTAGTCCTCAACAGAGAAAAATCTGATAGAATACAATAGACAACAAGTTTTAGATCAACAACTGCATCGAAAATAACAATCCATTAGAAGAGTCAAGTAGAGCATGATGTCTACTATCTTCTATGATTTAAAAGTCCATCATCAATATTTTATTCCTATAACACCAATTAATTAATTATTTTTGATCAACGAGTTATCTATGCACTACAGGCCAAAGATAATCAATTGTATCACCAGTGGTCATGATCATGCCAAACATTTGTCCATCTTTGCACTACGGGCCAAATATATTCATCAATCAACAGTTCATCTTTGCATTACGGGCCAAAGATAACTTTCACCACAATTTAAGTCTGAGGATTAAGACAATGATATAAAGAATGAATCTAGTGAGATCAAGGATAAATATTAGAGATTTATAATTTAATTTATCCAAAATTTAAGAATGTCCAAATTGTCAACATGAAGATCAAAATATGGATCCAATTTTAAGAATAAGATTCATAAAGATAACTTGGACAATGAAAAGAAAATTAAATTCCGTTGTGAATAGTACTCATGAATAGTACCGTATGAATAGTATCCCGACATGAAAAGATTAAAATTTAATAAGAAAGTGCAGACCAATATTCCAGTGAAATGATATTAGATGAAGCAAAAATCTTAAGCAATTTCTAATCATTTCAGGAATTATAGAAGCAATACTTACCATAGTAAATTTAGATTTAGGAATATGAAATGAAATAATAGACGAAACTGCAAATAGATTTTCACCCGTCATGCGATAATCCACGTAGACAGATCATTTCCACAACTTTAATAAAAAATGAATACGAAGGGTTATTCACCAGGCATGCGATAATCCGCGTAGACAGGTTATTCCCATAGATTAATAAAGAATGAATACGAAGGGTTATTCACCAGGCATGCGGCAATCCGCGTAAAAATGTTATTCCCACAGCTTCCTTATGAGTATTGAAAGAAGATAACATCCTTTACCTTAGTAGGAGATTGGATACTGCAATAGTATAGTAGCAGAATACTCTTCTTCTTTCTCTCTTATTCTCTCTATAGTTTCTCTCTCTGTAGCTTTAGTGAATTGGTGAGAAAGAAGGAAGAAATGAGCTTCTATTTATAGAAGAATTCTAGCTTGGCCCTTGCAATGTGAAGAGACAAGTGGCTTGACGCCTGTAATGTGAAAAGATAAGTGGTTTGACGCCTGTAATGTGAAAAGATAAGTGGTTTGACACATGTAATGTGAAAAGGTAAGTGGTTTGATGTCTGATAAAGGCAAGTACTATTGGCGAAAGTGACTCTTAGATGATGACCTATGGGTCCCAAACTTACAAAATGCCACATATCACCATTATTTCCTTCGAGTGTCGGCAACTTTTTCTAATGCTTATGTTACTCATCACATAATTAATCAACACTTTTTAATCCTTCAATAATTATTCACAATTAATATTATAGATTCACAATATTGACAAGCAGATCATTCCCATGAAAGAAGGGTTTTCCGATAAGGATTTCTCCTTATTGGCGCACAATTAGATAACCTAACCCCTTTTCTTAACAGAACTTTCTAGACATTGCTGATAATGTTAATCAATAATTTCTTTTCAATAATATGAGTTACTATATCATGACAATTATTGATTTACTAATATAAAATATTGTGCAGATGGTACTGTAACAATTATTGAATCAATAATATGAGATAATATGCAGCAAATACTGTGGCAATTATTGAAAATTGAGTGACTTCTTACGTAAGAATCAATAATTAGAAATATTGTGCAATACTGTGTGCTACTGTGCAACAAAGTGTATTACTATACTTTTATCACTGGGTATTTCAACAGTTTAACGGTACGAGTTTTGTCATTATTTTTATAAAAAGGTCATTTTTGTCGCTTTCTATATCCAACAGTTATTCCGTTGTAGGGTCAACCAATGATTGCGCCGTCGTACGAATATTTTCTGACCAAATGAATATTTTTCGGCACAACAAATATTTTATGATAACTTGCTTACTTTGTAAAATTTGCACATATCACTCATAACTATAGCATTTATTAAATTATCACCTTACTATTTAGAATAATAATTAGAGAAAATTAATTCTTTATTCATAAAAAGTTGAGGTCTTACAGGTAACCCCTTCATCCTAAACACATCAAAAAACACAAGTGTTTATACTACAATATTGTGAGTATTTCTTTTGAGTATAAGAATACTTTGAGTGTAGATTATAGTGCAAGATTTTCTCAAGATAATATCCGTTATACCAGTCAGATCTAGTTTTCTACTAAGTTAAAGGATATTATTTTCTTTCAATACTCGTAAGGTATATTATTTTCTTTCATACTCCATATTATGTAAGTGATATTATTTCATTTTATATTCCTAAATCTAAACTTACTATGGTAAGTATTGCTTCTATAATTCCTGAAATGGTTAGAAATTCCTTGAGTTTTACGCTTCATTTAATATCATTTCACTGGAATATTTGTCTGAACTTTCTTATTAAATTTTAATCTTTTCATGTCGGGATACTATTCACGCTGGGGAACTATTCATGTTGGGGTACTATTCACGACGGAATTTAAATTTCTTTTCTTGTCTAAATTATCTTTAAAATATAAATCTTAAATATCATTCTTGAATTTTACTCCACAATTGGTTATCATGTTGACAATTTGAATATTCTTGAACTCTGGATAAATTAAATTACAAATCTTTAATATTTATCCTTGATCTCACTTTTATTCATCCTTTATATCATTGTCATCATCCTTATGCTTAAATTGTGATGCAAAATTATCTTTGGCCTGTAGTGCAAAGATGAACTGTTGATTGATATGATTATGATCAGGAACTGTGTATTGGTATAATTATGACCTTTAGTGTTACAGACAAAGGCTTGTGGTGAAAGTTATCTTTAGATCGTAGTGCAAAGATGGACAGGTGTTTGGCATGATCATGACCACTGGTGATACAAATGAATATCTTTGGCCCGTAGTGCAAAGATAAAATGTTGATTTGCATAATTATTAATTGGTGTTACAGGGATAAAATATTGATGATGGACTTTTAAATTGTATAAGATAGTAGACATCATTATCTACTTATCTCTTCTAATGAATTGCTTGTTCTGTTGCAGTTGTTGATCTAAAACTTGTTGTTCATTATATTTTATCTTAATTATCATTGTTGAAGGCTAACGATAATTTATTATTCATTATTTTAGTCATAATATTCTTTACTGAGCTAATTAAGCTCACCCTTTTCCTTTTTCTTCCATTGTCTTCTCAGGAAATGAGAGTGTGGTTGTGACTAGTCGGGGAGTGGAGTAATGGTCCGAAATAGTTACTATAGTAGTTCTCACTATTTTGTAAAATAATGTGACAATAATTATAATGAGTACTTAATTTGAGTGTGGATATTGTCATATTATATATGTACAATATTTGTATTAAAACTCACAGTATATGTGTGTTGTTGTATTTTGCACAATAGTTTAATAGTTGTAAATAGAAAAAATTTGTATTTGAATTCTGTAGTATGTATTTGGCGACTCAAGATGGGTTGTGTGGACCTATTTTGGGGGCGTCACAAAGTTCATTTAGGGTTTTTAACTAACGAGAAAGAGTTGTTGGCATTAGTAATGACTTTGATATGTGACACTCCTACCTACATGGGTAGCATTTCATCATCAAGACTGATCAAAAGAGTCTTAAATTTCTTTTCGATCAGAGAATTACAACTCATTTGCAGCAAAAATGGCTTTCCAAGTTGATGGGGTTGGACTATGAGATACAATATAAATAAGGGGTAGAGAATAAGGTGGCTGATGCTCTCTCTAGAGTACATGACGATAAGGTACAACTCCGAATGATATCAATTCATCTGCATGTATGGTTAACAGATATCACTAATAGCTACAATGAAGATTTGGAAGCTCAGAAGATTATACAAAGGCCTACAAATGGTGGCGTAGGTCCTGAGCAGTACTCTTACTATAAAAGAGTGATTAAAAAAGAGAATCAGATTTATATTGGCACTGCAAGAGGCTTAAGGGGTAAAATTATGGCAGAACATCATGATACATATTTATGAGGACATTTAAGCAGGGATTAAATAATTTTTTGTTTGTCTTAACATGAAAAATGATGTGAGCCGCTATGTTAAAAAGTGTGATATGTCAAAAAAGCAAGGCTGAATATGTTCTTTACCCGGGTTACTACAACCCATGCCAATTCCTAATCAAATTTGGGAGGATATCTCTATGAATTTTATAGAGGGCTTACCCAAGTCAACAGGAAAAAATATCATCTAGGTGGTGGTCGACAAGTTCATCAAATACAGTTACTTTATTTCACAACTAAGGAGTTGGCTGAAATATTTTTTGAAACCGTCTACAAACTTCAAGGGCTGTATAGGAGCATTTTAAGAGACGGGGACAAACTCTTTGTTAGTGGATTTTGGCATGAACTCTTTAGTCTCGCTGGCACTCAATTACATTATAGCTCGGCCTATCATCCTGAGAGTGATGGTCAAATTAAGCGGGTTAACAAATGTTTGGAGTCTTGACCAGTCATAGACCACATAATTGGACTAAATGGTTACCTGTTGCGAAGTGGTGGTACAACAATTCCCTATATAGCTCTATCAAGATGAAGCTTATGAGGCCTATACGACACCAAATCTAAGGCAATGAATATCTCGAACACTAAAGTTACCATGTGGAAGATGTGGCATCCTTCTTCCAAGGAAGGGACCTATTGAACAAGCTATTAAAAGAATCTCTTCAACATGCCTAACAACGGTACAAACATTATGCTGACCTTCACAAGACTGATCGAGAATTTGAAGTTGGTGATTAGGTGTATCTGCGTTTGCAACCCTACAAACAATCTTTTGTTGCATTGAGAAAGAATTTAAAGCTTTCTTCTAAATATTTTTACCTTCCCTTCTAAAAATGGGTTTAGGTTCAATGGAGAGCCATGCGAATTTCACAAACATTTTCCCCTAGTTTTCTTAGTTCCTTATTCCTACTTTTAGTATTTTAAACATCTTAGTTAAATTCCAGTCCAATCTCAACATAATTTCATCTTCTTGTAATTCCAATACCAATTTTAAAATTTATATAAATAATCTTTGTCCCATTTTGTTTGTGTTATGGTTGAAATTACCCTTATATTCTTTTAGCCCCCATATCTGTTACATGAGTTTTGAGAGGCGGAGGAGGACGAATGACCTAGCTTGGTATCGGCCTCTCACGGCGGCCGACAAAGGCGAGGGGCAGAGTCTGAGGGAAAGGTGGAGTCTTGTTTGTTTGAGAGACATGAAGAGAATATGGGTAGATTTGAGGCGTATGAAAATGGGTGAGGAAGGCATGATTTTGAGGAATTGGGGTTTAATGGAGCAACATGTTTTGTGTGTGTGTGTGTGATTTTTTTTTTTAGGGTTTTTGGTGTTGCAAAGAAAAACAAGTGATTGGTTAATGTGTAGTTCTATGAGAGCACTGGCGTGTACATAAAAGAGTGGAAGAAAGCTGGACCAGGTTAGGCTTACAAGAAGGAATACTTCCCTTTGGTCCTTTACATTCACAAGTAAACAAGTAGGTCCAACCAAGATATTTCTTTTTGGTTCAAAAATATAGAACGTAAACGAGTCTAGTTGAGTTTTAGCTTATCGAATTTGAGCTCGTTTGAGAGTTAAATAAATCGAGTCGAGTCGAGTCGAGCAAGTCAAGTCAAGTTTTAAACGAATTTAAAATTTATTATAAGAACTCGTATCGTTTATAATTGAATTAAGCTCAGAGTTGAATTTAAGCGAGTCGGGTCTAGTCAAACTTAAACCCGATTTATTTAATTTTTTAATTATAAAAATAAACAATAATAATTAATTAAATTGTAAATAAATCAAACCTAAATGAGTCTCATTTAGCCTAAATAAATAGGGTTAAAATTAGATATTGAATTATACGAATTTGATTCATTTAATTAAATAAAGAAAATAATTTGTTCGAGTTCGACTCGTATAACTAGCTCGAGTCGAGTTAAGTTAATTTGAATTACGCTAGACTCGTGAATAGTTCAATTCATTTAAATTTAAAATTTAAAATTTAAATTCTTAAAATATAATATATTATATATATATATATATATAATATTCTCACAAGGTTGATCCCATTTAGTATTAAAAGTTTTCAATTTCTCTTTAAAATTATCAATTTCCTAATTTTTATATGCCTATAATATAATGCTTGGACTCAGAGTGACACATTAAATTACACACTCAAAATCTAGGGCTTTCTATTATTTCCCGCATTTTCCTTTCTCACTCCTAGGGTTTTACTCTCTCGATCTCGCCACCAATGGTGACCGCAGCAATCCAAGCCCCATCATCCAAAACCGAAAGCTATGTCGACAATAAGCGGAAAGACGACATCCGTATGGCCAACATCGTCGCCGCAAGATCCGTCGCCGACGCCGTCCGTACCAGTCTCGGCCCCAAAGGCATGGACAAAATGATCTCAACCGCCTCCGGCGAGGTCATCATCACCAACGACGGTGCCACCATACTCCACAAGATGGAAGTCCTCCAGCCTGCCGCCAAGTTCCTGGTCGAACTTTCTAAGTCCCAGGACATCGTCGCCGGTGACGGAACCACCACCGTCGTCGTTATCGCCGGTGCGTTACTCAAACAATGTCAATCTCTCCTCTCCTCAGGTGTTCATCCCACTGTCATCTCTGATTCGCTCCACAAAGTCTCCCTTAAATCGATTGATGTTTTAACTGCCATGGCTGTTCCGGTGGAACTCTCCGACCGCGAATCTTTGGTAAAATCTGCTAGCACTTCATTAAATAGCAAAGTAGTATCGCAGTATTCAAGCCTCTTAGCTCCGCTAGCTGTTGACGCCGTTTTGTCTGTTGTGGATCCTGTAAAACCTGATTTAGTTGATCTCCGGGATGTTAAAATTGTTAAAAAACTTGGGGGTACGGTTGATGATACCGAGTTGGTGAAAGGTTTGGTTTTTGATAAGAAAGTGAGTCATTCTGCTGGAGGTCCGACCCGGGTCGAAAATGCAAAAATTGCTGTTATACAGTTTCAGATTTCCCCTCCAAAAACGGATATTGAGCAGTCTATTGTTGTTTCGGATTATACCCAGATGGATAGGATATTGAAGGAAGAGAGGAATTACATTTTGGGTATGATTAAGAAGATCAAGGCAACTGGGTGTAATGTTCTGTTGATCCAGAAGAGTATTTTGAGAGACGCTGTTACAGATTTGTCACTTCATTATTTGGCCAAGGCAAAGATTTTGGTGATTAAGGACGTGGAGCGTGATGAGATTGAGTTTATTACTAAGACATTGAATTGTTTACCCATTGCGAATATTGAGCATTTTCGTGCAGAGAAGTTGGGATTTGCTGATTTGGTTGAGGAGGCTTCACTTGGAGATGTGAAAATTGTGAAGATTACTGGGATTAAGGAAATGGGTAGAACAACCACGGTGTTGGTTCGTGGGTCGAATCAGTTGGTCCTTGACGAGGCAGAGCGGAGCTTGCATGACGCCTTGTGTGTTGTTAGGTGTTTGGTGAATAAGAAGTTTCTGATTGCAGGGGGTGGGGCGCCTGAGATTGAGCTTTCGAGGCAATTGGGGGCTTGGGCAAAGGTCTTGCAGGGC
Source organism: Panax stipuleanatus (assembly GCA_020205555.1). Taxonomy (NCBI): domain Eukaryota; kingdom Viridiplantae; phylum Streptophyta; class Magnoliopsida; order Apiales; family Araliaceae; genus Panax; species Panax stipuleanatus. The sequence goes on from CM035117.1 coordinate 165,679,932, forward strand.
ATGGAAGGTTACTGTGTGAAGTCGTTTGCTGAGGCATTGGAAGTTATTCCGTATACTTTGGCTGAGAATGCAGGTTTAAATCCAATTGCTATTGTGACTGAGCTTCGCAACAGGCATTCCCAAGGTGAGATTAATACTGGGATCAATGTGAGGAAGGGGCAGATTACTAATATCTTGGAGGAGAATGTAGTGCAACCCCTGCTAGTGAGCACGAGTGCGGTTTCACTGGCTACCGAGTGTGTGCGGATGATTTTGAAGATTGATGACATTGTTACGGTGAGGTAGATTTGATCAGAGCATAACATTGTCGGACGTTTAGAAACTGTTTGTCATATTTTCTTTGAAATTTGTGTGCTTCTTGTTTGCCATGTTGGAATTGATTTTGTTGAATGAATTTTGACTTGTCGTATTGCGAGGTTATGTTTACTTTAGCTCTATTTATTTATATCTTTGACAGCATTTTGTTCAGCTGTTATAGGTTCAGATGTTGTTTGTTATGGTCACGTTGGTTCTAATTGTGCTTATTTTATCATACATGGTGAAGCTAATTGAACAGTTTGTCCATATTCTTAGTCATTAGAAAATGGTTCCTTAAGTTTACACGTCTTTTATGTTATAAATGTTCACTTGCATGGGCTGTTGGTCAACTAATATGAATCTTCTTGCATTATTTGAAGTTCTAAGTTTGCGAATTTGTGTATTACACTTTTGTGCTCAAATAGGGAATTTTAGGGCTTCAGGTATAAAATGCTAAAAGCTAGACCCCATCTATTTGTTAAATAATTAATGGATTAATGAAGATATATAATTAAGGAATCTTATAAACGACTATAACGTAAATAACCATGGGCTAGAAGGAATTCAAAGTTACTAGGGAGTGAAAAAGGCAATCTGCTTACCATCAATATGAAAGTAATAGTCACATAAACTTAGTGTTCTAAAAAATTCTCGTCTAGGCATTAGGTATTCCTCTACCCACCTTAGTCTGGCTAGACGCCTAGGCCCCCGCCTAGTTAGAATTAGACCTCTACTGCATAGATTTAATATTATGCATAGATTTAATAAATGCTTTGAAGCTGGACATTACTTGAAGTCTTGAAATGATTTTTTAAGCCTTAAAGATTGTTTTAATGGGTAATTTTTTGTGTAAAATTTTTATAAATTACATCTACTATATATGCTTTGTATAGTGTAACAATTATATACAATTGAAAAACAGATATGACCGTCTAAGAAAACGCCTAGTTTGCCTAAGAAAATACCTAGACACTAGCTACCCCCTCTACAGCCTAGGTCCGCTTAGCGATTTATAAGAACATTGCATAAACTAATTCTTGGACTTTGGTGTCTAGGTGCCAGCCAAAATAAATATTCAATCTTAATTTCATTCATGCTCTTCAAGGGGACTAGTGAGCCTAAGAAGTACGAATACGGGTGCGGAGATATTGGAGCGTCATACGAAGATTTGTCAAATCTTAAAATATGTGGATTCAGTACATTTATTATTTAATATGTATATTTTTATGAGTCGTTATAATATATATATATATATATATATATGATTACATTGTGCAAACAATATAACTTTAGTGTTTCTAAAATCATAAAAACAACAAAAATAATCATAAATATTTCAAATATACATAAGTTATAAAGAAGGAGAATCCTTAAGGCTGTGTTGTGCTTGTGAGTTTTGTTTTCCTTCCTATTCCTTCCCTTCCCCTCAAATTAACTCACAAACAGGCCATAAGACTTCTCGATCGGAGTATACAGTGCGGGGATAATGATGAATGTCTGCTTCCTGGTAGTAGGCTAACTGAGCTCAGCTTGGGACCAAAAATTTGTTAGATTTTCAATAGTTAGATGCTGAGCTTCACTCAGATTAGTGGTACATTGTCTTTCTAAAAGGAGATTAGTTTTAGAACTTGCCACCATATAAGAATTGTTGCTACCTGTTATTAACAATACTATGCAGATACTTCATCAGCATGTATTTTTCTTGTGCGAAACTTTCCTTAGTCGCATGTATTTCTTTAAACTTTTATGCAGTTGGGATCATAGCCCCATACCCAACTCCTCCCCACACAGATCAGAATTGAAACTTCAATCTTTTACTACTAGGCCAACTGTACTTTCGTTCATAATGTATGATGAATGCATGAGGGAAGTAGGACAGGACTCATGGTTATAATATTACTGGGATCATTACAGCATAGTATAATAAGCAGTTGCTAAAGTAGTAAACAATCTGGTATTAATACTATTGGGATCATGAATGCATGTTGGATCACCCTTCATTTTGCACATTCATCTCATGTTCTTATTGATTAATTTGGTGTCCAGAAGAAAAAGTTTTAAATTTGCAGCTACCCGCCTACCCCAACTGTGTGCTGAGCTACACGAATTTGTTGTCACATGTCGATTCTTTCTAGTGGACTAAATACTAATGTGGTTACTTCTATCCTGAACCTCTCAAGAAGTATCAAGTTTCTATGATTGTAACATCTGATTAATTGATTCAATGATTGCTTTTTGTCCAGCTCTATGATTATGGCAAATTTGATAATCTGTTGCTAAAATTAGTATTCTTTTGGTTTGTATAACCATGACCAACTGTTGCTTTATCTTTCCCCTACTGTAATTCACAGATTATAATTCCTTGAAGAAAATAAAATAAAATTGAACAAACAAAGAGACAAATATGAGTACATGACATAATTTTGATTCATTGTCATGAAATAAATCTTTGCTGGTGTACAAATACATGAAGCCTCAAAATCTCACTGACTACAAGTTGTACTTGACACACAACCTAGCCCTCCCAACTGACCAAATCAGACCTTAAAATCTAAACATCACAGAAATGGGCTCCTCTGCAGATTTAATTTCACAAATGGGTCATTTTTATTAATAAAAAACAAAACTTAGATTAATTACATGTTTATATGCTGAGAATATCTGAGACCAGCAGCCAAATTTGATCCATTGAGCTGTCTTTGATCTGTTAAGTAATTGTTTTAAGGGATATCTGATGCACTAACAGCACATCCTTCAGTTTTTCTGTCTACAGGATCAAGAAGATGCTTGGCCAATGTCTCTTCTTTATCTTTATTTTCCACCCTTTTCTCCTCATTTTTACCCCACGGAACTGAGTAGAGACCAATCATAATGAGAATTGCACCCATAATTCTGCAAGAGACAAAGTTGTTAAATTAAAAATGGAGAAGTAGAGATAATTTGATCCAAGTTTGTATTTCCCTCTAAAATTTGTTCATTTTGTTTTCTATCTTTTTAACTAACCTCTCACATTATTTACATTCATAATTAGTGATCAAACCATCTAACTCATATATAGCTTTAGAACTCAGAAAAACAAGGGAAGGGGGGAGGGGGAGGGGGGGAGGGGGAGGGGAGGGGAGGGGGAAGGAAAACCAAAAGAAAATGAAATCAATAAAACTATATGCGCGTTAACTTTTCACTAATAGAGAGAAAATAGTACGCGACTCCTGTTCTTTGAATAAACTACGTATTATTTTCTCTATGTTAGTGCACAACTGTTAGTGAGCAGTTAGTTGAAAATTGCACATACAAGTAATCTTAATTTTTCAATCATAAAGAATCATGTTCATTAGGTGGATCTTTTCTACTTTTATTTTTTAATTTTCTTATCTTTACTATTTCCTTTTTATTTTTGGGTTCTCTTTTCTCCTTTTCCAAGTTCCAAACATTGGAAGGGTTATGAAAGATGCAGAGTAATAGTTTATAGATTCATTTGACATACCCTCCTGAGTATAACTGATCCCCAAGAATTAGAAAGGCCATGATAGCAACTAGAACAGTCTGAACTGGTTGAAAGATGGCAACAAACACTGGACCTCCTTTGTGAATGCATCATGTTTGAAGAGATATGACTATGCCAGAGGACACAATGCCCTATATAACCAGACACAAGATTGTAAAAATTAGGCACATTTATGTGATATATGGAAAGTGTTTAATAACAAATATTTATTATGACGCTATTTGGGCAAACTCATATTTGGCCGTCATAGGATAAAACGGACTTTTAGCACCTTTACTTTTAAATAAAAAATCTAGGCCGTCCGCTTCTCCTATGGACGGTCTAGAGATGGGTTTGTCCAAATAGTGTAAACACTTCTTACAGATCATTGTATTGGTTAGTTTAATTATATTTCAAGGGAACTTATGAATTGTATTAGTTAGTTTAATTATATTTCAAAGGAACTTACAGCATATAAGATTGTAAAAATCTCCTCCCCAGTCTGTATTTGCCAATGCTGGGGATTCCTTTCTACAAATGCTGCCATCACTAAAAACTGGATCAATCCGAAAAAGCATGTGAATGAGGTGAGTGAGAGTTTGGCTGGGTACTTCTTCACCACAGGAGCCTGCACATTTTTGGAATAATGTAGTAGTTAAGCATATATATCAGCACCAGCAGTTGATATTAAAATTAAAAGCTATCCAAAGTTAAGCAAGCTGAGTCCAATTCAGTCGGACTTTAAACAAGCTTGAAATTTTGTGTACGAACTTGCCCTGTTTAGTAAATAAGTCGAGCTTGAGTTCGAGCCGGGCTTAAATAAGTTGAGCTTCGTTGAGCTCTAACCCAACTCGCTTATCATATTTTTTTAAAAAAATAAGAATTAATGTTTAATTGAATGTTAATTAAGCGAGTTGGGCTAAAGCTAAGAGTGCTGGACCTAAATGAGTTGGATTCTAGCCGGACACTCCAATGTTGAAGTGGAAAGAACACTAAGAAATAGGAATGAAGTGTGTATTAGATGCTTCTGACCTAACCACCCTTTCGAGCTCGGCTCATTTAATTGAAAAAGTTTGTTCGAACTCAAGTCGACCTTAGTTGAGCCAAGAACCGTGTTGGACTCACAGGCAGCCCAATTCGTTATTAGCTTTAACTCATAACCCAAGTAAGACCCTATATATATAGGCTATATGTGTATATATACAGATGTGTATTACACAGTCAGGCTATAGTGACGGGGTTTTTGGGCTATGACGCAGGTTCATCCGTCGTCGTAGCCCAGAACGGCTATGGTGACGGATGAAACCGTCGCTATAATCCAAAAAATCATCATCATAGCCGACCGTGTACATACATTTTTGCCTATATATATACATTGTTAGGTTCATTTTAGGTAAATATTAACTCGCTCCAAATTTAACCAATTCAGCTCAAGTGTAAAACAAAACAAACAGTAAAATTTGAAACACATTTAACCAACTCCCTCACTCATTTAATAAGAAGGTAATGATTGTAGTATGGTGCTTAATTAACTAATTAATTGTCAACTTAATTACCTGAAAGACCATCCAACCAGCCCATGATAAGCAGTGTCCAAGGAGGTATATTCACCCCCATGTCCAATTCTGCATTTGATTAGCTGAGGAAAGATTTTCCAGTGGCTGCTGTGAGTGGTGTAATAGCAGGGGAGGGCCTTTATATAGGGTAATAATAGTGGCACCTCATACACTAACAATTGTCCCCACAATTTTTGCCAAACCATCTCTTCTTACAATATTTAATTTCTCCAGTCTGAGAGATAAAAACAAAGAAATCAAGAAACAAAAATCTGAAAAAAAATCATATATTGACAATAAATATAATTGTTTGTATTAAAAATCAAATAAATGTATTTTAAAATATCGCAATTTGACTTCAAAAGGTCAAAATATAACGGGGATTACCTTAAAGCAGAAGCCATGACAAAGGTTATGGCAGGAACTGAGTTTTGCATAGCAGATGCCAAGGTTGGGGAAGCATAGTATAACCCTAAGATATAAAATCCTTGGTTTGCAGTGATTCTGATGGAAGAAACAAAACTTTCAAGTAAACAAAAGAAGCAACAAATTTGAATAAGAATAAATATATGAAAAGTGATTTTACTGCTTGCTTACCCCAATAATGCTAGGAGGAAAAATTGAACCAGTAAAGAAAAACTAAGAGGTGGTCTTTCTTTCCTGAAAATTCAAGAACACAAAATAAGCATAAACAAGGAAAACAAACTATATATCCAACAATCTCTTTGAAAAAAATAATTACAAAAAAAGTAATATATGTTGAGACGTGAAACGAAAAAAAATCTTTAGCGCCCAAAAAATTTGTCTGAATTGTCCAAAAATGCGTTGAAGTGTTGTACTATAATGTACTTTACAACATTTTAAAGAATCCACGAGAAAAATAATCAGTGAAAAAATTTGGGCACCGTAGCATTAGGGAGTGGTAAGTTCACTTCATATTCAATATAGTGTTGACACGCAGACGGAGAGATCACCCTCCCCCGCTTGTGTGCCATCACTGTATTGGGTATGAAGTGAACTTACCATGAAGTTCACTTCATGCTAACCGGATCCGTAACATTACTGTATGAAAAGTTAAGAACGACTCACTTTTCGTAGAAATAAGCAAAAGGGCCCAAGAAGAGCAATGCAATGATGTTTCTATAGATCGGATAAACAACTTTGCTAACACCAATGTTTAGTGCAACTCTAGAGACAATGTGGAATCCTGCATAGCAGCATTGCAATGTAAGCAATGCTATGAGAAGCTTCATTTTTTCAGACACAAACTTTTGCTGCCCCATTTCTTTTCCCTTCTTTCACTTTTGGACTTGTGTTTTGAGGTTTATACAATCTCAAAGCAAGGACTTGTATTTATAAAAGAAGAAAATAAAGTATTTTAAAATTTTGTGTATTATTTGATGCCAAAAATAAATCAAAATAATAATGATGATGATTATAATTATATAAAATGATTAGTTGCAAAACTGCCCTACATGCATTATGCAAAGTAATTATGTACAATCATTTTGGGCAAAATGCAAAATTATTGTATCAAGTTGTGCACAAATATTTGCTAAGTTGTCCCTTAAGTTTCAATTTTTACTACAATTCTCTTTTTACTTGTTTCAGTTTTGCAAGCATTGTTATTGAAAATTTTGAAATAGTGACTCATGTAACATAATGACTTGCTGCTGAGGGCAAAGTAATCAAATGCTAAAATTTAGAGCTTTTTATATCTTACATGAAAAGCTCTTATTTAGTAATTGAGACAAATTACTCTTAAAATGGGGTAATGTAGGAGGCATGGGTAAAATTTCCCCAATTTTCATGAAATTGGAGCATCATTGTATAGTTTAGGCAACAAGGAGGAAGGGGATTCCAAAATTTGAACTTGACAGGCCACTTTGCAAATTGTTTAGAGGGACACAATATATATATATATATATATATATATATATATACCTTTAGCGACGGGCCGGGCGACGGTTCGGTCCGTCGTTATATATACAACAGTCGTCTATATGTTGTCCGTCGCTAAAAGCTAAGAAGACGGTTGTATATATAGCGACGGACCGAACCGTCGCCCGGTCCATCTCTAAAGGGGGGTGAGCAAGGTATGTTGGATAAAGGTGAGTTTAAGATCCGGACCGTATATATATATATATATATTCTCCAACGGACTACCCTTTAGCGACGTACATGTGAAGAATGACCTATGTTAACGCCAAGTTTTACCGGCACGTCCAATCACAAAATTCACGCGCTAAAACTTGCACAATAGCAGATCACACGCGAAGCTTGACGGCTTGTGCCGCCGGGTGATAGTTCCAGTGTGAGAATGAGTACAGGCTGGTACAAGGTTTAACAATGGTGGCTTTAGTATTTAGTGGTCCAAAGGATATTACCTGTTAACGTAGGTCAAGCCTTGTATTTATAGCAATTCTCACCACCCTAGAGTCCACTTCCGAATCAGATTAAGACTCCTAAACATGACAGTTACCATTATTCGAGTCCAACACAATCTCCTTAAAAGGGTGCAAATTGGATACAATCCAATCACTTACCTTTGGAGTTAGTTATTGACATATGATTAGGGTTTGAACCCTTAGCCATTTAGACTCCTTATCACTCCGAACTCCATACGAGAAACAACCATCTGTATGGGCCCCAATAATCGGGTCTGGGCTCCGGTCCAAGGGACTCGGATGCCCGATCCCGAATACCATCAAACTGGTCTGGGCTCCGGCCCAAAGGACTCGGATGCCCGACCCCGAACACCAACAATCTAGTATGGGCTCCGGCCCATTGGGCTGGATGAACCTTTCTCGGCCCAGGCCTTCAGCCCACGTAGGGGTCGGTGGATCACACCCGAACACAATATATATATATATATACCTTTAGTGACGGTTCGGTCCGTCGCTATATATACAACCGTCGTTTATATGTTGTCCATCGTTATATGTTGTCCGTCGCTAAAAGCTAAGACGACGGTTGTATATATAGCGACGGACCGAACCGTCGCCCGATCCGTCTCTAAAGGGGGGTGAGCAAGGATAAAGAGTGAACTTAAGATCCGGACCGTATATATATATATATATATATTCTCCAACGGACTACTTTTAGCGACGGACATGTGGAGAACGACCTATATATATATTAAATTTGTCATACATGCTTTGTGTTTACATGAATCTGTCCATTGAGTTGATTGGATCATGAAATCTTCATTTGCTTGTTAGGGGACAAATTGGAGGTACACCAAGTAGTCCAGGCAGTTAGGAGAGAAGACAGTCACCTTCTTTACACTGATTATGGCCCTACCTTTCTCCCAAATTACTCCTGTTTCAAAATTACACATATATTTATAAAACAATGACTTTTTATTTACTTTTTAATTTTTTTAAAACTTATCCTTGACAAAACAGTGACTTTTTATTTACTTTATAATTTTTTTAAACTTATCCTTGACATAGCCAAGAATATTAAGAACTTTATGTCATTTTACATTATAAAAATTAAACAAAAGGCTTAAATAAGAATTATTATCTCAAACTATTTACCTTTTTCTACTTCGGTGATCGCCTTTTTAATTTTTTTTAATCAGATGATTAAACTTTCAATTTTTTTCAATTTAGTTCAATTGAACTGACGTCATAAATTGATGGCATAACTTGTACACATGTGATGCTAGTGCTTATGTGTTAAAAATGAGTCATTCTACAATATTTTTTTTTCATTTTACGTAAATAAAAATGTATAATAGTAATAAAGAATAATAAGTTATCAAAACAACAATTAAACAAAATAAAATAACAATTAAATGAAACAAAACATTAATTATAATTAAATAAAACAAAAACTAAAGATAAAAACTTAACAAAACTTAACTTAAAGATAAATATATAAAAGTCCTATCCTAATAACCCCCTCCTTCCCCCAATCCCCCCTCCTAGTTGCCCGTTCTTGTTTTTGGGCTCTGACGGGGTAGGATTTTGAAGATATGGGTGGAGGAGGAGAAAAATGTTCGACGATAGTGAATTTAGGATTTTGAAGATGGAGATGGGTTTGCTTGCATGTGTTGGGTGTGCGATGGCAGGTGATCGAGGGTGGAGTGATGGTGGGGAGCATAGTTGATAGGTGATGGTTGTGGAGATGTTACAGGCGGTGATCGGTGGCGGGTGGTTAGGCGTAGTGAGTTATGGTGGTTAGCATGAAGTTAGTTTTAGTCAATTGACCAATACAGTATCGACACGCAGGCGGGAGGTGATCTCTATCTGTGTGTCAGGGTTGTATTGGTCAATTGACCAACTTATCATGAAGTTAACTTCATAGCAACCGGATCCGTGGTTACCGGTGAAGTTCTTGTTTTTATTTTGCAGTAGTTTTTTATTTTTATTATCTATAATATATCCATTTTTATGTTAGTTTAGTGTTGTTTGTTTTATTTAGTTTATTATTATTTTACCTTTTTAATCCATAAGGAAATTGAAAAATGAGTTTTTTTGACACACACACTGAAATGCCGCATGTTGAAGTCATATTATCAATTTATGACATGACAACTCAATTGAAAAAAATTAAAAATTTAATCATCTAATTAAAAAAATTTAAAAAGCGATCACCGAAATAGAAAAATGTGAATAATTTGAGGTAGTAATATATATATTAATTTTACAATAAATGAAATAATAATATATTAATTCTTATTTAGTATATAGGTCCATTCATTATCACCACTCTAGTATTATAGGCAACTTGAGATTGACTAATATTATTATTTTCAAGTTTTTTCCCAGTGTAATACGTAGTTAAGCAGGGTGACAAGTTTTTAATAATTTGACTAACACAACCTTACATTTAATACTAATGGACCTGATAATTGGATGATTGGTAATTATTTTATTCAGCAATTAAATATGATTCCTCCTCCAGAGTTTCACCACCTCTATAATTCATTGAAAGATATACTGAAATTAAACGAAACCAATTAATTCATATAAGAGCAATTATTAATACTTTTAACATTTATTTCGACAACATTTTACCCAATCAAATATTTTTATTTTAAAAAATGGGAAGAAATCAGAGATGGCATGTGGTCCTTCCAATGATTTAAATATTTTTATTACTTGATGTTGTTCTTAACAAAAGAAACCTAAACAAATATGAAGGCAGAAAAGCACATGAAGATAAGGTATCAATTGCCATTTCAATAATGGCCTGAAAGATGCCACACTGTACCAAGATTTACTCATTCAAATTCATTTAGTTCCTGTCCACCAGAGTTCTGCCATGTATTGCAAGATTTTTCTGTCGAATTACGATTTTGTTATTATGATTATAATTATTTTTATTATTAGAGTTTTATTATGTATTGCGATAATTTTCTATCGAATTACGATTGCGACGTATATACATGGGATTGAGTAGAATTATAAAATTGGTCCACTATATCGAATATATCGGTAAAATATTGCTAATTATAATTATCCACGTAACTCGCAATTAAAAAGTCGACAAAAAAAGTCACAAGATATATCTATTATGCACTACTTGTGAATGTACAGTCCTTCTAGGGGGACCAGGAACTTTTTTCTTTTTTTTTGCTTTGACTCTCAAAAAATATATAGTATTTATTCTAATTGAAATTTTTATAAAATTCAGTAATTTAAGTGTAATTTAGATACATATAAAAAACAATGTTGCACAGACTGTACAATACTTTTTTTATATGTATCCAAATTACACCTAAATCACTGAATTTTATAAAAATTTCAGCTGAAATAAATATTATACATTTTTTAGGAGTCAAAACAAAAAAAAATAAAAAATTAGACCGGTCGAAAGCTCCCGGTCCCTAAGATTATTGGTGAATGTATGGTAGTTTGGTACACTAAAATCTTGAATGCATCTTTAGGTATCACTTTATGATGTATATATATCAGTATCCTAATAAATACCATCAGGTGCACTTTCAGCCTTTAGACTCCTCCCATGATTTTCTTCTCATGGATGGCATGCAAATCAAAGATTAAAGATATACCTTGTTCCTAATAGTGTAGACAACGACTATTAACTCCTCATTTATGAAGCTAATCTAAGTATTATCATACCATAACTAATGCGCAGGATCTATCAAGAATTCAAGATGTTAAGCTTGTTCTACCAAAATGGACATAAACATTGTTAGAATTTGAGCTAAATTTGAAGTGAATTTCATTAATTATTTGAAATGAATCCACATATTAATGTGTTCTATTCCATGAGTACATTAAAATTAAGTATTTGGAAGCGCAAATCCATGAGATAATGAATGAAAAATTAACTCCCAAAGACTACTCTTGAAAATGATAATAAATATTTGTGGAAAGCTAAGTCTCATATCGGTTAAACATTAAAGTTTGAATGGGTTTATATACAATAAAGTTGCTCATGGGTTTGGTTCCCAAAGGGTACCCCACTTTTATGGAAGGAAAATGACCTAGTCAAGGCTTGGTTTGAACCTGTGCATTGTCACTGACCTCTCCGGGTCATTGTATATATTTTTTTGGGGCAAAATTTATTTAAAATTTTGTTTTATTTTAGATCTACTATCAAAAATGTGTCGTTTTAGGAAGTATCATTGGCCCGAACAGACGCGTCAATACTGCGTCGTTTTGGAAAGCGCTATCTGCCCCGTCCCAAAACTACGTCATTTTGGCCAAAACGGACACGGCCTGTCTGCCAAACCTAAAACTACGTCGCTTTTTGTCAGAACAAACGCACCTTTTCTGCCAAAGCCAAAAATTACGTCGTTTTTGATTAAACGTGTCTTTTCAAGGGGTTGTGTCCCATCTGATGGATCACTAATCTCTCCTATAAATAACTTAGGGGGGTAAACTTTTTAATTCATTTAATTCACAAGCATTCAAGCACTCTCAGTCATTCAAGTCTTAATCTTTTCATAAGTAATTCATAGTCATTCAAGAGAGAGAGTTCAGAGTATTTTATTTGGTTAGTTGTGTATGTTATTTGTAATACTGCTATTGTATCCTAGAAGACAAATGCTATTAACTTTGCGTATCGTAAGGAAAGCATAATTGTCTTAAAAACATAGTACCAAGTACTAATCTTGACATATTCTATATATCAACTTTAGTATACAACAGATAAATTTTATATATAGAGAGCCCCTTGTCCATTCAGCTTTCCTAACAAACATCTCCCAAGATTTTAGAAGATAACCTTCACCCAATATCAAGGGATTGTTGTTTGATTGCAAAAGTTTTCTACTTGGGAAGATGAGGTTCAGGGAAGACCCATATCATCAAATGGCATCTTACTAGTTATTGCCTAGAGAAATACTATTAACCTCATTCATGAACCTTACATATTCCATCAGCTTGGTGCATGTTTACCTCATTCATGAATCTTGCATCAACTTGGTGCATGAGAGGTTGCAAGAAAGATGCAATGGGGAGATAATGAGAATATTCCCTTGTAACCTCCTTTTTAGTTGAAATAGCACTTGTACAAAAAATGATTTTATATATATATATAACAAAAAGACAACATGGGTTTGTCTCCAAACTTTTAATTTGCTAAATAAAATAACTAAAACATGACAATTTGTTTGTAATCTATAACAGCCTCCCTCAAGAAAAAGAGTATAGTCATCCACATCAAATATGAAAATAATATGTTTTAAATTCTGAAAATTAGAATTCTTTAATCCAAGTAATCCCACTGGTGCATAATTTCTCAGTGTATATCTCCAATAACAACTTTGGCCTTCTTTTATTTTTTGTGGGGAGTGGGGGGGGGGGGGGGGGGGGGGCGCGCAATAGATCGCCACAACAGTAAAGCAAAACTGTATGTCCTCCATCAAAATAACAAAAATGCTGAAGCCTATATGCCAATAAGTTTCTACCTATGTTCTGTGTAAAAAGATTGAAGCCTCTGGCCAGAACATAAATACGCAGAGAGACTTAATTCATGGCCCAACGAGAAGATTATATCAAAATTGAATTTGAAAGTGTACACATAATTTGGGATTACTTCTACAGAAGTATCCACATGTCCAACAATCTAGAATACATCAACTAATTTTGCTAATGGCATTATAATGGTTCAACATCTTAGCCATGGCATCGTTCAAGTAACAAAACCAACTTCTAGTGCACAACAAAGGAATACCTGCAGAAATATCCAACAGCCATGTTTGGATAGTTCTTAACTACTGGTTCTTGAAAACAACGATGATTGCAGTGCAGTTATCTTTGCAGCGTCTCTCACGGATAGCTTCCCTCACAAGGCGGCGGGTCACAGCTGCAACAGGTAATCCCTCCTGTTGAATAATTGCAAAGATTTAAGAGGGCACTTACAAATTTGACATGCCAAGCCTGAGATTACTTATAATTTAGCAAAAGTGCGACGCTATTTGTAATCATGCTGCGATTATGAATACCTCTAAAAACAAAATATTTAGACTAGAGGATGCAACACCTATAATTTCTTTTGGAATCCTTTTTGAGCTCCACAGAATGATTAGGGAAAACAATTATGTGGTATGGATACATTCAGGTTACTTATACACTTAGTAACTATATTATACACAATAATCCAGGATAACAGTGAGAGTTACGCATACTTTTTACTTTAACAATTCAGAGGGGATTCAATTGGAAATTTTACTTAGTTACCTTGTTTGGGAAAAATGAGAAAAGTAATCAACACCCCCCCCCCCCAACCCACAGGACAACAAAAGAAAATAAAAATGGCCCAAGTAAGAAAATACACTATATAACATATATGGGGAGCATTTTGCCATCAATCATCAAGGGGAACCATGGACTAATAGCAGCATCGTCCACAGAAGATTAAGGCATTGCCATGTCACAAGACAAATGAAACCAAAATTTTCCAATAAGTACATATACAGAATAAGAAAGGCATCTAGTGTGATTCCAACCAAAAGGTTATACCTCTAAACAGTTCAATGTATGAATTTTTTATGTCAATCTTGGCCTTTTGAATTACTCCCTATACAAAATATTAGAGCAAACTGAATGTCGATTCAAAGTAAATGAGCAAGATGATTTTCAGAAAGAGCAAGTGCTTGTTTGTTAGGAAAAAAAAACATATGCCTAAACATTCCCTTGGTATAAGATAAGAAAACACAAGTGTTTCAAATTAATTTTGTTTGTTAAGTATACATATTATTTCATAAATTTCGGTAAGTAATTATAAATAATGCATATAGAAATATTCATTTATCTCTAAATGTTATTTCTACTGATGTCAAAAAATAAAAGTAAATGAAAACTCACGTGGATAACCTATATACAGCGAGTTGTAGTGATTTATAACTTAAGAATAGTAAAAATCTTCTCAATGGTTTAATTTTTGTTTTATCAAAATGACGCACTTCTTCTACATTGCACTTGAAGTAGCATTAGGAAACGAATCCCTAAATGTCCTCAATCTATAGCACTCCTCCTCCCCCGCCCCAACCCCCCAACACACAAACCAAAAAAAACAGAAGAAAATATTCAGCCATACAGGAAGAAATTACTTAAATTTTAATTAAAAGTAGTGAGGAACAGAAATCTGGAAGTTGCAGAGTCTATCTTCGCCAAACTTCAATTGGAAATCCAAACAAAACAACACTACTATATTTAACCACAAACAATAAAGGAAACAAGAAAGATGCATACTAACCTTTAACAAGTTGTGAACAAATTCAACAGCATCACTTGCTCCAAAAACCTGAACAAACATACAGAATTTCAAATTCTAAACAATTATTGAATTTGAGTGAGATGCACCACCAGAAAAAATCTCGTTGCATAAAATTTTTATAAAGAAAAGGATAGGAAATTGAGGTGTACCCCCCACAGGCCATCACAACCAAGAATAATGAAGTTGTCTCTCTCTGTAAGGCTAAAAGAATGGATATCTGGGGTTGCAACCACACCCACCTGCAGTTTATATTTCATTGAGATAATGAAGCATCACGTGGAACCAGTAGTCATAAGTTGAAGAGCAAATCTGATGCTTTACAACATATGTTTAAAGAACCGCAAAGTAGACAATTGCAAGAATAACCCAATACTCTAAATGGCTGCTGCTCAACCTGACATAGGAAATAAAGAACCACCAGTTGTGAAGGAAAAAACACGAGATAAATACAACACAACCTGCCATTTTACAGCTCGTAATCTATCATCAGTAATTTGTCATCAATAATAGCACTAGTTGTATCAACTGCTAAATTCTAAGGCCGTGACCGGAGTTGTAGAATATGAGAAAATAAATGGATAGATTTATTATACACCCGCACCGTCTAGTGAACACAATCAACCTGCCCTGGCATAAAACAATAAGCAAATTCTACAGCATTATACAATTCAGCCTAAAGCAAGGACTTTAAGATGGAGAGGCAGCTCTATATTTTTAAACCAAAAAAAAAGACGCAAACATGAAAAGAGGGAAGCTTTAAGTAGAGATATTTTCTGTTTTGCATTCAAAAATATTTTATACAAATACTAATTTCATTTATTTATTTATTGGTTCATAACTTGAAATTCGTATAATTAAGATTCGGATGCCCAAGAAAATCCTATACATATAAGAAGAATAGAACAAAACTAAACAAGTTTAGAATAAATGCTTTTATGCTGTCAGCGAGTTCAAAATTCAATTCAAAACCTCAAAAGTATGGTACTTGTATCCTAAAACTTTCAAGAATAAAAACATATAAAAGGAACTAGCTACAGCTCGTCTCAAAAGTGCTCAAAGCCTCAAACACGAGGATGAAGAAAATACTGCTAAAGGGGACAGCCATTTGTCTCAACATTTGTGGCCCAAAGTAATTCAAAATTCAAGTATCTTTGGTCAAAAACTGTAAACGCTATTGGTACTCGTCTTTACATCCTAAACTTCCGCAAAAGTACAACCCTGCTATAAGGGTCATTCCACAGCTGAACTCAAAAATCTACTGTCCTCCACAAGGATGAACAAAACAGTGAGTTAGGAGGTTGAGGGCTCAACCTCTATCATGAACGCATTAAAGCCTCTTCCCAAAACACTTGGAATAGGAATTTGATAAAAATAGGAAGAGAGTAGCCTTTCATCCTTCATCCTTTCTCACAAGCGTACTTAGTACTACCTGAAGTTGTGGAAAAGAAAAAAATAAAGTTTCCTAAAATATCCATCTCAAAGTGGGTCATGCAGGCTACTATCTAGTCTACCTAACAGCAATACAGTTGATAATGCAATCACAATTCACAAGTGTGGATAAAGGAAGTGCTACCGAAACTGTGCATAGCTTTTACCCATAACAAAGAAAGAGAAAGAAGAAACTAGAATGAGATACGCATTTATTAGGCAAAAAAACAGGAATGAGACAAGCATAAAGCCACTAAGAATGAAAAGAAAAAGCGACATTCCGCAACATAAAATACACACATGCATGTATTTTTATAAATAAAATATCGTATACAAATGCCAAAAGGGGGGAGAAGCCCCTGCACATTCACAGGTAACAGAGAGTAGCACAAATTAAACAGTGCACCTAGTAGAAACTAGGAAATAACTAAAAAAGGAAACTTTGAAATGCAGCTACCCGTAAAACCTCTACTACCTAGTATCAACAGCGCGAAAGGATCATGACAAATATAGCTGCTACAGACCACTACTTTTTCCCAACTATACCGCTACTTTATCCATAAAATGCTATATACAAAGTCTTTTCAGCTAAGACAACAGAAAGCAAAAAGTACAAACATATGTATTTAACAAAAAACACCTTCTTAAATTGGCGATCCCCGAAAGCCCTAGAAACTTCAAGTCGCCCCTGCAATCGTCCATTCGCACTCACAGAACCACCAGCCTGAAAATTCTTAGCATCTTTATTAATGAAAAATCTAATAAGGGACAGGGTAAGAAACTTCGAACTATAAGTTCAATAAAAAGATGGTGATAATAATAAAATGCGGAACAAATAAGTACTTCATTGATAATTTCCAAAATCAAATGGACCTCCGAGATACTTTGAACTAAATGAGAGCAGTGGGCAACAAAAGTATATTATTATTGACAGTTTACGACATCTAGCAAGAAGCACTTATTGTCAGTTTATGTCATAAATAAAGATAGTAAAGTGTCACCAGTGGGTCCTCATCACATGGTAAACAGGATACTTTAAATAGAGTAGTTATATAGCATGCATAGGTGACGTAAAATCATCAAAGCCACCATAAATTCTTGGAATTTAAAGCTTTTTCATATATCTTCCAGAATGAACTTTTAGTGCACAGATACACCAACACTGAAAAGAAGGTTTGAAACACTTGGTAACAGAACAGATCAACCGAACGAAAAAATAGTTGCGAGAATCAGGGGAAGGAGGGGAAAAAAGAGAAAAATCAAAACTGAAACACTAGGAAAATAAGAATTAGAGCAATAGAATTACAATATGTCATTATCAAGAACAGAAAGACAGCAATGCCAACTGCTGAACAGTCAATAGTTCCATTTCCATTCAACTGGGTTTTGAGCTTGGTTCATGTAGGTCTGCACAAGCTTGAGATTGCACATGATGCTATTTGAGCTTTATTATTGATCTAATCCACCATCAACACATCTGAATGAAACATAGAACAAAATGGATACACAAAGGGACAAAATCCTAAGAGAAGTAGGACACAAACGAGGCTAGATTCATAAAACTCAACCACCCTAAGAGCCTAGGAAAGCCTTTCTAAAATAGATAAAGTGACACCCGTTTCTCCTTTATATGACTGTAACATGACACGTAAAAGTTTTCCACAATAATCAATAACTACCAAAGTTAATGAATACTTTGGCATTGCAAGGAATATTGGCTTGTTCCCTACAGGTAATTAAAGGATAATATTGAAACGTAAGGATTTATTACCCAATTAGTGCCGGAACTACACCTCTTTCTTATTCCCTCAGTTAATTTTCTTACCGATTTTTTACCTAAGCTTGTTTCTGCGTTGCAATCGAAGTCAGTTATGAGATCCCATCAACAAAACAGCAGTTAAGTTCCCAAGTGCTATACACGTCAACCAAAACAAAGAAACTTAAAGCTTGCATGGTCTTCTAGGCCAATAAAATGAACTTTAACAAGTCTCTCTGCATATCCAGGTGTACTTTCTATCATTAGATGACCACCCTGAATGATTCAAGTGCCTTTATGATACTTCAAGATCCATGTTATGAGCAGGGGATATTCATCAATATGTTTTCTTCACATGATAATAATATATTTGTTGATTTCCTCACATGATAATAATATATACAAATTGCTTCTCTGTTAGCATGAATATGGGAATATACTCAATTTGGAGTCCGGCCGCGAGTCCTGAATATTGATCGGAAAGGGTAGTTTTGAACATCATCGCAATTTCTACTCAATCAACAAAATCATTTCAAATTATATTCATATTCTATGACATCGCTCATAGTACAACTCAAGTACAAAGTATCAACGTCATTATAAAGTAATGGCATGATGTCAATATTCACAACTGAAAATGAGGTGCGACCGAGCGAGGAATATATCCAAAAAAAAAAAAATTAACATCTCTCCCATAAGCCTAATACCTAACCTTTTGGATGCGTGCCCGTTCCTGTGGATAAATGGCTTTGTGTTCCCTTGTCAAAACAATGGCTTTTAATGGATTTACTACAACTGATTTATTTTCAGAAACATCTGCAATCGATGAACGTGCAACAACTGCCTTTGCATCTCCAATGTTAGCTACAAACACCTATATAGCAAGTTGATCATATAAAATGTTTACAATAGGTCATATAGAGTTTAAGGTCAGGTGACCATAGGAAAATGACAAAATAGAGTTTGTGCATGAATTGACTCCCATATTAGCATATCCTCCCTTAACACTGCACAAACACATTCATTTGTGACAAATCAATTGAATCTACTGAATGTAATCCTCAAACAGATGTTCCGGTTGAAAGGATGTTGTGGACCAGAATTGAAAGTAAAAAGGGATTATTAATAAAGATCTCAAAGCAATGACATTTCAAGAAAGGAAGATACAAAATCTTAAAATAGAGGAACCTGCCAATCCATATGCAAATCTGAATAGACAACCCTCTGATGCGCTCATGGCCAAAGCCCGTAATGTTTCTAAAAAAAGGTGATCCTCTCCCACCCGTAACAAATGATTCATAAAGGAGCAATCATCTTCATGCATAATCATTACTAATAGAGCGTAGTGAGCTATCTTTTAAGCATCATTCATTCGGATAAGCTTAAATCATCATAAAATTAATTAGCTTACGAATGGGATTGTTGTGGGGAAAAAAGAAGCAAACTTACAGTTTGACCTAAAACCCAAACACAAACAGCTGTAGCGCCGTCCAGCCATCCCCCTAATAAGAATGTATAGAAACCAGTACGCTTATGCAAATCAGAAGCAAATGAAAGGGGAAACTATATTTTGAATATAAGTATTACAACTAAACATATGCAATACTTGGTATGTGGTCAAAGAAATCAATCAAAACAAAGTTAACGCAAATATACATACTCAAAGATAGAATAATACAGGGGCACCAAACTAAGTTATAATTAATACATAACACAAAACACCAACCATGTTTCCTCATATAAAAGAAATTTCAGGGCCTTTAAGAGAACCACCTCGCTAATATTTAGAAGGAAAATGAGGGGGGCTGAAAATGAGAACTACCTCACTAACCCTAGTTTAAGCTTTGAAACAAATAACGCTTTTCACGGCTTTATGTACAAATCGGGAACTATTTGACCACAAACCAAGAGTTACAAAAAGTTTGAAAAAAGGATTAGTTATTCCTAATTGTGGTCCTCCCTATACCCTACATCTAAACACCTGTTTGTGAGTTTTATTTTGAAGGGAAGGGAAAGTTGGAACTTTCTTTCCAAAATTGGAAGGAAAGTTCCAACTTCCCTTCCCTTCCCCCGAAAAAAAACTCACAAACAGACTATAAATAACAGTTCGTTGACTAAGAGCATCATGTGCCCCTAATACCCTTCAGCTCAACATTCAAAAAGCAGGCCATTAGTTAGGCAGTTTGATCTACGATTAGGCATTGTTATTTAGTATTTACAACATAAGATATCACTTTCAACATCTGTTTAGGTAGACTTTATCATCCACACATGAAGTTGCAGAATCAAAAAACAGTTGAACAGATTTCTATCAGTGGATCAGACATTGGCAGAATATAGGTAAAACCATATAACAAAAGTGTTAAACTTGAAGCAAAATGATCTGTAAATACCTGCAGCACTCTCCAGCAGAAGAGACTCGTCTGTTTTCCGAAACCCTGTTTGAATGAACACAAACAGAAGTTAGACAAATGTTAGACAAACTTGAAGAAAAATGTTAGTCAACAACAAATAAAAGTTAGACAACCAAGAGAAGTTCAAGAAAATAGCATACCATCAAGTATGGCCCTTTTGGCAGCTTTCACTTCCAACTGCAGTTGATATAGGACTTAAGAAGTGAGACGTGATTCCCAGAAAGCATATTCCAAATAAGGATATTCTCATTGGCAGACGGATAATAGTACAAACTTTTATGGAATTAAATATAAGAACTCTCCAAAGAATAATGGCAGGAATTAACACCTACTAAAGAAATTAAACACCGGAAAAAGCAAAGATAGGAATCATAAGCAGAAACAGGAAATGGCAGAAAGCAATAGTTTCCTCCTTAATCGTAAATATCAAGTATAAGAGCTGATAATTGATACTTGATATAAACAAGAAAGAAAAACTGAGTATAGAAAATATTAGTTTCAAAGTAAATATCAAGTATAAGAGCTGATAATTGATACTTGATATAAACAAGAAAGAAAAACTGAGTATAGAAAATATTAGTTTCAAAATGATGAACCTGTCAACCAATACCGCATGTGATTAGAAAATAGAAATATATCTTTTAACCATAAAACTTAGGATCTATTATACTCCTTCCATCCCATCCCTCCGTCCCAAGATAAAAGTCCTAATTACTATTTTGAGTAGTCTCAATTTAAAAGTATACTTACTTTAAATAATCTATTTTTTACAAAGGTTTGCTTATAATACCCTTAGGCTATGTTTGTTTACAAAGATTATAATCCCGGGATTATAATTCATGGGATTATAATCCCAAGACTATTAATCCTGGGATTATAATCCCAAGATTATAATTATAATTATAATCCCAAAACTATTGAGCCATTTTATAATCCCTAGACTAATAGTCCTAAGTCTAAATTTGAAAACAAACAAGACACTTGATATTAATAGTCATATCCCAAGTATAATCCTTGCAAACAAACATAGCCTTAGTACTAATTGTTTCATATTTCCATTCTCTATACATATTTATGAAGCGTTACTAGTCATGTACAAAACACTATGCAATTAAATGAGAATTTAGAAAGACTTTTTGACATAATTGAAATACTTATAGTTTGAAGCAGTATTAGACATATAAATGCATTAAGGAAATTGATTCCAAAGAGAAGTAGTATAATTTGTTTCAAGATAATTAATAAAGTATTATTATGATAAATTTAGTTATAATATGGACAATTTTGTCATTTTATCATATTTCTTAATATGCGCAAAAAGTCAATCAGGACTTTTATCTGGGATGGAGGGAGTATAACTTTTCACTAAACAAGACTCAAGCCATAAATTAAAACAATAATAATTATTATTATAAAAATAAAAATAAAAAAGAACAACAACAACAACAATAATAATAAGTACTGAAAGTTCAGAAATTTATTCAAATAAACCAAAATCTGAAAACACCAAATTATGAAAACAAAGTGGACAATAAAAGGGAACTAGACACTAAAAGAAGTTTCTAGCTGGCTATTGTTTTCTGCTTGAGCTAAACCTCGTACTTAACTCCAATTAAATACTTTAACTAATGTTCTAAAAGGCGTTAGCCGGGAGGCGAGCGGCCAGGGAGGGCCTAGCGCCTAGGGGGTCTAGGCGGAGCCTAGGCGGAATTTTTTATTTAAGCTAATGTTAATATTTTATCTTACATTTATCCAAACAAAACAATAATATAAAGCAAAATAAAGGCCTTTACTTAAAGTTCAAACACATATCCATATTGTCAATGTCAAAGTTCAAACACAAACATGCAAATGTTCAAAGTTCAAACATATCTTTAACGTATTAGTTTTATTCATAAACAAGATTGCTATTAAATAATAAAATTTAAAATTTCAATAATTTATTTCAATATTAAAACTTAAGAAACTAAATATAAATTTAAGAATTATATTGAATTAAACTAAATATTACAAATGTATCATCATTTATATAATTTGAAGTTGATACAAGTTCAAAAATTTACAATTATAATAAAATTATTTATTTTAACTTGATCTTGTTCACTTCTTGTTGTGATTTGATATACTACAAACTGCATTATGAATATAATAAATCATTAGAAAAATAAGTATATCAAGATCTAGTTTGGGTAGTTATTAAAATAAAAAAACCTCTCTGCCTAGGCCCCTTTCTGGAGGAATTTTTTTACCGCCTTAGGCCTAGGCGAGGCGCCAGGGGAGCCTAGTGCCTAGGTGAGGCGTCAGGAGGGGGCCTAGCGCCATAGGGGGGCCTAGCGCTTAGGCGGGGCCTAGGTGGACCTAGGCGGACCTAGGCGGAGATTTTTAAAACACTGACTTTAACGTGTGTGAACACTCAACAATAATCTCAGAAAATTTAATACAAAGACGGTTAGGTTAGGCACATGGAGAAACTGGTCCCTCATAGTAGAAATGCAGAGAATAATTTCTCCTTTGCTATACTTATAGTGCTGGAATGAACACAAACTTTTGTTTTTATTATATTCATTGGTGGGTTAGGGACTAAAAGAGGGAAAACATTGTGTGCATGTATGCCCATACACAGGTCACACACTTTAAAACCCCAAATCCAAATGAAAACGTGATTGAGTGAGTAGAATATAAGAACAACAGAGCTTAAATAAAATTAGTGGGGTACTGGTGATACTTAACCATTAACTTCAAATTCAATCAAAGTATGCATTATGCAAGACATCAACGAAATGATGATGAAAGAAATAATAAAAATCTGAAAAGCCAGAAAGAGACACCCGTTTAAATGACCTGTAGGTATACAAAGGTTGATATGTCAAGATGGATGAGCTGAAAAACTAATGGATGGAAGAGGACGGAAAAACACATCCTAAAAGGCAAAGAAGTAGTCAAGAGGTGATGAGTTAACTGAGAAAATAAGAGTACGTTTTTGTAATCACAGTATCAATAACACACTGTTAGGTATCACTACTACAACCATACATATCACAAGTATAGAATACTTATCAAACAATACATCAAATTATAGACACTATGAAGCACTTACAAGTTAAAATACATAATTCGTCATATGCACTTAAACTTATGTATTGTAAAGTATAAATTGAAGAAATATAATCAGAAAAGTATACAGCTCTTCTTTACAGCTAGAAGTAAAAAAATAATGGATCAAAACAAGAAGATAAATACAGATATTTCCAATGGTGCAACCACAATCATAGTGATTCTAATACTAGCAAGAATACACATTTATCACTTTTTTCAAGCAATAACAAGGCAATAAAGCTCAACAAACTCATAAGACGACCATTATGTTCGCCTAATTACACTCCAAGGTGCAAAAACATCAACATGCCATTTGGACCATAAGCTTCATTAATTTTCAATTGCCAACCCGTGTAATTTCTACTGATTTTATTCTGTTTATGTTGCTCCCAAACCAAAGCTTCCATTTGTCGCAGTTCTTTATTTCATCAATATATATATATATATGTATATTGTTTTGATAATAAAGAAGAATGATACATAAATTTAAGTCTTACACACGTGACATGAACATTAATAAGTCCCAAATTCTAAGTGCTTTTTATTCACAATAACAAAATAAGGATCCAGACATTTTGCATCCCTCCATCAGGCCTATATCAATTAGCCAAATCGTTGTAATTAATTCTCAGTATCAAGTCAAATTTTCAGTGGGAAAATCCTAAACACTACCTCTGTTGGAAACCCTAAAATATTGCATTTTGGAACGGAAGTAGTAGCTGTTATCTCTACTATAACAGAAATATATACATCTGTTTTCTAAGAATCCATTAATCCTGCGGGGAGTTTATATCATACTGAGGTTTCATTTAGCTATATAAATATTTTTACATATTTATACCTATGCCTGGAGCAAGTGAAGTAGAAGAAACAAGCATATTGAATTTTCCATCTGGGGTTATTAATACATGTTAATTACTGTCTGGATCTTAAACATTCATCAAACAAGACCAAGCAAACACACCAACTCACGTGGTAAGCCGGCAGAGAGAACATTTGGATGTAAATGTCTCTGGGCATATTCAGCAGCTAGTTGACCTCCATGTCCATCATATATCGCATAATGAGCACATCTGTCAAAAAGATATATACAATGCAAACTAAGAACAAGTTCCTTAAGTTCAGCAGGAGAAGAATTTTTCATGAACTGCAAGCAGACGTAGGGTGCATTTGGAGTGAACATAATCTTTTGGATGATTATTTTTCAAATATTAAACCTAATATGCAAACCTTAATACTTGGTGAAATTTCCTGATGAGATAGTAGGTAAAGATACTATCTTTTAGAACATTATGTCACTATTGGAGTCTTATAAGTAGAGTCCCTTCATGGGAAATATGAAACTCGAAAGATGGACACACATTTTGGGGTAGAAAGAGGAGCATTTGTTTTGATGTCCAATTAAGTAACCCATTTCTATTTCTTAGACTGCTTCCATTTAAATGTGAATTTGGATTCCAGTAATCAATTGCCTCATAATGCAAAAGCAACGTTATTAATTCAAAATAGCACACCAAATTCTTCTGTTTATAGTAAATGATTACAAATTATTGAAAAGGCACAAAAAAAATGTACGCAAAATAACTAAGGATTATGAAAAACCTCAATTTTCCAGGAAACTCCAAGCTTGCATCGGACAGAACAACCCACTTATCCTCCATTGAATGCCTTGAACCTTTATCTTCGGCCGCATCAGCTTCAATTACGAAACTCATCTCCTTTTCGATTCCTTCCTTTGATATTTCTTTTTTCTGCTCTTCTTTTCCATCGATTTTCGACTTTTTCGTGACCGGATCGGAGTCGTCGAATTCACCGTCGCGCTTATGGCATGAAATAGGGACTGAGTTCTCATTTGGCGCGGCTGAACTTGGTTCCTCCATAGTTGTTTCCGAGGTAGTTCTGAACTTGCTACTGTTTGGCTGCTCAAAAAGGCCTTGCCAAATAAAACCCTTAATTATTGGATCACACAAGCACAACAGATTTAAGTATTTGCGTGGTTTTTCAATTTAGGCACGTCCACCCGAAAGTCGTTCTTTTTCTTTATTATGAATTAATTATATAGAGTTGTACAATAATTATTATTTATACTCAAAAAATTTATTATAATTTTATTTTATATTATAGTCTTAATTCCCATAATACCCCGATTAAAATTCAAGTCGCACAAGGAATCCGCTCTAGCCGCGCCTCCCCGCTGGGGATTTTGAGCTTTACCGCCCCACTCCTGCAGGGCTGCCCACTATCCAGCAGTTCTTCATCTCGTCCCAACGGGTGTTTTTCCCTTCCGGGCCCCGCTCCAACGGGGTTATGAGTCACAAGTCCAACAAACTCCACCTTGACGAATAATCTCATCCATTCAGAAGTTAAGTAACTTGTTCCAATCAAATCCAGAGAGAATTCCTCCTACTAACATTCGGATACATTAACCAAGTCTAAGTAATGCTTGAATTTGTCTGCAGTCACAATCTTTGTCAACATATCAGCTGCATTTTAAGAAGTATGCACCTTTTTCAATATTAAATCACACATAACAATTAATTCTCTCACATTGTGATACCTTACATTAATATGATTAGTCCTCGCATGATATACCTAATGCTTTGTCAAGTAAATGGAGCTCTGACTATCACAATACAACTGTACTCCACCTTGATCTATGTCCAGCTCTGTCACAAAACCCTTTAACCACAATGCTTCTTTTCCAGCCTCAGCCAAAGCCATATGCTCAGATTCAGTAGTCGATAGTGTTAGTTTCCAAATGCACGTTAGTTATCTAGAAGAGGGGTTGAATATATATTTTAAAATTTCTTTATTTAAAATACTTTGTCAGTATTGATTATACTGATAGCAGCAGAATATATGTTTTGTTCCCCTTCAAGATATTGCAGTTAAGGTTTGATAAGCAGTTATGGCAGTTATAGCAGATATAACAGTTATAGCAGTTAATGAGAGACAATGAGACACAAGGTTTTAAGTGGTTCAGAGTACACAAGGCTCTTAATCCACTCTTCTACTCCACGAGTAGGAAATCCACTAAGGATGTCTTTTACAACTGAATCACTTAGATTTCTTCAAGGCCAACAGCTCTGGAACTTCTCTTAGTTCACTTAGAACTCTTCAAGTCCTCTGACTTGGTACTTCTCTTAGTTCACTTTTGAACTCTTCAAGCCCTCTGACTTGGATCTGCTCTTAGTTCACTTTTGAACTCTTCAAGTCCTCTGACTTGGTTCCTCATTTGGATTGATAGTTGTTGTTATGGAGTGCTACTCATTTGCAATTAAGCATAAGTTTTGAAAAACTGAGTAGCGAAGCAAGCTTTCCTCTTTCAAGATCATAGAATTGATCGTTAAGTGTTCTTGAGCTTTTCTCAATGTATTCTTTCTTTTCACGTCTTGCTTGCTTAGTTTGAATCCTTGTCTGATTTCCTTATAAAAGAGCCATTCAAAATATATCCGTTTGAATGCTCCCGTTGCTGCATTTAATGCTTCAGACGTTTCTGTACAGTTGATTTTGACATCCTGCTTTCCTACTTCACTGCCGACTGGCCCACTGACACAGCAGACTGCAACTTCACCTAACACCTGAAAAGGTATTTTCTGCAGACAGTTTAGTCCTTTCCTTAGCTTCTTCAATATGCTTATTTGATTTGAACTAAGGATGACTATGGAACCATTGGGACTATCAAATTGTCAATGGCTATTAGCCTTTCTTCATTTGTTGCTCTTCATCCCTTCATCAGAACTATGATCTTTGATGCTGACTAGAGGAGCACTACGATTATGATCATTATACCATAATCGTTGTGTGTTGGCTTGCACAGCTTGACTCAGACTTGATCGCAGAGAATACTACGATTTCTCTTAAGCTCTTTGGTAAACTACGATTTCTGCTTGCTTGTCTTTCAGACTCCACACTTCTGAGAGCACTCTACGATTCTCAACTTGGCTCGGCAGACGCTCAGATCTTCTTCATGATTCTCAGTGTGGCTTCTAAGGCAGACTACGATTCTTATATAGTCACTCAAGCTCCACGAGTCTTGCCTTGACTTCTGCAGACTTGATTCTCTTAGCAGACTACGATTCTGAACATCTTCGTTTAAGCTCCACGAGTCTTGTCTTCTGCAGACTGTAATACTCTTGGCAGACTACGATTCTGGATATCTTCGTTTAAGCTCCACGATTCTGCCTTGTCTTCTGAATGCTACCTTTGGCAGATTACGATTCTGTCAAGGCTTTAACTTTTACAGCTCAAATAGATCAACCTAACAGATTTGATCTTTTCTTCTATACATTTATTTATATAAATGATAAACATTAAAGCTCAGATCAATATAATATTTTGATCTATTATCTAAGTCCTTGTACATTGATTCTCTTAAGGATTGTACACTCAAGCATTTATATTTACTTTCAATATCAAATATGAATATGCAATTCCCAACAGATAGAGCTACTAGAGATTGTACCATGGATCTCCAACAAATCGGTCCACCTGCTAAAGTGAACATATACCCTGTTGTAGACCTCAAGTCATCCAACCTTCCAGCGTAATCTACATCTACATACCCCACCACTGATATCCGATCTTACCTTGAAAACATAATTCCATGATCTGCAGTACCCTTCAGATATCTGAATATCCACTTTACCGCTTTCCAGTGTTCTTTTCCTAGATTTCCCATGAACTTACTCACTGTGCTGACTGCATGTGTCAAATCCGGTCTTGTACATACCATCGCATACATTAAACAACCAACTGTACTCGCATAAGGCACCTTTGACATATCCTTAATCTCTTCAGTTTTTTCCGGACACTGTGCTGTAGACAACCTGAAATGACTCGCCAATAAAGTTCTGACCTGTTTAGCATTAGCCATACTAAACCTTTCCAACACTTTCCTCACATAAGTCTTTTGGGACAACCACAGCTTCCCCTCTGACCTATTCTTGCGAATCTCCATTCTAAGTATTTTCTTTGCAGAACCTAAATCCTTCATGTCAAACTCCTTTCCCAACAAGGCCTTCAACCTGTTGACTTCACCCATACTTTTCGCAGCAACAAGCATATCATCCACATAAAGTAACAGAGGAATCATCCTCAAGACTCTTAACATAAACGCAACAATCATACTCACATCTCGTGAACCCAATCCGGATCATAAATGAATCAAACTTCTTATACCATTGTCTTGGAGACTGCTTCAGCCCATATAAAGATTTCTTCAACCTGCAAAACATGTGCTCAGTCTCCGGTTGCTTGAACCCCTCAGGCTGCTCCATGTATACAACCTCCTCCAAATCACCATGGAGGACAGCTGTCTTCACATCGAGCTGCTCTAACTCTAGATCATAACTTGCCACCAATGCCAATATAATCCTAATTGAAGTATGCCTCACTACCGGAGAAAACACTCCATCGTAGTCAATCCCCTTCCTCTATGAATATCCCTTTTGTTAGTTCCCAAAGGCATGTTAGTTATCTAGAAGGGGGTTGAATAGATATTTTAAAAAAATTTAGTTTAAAATACTTTGTCAGTATTGAATATACTGACAGCAACAGAATATATGTTTTGTTCCCCCTTAAGATATTGCAGTTATGGTTTGATAAGCAGTTATAACAGATATAGTAATTATAGCAGTTAATGTGAGACAATGAGACACAAATGTTTTAAATGGTTCAGAGCACACAAGGCTCCTAGTCCACTCTTCTATTCCACGAGTAAGAAATTCACTAAGGATGTGACACCCCCAGAATAGGTCCAATCAACCCAATCCATTCTGAGTCGTCAAATACATGGTACAGAATTCAAATACAATCTTTTATAACAAAAGATAGTGAGAAATACGACAATATAAGCTGTGAGCTTTAATACAAATCGTATATAATACGAAATATAAAGGCTTAAATTCAGTCCTCATTTATTACAATAATTACCACACTATTTTATAAAAATAGTGAGGGCTTCTACATCTCTATCTCAGACCATCACTCCATTCCCCGACTAGTCTTAGTTATATTCTCATTTCCTGAAGAGGACAATAGATGAAAAATGTGAGCTCAACTAGCCTAGTAAAGAATATTATGACTAAGATAATAAAAAATAAATTATCGTTAGTCTTCAACAAATCAAATAAAATATTATGGATAACAAATTTTAGATTAACAACTGTAGCGGAAGTAACAATTCATCAGAAGAGTTAAGTAAAAAATAATATTTACTATCTTCTATGATTTAAAAGTCTATAATTAATATTTTATCCCTGTAACATCAATCAATATATATCTTTGAATTAAATATTCATCTTTGCACTAAGGGCCAAAGATATTCATTTGTATCACCAGTTGGTCATGTTCATCTCAACACATTTCCATCTTTGCACTACGGGCCAAAGATATTCATAAGGTAATCATTCATCTTTGCACTACAGGCCAAAGATATTCATCAAGTAATCATTCATCTTTGCACTACAGGCTAAAGATATTTAGTTATATCACCATTTAGGACTGAGGATGATAAAAAATAATACGAATAACGAATCTAGTGAGATAATGGACAAATATTAGAGAATTTATCCAAAGTTCAAGAATGAAGATCAAAACCTGGATTCAATCAAAGATAAAAAAAATAAATTTTTTTATCGTGAGTAGTACCCTGTGAATAGTAACTCAACATGAAAAGATAAAAATATCACGAAAAAGTTCAAAAAATTATTCCGGTGAAATGATACTAGATGAAACGCAAAACTCAAAGAAATTCTGATCATTTCATGAATTATAGAAGCAATACTTACCGTGGTAAGTTCAAATTTAGAAATATGAAATGAAATATTATCACTTTCATAATATGGAATATGAAAGAAAATAATATTTATTATGAATATTGAAAGGAAATAACATCATTTACGAGAAAAAGAACATCCTTTACCTTAACAGGAGAGTAGTTTTGACTGAAATATCGAATATTATGCTGACGAAAACTTGTACTGTTATCAACACTCAAAGTATCTAAATACTCACAAGAAATACGCTCGATATTATAGAGAGAAATTTTTTTAATTCTGGTGTGATTTTTATTTCTAACTAAGCACCTTATTTATAAGAAAATGCCAGAACACCAAAACTGACTTTATTAACCAACGGATGAATTTTCAAGCCCATCACTTTTGAAAAAAACAATCAGCACACCAGCATTCAAAGCCTCCACCAAAAATCATAATAAATAGCCCTTTTATCAGAAAAATACGAATCTTATGTCCATTCAATATGAAATTTAATTCTCTACAACTTTATAGAAGAAATTTTTTCCAAATTCTGAACGAAAAATGACTCAAATTTACATACGGATGACTCAGCAGCATACTACTTTTGAAAAACAAGTTTCAGCATACAACTTTTGAAAATTTCAAGCTTTCATCCATATTCCCACCAACCACATAAAATTATTATATTATCACATTATAATTTTATAATGTAATATTATAATAATATATTTGAATGAATTATTTTATCGGAGAAGATAAAATGCCAACTTTCAACAAATGTCACATGTTAAAAATTCTTCCTTTTTATATCAAAATTGAAATAAATATTTCCTTATCATGTATATCAACAATTAATTATTCACAAATAATATTACAGAACTACAATATTGACAACCAGGTCGTTCACAGGAAAGAGGGGGCCTTCCGATAATGATTTCTCCTTACTGGCGCGCAATTAACTAACTCATTTCCTAGACAGAACTTTCTTAGACATTGCCAATAATGCTATCTAATAATATTATTCAAATAATATGAATTATTGATTTGATAATGTGAAATACTGTGCAGTGGTTACTGTAGTAATTATTGAATCAATAATATAAAATATCAACGTAGCAATTATTGAATCAATAAAATAAATATTGAACAATAATTACTGTAACAATTATTGAGTAAGTGACTTCTTACGTAAGAATCAATAATTAGAATTATTATGCAATATCGTGTGTTATTGTGCAACAACGCATATTACTGTATTTTTTATCATCGGGTATTTCAACAGTTTAACGGTAACAGTTTTACCATTATTTTTATAAAAATTACTTATGTCGCTTTTTATATCCGACATTCATTTCGTTGTGGGATCCACCAATGACTGCTCCGTCGTACAAATATTCTCCGACAAAAAGAATATTTCTCGACCAAAAGAATATTCCTCGACACAACGAATATTTTATAGCAACTTGCTTACTTTGTAAAATTTGCACATTCCACCCATAACTTATCACATTTATCAAATCAACACATTATTATTTTAAAATAATATATAAAGAAAATTAAATCTTTATTCATAAAATTTGAGGTCTTACAAAGGATATCTCTTACAACTGAATCACTTAGATTCCTTCAAGGCCAGTAGCCTTGGAACTTCTCTTAGTACACTTAGAACTCTTCAAGACCAGCAGCCTTGGTACTCTTCTCTTAGTTCACTTAGAACTCTTCAAGGCCAGCAACCTTGGTACTCTTCTTAGTTCACTTAGAACTCTTCAAGTCCTTTGAACTTAGAACACCTTGGATTGAGAGTTGTATTCTGGTGTGTGCTACTCAGTTGCAATTAAGCATCAGTTCTGAAAAACTGAGTAGCGAAGCAAGCTTTCCTCTTTCAGGATCGTAGAGTTGATCGTTGAGTATTCTTGAGCTTTTCTCAATGTATTCTTTCTTTTCTTGTCTTGCATTCTTAGTTTAAATCCTTGTCTGATTTTCTTATAAAATAGTCATTC
This sequence comes from Panax stipuleanatus, assembly GCA_020205555.1. Lineage (NCBI taxonomy): Eukaryota > Viridiplantae > Streptophyta > Magnoliopsida > Apiales > Araliaceae > Panax > Panax stipuleanatus. The sequence goes on from CM035117.1 coordinate 165,712,426, forward strand.
AAAATGTTTTCGTTTGAATGCTCCCGTTGCAGCATTAAATGCTTTAGACGTTTATGTGTAGTTGACATCTTGCTTTCCTGCTGCACTGCCGACTGACCCACTGACACAGTAGACTGCATTCTCACCTAACACCTAAAAAGATGTTTTCAGCAGGCGGTTTAGTCATTTCCTTAGCTTATTCAATACGCTTCTTCGATTTGAACTAATGATGAATATAGAATAATTGGGACCACCAAATTGTCAATGGCTATAAGCCTTTGTTCATTTGTTTCTCTTCCTCCCTTCATCAGAACTACGATCTTTGATGCTGACTGGAGGAACACTACGATTATGGTCATTGTACCATAATCGTCGTGTGTTGGCTTGCACAGGCTTGACTCAGACTTAATCGTAAAAAATATTACGATTTCTCTTAAGCTCTTTGGCAGACTACGATTCCTTCTTGCTTGTCTTGCAGACTCTACGTTTCCGAGAGCAAACTGCGTTTCTTGACTTAGCTCGACAGGCGCTTGGATCTTTTCCACGATTCTCAATGTGGCTTCCAAGGGCAGACTACGATTCTGATATTTTCACTTAAGCTCCACGAATCTTGCCTTGGCCTCTACAGACTTGGTTCTCTAGGCAGACTACGATTCTGGACATCTTCATTGAAACTCCATGATTCTTCCTTGTCTTTTTATGCTGCCTTTGACAGACTACGATTCTGTCAAAGCTTTATCTTTTACAACTCAAATAGATTAACCTAACAGTTTTGATCTTTTCTTCTATACATTTATTTACATAAATGATAAACATTAAAGCTCAGATCAACCTAATATTTTGATCTATTATCTAAGTCCTTGTACATATGATCTTTGAAGGACTTTACACTTAAGCATTTATATTTATTTTCAATATCAAATATGAATATGCAATTTCCAACAATCTCCCCCTATTTGATGTTGACATAATCAAGGAGATTTGCATCATATCATCAGATTCTAAATGCAGAATGCTAGAAAGTAAATATGGCTTAGTGTTTCAGTGAGCAACTGAAATTTCTAGAGAATAAGCATGAATTTATTGATGTTTGAAAAGATATTACAATCTAGCATAGAAACATCAATATACAGTTAAGCTTAAACTTATCTCTATCTTCTTTGCGTCTTTGATTTTGGAGGGTTGGGATATTCTGCGGCTCTTCTTCTCCTTGAGGCTTCATCACTTCTTGCAATGTCCTCTAGCTCATCTCCGGTCAGTGGTTCCGAATGATCATGTTTGTTTATGAAGGCATGATCTCCAACTGGCATATTAAAATCAGTGGAGGTTATACCTTGTGAGCTAGAAGCTTGACCTTGGCTCTTTTGAGTGGGTTCAGCCATGAGAGGACGTTGATCAGATTGTGGAGTTTGAAAGTTAGGACTCCTGGGGTTGCCACTTAATGACTGACCAATTTGAGTTTGCCTTTGCCTTCCATGCTGGGTTGGTTGAATATGTGTTTGCCTTTGCCTTCCACCTTTACCTCTATCTCCTTGCTCATTATTCTCCTCCTTTATGTCAGCATCAAGGGTTCGAATATCGTTAGAGAGGCATTTAACTCCTTCTACTAACTCGTGCATCTGAGAGCGATTTTGAGATATGTCACTACGATTTTCAGTAACTATAGCCTCAGCGTGTCTTAGTTATTGTTGAAGCCGCTCCATTGCATCGTTATTCTGATTGATTTGAGCTACACTGCTGGCTTGGAATTGTTGTAGTGAGATACGCAGTTCTGAAATCTGTTTGGTCATCATCTCATTTTGAGATTGTTGATTCTTCTGCATCATCTCCATAGCCTCCTTATGCTTCTTTGTGGCAGCAAAGTGAATGACATCCCTTTTACTGAGGCTGTCAGCCATTTCCCGTACAATCTCCTTTAGCTTCCTCGATAGCTCAGTTGCCAAATTTCCCGGTAGAGGCTTAACTGATTCGATTATATGGTCGAATCTCATGTGAAGCTCTAGGGAGTGTGCTTCAAGAACCTCTTTTGATTCTGAACCTATTTGGTTTAATGTTTCAGTCAGCTCCTCCTTTGTTGGCATTAGAGACAATTGATTGAGAATTCGTTGTGTCTTAGGAGGAGAAGGAGGGGTACTTGTAGTGTGTTCATCTCTCCTTGACATGTTTGCTAGAGCAAGTGTCATGTCAAAATATTCATTGTTGGAGGATGAGGGTATATCTGATTGGGTTAAAGGAGCTTGTGTTTGCTGTATGGGTGTAGTGTTTGGTTCAGAGGTTTATGTTTCTGGATCGTTGAGCTGTTCTGGAGACTCTACGATTTTCGCATCAGATTGGTCAATGTGCATGAATCGTAGTGTGTCGTCCAGAATTGGTATCTCAATGGTTGATTTTGCAAGCGTTTCTTCGACTACTCTTGTGATGTTCTCAATCACCATTGGATTATTAACAGTTGGCTCTACGAGAACAAGTTGTTTGTTTGGTTCATCAGTCACAGAGTTTTGGGACTCTATAACTGGAAACTAATTGAGTGGATGCAGAATCACTTCCAACCATTTGGGCAATTCGTAGAATTGGTTGAAATGAGATGATGGAGAGTGGTTGTTAATGAAGGAGAGAGGAGTGATGTATACCTCTGGCTCAGTCTCTGAAGTTGACTCATTTGTGATCAGCTTCTGAGCAAACCTCCTTTTTCTTGGGAATCCATAGGCAAGCACTGAAATTACTGGATATGCTTTGAATGTCCAAAAGATGTGATCCCAGGAATTGAGAATCATATCTCTATGATATGGCATCATGGGCAAGTAATTGAACAGCTGATTGTAGTTTATTGTCCTTTCACCATCTCATCCCACATACAGAACTCAAGATCATCATCCTCTTTTTCATCATTCTCTGTATCATGAACTTCCACCACATCATTCATCACATCATCAACCATAATATTCACCATTTTCGCAGCAGCAGACTTTACGAATTTTTCATTTAGTGAGGGAACTTCAATATTATCTATTTGTAGCTCCCCCTCAGCTTTAGCATTCTCTGTCTCCATTGCTTTTAACAGCTCCCCCTCAGCTGTAGTTCCTTCTTGAACAGGAGCTTTTAGAACTTCTTCAGAGAAAATAACACCTCCATACTGTACTTCCTCATCAACAGTACTTGGTTCTGTCATCGCTTCTTCCTGCACTTTATCAGCATAAGTACCAGCTTCAGGCATCTTCATATCGTCTTGATTCATAGCCTGATCAGGTGCAGCAATGTTGTCTGCATCTCTGATGTAAGGTAACACATCTTCAATGATTCTGGTCTCTTCAGGGGTTGGACCAGATGTTTGAGGCTCAGTGGACTGTTGCAGCCCTCCTTTTGTCATTTTCTTCCAATATTTCTTCATTGGTAAAAGCATACTTCTTAGCCAACTTCTTCACCCTCTTCTTTGGCTTGGGAACAGTCTTTGCATCTTCTTCAGCTTCAGCTTTTTGAGTTTGTTTAGGCTGAGAGGCTTTTGCTGCTTCTCCTTTTGCAGTGGCAGCTAATCTGGACTATACGATTGGTGATGACTCCACAATCGTAGTGAGTGAAGACTTCTTTGCTCTTTGGCTGTGTTTCTTCTTCTGTTGAGGCTCAGAGCTGCCTTCAGCCTTATCTTCACTTGTCTCCCTCTTCTTCTTCTTCTTCTTCTTCTTCTTTTCTTTCAGAACCTCTTCTGGTGATTTAGGAGTGATGACTCTGTTGGAGGTAAGGCTTATGAACTCCATATCAGTACCAGGACCCTCTTGGGGTGCATCAGTGGTTGAGCCTTGAGGCTCCTCAGCTTCTTAAACACTTTCATACATTTTCCTCTTCCCTTTTGCTCTTTCTAACCAGAGCCACTGGTTCTTCTTGATTCACTTCTTCATCCTCTTCAGCTTCCTTCACAGCAGATGATGTTACAGACATCATCTTAACATTTTCTGCTGGATTTTTCTTCCAGTTTTGGAACAGTTGTTGGGTCATCTTTTTTTTAGGAACAATAGAAACACCTTCTTTGTCTTTAATTTTATCCCCCAGAGTAGCTTTCAGGATGATGCTGATGAATCTTCCATAGGGCATCTTCGCAGTGCCCTTGGTCTTCTTGGGACTTTCCATCCATTTCCCAAACCACTCCATCAGTAGAGCTCCATAGTTGAGTTGAACACTGTACCTGATAGCTGTCATGAGCTTCAATTGCTTCTCATTGACAGAATCGTGACCCGAGCTCTTGCAACATATGCATTTGCCAACAATGTCAGCAAAGAACTCATATTCTTGGGAAAACTCTTTCTTCCTGTAGCCACTCTTTCCTTCAGTTCTGACGTGTTTCATCTTCTTTAGGCCTTTAAGAAAATCAATTCTCTCCATTGACGGAAGACCTTCATTGTTGAGAACTAGGGCTAGGTTTATGCTTTCGGCGTTGAATCGTATCTGCTCGCCTTTGACTTTGGTGAGGATAAAGTCTCCTTCAACGACTCCATTGATGTAGAACTCTTTCACCAGCTTCGTATAGATCAGGGTGCTGGTGCTCAGAGCTTTTTCGAGTCCAGCTTTCTTCAGTAGTGAAAGAACTTTGTGAATTTCTGGGCTAGCATCTCCAATCCCGTCAAAGCATAGCTGGTAACCCGAAACAACTTTGGAAGCAACCATTGATGTAAATTGATTTTCCTGTAATGAACGAATTTGGCTTAGCTTTCTAAAACTAAGGGTTTTGTTTGAGAGAGAATGAAAGATAGATAGTCTTTTGAAATTCAAAGGTAAACTGAAAAAAAAACAGTTCAAAATGAATTTAACTTCCCTCCATATGTTCTGCATCGTGGGACATGTGTTGAGTTCTGCAGGACTCCACGGTTTTAATCATATAGAAACACTGTTTTGTCCTTAGCTCCCCCCAAGCTAGTGTGTCCTTGAGAGAAGACTACGAATGCCGAGAACCACTCCACGATTATGGAGTTCTTTAGTTGGATTTGCTCCATAAACGATGACTCTACGATTTTCGAAGAAATCTGAGATAGCATCCCTTCTTAGTTAAGGTAGCTCAAGAAGGGCCAACCTCTTAGACATATGCTAAGGGTCAGGTTTGTCCCTGAGGCGCTTATCAGAAGGGTTACTTGGTCTTTGTAGTGTTGTCATCATAGTGATCTTTCCTCCCTTGTCTGGATCGCTCCATGATCGTAGTCTCTCTTAATCATCTCTACAATTTTGACTTAGCCTTTATATCTGCATGGTTAGCACCAATCTAGAGCATAGAATTTTATGGTTGCAGATTTAACATACCTAACTCACTTAACAGCTTATTAAATCTAGATTCATTTAAAGGTTTTGTAAACACATCAGCAAGTTGATTTTCAGTAGGGATGTATTGCAAAGATATTGTTCCATTTTGAACATGATCCCTAATAAAATGATATCTTATTTCTATGTGCTTGGTCCTAGAATGCATGACAGGATTATTTGTTATTGCTATGGCACTTGTGTTATCACAGTGTATGGGTATAGATTTGAAATCAAACCCATAATCTGCTAGCTGGTTCTTCATCCATAGGATTTGAGCACAGCAGCTGCCTGCAACAATAGATTCAGCTTCTGCTGTTGAAGTTGATACTGAGTTTTGCTTCTTGCTGAACCAGGACACTAGTCTATTTCCTAGCAGTTGACAAGTGCCACTGGTACTCTTTCTATCTATTTTGCATCTTGCAAAGTCAGCATCTGAATATCCTGTCAGTTCAAATGAGGACTCCTTGTGATACCATAGACCCAAGTAGGGTGTACCTTTAAGATACCTGAAAATCCTTTTTACAGCAGTTAAGTGAGATTCCTTAGGATTAGCTTGAAATCTAGCACATATACATGTTGCAAATATTATATCTGGTCTACTGGCAGTTAAGTAAAGAAGGGAGCCTATCATACCTCTGTATTGAGTGATGTCAATACTTTTACCTTTCTCATCTTTGTCAAGCTTAGTTGCTGGAGCAATTGGTGTTTTCATGGGAGAGGCTGATTCCATGCCGTACTTTTTAAGTAAGTCTTTGATGTACTTGGGTTAGCTTATGAAGATACCTTCATCAGTTTGCTTCACTTGCAGTCCAAGAAAGAAATTCAGCTCACCCATCATGCTCATTTCGAACTTGCTCTGCATAAGCTTGGCAAATCTCTTGCAACATATATTTGCACTAGTAAAACTTTATCTTTGTGTTTTCTAAGAAATAGTATAGTGTCTACTCTTTCTCTAGTGAATCCTTTTTTAATAAAAAAGTTAGTTAGTGTCTCATACCACGCTCTAGGTGCTTGTTTAAGTCCATATAAGGCTTTGTCTAATCTATAGACATAATTAGAGAGGGTTGGATTGACAAAACCTGGGGGTTGTTCCACATATACTTCTTCTTGAAGTTCACCATTTAGGAATGCACTCTTGACGTCCATCTGGAATACTTTGAACTTCATGTGGGTAGCAAATGCAAGGAATATTCTGATTGCTTCAAGTCTGGCAACTGGTGCAAAGGTCTCATCGTAGTCTATGCCTTCTTCTTGAGAATAACTTTTGGCCACTAGTCTTGCTTTGTTCCTTGTGATCACCCCATCTTCATCCATCTTATTTCTGAAGACCCATTTGGTGCCAATGACTGGATGATTCTTTGGTCTTTGAACTAATCTCCAGACTTGGCTTCTTTTGAATTGATTCAGTTCCTTTTGCATGGCTTCAATCCAGCTTGCATCTAGCATTGCATCTTCAATCTTCTTGTTCTATTTGAGACAGAAAACTCAAATAAAAATATTCATTCTGTGTTGCAAATCTTGTTCTGATTCTGGCAGTTGGATCACCAATGATCAGGTCTTGAGTGTGATCTCTTGCCCATCTGTTCCCTATTAGAACATCAGTTCTGGTGCCTTCTTGTTTGAACTCTTCAAGATTGACTTCTGGTTCTTGTTGATTAGAATCGTCATCTGGTGCAGCTTTCTCTACGATTCCTTCTTCGGACACTACGATTCCTCCTTCAGGAACTATGGTCGTAGTGTTGGGCTTGACCACTTCATTTGTAGTGTCGATATAGTCAATCGTAGTGTCTTGTGGTGCAGACTTGTCCGAGTCTGTTTCATCAAAGATGATATGGATCGAGACTTCAACACTTAGTGTCTTCTTGTTGAACACTCTATAAGCTTTGCTATCTGTATCATATCCAAGGAAGATTCCTTCATCTGACTTGGGTTGGAACTTAGTCAGATATTGCTTCCCATTGTTGAGAATGTAGCATGAACAACCGAACACATGGAAGTAACTAACATTTGGCTTTCTTCCTTTCTACAGCTCGTAGGGAGTCTTTTTTAGTGTAGAGTGTACAAGAGATCTATTCTGTGTGTAGCACACAGTGTTGATGGCTTCTGCCCAGAAGTATTCAGGCAAATGAGCTGCTGCTAGTAGAGTTCTTCCAGCTTCTATAAGTGTTCTGTTCTTTCTTTCAGCTAATCCATTTTGCTGAGGAGTTCGTGGTGCTGAGAAGTTGTTGCTGATGCCATTGTCTGAACAGAACTGATCCATTTCTGAGAAGTCGAACTCTCTGCCATGATCACTCCTTATTGCCTTGATTGTCTCTCCTTTTTCATTCATCACCCGCTTGAACATCTTTATCAGTTGGGAGCTTGTCTCATCTTTGGAGTTAAGAAAGAACACTCGTGTATATCTGGTGTAGTCATTCATTATGACAAATGAGTATCTCTTTCCTCCTAGGCTCACAGTTGGAATTGGCCCGAAGAGATCCATATGAAGTAGTTATAGGGGCCTGTTAATTGAGTTAACTGTTTTGCCTTTGAACGAGCTCCTTGTTTGCTTTCCGAGCTGGCATGCATTACATGGTCTTTCTTTGATGAAACTGAACTTGGGTAAACCTGCTACTAGATCTTTGGAGGCAATCTTAGACATACTCTTAAAGTTGAGATGAGATAACCTTCTATGCCAAAGCCAACTTATTACTTCAGATTCTTTTGCAAAAAAACATACTGTCTCATCAGAACTGAGCTGAGCAAGGTTGATAGTGTATACATTTCCTTCTCTTGTTCCTGTCAGCTTGATAGAGGATGTCTCCAGATCTCTGACTTGACACTGATTGTTGTGAAAGGTCACTTGATGGCCTTTATTACAGAGTTAGCTGATGCTAAGAAGATTGTGCTTTAGACCATCAACATAAGCTACTTTGTTGAAGGACACTGCACCATTCCCTGCTGATCCATAGCCTCTTGTCTTGCCAGACAGGTTATCTCCAAAGATAACCGTTGGTCCCTCCTTCTCTATGTAGTTTGACAGGAGGGCTTTGTTCCCGGTCATATGCCTTGAGCAACCACTATCCAGATACCACGTTGTAATCATGGTGCTCATTTTCTGCATGTAGTTTCAGCATTCATGTTGGTACCCAGACTTGCATGGGTCCTACAGTGTTAGTACCCTTGGGGACCCAAATCTGTTTGATTTTAGGCCTTCCATGCACAGTGGTATGATAACATAATGCAGCTTTACGACCATTTCTACCACATGCAAAGTGTCTAACATAAGGCATGCTTGTGTGTGTGTGTATGGATTCCTTCTCCATTTGGACTTATGTGGGTATTAGTTGGCCTTACCCTTGTATTGCATTTTCCTTTTCCATGCAGCCTTGGGGTTTACGGTTTGTGCTGAGTAAGCATCAACACCACGATTCCTGATAAGTACATAATATTCGATGATTATTATTCCTTTATATTTAGTTTTATTACATGTTTCATGTGGATTTGGGCTTAATAAGTTATTTAATTATTTTAAGGTGAATTAGAGCTTAAGGCAAGAAAGAGGAGAAATTGGGTTGACCAATTTAGCAAATCATTATTTACATGAAGCAATTAAAAGGAAGGTTTCAATTGGGCCACGCCAACTTATAGCAGCTCATTCCAAATTGGAGAAGGAAAATTAAATGGGCTCACGTGCTAAGCATCATGCAGAAGAGATTAAGCAGCTTACGGATTTAAGCAGCTGGCGAATTGGAAGTTATATGGGCCCACGAAATAAGAGCATCACAAGTTCAAGTAGCTTGAGAAGTCTAGCTCCTCACTGATTCTTTCTCTTAGCAGGTAAAGGATTATTAAAGCAAGCACCTCAATAGTCCAAGCAGCTTAAGGATGTGGTAATTCCAAATTAAGAAGGCTAGGTGTCCAAAGCATGATGGCAAGTACACTAGCAACACACGATTTTGTCAAAAGCAATGCAAACTGCTCACGAATTGATCATCAAGTGGACTAGTGGAATTTACATGGGGCCCACGGTGCTTAGTAGTTTAAAAAGAAGAGTATATCATATATATTAAAAAGTAGCAGCACATGCAAAAGGGAATCAACTTCCAAGCAGCTCACTCCTAATTGAATGTCCTAGTGGGCCATGCTAAGAAGCAACCAACTTGCAAAGGGAGTCCAAGTAGCTTAATGATTCCTAGCAGCTTATGTGTGCATCAGCTTGTAAAGAAAATCGGACAGTGTGTTAACCCGCTTCAGCGGGGATTTACACTAAGAAGGACCCGCCTCAGCGGGGAGGCGCGATGCTGGTCTACCGAACTCCTTTAGCAACTTGGATTCGGGATCAACAAAGAAGCAAAGCTAATGCAAATATTAGGGCTGCAATATTATTGATATAAAAAGAGACTTGAAGTATTATAAAAGGGATCTCTCTCATTCTCTTGTATTTTTTATCTTCTTATTTCTTTCATATTAGATCTAGGTTTGCTTGGAGTCATGAACTAATTCTTTTAATTCAGTTCTGAAGGGATGTTGAACCTTATTCATAATTAACGGTTTGATCAAATTTACTTTATTTATTTTTTCTTGCATGAGATTTATTCTGATAATCTACTTTAACTTCTTGTATGCTATTCAATTTACTAACGTGATTCTGCAATATTAAATTAGTGATGATATCATCTGCTAGATTAAGATTGGTAGTACGTGTAATTGATATCTGTCTTAATCACAAGTAGTAATTAGTGATACTAATTGTGAACAAGCTTTTGAGTATTGCTATGATTATCAAAAGACAAGTTAAACAATCCGAGCTTATATGTTTGTTGCTTGGAATAGTCTAATTCCCTAGTTCTTAATGATGCTGTTATATTAAATCTAGAGAGCTTGTTCTAGGTTATATAATGGTTAGAATCTTGTGAAGAGCTTGTTTCATTGAGTGACAACCTAAGGGGAGTTTCGGGTGGCAGATCTTGTTGTTACCTAGGGCTATTAGTTTCATTGAAGGATAAATAATGTTACACTTGATTAGTCTATTGTTGTAAAAAGGTGATACTGAACTGAAGAACTGAAGCTTTTTACTCATTGTAAATTCTTATTACTTTATTCTTGTTAATTTAGTTAATCAATTCAAAATCCCCTTTAATTAAAAATCATAGGATAAATATAAACAAATCACTCTCTGTGGGATCGATCCTTGCTTACTACTGTGCTAATTATTTAAATTCGTGAAGTGAAAGTGATGTAAATTTAGGAGTGTAAACGACAGCTCCTAAATTTTGGCGCCGTTGCCGGGAAGTGTTATTTGTTTTTGTTTATTCTATGTTTTTATTCTATGTTTTTATTTTTTTATTTTTTCTTTTATAACTCAATCCTCTCACTCTATTAACTTAAATTTTGATTAAGAGATAGAGAAAACTGCAGATACAAAAGAAGCTCTTGTTCTAACACTTAAAAAGGAAAAGATGGTGGTGCCGAACAACAACCGGACTTTAAAAGAACTGGCTACTCCAGACCTTGATCAACCTTCCTTGTGTATTGAATATCCTACCTTAGATATTGCTTTTGAACTTAACTACGGACTAATTCACTTTTTGCCTATTTTTCGTGGTCTTACAGGTGAAAATCCATATACGCATCTAAAGGAGTTCCATGTGGTGTGTTCCACGATGAAATCACAAGGAGTGCCAGAGGAGCAAATCAAGCTTAGAATTATTCCTTTTTCATTAGTAGATTTGGCTAAAGACTGGTTATACTATCTTCCTTCAGGATCGATACTATCATGGACTGATATGCAAAAGCTATTCTTGGAGAAGTATTTTCCTGCATCAAGAGTTGCCGATACAAGGAAGGAGATATGTGGAATTAGGCAGTTCAATGGAGAAACTTTCTACGAGTATTGGGAAAGGTTCAAGAAGTTGTATTCCAGCTGTCCACCTCACTTGATTGATGACCATCACTTGATCCAGTACTTCTATGAGGGGTTGCCACCAACGGATAGAAGCATGATTGATGCAGCAAGTGGAGGAGCACTGGTAAACAAGACTCCAGAAGCTGCAAGAAATCTAATTGCAAACATGGCTGCTAACTCACAACAATACGGAACAAGGAATGATCATGCTCCACAAAGGGTAAGTGAGGTAAGCACGAGTGAATTGGTACAACAGATTTCTTACTTAACTGCTGTGGTGCAACAATTAAAATCAAGGCATGCGACAAATGATTGTCCCATAGTGCAAGAGGATGTAATTGTTCATCAAGTTAATGCTGTGGGAACATTCTCTGGACAAAATCCACATTAATGTGATCCTTGGGCAGACACTCATAATTTCGAATGGAGAGATCATCCCGAATTGAGCTATGAAGGTACTAAGCCACCAATACAACCCGTCTTTTCAAGTATACAGCAAGATTTTCAGTAGACTCAACCTCAGTACCCCACATATACCGATGAAGTACTTACCAATTCGGGACCATCTCTTGAGGATATGTTCAAAGCATTCATGAGCCAGATATAGCAGTTCCAGTAGGATACAAGGACTTCTGTTCAAGATCTGAGAGATCAAGTGGGTCAGCTTGCAGCCACGGTAGGGAGGTTGGAATCTCAAGGCGTAGGGAGGTCCCTCTCTCAAACTATTGAGAATGTAAGTACAATTACCCTGGGATGTGAAGATGAGGAGCGAGAGGAGATAATGTTTACTTCAGAAACGGGCAATAGTGATATGTGTGACAATGAAGTGAACATGGAGTTTGATGAGGAGAAACAAAAGGACGAGTTGATAATTTTTGTATATTTTCACAAGGAAGATATGGATGGTACAACTTCATCGATGCAAACAGCAAAGACACTACATGATACATACCATGGGACCTTAATTATGAAATTGGATGAGGCACATGTCCAGTTCATCATATATGAAGCTAAAAGGAATCTTGGTAATATTAATTTTATTTTTGCTAAAGATGTTGTTGACTATTCAGTGCAGGAATCTTTTGATCAAATACAATTATACAAGGAGGATTTGATGGCTGGAAATGAGCAGAATCATGAAGTATACAATGTTCCTCATTTAAGGATGAAATTGTTACCAGTCCACTTAAAGTTCACAAGTCCAATTACATAGAACGAGAGGAAAGATGTCAAGCCAATGACAATAAACAAGGGCAGCTGCTTGGGAGGCAACCCAAGAATTCAGATTAGATATTTTTATCCCTTTTCTTTTTAATTTGTTAGTTGTAGTTCTTTCTTCTTTGCATGATTTTCTTACATTGGGGACAATGTCAGGTTTGAGTGTGGGGGGATAGATTTAGGTTTTTATTTTATTTTTAGGGATATTAATCTCCGATGTTGATAGGAAATAGGAAAATTTGATGCCTTGAAAATTTTTGAAAAAAATTTGTCTCCATAATTCTATTTGCCTATGTGTTCGAAGGTTAAAGTCAAAAATTAGAAATCAATGCTAAAAATTCAAAATCTGTTTGATGCTTAATTGGTTAATGATTGAGAAAAACTAAGTCATGATCCATAGTAATTGATTTGATTTGAATTGAACTTGTGTCTCATGAGTACTTGAACATGTGATATATGCTTAGTTGGTTTAATTATCTGTGGAGTTGTCTATGTGCACTAATCTCATGCTTTAGAACTATTGAACTGCTTATGCTTTTTGCAGGACCATGTGAAAAAAAATTAAGAAAGTTGAAAATCAATGAAATTATTGAAAAAGAAGCAAAAAGAGAAGTCGTGTGGTGGGATGAAATGGAGCGTAAAACGCATTTACTCATAAACACGTGCGAATAAGTGAGATGGAGCATAAAATGCACTCACTTACAAAAAATAATTAAGGAAGGTGAAATGGAGCATAAAATGCATTCACCGAAAACAAAGAGGAAAAATGAAAGGGTCCTGGTAAAAAATTGAAGCAGAAAAAGTATGTTTTGAGTTTTTGAGTGGTGTGCACGGTTTTTGCTCCATAGTAACTAAGTTGAGTAAGTGTGTGGATTATAGACGAGAGTACTTATGTGGATACAATTTGACTTAATGAAATTTATTGGTGATGTGGCAAGGTGGTTATCTTGAGTTGATTGATGAAACACTGATTATATTTTTGTGGGTTTAGTATTGATAATCATGATTTGATCTTAAAATCGTTTGACATAATGGTTGAATAGAATTGTTCTGGAAATCAAACCTTTGGTTTACACGAGGACGTGTAAAAGCTAAGTGTGGGGGAATTTGATAAGTACATAATATTCGATAATTATTATTCCTTTATATTTAGTATTATTACATGTTTTATGTGGATCTGGGCTTAATAAGTTATTTAATTATTTTCAGGTGAATTAGAGCTTAAGGCAAGAAAGAGGAGAAATTGGGCTCACCAATTTAGCAAATCATTATTTACATGAAGCAATTAAAAAGAAAGTTTCAATTGGGCCACGCCAACTTATAGTAGCTCATTCCAAATTGGAGAAGGAAAATTACATGGGCTCACGTGCCAAGCATCATGCAGAAGAGATTGACCAGCTTACGGATTTAAGCAGCTGGCGAATTGAAAGTTATATGGGCCCACAAAATAAAAGCATCACAAGTTCAAGTAGCTTGAGGAGTCTAGCTCCTCACTGATTCTTTCTCTTAGCAGGTAAAGGATTATTAAAGCAAGCACCTCAATAGTCCAAGTAGCTTAAGGATGTGGTAATTCCAAATTAAAGAAGGCTAGGTGTCCAAAGCATGATGGCAAGTACACTAGCAACACACGATTTTGTCAAAAGCAAAACAAGCTGCTCACGAATTGATCATCAAGTGGGTTAGTGGAATTTAAGGCCCACGGTGCTTAGTAGTTTAAAAAGGAGAGTATATCATATATATTAAAAAGTAGCAGCACATGCAAAAGGGAATCAACTTCCAATCAGCTCACTCCTAATTGAATGTCCTAGTGGGCCATGCTAAGAAGCAGCCAACTTGTAAAGGGAGTCCAAGTAGCTTAATGATTCCTAGCAGCTTATGTGTGCATCAGCTTGTAAAGAAAATCGGACAGTGTGTTAACCCGCCCCAGCGGGGATTTACACCAGGAAGGACCCGCCCCAGCGGGGAGGAGCGATGCTGGTCTACCGAACTCCTTTAGCAACTTGGATTCGGGATCAACAAAGAAGCAAAACTAAGGCAAATATTAGGGCTGCAATATTATTGATATAAAAAGAGACTTGAAGTATTATAAAAGGGATCTCTCTCAGTCTCTTGTATTTTTATCTTCTTATTTCTTTCATATTAGATCTAGGTTTGCTTGCTTTTAATTCATTTCTGAAGGGATGTTGAATCTTATTCATAATTAACGATTTGATCAAATTTACTTTATTTATTCTTTCTTGCATGAGATTTATTCTGATAATCTACTTTAACTTCTTGTATGCTATTCAATTTACTAACGTGATTCTGCAGGATTAAATTAGTGAATTGATGTCATCTGCTAGATTAAGATTGGTATTACGTGTAATTGATATCTGTCTTCATCACAAGTAGTAATTAGTGATACTAATTGTGGACAAGCATTTGAGTATTGCTATAATTATTAGAAGACAAGTTAAACAATCCGAGCTTATGTGTTTGTTGCTTGGAATAGTCTAATTCCCTAGTTCTTAATGCTGTTGTTATATTAAATCTAGAGAGCTTGTTCTAGGTTATATAATAGTTAAAATCTTGTGAAAAGCTTGTTTCATTGAGTGACAATCTAAGGGGAGTTTCAGGTAGCAGAGCTTGTTGTTACCTAGGGCTATTAGTTTCATTGAAGGATAAATAATGTTACACTTGATTAATCTATTGTTGTAAAATGGTGATACTGAACTGAAGAATTGAAGCTTTTTATTCATTGTTAATTCTTATTACTTTATTCTTGTTAATTTAGTTAATCAATTCAAAATCCCCTTTAATTAAAAATCATAGGATAAATATAAAATAAAACACTCTCTGTGGGATCGATCCTTGCTTACTACTGTGCTAATTATTTAAATTCGTGAAGTGAAAGTGATGTAAATTTAGGAGTGTAAACGACAGCTCCTAATTCCTTCCAGGTTGATCCGTGGGGTCAGTTTTACTTGACTCTACGATTCGTCGAGGTTGGGCAGTGGTGACTGAGTTTCTCTTCTCTTTTCTGAATCCCAGGCCAGCATGGGATCCTTCGTGTCTTGGGACATGATTTGGGTCAGAAGAGCAGGGTTGCACTAGTTCTTCCTTCTGTGTGAATTTCACAAATACAATGGTTCTATTTAAATTAGAAGCACTGATACTGTTTGTATCCTTAGTCTTTTCCACACTTGATTCTGGGGTAGACTCCCCATAACCTAAACCTGTCCTGTCAGAAGCACTTCTCTGACTTGAGATCAGGGAGTCCATGGATGAGGAAGACTTATTCCACATAGAGATAGTCTTTTCTAGCTTCTCAATTTTAGAGGTTAGTTTTGACTCTCTTTGTGTGCTCAGTTTATTTGTCTGTCTTAAGATTTTATTCTCAGCTTCAAACTGAGAGAGAGAGGCAGAACTGAGTTGAGTTGTTTCCAGTTCTTTCTGAACTTTCTCTTTTTCTCTTTGTAGGTCAGAATAATCTTTGGACATAATTCTGAACCTCCTCATATATTGATATAGATTAGATGTTATGTCATGAAGAGTAGTTCTTAAGTAATCCATATCTACATCAGGAGTGTTGAAGTCAAATACCTCATCTATATTTACCTTAGAATGGTCAGTGTATTTCTTATTGTTTGCATCCTTGGCCATCAGACATAGATTTGCTTTTTGAGGCTCTTCATCATCTCCAGACTCAGCATTGGTGTCATTTTCTGAGTCACTCCACGAACTTCCAGCTACAAGACCTTTGTCTTTCTTCTGATGCTTCTTGTAGCCTCTGGACTCCTTCTTTGGATTTGTTCTCCTTTTGAGTTCTTCTTTGATGGGTTTGTTGCAGTTTGCAATAAAGTGGTCAGGTTTCTTGTAGTTGTAGCATAGCTCATTGATCTGCTCTTGACTGCTGATGTTTCTGAATTTCTTAGGTCTGCCGCTTCTTCCTTTGCGCATGAACCTTCTGAGTTTTCTGGCTAGCATTGCAACTTCATTAGCATCAGCATCAGCATCATCATCATCATCATCAGATGAGGATTCATCTTGATCATAAGCATTGGAGATGTCTTCTGCTGCCTTGAGAGCAACTCCTTTGTCCTTCTTTCTTCCTTCAGATAGAATCTCTGCTCGTTGAGTCAGCTCTAGTTCATATGTAAGAAGGTTGCCAAAGAGTTGTTGAACAGTCATTTCATGCCAATTTTTTGACTCTCGGATTGCAGTGGTTTTGGCATCCCATTTGCTTGGCAAGGACCTCATGAACTTGATGATAAGATCTTTGTTTGGATAGACCTTTCCATAAGCTTGAAGAGAGTTGAGCAGCAATGTGAATCTTTCATATGTAGAAGTGACATTTTCTCCAGTAACATTGGCAAACATCTCATACTTTTGAGTTAGTAGAGATTGCTTGTTTTCTTTGACTTCTACAGTTTCTTCATGCATGATGAGCAATGCTTCCCATACTTCTTTTGTAGTTTTGCAGTTGACGACGTTCTCTTATTTTCTAAGGACTGAAACAAGATGTTTTTGGCCTTCTTGTCAAGCTGAACATCTTTCTTCTCATTTTCAGTCCATTCATATTTAACTTTATTCACAACTCTGTTTGGTTCTTCTGGAGTTGGTGCAAGCCTTGTTGGAACATAGGGCCCATTCAGAACAGTTTCAAATAGATCATCATCTATTGAATCCATGTAAGCCTGTATCCGAACTTTCCAGTTGGCAAATTTGTCTTTGTTGCACATAAGTGGCTTGCTCCCTCCACCTGTCTTGGTCTCGCTTATCAGTTGTGCCATTGGATCTACTCAAGCTTATATGCTTAGTTGAGAGAACCTGCTCTGATACCAATTGTTAGTTCCTAAAGGCACGTTAGTTATCTAGAAGGGGGGTTGAATAGATATTTTAAAATTTCTTAGTTTAAAATACTTTGTCAGTATTGAATATACTGACAGCAGCGGAATATATGTTTTGTTCCCCCTTAAGATATTGCAGTTATGGTTTGATAAGCAGTTATAACAGATATAGTAGTTATAGCAGTTAATGTGAGACAATGAGACAAAGGTATTAAGTGGTTCAGAGCACACAAGGCTCCTAGTCCATTCTTTTACTCCACGAGTAGGAAATCCACTAAGGATGTCTCTTACAACTGAATCACTTAGATTCCTTCAAGGCCAACAACTTCTCTTAGTTCATTTAGAACTCTTCAAGACCAGCAGCCTTGGTACTCTTCTCTTAGTTCACTTAGAACTCTTCAAGGCCAGCAGCCTTGGTAATCTTCTCAGTTCACTTAGAACTCTTCAAGTCCTTCTGACTTGGAACACCTTGGATTGAGAGTTGTATTCTGGTGTGTGCTACTCAGTTGCAATTAAGCATCAGCTCTGAAGAACTGAGTTGCAAAGCAAGCTTTCTTCTTTCAAGATCGTAGAGTTGATCGTTGAGTGTTCTTAAGCTTTTCTCAATGTATTCTTTCTTTTCTTGTCTTGCTTGCTTAGTCTGAATCTTTGTCTGATTTCCTTATAAAAGAGTTATTCAAAATGTTTCCGTTTAAATGCTCTCGTTGTAGCATTAAATGCTTCAGACGTTTCTGTGCAGTTGATGTTGACATCCTGCTTTTCTGCTGCACTGCCTACTGGCCCACTGACACAGTAGACTGCATTCTTACCTAACACCTGAAAAGATGTTTTCAGCAGGCGGTTTAGTCCTTTCCTTAGCTTCTTCAATACGCTTCTTCGATTTGAACTAAGGATGAATATAGAATCATTGGGACCACCAAATTGTCAATGGCTATAAGCCTTTCTTCATTTGTTGCTCTTCCTCCCTTCATCAGAACTACGATCTTTGATGCTGACTGGAGGAACACTACGATTATGGTCATTGTACCATAATAGTTGTGTGTTGGCTTGCACAGGCTTGACTCAGACTTAATCGTAGAAAACACTATGATTTCTCTTAAGCTCTTCGGCAGACTACGATTCCTTCTTGCTTGTTTTGCAGACTCCACGTTTCCGAGAGCACATTACGTTTCTTGACTTAGCTCGGCAGGCGCTCGGATCTTTTCCACGATTCTCAGTGTGGCTTTCAAGGACAGACTACGATTATGATATTTTCACTTAAGCTCCACGAATCTTGCCTTGGCCTCTGCAGACTTGGTTCTCTAAGCAGACTACGATTCTGGACATCTTCATTGAAACTCCATGATTCTGCCTTGTCTTCTGTATGCTGCCTTTGACAGACTACGATTCTGTCAAGGCTTTATCTTTTACAACTCAAATAGATCAACCTAACAGTTTTGATGTTTTCTTCTATACATTTATTTACATAAATGATAAATATTAATGCTCAGATCAACCTAACATTTTGATCTATTATCTAAGTCCTTGTACATATGATCTTTGAAGGACTTTACACTTAAGCATTTATATTTACTTTCAATATCAAATATGAATATGCAATTCCCAACACCTTTGCTACCAACCGAGCCTTGAACCTTTCCTTTTCCTTTTTTGTTACAGCTTGCTTTTTCTTGTATACCTATTTGCACCCCACTTGTTTCATCCCCTCAGGCAATTCTTTCAATTCCCAAGTCTTGTTCTTATTCAAAGATTCCATCTCTTTCACCATGGCTTCTATCCATCTGTCCCTTTCAGAACTAGTAATTGCCTCCTGAAACTTATACGGATCCCCCCTAGTGGTAGAGAGTGCATATGCAACCATATCATCAAACATGTACCTTTCTGGTGGCTTAATAGTGCATCTAGGTCTCCTTGTGGCTATGCTCTCCTGCTGTTGCTGATCAACCCGTTCTTCTAGCGGTGGATTTCTAGTGTCAGAACTTTTCAGCTCAACTTGTATGTCCTGCTGCTGTCTTCCCCAGCTATGTTTTTCTGAACTTCTTGATGTGCCTTGACCATAGAAGCTTCGTCAAAAACCACGCCCCTACTGATTATCACCTTCTTTGCTTTCGGATCCCAAAGCTTGTACCCTTTCACACCTTTCTTATACCCAAGAAAGATACATTGTTTGGACTTCGGATCAAGCTTGGACCTCTCATCACTGGGAACATGAACATAGGCTGGACACCCAAAGATCTTCATACCAAAATAGTCTACCTCTTTGTTTGTCCACACCTCTTGTGCTACCATATTATCCAGAGCAGTACTCGGCGACCTGTTTATAATGTAAACTGCCATACTCACTGCCTCTGCCCAGAAATCCTTTGAAAGCCCTGCATTCAACCTGATGCACCGTGCCCTTTCTGCTATAGTTCTGTTCATCCTTTCTGCCACCCCATTCTATTGTGGTGTCTTTCTTATAGTCCAGTGCCTCTGGATCCCATGCTCTCCGCAAAACTTCACAAACGGCTCATATTTGTACTCTGTTCCATTGTCTGATCTGAGACACTTTAATTTCTTCCCTGTTTGGTTTTCCACTTCAGCTTTCTACACCTTAAATTTCTAAAAAACTTCAAACTTGTGTCGCGTGAAGTATACCCAAACGTTCCTGGAATAATCATCGCTAAAAGTCAAGAAATACAGTGATCCTGCTTTTGAAGCTACCCTCACTGATCCCCAAACATCAGTATGAACATAATCAAGTATCCCTTTAGTTTTGTTCGCTGCACGCTTAAATGACACCTTACACTGTTTCCCCAGAACACAAAACTTGCAGAAATCAAGCTTGCACGATTTCACCCCTTTCAACAGATTTCTTTTGTGTAATTCCAGCATCCCACGTTCCCCCATATGCCCCAACCGCATATGCCATAACGAAGTATCATCAGTATCATCAGTTGTAGTGACTGCAGCTCCACCTACAACTATGCTCCCTATCAAACGATAGATATTTCCATTAACCTTTGAACCCTTCATAATCACTAGCGCATCCTTTGTCACTCTCATGGCTCCGCCACCTGTTTTACACTCACAGCTATTAGAGTCTAAGGTTCCCAATGAAACTAGATTCTTTCTTAATCCTGGTATGTGCCTCATCTCAGCCAGTGTTCTCACGACACCATCAAACATCTTGATCTTCACTGTGCCAATTCCAATGATATTACACAAAGCATCGTTACCCATCAAAACGATATCACAGTCCACATATTTGTATGTGTCAAACCACTCCCTGATAGGTGACATGTGAAACGAACATGCTGAATCCAGAATCCAAGAATCTACCATGTCTGTGTTTGTTGAAACTGACAATATATCCCCATCTTCCGATGACTCTTTCACAACGTTTGGCGATTTTGTTGATTCTGCCTTCTTTCCAGTCTTCGTTCCATCATCCTTATTCATCGGACAGTCTCTCTTGAAGTGACCTGTCTCGTGACACCTATAACATATATACTCCCTATGCCTAGGAGTCTTCCCTCTGGATTTAGATTTTCCATGTGTTCCTGATTTTCCCCTTTTTGATTTTCTGCCACGTTGCTCTCCCCCTTTTACCATCAGTCTTTCACCCGAAACACCCTTGGTCTGAAGCCTTCGCTGATTAAACATCATAAGAGCGGTTATGACTTCTTCCAATTTCAGAGTCTCTTTCCCCCATAGCAGAGTTGTAACAAGATTCTCCATGGAACTCGACAAGGAACATAATAACATCAACGCTTGGTCTTCCTCTTCAAACTTCACCTCAATCCTTATTAAATCACTAATAATCTGATTGAACGTGTGAATATGTTGAATGAGTTTTAAACCTTCACTCATCTTTAACCCAAACAACTTCTGCTTCAGAAACAGTTTGTTTGTTAGAGACTTAGACATATACATGAATTCCAGTTTACTGCATACTCCCGATGGCAATTCCATCAACGATCACGTGATACATAACCTCGTCTGCAAGACACAGACGAATTGTACTCACCGCCTTCGCTTCGAGTTCCTCCCAATTTTTCGATGTCATAGCCTCTGGTTCCTTTTTCAACGCCTTCACCAATCCCTGCTGCACCAACCCTCTGTTACCATAACCCGAAATTCCCTGTTCCATCAAACTTCATCACGTCGAACTTTGAAACGGACGAACTTGAAGCCATCATTCTTCGTGTTCAATCCAAACGAATCTAACAGATCTAACCTAGCTCTGATACCAATTTGTTAGAATTATTGGATAACACACGCACACGATTATAGAGAATTAACACAGACAGATTTACATGGTTCCCCAATTTGAGTACATCCACGGGAGAGGCGTTTATTTTCCTTATTATGAATGAATTGGTTACATAGAGTTATACAATAGGTATTATTTATACCCAATAATCCTATTCCAACCCTACTTTATATTATGGTCTTAATCTCCATAATACCCCGACTAAAATCCAAGTCGCATAAGGAACCGCTTCAGCCGCACCTCCCCTCCCCAGCTGGGATTTCCAGCTTTACCGCCCCGCCCCAGCAGGGTTGCCCACTGTCCAGCAGTCCGTCTTCCCGCCCCAGCGGGTGTTTTCCCCTTCCGGGCCCCGCCCCAGCAGGGTTATGAGTCACAAGTCCAACACCTTATTAAACGGCACATACTAAGTACACTAAGCACACAGTTCAAAGAAATATTCTCTTAAATTGTGTGCATATTCCTTTGAACTTGGTGTAAATAAAAAAATCAAGGGAAAATGCAAACAGTTCAAAAAATATCCTTTTAAACTGTGTGCTTAGCATAATTATTTAACCCGACCGAAAATTGAAACGCCATTAGTTTAGTGGTCTAATGGTTCAACCGCAGTCGAACCAGTTGAGCCATATTTTAATTTTTAATTAATTAAAAATATTTTATATGTTAAAAAAAATAATATCTAATACTTCCCATGTAGCAAAATATAAAATCACTCTTGACTTCAAATTTAGACAATTTTAAACTCAAAATAAATATGAATACTTTTAATTTTAGATAAATATTTATTCTAATTCTGTTATGTGGCAACTGTTTTGTCCTTTTTGTTGATCTGACTTGAGTCATCTGTTATACATTCATGTCAAATGCGTACACCATGATTACTTTGCTAAAAATATTTTTTTCATGTTAAGGTTGCTCCCAAGTGTTGGAGATTAGAGATAAACTTTAGTCGGAATGCGGACTTGATGCTTTCATTGATGAACTTGTCTGATGGCATCTAGGTTGTTAGGATTGGATCACACACACGCACACAATAGTAAATAATCAACACAGAGATTTACGTGGTTCCTCAAATTTGGTACGTCCACGGAGTGGAGAGAGATATTTTATTTATGATTTGAGTACATAGAGTTTTTACAAATAGAGAGTATATATAACCGCTACTGCTTCGTTCGGTTGC
The DNA here is from genome assembly GCA_020205555.1 of Panax stipuleanatus. Classification (NCBI taxonomy): domain Eukaryota; kingdom Viridiplantae; phylum Streptophyta; class Magnoliopsida; order Apiales; family Araliaceae; genus Panax; species Panax stipuleanatus. The sequence continues at coordinate 165,735,054 of CM035117.1, forward strand.
TTCGCACTGACATTTTCAAAAATTTCACAATACCTCTCATACACACCATATGAGCCACAAGTTCCAACACAATTATATATAAATCCTCATTCTACATAATATGTTGAACGTCTCCCAAGTTGTGGTTGTTCTATTATAATTTTTTTTAGCATGAAGCTATGTTTGCCATTGGTATTGTGCTAGAATAACCTGGATTTTGATCACCATAAGAAGTCCTATAAGACTACTTTAAATTAAACAAGCAATCTTTCTTGATCATGAGCAGCAGGGGCATTGTCATCCGAAAGTAATAAAAGCACTAGTAGACTAGGCAGAAAAGCTCACTCTCAGCTTCATAGTCCAATTTTCTTATAAATAATCTTGACAGTCCTGTACTACAACCTCCACCTGTGATACCTCGTCAGCCTTTTCATACGGGGCTTACGCCCGCGTCCCCGTGGCCCCATGACCATTTCTGGCTTGACAATTGTTGCTAGTAGGATTCGATCCCAATATGTCCGAGTTTACGGCTCATCCCGAGGCGTCATTTGAACTACCACGCCAACTATTGGGATTCGGTTCACTCATTTTCATACTATCTTTATATCTTGCTTTTTTCACGCGCGCGCACATATTTATTGGTTATTGCCATTGTGTAACACCTGCTGGGCTAATTCATATTACTGAGGCAATTCCAAAAACTAGTGGTATTTTAATATGTTGCCAAGTTACAGTACTTGGATATATACTTCTTCAAATAATGTCTCATAATAGATTCACAATGCCAATCCAAGTATATTACTGAAAGAAATTGACTTGATAGCTTGTATTAAAGAAAAGAATACTCCTAGGTTGTCTCATTCTTCACTTGCTCACTAGGTTTTCTACTTAATGAAAGGGAAAGAAATGTAATTTATAGATGGCTTGCTAATTCTAGTATGTATGTAATGGGTTTGAATTGATGTCCCTGTATACAGGTGTTTAAATTTATAATGCCCACCCAGGATTGGGAAGGCTATATGACTTTTTAACCTCTCTTTTTTAAATAGAGTTGTTTAGGTTCAATTTTGGTACAAGTCTCAATATTCTGGTTATATTGATAATCTTCTTTGTTATTCTAATTTGGACTTCTTTTTATCATCCAATTTGTTCTCAGATGTTCCTTTTGACAATGTTTTTTATGTTTTCATCATCTATACGGTTGGATTTGAAAGAAAACGTCAACAAGATTATTGGTTTCCCATGCTCAATGATAGATAATAGGTTGTTTACCGGTAAGCTGTTTAAATAAGTCGTTTACAAATAAGTTGTTTAAATAATAAATTTTTTTTATCAATAATAAGTTGTTTAAATAATAAGCTGTTTATCAATAAGCTGTTTAAAAAATAAGTTGTTTAAATAAGCCGCTTGACAATAAACTGTTTAAACAATAAAATGTTTATCAATAAGTTGTTTAAATAATAAGTTGTTTATCAATAAGCTGTTTAAAAAATAAGTTGTTTAAATAAGCCGCTTGACAATAAACTGTTTAAACAATAAAATGTTTATCAATAAGTTGTTTAAATAATAAGTTGTTTATCAATAATAAGCTGTTTAAATAGGCTTGTTTTGGTTCAATTTTGTTACAAGTCTCAATATATTGGTTATATTGATAATCTTCTTTGTTATTATAATTTGAACTTCTTTTTATCATCTAATTTGTTCCCAGATGTTCCATTTGACAATGTCTATTTTTTTTTTATGTTTTCATCATCTATACGGTCGGATTTGAAAGAAAACGTCAAAAAGATTATTGGTTTCCCAAGCTCAATGATGGACAATAGGATGTTTATCAATAAGCTGTTTAAACAAGTCGTTTACCAATAAGCTGTTTAAATAATAATAATTTTTTTATCAATAATAAGCTGTTTAAATAATAAGTTATTTACAAATAAGTTGTTTACCAATAAGTTGTTTAAATAAGCCGGTTGACAATAAACTGTTTAAATAATAAGATGTTTATCTAATAAGTTGGTTATCAATAATAAGTTGTTTATTAATAATAAGTTGTTTAAATAATAAGTTGGTTACCAATAAACTGTTTAAAAAATAAGTTATTTACCAATAAGCTTTTTAAATAATAAGCTGTTCACCAATAAGTTGTTTAAATAATAAGCTGTTTACCAATACGTTGTTTAAATAAGCTGTTTACCAATAACATTCGATATGATATTGAATCAATGTATCTTTTTATAATGTCATTTTTAATAATCTTTACATTTTATTTTAACTTATAAGTTATTATCGGCCGAACACACCTTCATAACTTGTTTTTAACTTAATTTCTGACTTATAAGTCATTATCAGCCGAACGCTTTTACTTATAAGTCTGAACTTAAACCAACTTATATTTTAACTTATAAATTATTTTAATATAAGTTCTTCCGAACATGCCCTAAACTTCTCTTAGTGAGTCGTCGTGTATTTATAGTACAACAATTAATTATTTTTTATTTATTCTAAAATGAGTAAAAATATTTGATAATAATTTTAAGGAGTAATTTATTTATAACTCCCAAACATAAACAAACTTATTTTATAATTATGGTGTAAAAAATTAATTATCACTTATTAATTAAAAAGAGCAAAAAAATCAAACGGTCTTATTATTAACCAAACCCACACCGGTCCTTGCAACTCTTTTGTTCAGTTGCAGATATTAATCAGATGCAGATAAATACACACAACCGGCCAGAAAATACGATCGCTTGGAAGTAGTAATCTTCCATCTCGTAAGCATCTTCATTTTCCCTCTCCTCCATTTTCTGTACAAGATTTTTCTCACTTTTCTAACGCGATTTTCTTGTAGATGTATACATTCATTACAGGTTGTATGGCTGTGATGCTCAGAAATTGAGAATTATGGCCAAGGAGCTTCAACAAGAGATAAATTATGATTTCCGAGTGATTTTATTCATTATTTTCTGTTAATTTAAATTTTGTTCAGTGTTTAGGGTTACGGTTTGTTCTTAGGAAGGCAAAATAGTAGTGAAGATGCAAAAAATCCAGATTGGTGTTGTGAGCAGCTTATTGCATATATTTTAGACGTCAGTTCTAGGTTTTGATTTTTTTTTCTGGGCTCCTCTATTTGTTTATTGTATGGATTTGGTCTCAATTTTGATGTAACCTTTAGCTCAGTTCTGTACTTTTAAGAATAATCTGATTGTGATGTTTTGAGGTTGTGTTTAGTGATTTTTGAGTATTCCTGGTTTTCTGCTGGGGAAAAAATTGTAACTTTTGCCAATAACTTTTTGTATATTAGACTCTTTATTAAAAAAAAAAAGGTTTAAAATTGTATATTACAAGTATAAATGGGTTGCTATGGATTTAACAATCAGAATAATGCCCATTACTTGGGCATTACAGAGCCAATTTCATTGGGTGGACCAACTGATTATGATGTTATCAAGACCCGCGAACTTGAAAAGGTTTCCACTATATTTCAATTTAACTGCTGTTTAAGTTATGTGTATTTAATCCAGAATTATGATACACTGAGAATAATTTGGGCTGTGTTCAGTTTTTAGCTGATGCGGGATTGTATGAGAGTCATGAGGAAGCTATCAGACGGGAGGAAGTACTGGGAAGACTAGACCAGGTTGACTTGTCATATATATATATATATATTTCTTTTTTAATACTCTAGATGCTTTAAGTAATTAATTAGATAGTAATATTTGATGTTGTTTGGGTGTTTGCAAACTTTGGCAGACTGTGAAGAAATGGGTCAAATCTATAAGTCGTGCAAAGGGGTTAAACGAGCAGCTGGTACAAGAAGCGAATGCAAAGATTTTTACTTTTGGTTCTTATCGTCTTGGGGTAGGACAATTTGCTTAATTTTTTATTCCTAAAAAAGATTGTCATTGTATGTTTATTTTCTTTATTCTACATTAAGTATGGCTTGAATCAATAGAAGATAAGAGGGAAAACAGAAAAAACTCCATAAGAAGATTACTGTTATTAAATTACTCAACATTCAATTTGACCAGCTGTTGTACAATGAGCTTTTTAATGAACCTCATTATTATGTTTATTAGAACTGTTGGATATCTAATCTGTTTTTCTGTTAATCTTGTTCTTTTGCCTGTGAGGCTAGGAATATTGTTGAATCCGCAGGATTTGCACGACACTTTCAAGAGCTTTATGATAGTTTTTTGAAAGATTACTTTGAGTAATTATACATTAACCAAGAATTGATCTACATTGTCACTTGTTTGATTCACTAGTAGGTGATTTATTGATGGTTCACATCTGATTGGAGATCTTTACTAGAGTAGCTTACAAGAATCTACATTTTATTAGTGCATGTCCCGACAAGTTAGTGAAGAAATAAGTTCAAGTGTTGTCTTGGAGCTTTCTAAAGACATGCATTAACCCTATCATTATGTGGAGCACCTGATGCGGAACATCATGTTAATATTAAGAAATTACTTGTTAATTATTTCATATTATTATTTAGAGATAAGTAATTTAGTAGTTATCTTTTAATTATAATGGGCAATAAATAGCAGATCATTTAATTAATGATGGTGGATATTGGATAATTATTAGGAGCTGTTTCCTTATTAAAGTAGGTTACATAATTTATAGTAGATTTAGGGTTTTCTCTAGTTTATTCACATGTAATCTCGACTATTATTCTGTGTTATTGGTTGGAAGGTTTTATGCCAGTTATGTGTGTTTCTACTGATTTTCTACGTGGATAAGTCTATTCACCCTTCTTTCTTTTTCTTTAGCTATATTATAAATCTTTTTGAACCTTGTCGGACATCGAATTGATATCACTTGGTTTGATTCTTTTCCATTATCAAAACCTAAAGCCCTAACCCTAACCCGACATCCCCAAATAACAATCCCAAAATATTCATTTCTTTCATTATAGGAAACATGGATGCAAATTGTCGTATCCCTACACTAGATATCCAATTCTCGACGACTTTTAGGGATTTCTCGTGCATTATGATTTATGTGTTTTGAATTATCTTTAATATTTTTGTTATCGTATATGACTTCATGTTTATAGAAACATGAAACTTGTGTTGTTTGTTGGATGTTTTTGTTTTTATTCGTAGTATATATTTTGTTGAATGTTTTATTATATAAATATGTATATATACACACACACAAACATATTTCACAATAAAATATGTGCCGAGTTCCCCCACATCTGAATCCCCATCTTTAACATTTGGTGAATCATAGTGCACCAATAGCCCCGCACCCATATTTGTATCTCCTTATGCTGTTGCTCTACCCAATGGCTGATGACCACATCACCGTCATAGATGAATTCGTCCATCATCGTCTTTGACCTCTGCTGCCCAAGTTACACCACAACTAACAGAGGTATCTTTGTCAGGTTTTATTTTGACTCCCTGCCAAAATTATTTGTTAGTCCCTCAAAGGTCCTTCACATTTCAGATCTAACCCTCTAAGTTATACATTCACCCCTTTCGTTTCAAACTCTACATAGCCACAATGAATTTTTATCATCATCATTTCCACACACATGTATATATATGTATATTTTTAAAAGAATTAGCAAGTCCCCTGAAAAAAGAGTCGATCCAAAAAGAAAAAAAGATTATTATTATGATAGTGAAACCAAGTTCGTAGAGTGTCAAAGTCTATTTGTAGGGTGAAGTAATTAATTGATGCCAAATGATGAACCTTATAAATATCGGAGTATCTACTGAAATGAACAAAAACTTGAAACCTTGAAATTACGTGGAAGCATCTATATTTGGCTTCCTGCCATACTTTCTGCAACAATAAAGAGGTGTCTCCTGAATTAGTTAGTCAAACTGAAGGACATAAAGTGACAAGTTCAAAAGAGGACACCTGGTAGGAAATCAGAGTTGCTGAAAGCACTATGAGGAGCTACTTAAAACCATTTTGGTCGACCATACATAAAAGATACAAAAGGTCAGTGAGAATAAAAACAAGATTCTTAAAAGTTGATGCTCGAGAGGATTATGAAGAAAAAGAAGTTATGAATTTATTGAGCAACTTGAAGATTGATTTAAGAAGCTATGGGAAGACAAAGCTGAAGTTGAAGAACTCAATAAGAGTGATGATATATTGGTGGAAGTTACAAGTCCAAAGCAATTCAAAGTGGGCCATGAAGAAGTAAATGATCAAGACATCAATTCTGTCATCGATGAGAGTGTTGTACAAGAAAGTTATCTCCTTATGGTTTTCAAGTTCTTAATGTTCCAACAACATGATTTCATTATGGCTTAAGGATCCTTTTGTAGTTTAAGACTTGAGGACGAGTTTTTCTCAATGGAGGAAAGAATGATGAGGAACATCCTGTGAGGATTAAGAAATTACTTGTTTATTATTTTATATTATTAACTAGAGACAAGTCGGTTCTAATTAGCTAAGCGGCAACGATTTTTCTATAGACTGGCAATGGCAAATCCCCTAGTTAAGGTTTGAGGATTCTTTGATTCTTCTAGATTTGGCAGATTCTTTTGGGGGATTCTTCTGTATTATATTTATTTATTATCATAGTTGTCACAACATTGCCATGGCGTCCTGTGGCGCAACAACAAGTAGCATGGTGACGCTCGCCTTTGGGGGAGGCGCCTTGGCAGCTAGGCGTCCACAAGTCGTCTCCAAGGTGACGTTGTGGAGGCTTAGTTGCCAAGGCGAGTGCCTTGGTAGCTGGGTCGATTTTAAGTTCGTTTAGCCATGTCCAGTCAGATTAAAAGAGGAGAGAAGAAAACTGAAAGTCTTTTGCATCTTTTATTTCTATTAACTGCGAAGAGACCTAATCACAACTGCAAAGAGAAGCCCTAAAAGACTTTGAGATGCATGTGACGCGAGTCGCCACGGCAGCCACACACGCAGATCGCAACACTGCCGACCGCAATCTTTTGTTGCAGAAAGAAAAAAGGAAGAATACAAAGAAGAAGAAATGAAAAAAAATAATAATGGTGTGAAGAAGAAGAAGAATAAAGAGAGATTTGTGTGCTGGCCACTTTTGTTCTCTCTTAATTTGATTGCCAGCTGTAATCCCTAACAAAAACGGAATTGCTGTGTTCTATGTGTTAGGTTCCTTCTTTTTAACAAGTAATAAATATTTCTCTCTTTCATAAAAACATAGTAAAATAATTATTTTGTTATTTTAAAAAGTAACATGTAAATATTAGTTACAATTGAGTATAATTGTATGTACAATTTTAACCCTTAAAAGTTATAATTTTGACGACATAAATCATAAAATTCATGTAACTCCAAATAAATATATAAATAATTATTTATTTCCTAAAATGTAATATATATTGCATGTTCGTTTAATGTATTTTTTTAGTGCAAGACATGAGAAACAAGCATGAAAAAATTGAATAATAATTGTGTTTTATGTCTGATTGTTAAGTGTTGATATAATTATGTTTTTAATGATGCTCCATGATAGTAGTTATTATATTTTGGTGTTTAATGTATATAAAATTTCATTGTTCAATATACTTTTGATGTAAAATAAATAATGTTTAAATTGCACACTATGAATGACTTGTTGCTATATAGACTCCATGACGGGCGTTTATCGCCTAGGCGTCTTGGCGGTTAGTTACCGTCGCATCTCGTCATGGCGCCGTGACAACTATGTTTATTATATGATAATAGCTGAATATTACTAATATTATATACTAAACTAACTAATACAATGTTTTATTTACTAATACTAATATTTCCTAAAATCCTAGATAGTATTACTATACAAAACTTTGTTTTTTTTGAATGTTTATAAATCTTATAATGAAGTATACTATTAATTGTTATTGAAAGTTTTAATGTATATATGTACATGCATATAATTATATGGATTTATGTTTATATGTATACACTAATTTATTTACCTCTTTATTGAACAAGACTCCATCCAGATCAAAAGAATTCTCCAAAGGGCCTTCTTCTAACTAACTATTTAAATATGTGCCTAATATTTATTTTATGAGATTTGCTGAACTGCCAAATCCTTGTCTTATGGCGTACCCAAATCCTTGTCTTATGGCGTACCCAAATCCTTGCTTCTTAGGTAATTAGTAGTTATTAGGTAATAATTAGTAGATCTTTTAATTAATGATAGTAGATAATTATTAGGAGTTGAATCCTTTTCTAAATTATGTTACTTATTTATAGAAGAATTAAGGTTTTTTCTTGTCTATGCAAATGGATGTAATCTAAGTTATTAATTGATTTGAAAAGGCTCTATGCCAGTTATGTTTGTTTCTACCGATTTCCTATGTGGATAGGTCCCTTCACATTTAGTTCTCATTCTTTATCTATATTCTAAAATTTCTAATCCTTTTCTAAACCTCTCTCACATTTGTACCTCCTTACCGATCACAGACCACAAGACTGAGTCTGAGTCTTGTAGGCTCAGAATCAACCTATTGCCAACTTCAAAGCAAAGCCAAAATTATTGAACCACTAATGGAGGCTGCATACAAGGATGCAACTCTAATTTCTAAAGCAATTTTTAGAATAGAAAACAATGTACCGCTTTTTGTGTCATTGTGAGATTCCAAATAGCTTGTAGTGTGGTACTGTGGTTCCATGAGAAACTCAAGAAAGTGATTCCTTTATTAGGTGAACAGTCTCAGAACCTTCCTTTTCTGTGGTCTTTACTCTTTATTCCTTTCTAAATGATTGTGCTTTATCAAACCTCCTTCTAAATAATCTCTGGAATGAACCGAGCTTAACTAGGATTATCATTTGGGCTTACTTTATTGCAATACTTCAATTACTTGTTGCTTGATGTGATTGGTGAACATCCTTATATTGTAAAGTAGAATAGTATTATTCTAATTGTTTGCCATGTCATAAGAAGTCTTTGATACGTCATGGTATGGTTGATTACAGTGCTGCTGCCATTTAACCACGACCTTCATCATTGAGCGTCTAGCTGCCTAGCTTGAAACTCAAAGTTTCTAACCCTTGGGTGTCTTGAGCATCATTTTGTATTGATCATAGAATGCATGCTCCATACAGTCTAATGATTTCTTAGTTCATCAAATTTCTGTATTTATTACACCACATACATGTTTCCTTGTTTTCAGTTGAGAAACTGTTTGCACAACTTACCATTAATAGTCCAATATATGAATTTATATTTTTTTTGGATCAAAAAAATAAAAAGAAAGTGTCCGACATAAATACAGTACGGTGACAGGTCCCATTGATTATAGGGGCTGAATCAGGTTTAGGATGATATTTAACCAATAATCGTCAATATAACACCTATATATAAGTTATAAAAACAAGAAAATAAGAAACTTTTATAAAGGTATTTAATGGCACCATCCAATGGTCAAAGTCCTTGTTCCTTGAATTTTTTCAGGAGGATAGGTCATGAGATAAACTGATAATGATGAACCAATTCCTGTTAAAGATGGTATAATATGAGTCATGGCATATGGGGATGTCTAAGTAATTTTGAGTCTGTGCTTTAGAGGTAAAGTCCATGTTGAGAACCTGCAACCTGGTAAAAAGGTTCTATTCCCAAGTACTTGAAGGCTTAAATGGCAACCTTGCGGACATACCCGATTAGATAAATTCGTGCAATACACTTCAACCTGAATCCAGAATAATACTATTCTCAAACATATTAAAGTTTTTAGAACATCATCATATCTATCAAGCTCTCTTGTATAGTGGGTTGAAGTGAAACAATTTCAAAAAATATATATTTTTAAATCTACTTTTACCTTGGTTCTGCTATAATTGGTTCTTCAGAGAGTAGAGATCTGTGATAACTGATAAGACTTATAAGGGTGCCAGTAAATTATTAATATTCTTACTTTGTGTTTGAAAACTTACATTTTTGTGCTCCAAATTATTATGGATTCAGTTCAAAATTTAAAAGTTGTCTTCATCATTGCTTACTCTTGGAGTTATTTTAATTTTTTCTTGATTGTTTTTTTTTGATATTGTGCTTGATACATCATTGCTTCAATATTTTCTCTTTTTTACTTTTCTTCAGGTGCATGGACCTGGTGCAGATATAGATACACTTTGTGTGGGACCCAGACATGCAGCACGAGATGTATGATTGGCTCTAGCCTTGTGCAGAACATTTCTTATTTAGATTGTGGAACTAAGTCCTAATGCTTTTACAATTTTCTAACAGGAAGATTTCTTTGGAGAGCTACAAAAAATGCTGTCAGAGATGCCTGAAGTGACAGAATTACACCCCATACCTGATGCTCATGTTCCAGTGTTAAAATTCAAGTTCAACGGGGTTTCTATAGATCTTCTCTATGCAAACCTATCACTTTGGGTCATTCCTGATGTAAGTGCTTTGGTTTATTATTACAGCATGCACTTGCTCTTTGTCAAACTTTATCCATATTATTTTCCTTCTCCTGATAGATTACTGGCTGGGTAAGTAATCTGCTGATTTCCTTAGTTCCCTGCTACCACAGATTGAGTGAGATACTAGAACTTAGTAAAAATTTACTTTGGCAATATGTGAATTTTCTATGCTTGAACATGAAAGTAAAGGCTACCCACTGTTTTAGACCTTTACTTCAATTACTAAAAATGATGCATTATTGAGATATAGTTGATGCATTCTGATTGCTTTCCCCCACCCCCCCACCCAAAAAAAAAACAAAAACTGATTGCTTGCTCCCCCCCCCAAAAAAGGAAAAAGACGGATAGGAGAAAAAGGAGAAAAGAAAAATGTTTTTGCAGTCTGATGCAAATTCGATAGCATTTATGTATGACTTTATTGGGATGGGGATGCTCCACTCTCAAGTGTGGTGGTAATAAGTATGAGTTATTCCTGATGCTCAAATGACTTACCTTGAACAGACGATAAAGGCACACCTCATGCTATGTATATAAAATTATTAAATTAAGCGCTTTTTGTCAGTACACAATGTTGATAAGATACTATGGTTCTCACATTCAAAAGGTATTGATATTCTCTGCTTCTCATGAGTTAAAATGTTGCAGGACTTGGATATTTCGCAAGACTCAATACTACATAATACCGATGAGGCGACAGTTCGCAGTCTTAATGGTTGTAGAGTGACTGACCAAATTTTGAGATTGGTACCAAACATTCAGGTTTGTCTACTTTTTTGTGCTCTACATGTGCATTTTGATCTCCCTAGGATCGTCAACTTTGATTGTGCTTGCAATACTTTTGATGCAGGTATTGTTTCCTGCAATATATATAATCCCGGTAGCATTGTCTGACTTCATTTGTGCTTCTGTTTCCTGTTGTGCAGAATTTCCGCACAACACTTAGATGTATGAGGTTTTGGGCAAAGCGGCGTGGTGTTTATTCCAACGTATGCGGTGCTTTTGTTATGGCAGGATTACATAATATTTTTTTCTGTATGTTGATTTAAAGGCATTTCCTCTATTTGAATTATCAGGTTGCTGGATTTTTAGGTGGTATAAATTGGGCATTGCTTGTTGCTCGCATATGCCAGCTATATCCCAATGCTCTACCCAATATGCTGGTGTCTCGTTTCTTCAGAGTATATACTCAGTGGCGTTGGCCAAATCCGGTTATGCTTTGTACTATTGAAGAAGGATCACTTGGGCTGCAAATTTGGGATCCTAGAAGAAATCCCAAAGACAGGTTTCACTTGATGCCTATAATTACCCCAGCTTATCCTTGCATGAACTCTAGCTATAATGTGTCATCAAGTACTTTGCGGATTATGACGGAAGAGTTTCAGAGGGGATATGAAATTTGTGAGGTATAACTATTTTGATTCTGCCTATTAGTATCCAGCAAAAAAAGAAGAGAATAGATTAATCCTATATGTGAATATGTTACACTCCCACTTCTCTTTAAGAATTTTTACCTCAAGTTCTGGGGGATCTGTAGATTTGAAATAGCACCCCATTTTTTTGTTTTATTGGTTTGCTTAGGATCCACCGGTAAGGCTGTAAAATGAACAAACAGTTCGGACTCGATTCGTACTCGCTCGACTAAAAGTTCTATTCGAGCTCGACTTGAAATATAAATGATTCAAATATGAGCAAATTTTGATGTTTGATAAATTACTCGAACATTTTTAAATTGTAATTTTCTATTGATACTCGAATCATATTCGTTTGAAAAGTTCAAATTGCTCGGGCTCGATTTGAGATCGTGCTCGACTCGGTAGTTAAACGAGCCTCAATCAAACCTTATTTTATACTCAATAAATTTTATGAACCAAATCTGAGCAATTCAATACTCGACTCGGTTCATTTACACCCTTATCCACCGGTGATTGGTTTGCTTTGTATTGGATATGCCAGATGTGGCTTTCCACATATAAGTTTCCCCCTCCTCTAGAAGAAGCCACTACTCTTAAAACTTGAAAACCTTTAAGTTTCTTGATTTATTTTCTTTTAAGAACTCTGCTAAAATATGCTTGTTGCTAGTGATGCAGGTTATGGAGGCAAACAAGACTGATTGGGTTAAATTATTTGAACCTTATCCTTTCTTCGAATCATATAAGAATTATTTGCAGATTGATATCTGTGCAGAAAATGATGATGACCTTAGAAACTGGAAAGGTTGGGTTGAATCTCGCCTGCGCCAACTTACATTGAAGGTGACAATTTCTCTTCCGGCTTTCTTTTTTATCTGATGTTTTCCTTATAGTGTCCCTGAGCTCTGTTGTTTATTTGAAAATCTAGATTGAGAGACACACTTTCAACATGCTTCAGTGCCACCCGCACCCAGGTGACTTTTCAGACAAAACTAGACCTTTACATTGTTCTTACTTCATGGGTCTCCAACGGAAACAAGGAGTTCCATCGAGTGAAGGGGAACAGTTTGATATCAGGTTGACTGTCGAGGAATTCAAGCAATCTGTTGCCAATTACATGATGTGGAAGCCTGGAATGGAGATCCGTGTAAGTCATGTAAGACGTAGAAACATACCTAATTTTGTATTTCCTGGAGGGGTTCGTCCTTCTCGTCCAGCCAGAGTGACTGGGGAGAGGAGGCAGGTTTCGGAAGAGCAAGTTTCTAACAAGTCATGTGAAGACATGGCTTTTACTGATGCATCTAGTGATGGAAGGAAGAGAATGCTGGAGGATGGCGATGAAGGGACTGATTCGAGAGCAACCAAGTGTTTTTCTAGTGTAGCTGTTTCAAGCGACGGTATGCATGTGGGTGTCCCTCCTGTCAGCATTGTGGCTTCATGTTCTAAAGGTGGTGGCAATATAGATGCAAACTGGTCTGGGGAAGCATGGCGAGAAATTGTCCAGAGGAATATCAATGAAGGATCCGAGAAGTTTATGAATCCATCAGTGCCGTCTTCTAGGAATGGTGGGGAAACTCATGAATCTGTAAATTGCAGTCTCCCTGCTGGAATAGTATCTGCAACTGCTGTATCATCAAGCTCTATAGAACCAGAGAAACATGAAATTACGAATATCTTGCCTGGTCCATATGGTTCACAACTTTTTCCAGAAGAGCTTGAGGAGCTTGAAGAAGACCTTCAATATAAAGACCAGATGAACAATCTTGGTAAGAGCCCTAACGGAGGAGGGTCTGTACAGTCCTTGCCAGAAAAAGGAGCAGCAGTAGTTTCTGTAGCAACTAACAACAGAGCTGGTATTCATCCTTATTTGCCCTTTAATGGGAGCTTAGAAGAACTTGAGGTCTTAACCGCAAATCCTTTTACTTTATTTGTGCATTTGAATCTCTCTCTCTCTCTTATATACAAACTACACAACTGTACATACATGCATGCATGCATACATACATACAGTAATCTATACACAGGTACATAATATCCTAGTTATTTCTAGATTAGCATTTTATTTTCTTGTGATACCCTTTTAAAACATTATTCTATTTAGATCAACTTTTTCGCTATTTTATCTTGTTACGGGTTTATTGTTGATATTGTTTCTAACATTACATCTTCCCCCCCCCCCCCCCCCCCCCCCAAATTCTTTTAACAAAGGCTACTGAGCTTCCAGTGCCATTTTCCAGTGGCATTCATTCCTCATCTACAGTACAGACGAGGCCAATTATCAGGTAATGAACAATTTGAAGTGCTTTGGATGAATGTTCTTATAGTAAATGATGATGTGTGTGTGTGGGAAAATATTCATTCTATTATCATGTTACATTCTAAATTTCTAATATCCATTATATGGAAGTTTCATAAGGTTATGTTTGTCCCGTAAAAGTAGGATAATAGTTCCTGTGAATTTGTGAACATGAAAATTGACAATTCTGCTTTATTTTTGCTATATTGGTAAAAAAATTCAATAATTTAGAATAGTAAGAAGCTTTTCTCCTGGTTTCTAAACATATTTATGTGCTGTGAAGATTGAAATGATTAAGAGTCTTATATATTGCGACAAAAAATGTCCGACTTTTCTTGAGGAGTAGGCACAATGGTATAGTCCATAATAAATAAATATAAATACATGGTAATTGATTGATATGTCTACTCGCAACAAAAGTCAACATGTTTTTGTCGCAATATAAATCTTTGTCCAAAATGATAATGAACACACAAATGAGGAAGAATATCTATTGAGAAGCAAAAGTAAAATGTTTTTACATAATTAATATTCCCTCCGTTTCAGTATATAGGATCACTTTAGATAGTTCGAAGCCAATTTGAAATATTTTCAAATTCATAATTATAGATATGAATTCATCTAATTTTATACAATACAATTATGAAAATTGTAAATTATCCAAAAAGTATTACTGATGGCAAGATTCATTGTTTCAAAAGAGAAATGAATCACATCAATTTGAATTTTGAATATATATATATATATTTTTAAAATCGACTTTGAAAAATTGAACTTCATCTTATATTTCAGAACTAGGTGTATTTTCCAATATTTACAGAACATGTGTATTTCGGTGTGTGCATGCGTTAGTTTATTATGGTTGAGTCTAAATGGCTCTCGGTTGAGCTGAATGTTTTAGGTATGAACTATGGTTCTCATAACAAATGTCTACTCTGGCCAATTTTCTACTCGCAGGTTAAGTTTTAGTTCCTTGGCAAAGGCTACAGGCAAAAGCACTTGAGTAATGTGAACCTTAAATTGCAGAAACACTGGGGGTGCGATGCCTTCTATTGTATGCACAAGAAGTATTGCAATCCCTGTTCTCCTTTTCTTTTTTTGTACTAGGAAAAAGGAAAATCGGCTATTTAAAGTTGAATTTGATGGCCGTTTTTCTGTACTGTGCACAATGACTTTGATATAAGAGAGGATAAACGATTTAAGAGCCTGTCAAGCTCGTCGTTCCTTGTAACCAAATGTTGGCACTCTTTCTGATGCTCGGATGTTATTTTGTTAGTTAAATGTGTTTTTTTCTCCTCCGGACCGAGAAAATAAAATAAGAATTGTATTTTAAAGCTCGATTCTGAATGCGTGTGTTGAGGAGCGACTTGAGCCATCAGCATGTTCATAAACTGCATTTTCTTTGTTGCACCAGGCAGGTTACAAAAAGGGGAGTAGTTAACATGAAGTTAATTTTGGTCAAATGATGAATACAATATCTAAACGTAGGCGGGAGGTTTATCTCCTTTCGTGTCAGCATTGTATTGGTCAATTGATTAATTTACTATGAAGTTAACTTCATGGTAACCGGAACCTACAAAAAGCACAAGAAAATCTATCCTTGGTTTATACCAAACCTACAGGATGGTTTACTTAGAAGCGTGATACTATTGTTATGCTTGATCCTTTATTTAATTCATGAACTATTGCATTATCTCTAAAATATGGTATCTAGAACGGGTACGACTTCTACTTCTCCCTTTGATATTATTTGTTCATCATCAAATGACTTTAGAAATATAATAGTAGTATATGGTAGACCTGATAATATAGTTGGTTAATTGTCGGATCAACCCATATTAACTGAAACTAAATGGGTTGGTTAACTATTTTTATTTATTTGGGTTGAGTAAAGTTTGGAACCATATTTTTAAAAAGAAATATAGGTCCAATCCGGTTAACCATTTTTGACCCATATTTTATGCCGAATCCAAAGTTCTTTTCACCTATATTTACATATTCAAGAAGCTTAATTTTTCATGGTTTTATTTATGTAGTTAATCTTAATTTACGAATATCAATTAATTATATAATATTCAGTAATTAATTATGTATACACCCCACCCACCACCCCAACCCCAACCCCCACCCCCACCCCCACCCCCCCACCCCCCCAAAAAAAAATAAAAAAATAAAAAAATAAAAAAAATATTCAACCCAAAAAAATATTCAGTGATTATAATGTGTACACTCCAACCCTCACCCTCACCCCACCCCCTACCCCCACGCCACCCCCACTCCATCCCCACGGCCCCATCCCCACACCCACACCCACACCCACACCCACACCTAAACCTAAAAAAATATTAAGTGATTATGTATATTTTTTGCTGATGTATTGCGATCGTGAATACAGTTATATTAACTGGTAGTATACGTATACATTAGTAATACATATATTAGTGATTGACGAGAGAGAGAGAGGGCTGGGGTGTGGAGTGGGCTTTGAGAAATTAAAATAGTGAGTAGTTAAGAGAAAAATAATACTACTATCACATAAATTATTTTACATATTATTCACATACATTCATATACATATTATGAGTCCTGCATGTCAGAAAAGGTCCATAATATATATGTAATTGTATATAAAAATTATGTGAAATAATTTATGTGATAATAACATTACTCTTAAGAGAAAAAGGTAATTGGGACATCCTGCGAGGTTTTTGTATTTTAAATAGTGGTCTAGTAATAGTCAAACAAACACTCTCTGTTTGACAGCTCCCAGGTGTTGCCCCTCTTTCTTGTCTTTTATTACGGAATGCCCTCCCTCCTCCTCGATATGCTTAACAGCTGTATAACCCCCACTCCACCCCTCATCCCCACGCCCACGCCCATTCCCACCCCCATCCCCAACCCCACCTTCACTCCCACTCTACACTCTTCATCTCAAAAAAAATAATATTTACTGATTATGTATACAATTTCTTACGCCCACCCCCAGCCCCAGTCCCATTACACCACACCACACCACCCCACACCACCCAAAAAATAAAATTTAAGTGATTATATATACATCCCTCATCCCCAAAAAATAAAAATAAAATACTTAGTGATTATGTATATATGATATATCTAATAATAATTTATTTAATTGAATCATAATAATGATAAGTTTGAAATTTAAAATATAGGTCGACCTATATTTGAATCATAACCATTGATAGACACATAATTCATACATTTTATTATCCCTAATTTTGTCCTTTTAATTATATTAGTTTATTAAATTAATATGTTTTATTTTATTGTGTAGGGTTTAATATTTATTGCAATCAAGTCAAAATCTTGGTGATCAAGCGATATTTAATACTCTTATTTATGTAAGAAATATCCAAGAAGAATCCTGCAAGGAGAAAGAAAGAGGTGGAACAATCTTGGTGTGCAAGTCAAATCCAACAAGAGAAAGAAAAGTCTATCTAGAAGATCTCTTTGAGAAGTTGATTGCCACTAGAAAGTTAAAACCTACATGGAAACAAAGTGTCCAAGTTCAATGTATCTAAATTAGGGCACAAATTTATTTTTCCTATAAATAGGTCTCTTGCTTTAGAGAGAAATGATTATTAGGTATTGTATTAGTTTAGCTTAGGAGTAGAAGTAGATTAAATTAAATCTTCATTATACGCTTGTTGGAGAATCATCAATAAAGGGAGTTTTCTTATTTTATTTCTTCTTCTTTATTTTAGTTAGTTATTTTATTTTTAATGTCTAGTTAATTTTTTATATCTAGGATGAAGATGAAATTAAATAATTATTCATGATAATATTTTTCATCTCTTCTATTATTTATGTTTTTATATTTAATAGATTTCGCCTTCATATTTCTTTATTGAAATACCTTCGTTTTATAGTTCGTATGTGATTTTAAATTAATTAAGAGGTTTTGATAGATTATTGTTAAGATATGAGTTTTTCATAATCCATGCTTGCTCAAAGAAGTTTTGATGGGTTATAGTTAATCCTTAAATTTTCATAGTCTATGCTTGCCTATGTTAATTATAAAATTACTAAATTAAAGGAAAGGGAGATCAAAATCATAATTAAGTTATAAAAATAGAAGAGATTGAATTATATATTATGTTTATTATTTAATGGATTCGGATTCCTAGATTGATTTCTCATTATTAGTTTTCATATTCTAGTTAATCAATTCTCAATCTTTTTTTTAATTCGCCTAAACTATTATATACACATGCATGCATCACATGGAATAAATTTTATGAAGGATGGTGTCTAGAATGAAGATTGAATATTTTTGATAAGGTGAACGTGTGATGTTGAATTTAATCTTGCTTATGTATAATGCCCATGGATATTTAGAAGTTGTAATTCAATTTCATGACTTGTTGAACTCAAAAATATTTTTGAATTTTGTGAGAATATTCACTGCAAACCCTCACGAGACACAACTCGTTCACTTGGGATAACCTTGGGGTTTAAAGGCTTGTTGCACATGCTAAGTGCAATCCTGTCTCCTACGAAAATGGGGTAGTATAATTTTTATTTTTATTTTCATTTTACTCGAGGACGAGCAAAAGCTAGGTATGGGGGTATTTGATAGACACATAATTCATACATTTTATTTTCTCTAATTTTGTCCTTTTAATTATATTAGTTTATTAAATTAATATGTTTTATTTTATTTTGTAGGGTTTAATATTTATTACAATAAAGTCAAAATTTTGGTGATCAAGCGATATTTAATGCTCTTATTCATGTAAGAAATATCCAAGAAGAATCCTGCAAGGAGAAGGAAAGAGGTGGAACAATCTTGGTGTGCAAGTCAAATCTAACAAGAGAAAGAAAATTCTATCTAGAAGATCTCTTTGAGAAGTTGATTGCCACTAGGAAATTAAATCTACACGGGAACAAAAGTGTCCAAGTTCAATGTATCTAAATTAGGGCACAAATTTATTTTTCCTATAAATAGGTCTCTTGTTTTAGAGAAAAAAGGGATTAGGTATTGTATTAGTTTAGGTTAGGAGTAGAAGTAGATTAAATTACTTTTTCATTATACGCTTGTTAGAGAATCATCAATAAAGGAAGTTTTCTTATTTTATTTCTTCTTCTTTATTTTAGTTAGTTATTTTATTTTTTATGTCTAGATAATTTTTTATATCTAGGATGAAGATGAAATTAAATAATTATTCATGATAATATTTTTCATCTCTTCTATTATTTATGCTTTTATGTTTAATTGATTTCGCCTTCATATTTCGTTATTGAAATACCTTCGTTTTATAGTTCGTATGTGATTTTAAATTAATTAAGAGGTTTTGATAGATTATTGTTAAGATATGAGTGTTTCATAATTCATGCTTGCTCAAAGAAATTTTGACAGGTTATAGTTAATCCTTAAATTTTCATAGTCTATGCTTGCCCACGTTAATTATAAAATTACTAAATTAAAGGGAAGGGAGATCAAAATCATAATTAATTTATAAAAATAGAATAGATTGAATTATATGTTATGTTTATTATTTAATGGATTCGGATTCCTAGATGGTTTCCTCATTATTAGTTTTTATATTCTAATTAATCAACTCTCAATATTTATTTCTAAGTCGCCTAAAATAGATATTAAGAATATATTAAAATTAATCTAGTCTCTGTGGGTTCGACCTGTACTTGCCAGTTCTTCAACTTGACACTGTGCACTTGCAGTTACATATTTTTATCACATCAACCATATTGTTCCAACCCACACAACTCATTTTGAAAATAGTTAATATAATTTTAGTTCTTAAATAAAACCATAACCATATTTTAAAAATCAAAACTAACCTATAATCATATTTTGCCAAACCTAGTATATGGGATAAAGTCAAGAAAAGCACTCCATCCATTTTGAAATGACAAAATATCATTGTACTTGCTTTTACTTTAGTTTCATTTTAATATATCCTTGTATAATTTTTATTTCACAACAGTTCTTGTACAATTTTGTATGTGAACAGTGTTGTCCTTTGTAGGTGTGAAAGGTAATGACATAACATTAAAAAGAAGTTAAATGGTAACATGGAATTTTTGAGTTGTTTTTAGTTTTATTCCTTTTAACCAATAGCATAATTCAAAATAAAATTTTTATAACTAATTTTATCCAATCAAATCTCTATATACAATATTTTAATAATTAATTTCAAACATAAAAATAAAAACAGATTAACACGTCAAAAATACAAAATTTTAAAATTGTTTTTTTTTTCATAAAAAGTAAAGCTAAATTAAAAAAAGAGCACACGAATTAATTCCAATCTTTAATTTTTAAGGACTTAATTAATTCAAGTGAATAAAATAGGGAATTGATATTTTCACAAGTTAATTTGATATTTTCACAAGTGGTTTCCATTTTTAATTAAACCAACCCTTTGTGCAGTAAACTAACTATAAAATTTAGTTCTTATGTCCAAATTGCACCCACTTGATAAATAACTAAACATTTAGTTGCTTAATTTTATTTGAATATTAGCGTTACTCAATTGAAAATATTATTTATTTATTTAATTATTATGATAGTAATAATATTAATAATAATTAGAAAATAGTTAGAAAATAAGTGAGAAAAATTATTTATACATAAAAATTAGGATCTAAGGCTTTCTTCTTCCACTTGGAAAAAAATTATTTTCAGAATTTCTATTATCATATCATATTACTAAATTAAGATTTTTATGAAACAAATTATATTTAAAATATGTAAACTTTATATATAAGACTGTGTAAATTTGTATATAAGAGTGTGTAAATTTAAAATGTGTAAACTTTATATATAAGACTGTGTAAACTTTATCATATCATATTACTAAATGTGTAAATTATTTTCAGAATTTCTATTATCATATCATATTACTATATTAAGATTAAGTATAATGTGTAAACAAATTATACTTAAATTAAGATTTTTATGAAACAAATTATACTTAAGATTTTATAATGTGTAAACTTTATATATAAGTCTTTTCTTATATATATAAAATGTATATTAGGTTGCCCGACGGATCATAAGATGATAAAAATTTACATGTCTAGTGGTCCGAAGACTTCGAACAAATAAACAATTTGAAACTTCTATTTTATCTTATTACATCAATGTTTATAAGATTAATTCAGATGAGCAGTTTCAATGTTAAACTTAAATTAATTTTTACATTCTTATAAGATTAATTTTTACACAGTCTTAAATATAAAGTTTACACATTTTAAGTATAATTTGTTTCATAAAAATCTTAATTTAGTAATATGATATGATAATAGAAATTCTGAAAATAATTTTTTTCATGGTGGGAGAAGAAAGCCTTAGATCCTAATTTTTATGTGTAAATACTATTTCACACTTATTTCCTAACTATTTTCTAATTATTATTAATATTATTACCATCATAATAATTAAATAAATAACAGTTGTCTTCAATTAAGTAACACTACTAATCAAATAATTAAAATTAAGTAACTAGATGTTTAGTTATTTATCAAATGAGGGTAATTTGAACATAAGAACTAAATTCTATAATTAGTTTACTGCATAAATGGTTGGTTTAGTTAAAAATGGGACCCGCTTGTGAAAATATCAAATTAGTTTGTGAAAATATCAATTTCCATAAAATAATAAAAACAATATTACTGGTAAAAAATTAAAGTTTGGATTAATTTAATTTTATGCTTTTCATTGAATTTATTTTATGTACAATTTAATTATAAATTTTTTAATAGTCTCCTCGTACAAAAGTCAAAAATATCAAAATTTTATAATTAACTTTTACATAAACTAAATTCAAAGAAAATAATAATAAAAAAAAATCCAACCTTTAGCTGTTGACTCAATATATATATTTTTAATTATTGGATCCACTTGAAATAATTACGTCCTTAAAACATAATAATCAAAAATTGGATTTAATTCTTGTATTCTTTTTTGAATTTAGCTTCATCATTTATGTAAAAATTAATTATAAAAGTTATATTTTTGAATTCTATGTTTGATTTGTTAATTTATTTTCATTTTTATGTTTGAAATTAATTACTAAAATTTTGTACATAAGGATTGGATTGGATGAAATTAATTAGAAGGTTTATTTTTAATTATGCTATTGTTAAGAAGGAATAAAACGAATAAAGCTAAAAACAACTAAAAAATTTCATGTTGGCATTTATTTTTTCTTTTCAATGCCATGACATTACCTCTCACAAATAAAAAGGACAATATTGTTACATACAAATTAAAATTGTACGGGGCAATTGTAAAGTAAATATTGTACAAGGACTAAAACGAAATTAAAGAAAGAGTACAAGGACTAAAAGATTTGTTTTGCCATTTTCAAAATATTAGAAAATTTAACTAAAAAAATGAGAATTTAAATTAATTTGATCTAGCCAAGCCTAGGTTTTGTATGGCTTGGCTAGGGTTTGGAGTGACTTGGCTTAGGTTGAGCCAAGGCTCAAGCTTAGGGTTAGGGTGACTTAAGTCTTGAAGCCATGACTTGAAGACTTGCAGCCAACTCTTGCAAGCTTGGAGCTAAAAATAAGCTAAGCTTGGAGCTGGAGGCCAAGCGTCATGTGTGGGCAATTAAGCATATATGGGATAAATGAGAGCAAAAGCTAAAAGAGTGAGTCATAGCCTAAGAGAGAGACATGTGTCACTTATTAAATAAGTTGCTGGCCAAGTGTCATTTGCAAGCAGTTCAAACATGTGGTTGAATTAAAATGTGGGAAAAGAGAAGGGGGGGGGGGGGGGGGGGGGGGGGGGGGGGGGGGGGGGGGGGGGGTGGGGGGGGGGGGGGGGTGGGGGGGAGGGGGTTGGGGGGGGGGGGGGGGTGGGGGGGGGGAAACAAAGGTGGATGGAAAACCATCCATTTTGGTAAGTTTTGAAGCTTAGCAAGCAAAGCATTTATTGGTTGTTTCCCTCTAACCTTTTTTGTTCTAGCCAACAATAGCCCTTATGCACTCATTTAGTCCCTTACCCTACATGTGTTAGCTTAACCTTGGAAGAATGGTTAGGTTAGTTGGTGGAGAATTTAAATACTTTCCAACACTTAATCCTTTCATCTTCATTTTCAAGAGCTAAAAAGAGAGAAAAAGAGAGAAATGATAAGAATTTGAGAGTTCCTTGAGAAAAAGAGAGAAGATCCTAATTTTGTAAAGGAGAAGGAGGATAGCTAGCTTTGATCATCATTTAAGCCTTAGATAAAAAAAAGAAGAAAGACATCAAAGGTAAGAATCCAAAAAAACCTATCTTCTTCTTCTTATTTCTTTTAAAGTTTTGTAGTATGTTATGAAGTGCCTTGTTGGTGGTTGTTGATGTTCTAATGAAAAATCATGAAGGATCTTGGATAAATAAGGGTGCGTGTGGTTTAGATATGCTAAATCACTTATTAATATGTATAAAAGTGAGAACGAAAACTAAAATAGTAAGCCTAAGCGTAAAGGATGGAAAACATCATAGAGGACTTTAATATTTGACTCATAATGTTTATTGTTTGAGAATCCGACAAGAAGGATTTTTAGATAAGTAAGTTATGAAAATGTTCTAAGTAGAACGAAGGAAAAATACTTATAACGAAGTTATGACAAAATTTTTCGTAAAAGGTGTCAAGCGTGAAAGACCTTAGCTTGGTACCATTTTTGGGCCAAATGTATAGGTAGTTAATGCTTCCGAAAAATTCTTTCTTTCTGGAGTTTTGTAGTTGGTAGAAAACGTGAGCTGTAGACTCAACACTACTAACAAATGGTTATTTGTGATGGGCGAAAATCCATCACAAAACTAAAAAAACCATCACGAAAGGTTTACGTTGATGACTTTAAGCATCACGATGGTCGTCATCATGAATGATTTTACGTGATAATTTTGGCAATCATCGAAACATTCAATCCTTTTGTGGATGGCTAAACGTGTCACATTAACATAATAGTTATTTTGATAGCCGAAGCAATCACATTCTTTTGTGATGGTCCCGACCATCACAAAATTAGTAAGATTTTTATGATGCCAAAACAATCACCAATTATTTGTGATGGCCGAAGCAATCACGTCCTTTGTGATGGTCACGACCATCACATAATTTGTAAGGTTTTTAGGATGGCCAAAACAATCACCAATATTAAGGCATTTGTGATGGCTGAAGAAGTCACACAAATAAGTCTCTTGTGATGGCTAAAGTAATCACAATTGTTCCTATTTTTGTAACCTATTTATACTTTTTGTTGATAGTAAAGCCATCAAAAAATTCTTATATTAAAATAAATTTAATTGCCAATTTTATATTTCAAATCTGTATATGCCATAATTTCAATATATTTGAAACGTAAAATCATACAAAAATTATTATAATGAAGAAACCTGATCCATTTAATTAAAATCAATTCATCACCTCTACTTAAATAGGTAGCTACATGTCATAGGTTCATTAAACAATTAACTAACCCAAACATCTATCAAAGAACTCCTAAACTAATAAATTGATATAAATTCATTTTTTTATAATGTAGGGTGTGACTAATTAATGTTGAACATAAATGATAAAATAATTTAAATATTTAATGATTGTTATGCTTATTATCATGTCTCACGTATTTGGTTCGTATTTATTTAATATCGATAAAATTTGTTATGATATCTAACATTTATATAAAGAAAATCAATAATACATTAATTTTAACCTTTTAATGTTTAGGATAATAATATTAGGAACCTAAAAATACTATATGTATATTGTAAGACCCAACTTTTTATGAATAAGATTTAATTTGGCTTACATATTATTTTAAAATTAAGGTGTTGATTTGATAAATGTTATAGTTATAGGTGATATGTGCAAATTATACAAAGTAAACAGTTGTCGAAAAATATTCGTTTTGTCTGAAAATATTTTTTTTTGGGGAATATTCGTACGATGGCCCCGAAATAACCAATCATTGGTGGGCCCCACAATGGAATAACTGTCGGACATAGAAAGCGACAAAAATAACCTTTTTAAAAATTAACGGCAAAACTTTTAACTGTTAATTATTGAAATACCCAGTGATAAAAGTACAGTAATACGCGGTATCGCACAATATCTTTGATTATTGATTCTTACGTAAGAAGCCACTCAGTATTTCATTCAATAATTGTCACAGTAGTTGCTGCTGCATAGTATCTCATATTATTGATTCAATAATTGTTACAGTAACAGTGCACAATATTTTATATTATTAATACGACACAATAACTTATTTTATTTGAATGATATTATTAGTTAGCATTATTGACAATGTCTAGAAAGTTCTGTCGAGGAAAGAGGTTATATTATGTAATTGCGCGCCAATAAGGATAAATTCTTATCGGAAATCCCCTATTTTCTGGGAACGATCTAGTTGTCAATATTGTGAATCTATAATATTAATTGTGAATAATTATTGAAGAATAAAAAGTGTTGATAATTATTGTGTGGTGGATGTTTGTTCAATTTTTATTACTAAAGGAGAGATTTAACATGAGTCATTTGTTAAGAGTTTGACATATTTTCCTATAGAACCACAATTATCTTCTCCGATAAAATATTCATTCAAATATATTATTATAATATTACACTATAATAGTATAATGTAATAATGTAATAGTATAATTTAAATGGTAATATTATTATAATAATATTTAATTTCATGCATGTGAATAAAAGTGGAGTGAAGGTTAGCATTTTGATTTTGAATTCCTTTTCCAAAACTTCACGTGCACTTATTTTTCCAAGTGGGTGGGTGGAATACTTCTCCTGCAAATCATTTTTCCAAATTTGTGGGCCTTCAACCAATAAAAAATGTGAGAGTTAGGCAAAAAATTAGGCAAACGTTTTGAGGTTATCACGCAGCACACCACCATCCTCTTATAAATAGGTTGCTTAGTTGACGTATGAAACTCACACCAGAATCACAAAATTCTTCTTCTATAATATTGTGCGTATTTCTTTTGAATACAAGGATACTTTGAGTGTAGCCAATTAATAGTGCAAGATTTCTCAAGATAATCTCCTTTATACTAGTCGAATCTAGTCTCCTACTAAGATAAATGATATTATTTTCTTTCAATACTTGTAAGGTATATCATTTTCTTTCATACTCCATATTTGTAAGTGATATTATTTCATTCTGTGGTAAGTAAATCGTGCCTTGCTAGGGTTAGGGTTTTGTGTTGGCTGAGGAGGAGAGAAATCCACGAAGAGCACGGAATTGATTGATGATTGAAGAGGGGAGAGCGACAGGTAAGCGATTTCTCCAATAACACGTGGCAGAACTCCTAGAATCCGGAAACCTTATTAGGGTAGCAGGGATTCCAAGAGCCTTCTTGAGTGCTTCTAGTTCAGAGAGGAATGTTTGAGTCCTTCAATCTTCCAAGAGTCCAAGTCTTGAGTCTGAAGAGAGTCCCCTTCCCAATGGAATGGAAGGGGTATTTATAGGATTTTCTGGAAAGTGGTCATGTGCCAGGCACATGCCCTCAGGAAAATTCAGAAATACCCTTTAATCATCTCTACTAAGTAATGCCCAAATTGTCTTGTCCTTTTAGCCACCAATCCAATCCCTCAATCAATTACCAAAATGAGCCGCCTCCAAGAGTCTTCTACTTCGGAACACACGTGGAGGCTTCTCTCTGGTTTAGCCTCTTTATTTTCAGCTTTTCCGTCTTCATTTTATTAGGTCATATAAACCCTAACTTGTATATTTAATGAGGTCGTGGAACCCTAATTGTGCATTTAATTCCATTAGGTCACGTGAACCCTAATTTGTACTTGGGCCCACATTTGCCCTTGCGCGAGAGTCACGTTTTCAAAGAGACGATCGTGCAAGAATACTTCAAGCTTTTGAACGATTTTGCGGGACTCCTCTTTATAGGTCTTGAAGACAAGGGTCCTAGATGAGGGAACCCTAGGGAGCCAAACCCTTAGAGTTAAACCCTAGGGAGGCAAAACCTGGCAGAGCTCTTTCTTGGACATATTGGAAAATCTTCTGAAATCTTTCCATATCTTGCCCCATATTTGTTTTCCTTATTTTCTTTTGGAAATTGAAACAAGATAAATCAAATAAATTTTGAAAATCATATTATCAAATAAAATTTTTATTTCGAAAATAAAATAAAATCTTATTTTATTTTTGGAAAATAAATAAAATTTTACTTATCTTATTTTGGGAAAGACAAAGGAATCAATATTCATAAAGGCCACTATCTTGCATCCGAATTGCAGTAGGGAGTTTTGTTGCCATATACTTGGGTGCATTTGATTAGGCGAGATGACTGCCTATATGCATGTATCCAAATTGGTCCCCAAAATCTTCTTATGATAGCAGGTTTCCTTACATAAATTGGGATGTTCCCGACCTCGGGCCTTGATACGCTACAAGCCCCTCACTTCCGAATCCTCACGCGTGAGTCAAGGACAAAAATAGAATTGTCTTTCTTCAATATCAATTGTAGTTGCTGCATCACCGCCGTAACTATCAGCGCAAGAAACAAAGGCCGGAGCGCTCTCATTCTTTCTCACAGGTATATGTTTGATCACTATTTTAATAATATATATATATACGCCTTTTCGCTGGGTTATACTCATTCACTATTTTAATATATATATGTGCCTTTTTCGCTGGGCTATATATCATGCACTGGCACAAAATTAATATAACCCACCCATATGGAAGCGTGAAACTCGAGCACAAAAATATAGCCACCCATACTCATCATGCACTGTCCTCACTTTTTTGTTCGTTATGGTGTGGTAATAATCCATTGAACAGTACACCTAAAACTTGAGACCTCTTATCCAATACATTATGTCTGCTTAGTATATCTCTCTCCATGAATTTATATTCACGATTTTTGCAAAGGTTCAAGTTTAGAAGAACATATGCATGTGGCCCACTAGAACAATAGATTATCATGTATATTCGAATGCCACATTGGTGATAGTCTGATTTGGAATTTCAAATTGTTCAAGATGGATGGTTCATGCGGACAACCGTTTTGGTTAATGCTTCGTGCTTATTTCTTCTATTCTTTTTCTTTTTCTTTTCAGGTGATTGTAAAGGAATCGCTACATCTGGATGTCCTGATCTCGAGCTAATTGAGAGATTGCAATCAGGTGATCCTGTAACAATTGACGTGAAGAAAGACTTTTAATTTCTCCAAGAAAAGCCAAACTACTTCACTACCATCCCTGCGCATACAGATTCCTCGAAGTTAATATCCCTCATGGAACCTTATATTTTTCCTTTCTCTTTCTTATATCCGAAGATTGACTCTGATTTTGTAATCGAAGCACTTATTGACAATTGCTTTCGTATAATATTTCTTCTTTATTCTTTCGTTCGAATGGCTTTCTTTTTGTTTGTGTGTGTTTTTTCTTCTTCTTCTGCTCTTTCAAGTAACTTCAATCTTTCTTTTGTCTTTCGAGCCCATTACCCTTGATTATATCTTGATTTTTTTTCCTCGGATCATAAAGAAAGATTGACGTTTGGACAAAACACACAAAGGACAAAATATTCCGCAGCAAGGGCAGGCCGAACCCTAGGGGGCCGAACCCTAGGAGAATCCTCAATCAAATGGTGAAAATGAAGTCTGGAGGAACAATCACTATTTTGATCATAACTTTTGACTCGTTTGGATTTCGGGGCCCATAATATATCAAAACAAGCTAACGGACGAGATCTACCAAAGTCACGCCTTTGGCCATGACACATACCTGATTTGTCCCAAAAGGGCTTCGCAAGAAATGCTTTTTAGCTGCCGAAGTTTTTTTTGAAAATTTTCG